>CM057455.1:109230000-110430000 GCA_016271365.2 Neoceratodus forsteri | reverse complement strand
ACTGCCCTCCTCTGATCTGTTTCCCGGGTCACTGTGGAAGGCGTGGTGGTTGGCTATTCATGTCAACTGAAGCAAGTCCTGAGCCCTGGGCTTTCTCTCTTGTCCTTCAGCCATTGCTAACCTACGAGAGCCAGGGTAATAAAATATGCTGTAACATATATGAGTCCCAAGAAGTGTTTCTGCTGCTATCACCAGGGAGGTGAAAGGATACCTAAAGAACAAGACAGGAACTACAAACAAATAAAGTGTCTTCACTTTCATAATTGGGGAGAGGGTGAAAAACAGAAAGACAGACAGAAGAGACAAGAGAGTTCTCCTGTGTGAAAAGTCTAGGGGAGCACTAAGAAAAATAAACTGACAGGACAGAAACTGTGCAGCTAAAAGATAAAGAAAAGGTGTGTTTGAGTTTTTTGCTTATTTTGGTTTTTTGGAAAGCAGTCCTTAAACTGAAGCCATGCTTCCTAAACTGCCTAGTCATTGCCTTGGAAATAGCCTTATCATGGCAGTACTATTTAGATTTAATAACTCTGTGCCCTTATGTATCAATCACAAAACAATGGCAGGGGCCACCCTGCTAAGGAGACACAGTTGAAGAACGCATTCTGTTTCATCAGACATGACCTACCCCACCATGAATCCATTGCTGCCTTTGGTTTTGCAGCCCACTGGATTCACAGGACTCTACCAACATTTCTACTAACTGTGCCTCCAGTAATTTTACCACCACTGTGGTGAGATTCATCACCCTATAGTTACTAGCCTTTTCCCTGCTGCCACCCTTATTTAGAGATCACGTTTGCTCTCTTCCAGTCCTCAGGAGCCATGCCTGATTCCAGTGAGCTGTTGACAGAGGCCATCAGTAGGGCAGTCAGCACCTCCTTGAGTAATTTCCATACCTTGTGGTTAATCACATCCAGTCCCATAGCCTTGTCCACTTTTTCTTCTGAAATTGGACTTGTGTCCATGTTCCCTCACCCTTTGTTCCTTCTTCTCACTGGTAGTCCATCCCCCTCCATCCACTGTGAAGACTGAGTAGAAATACCCATTCAGAATGTTTGCTTTTCCTTGTTCCTCTTCTGCACTGTCTTCCTCTGCCACCCTCCGTATCCTCACCATTACTCTTCTTGTTTTCCACTTCTCACTTATGTACCTGATGAAAGTCTTATCCCCATTTGCTACCCCTTTGGCTATCCTTTCATCTCTCAGTACCATTGTTTCCAGCATCTTTCTCTTTTTACTGGTACACCTCCCTGTCTTCCTTCCTCTGTGCTTCCTTATACCTCCTAAATGCCACCTTTTTTCCTTTGCCACCATGGTGTCTTAGCTAGTGTGCCATAATAGTCTCTTAGTCCTTTGCCCTCCCTCATTTTCCCTTGTTCCTCTACCCCTCATTGACATTCCCAACCTACTTGGCAGTTTTTGAGACAGTATCCCATTTGTTCAAATTTCCCCATCCTAAAATCCAGGATGCCTGTCCTCATGTGGATTGCCTCTGCCCCATCTTAATGTTAAACCACAATATATGGTAATCACTGGTACCTAGAGGATTGCCTTTGTGATGTCTTCACAGCATTCCAGATTGTAAGCACCTGGTCTAGCACTGGTCTATCCCTAGTGGGTTCATGGACTGGCTGCCTAAGAAAGGTCCCATGAAGGGAGCCAAAGATGGCCCTGCTCCTTACAGATGCAGCAGCTGGAAGGCTCCAATACACATCTGGCACATTAAAATCACCAACTAGCAGCACCTTCCCTTGGTTGCATCATCATTATGTCCTCTCAAAAGTGCCTTGCCCAACTTCTCTCCCTGCACTGGAGGTCTCTACAGATAGCAGACCCAGACCCTGTCTCTAGGATGACCTACAGTGCTTCAGGTCTTTCCTTTTCCTCCAGATGCCCCTGAAGTTCTGTAGTCTTGATTCTCTCCCTTACATATTGTATAACCCCTTCCACCCTCATCCATGCCCTGACTCTCCTGAACAAAGACTAGCCTGGTATTTTTGCATCTCAGTCATGGCTGTCTGTGTACCTTAACTCCATTATGGCAACCAAATCCAAGCTAGCTACCCCTATGATGGCCTAAGAGACAAGAAACATAGACTTTGATTGTGGATAAAGACCACTTGGTCCACCCAGTTTGCCCATTTCCCTAACTAATGGATAAGTATCAGATCCTCGTTAACCAACAGCCTACTTCCTTGTAGCCCCCCACTAGAATTACCTTATGTCTGTCCCATGCATTCTTGAATTCCCCTTCAGTTTTTGACCCCACAATTTCCTCTGGAAGGTCGTCACATGCATACATTACCCTCTCATTGAAAAATACTTCCTCACATTGCCCTTGAGCCATCCCAGCCATAACTTCAAATTGTGCCCCCCTGTTCTTGCACATGTTTGTCTGAAAGATGATACCATCTTGGACTTTGTTGATTCCCTTGAGGTACTTGAAAGTTTCTATCACATCCCTCTCTCCTTACTTTCATCTGGGGTATACATATTAAGCTTCTTTAGTCACTCTTCATATAGCTTCTGGTGCAGACCCTGCACCATTTAGTTGCCCTCCTCTGGACTGCCTCCATCCTGTCTATGTCCTTATGGAGACGAGGTCTCCAGAACGGCAAACAGTACTTCAGATGGGGTTTCATCAACTGTCTGTACAAAGGGATAACAACTTTTTCTTTTCTGCTGGTGATGCCTTTCCCTATGCAACCCAGTATCCCCCAGCCCTCCTTACTGCCTTTTCACAATGCTTGCCCACCTTTAGGTCATTTGATGTGACTACTTGCAGTTCCCTTTCCGTTGTTGTTGTTATTGTTAGTACCCCCCCTCCCCTCCATTTGTGTACTCTTCCCCTGGGTTTTTGTTTCCCTGGTGCATTCATTTTCATTTTTTTGCATTAAATCTCATCTGCCATACTTTTGACCATTCCTACAACCTTGCCAAGTCCCTTTTCATCCTTTTCACCCCCCACTTGTGTATCATCCCTGTTGCAGATCTTTGTGTCATCTTCAGAGAGGCATACTTTTTCTTACAGTCCTTCGGCAATGTCACCTACAAACGCATTAAAAGGATTGGACCCTGTACTGAGTCATGTGGTACCCGGCTAGTAACCCTCCTTTCTTCTGAGAGGACTCTGTTTAATATTACCATCTGGGTCCTGTTGTCCAGCTAATTCTTTTTAATGAGGATACCACCCTGGGAACCACTCCCAGGTTGGCTAACTTATTTATTAATCTTTTGTGAGGGACTGTGTCAAATGTCTTGTTATGTTTAAGTAGGCCATGTCCATATCCCTTCCCTGGTCCCATGCATTCTTGAATTCCCCCTCAGTTTTTGACCCTACAACTTCCTCTGGAAGGCTATTCATTACATCCATCACCGTCTCATTGAAAAATACTTCCTCACATTGCCCCTGAGCCGTCACCGCTATAACTTCAAATTGTGCCCCCTTGTTCTTGCATGTTTTTCTGAAAGATGCTACCATGCAGTCAACAAAATCTATTAGTTTCACTTGACATGACCTTCCTTCTGTAAATCCATGCTGCTTTGGGTCCTGTGCACCCCTGGCCTCTAGGTACTTGGCAATTCTTTCTTTCAGAAGTGATTCCTTCATTTTTCCCTACCACTGAGGTCAAACTAACAAGTCTTTAGTTTCCTACCTCTGCCTTGCTCCCAGTTTTGTGAAGGGGAACCACATCTGCCTTCTTCCAGTCCTCAGGTACCATACCCTTTTACCATGATTTGTTAAAAAGGGGAGTCAGTGGTGTCACTAGTTCACCCCTTAGTTCTTTTAGAATTCTGAGGTTAATCCCATCAGGCCCCATTGCTTTGCCCACCGTCAATTTTAGGAGTTCTTTCAGGAACTTTCTTCTGTAAATGGTCTGATACTGACCCCTATATTGAGAGTGCTTCTATCGTTTGGTTTAGGTACCTGCCCCTTCTCTTCCTTTGTGAATAAGGAACAGAAGTCTTCATTCAGTATCCCTGCTATTTCAATGTCACCCTCTACCCAACCCCACTCCTCTTTATTATGCCTCACTATCCATCCCGTGGTCTTTCTTCACTCCCTAGTGTACCTATAAAAGGTTTTATCCCCCTTCTTAAGTGAGTTGGCTATATTTTCTTTGGTTTGGGCCTTTACTATTCTGACTACCTTCCCCACTTGATTCTGCTTTAACTGGTACAGTTCTCTGTTCTCCTCCTTCTGTGTTTCCTTATACTTCCTGAATGCTATATTTTTCTCCCTAACCTTCTCCACCACCTCTTTTGAGAACTATAGTGTTTTTTTCCCCTCCATTTTCATTTGTTTGTTTGCTTCACACAAAGGCTTGCTGCCTCTGTGATTGCAGTTTAGATTTCTCCTCATTGTTCCTCCACCCCTCCTTCTTGCCCATTTGCTCATGCTTTTCTGAGACACTCTCCCATATTGCCGGTCTGCCCTCCTAAAGACCAATACCTTTGCTTTCGTGTGGCTTGACTCTATGGCTGTGCTGATCATGAACCACACTGTTTGGTGGTTTCTTGTTCCCAAATGGCTATCCATTTCAAAATGGTCCTCCAGTCCTAGTATTGTATTTCTCAGACTCCTTGCATTGGCACAGATGGCTCTCCATACCTTACTGCCTCCCTACCTGCTTCTGCTTCCTTTCCTTCTTGTCTGTGTTGTTCCCTGAAGCTCCCTCTGACACCCCATCCCTCATTACCATCTCTGTTCCCTGTCTCCTTTATTCCATTTTTCTTGATTTCCTGATGGGCTGGCAGTATAGCCTAGAGGTTAGAGTAATGAGCTGTGAACAAGCTTGGTACATCCAGCAGACCAGACCTTAGTCTGATTCTCCAAACCTCCACTTGAATACTCTGTGACTCTGAGCAAGTCACTTAACTGCCCAGTGCTCCAAGGTCACCCCTGAAAATAGGCAATTATGCCTAGTGGGCCTTACCCAGTTAACAAAGACTAAAATAATTAAAAAAAAATTATAACCCTCTTCTCTTCTGTCTTGTCCCCATCCGGTCTCCTTGTGCTCCTGCTCTGGAAGAACTTACTATCATCAGAATCTCCCTCCTTGCTGCTTTACAATCCAGCAGGGGTGGGCAATTGTTGCCTCCCTTTGTTTTACAGCCTTTTCCTGGCTGGTTTAAATACTCTTACAAGTAGCATTTAAACCAGCAACTAAGAATTGTGTCTGTGGTTCTTCCTTTCTAAAGAGGCAGTCCATTACAAGCACTTGAAACTCCCCCTGATCCCTGCATTGGAATGGCTGCACTGGGGTTAGAAAGAGAGTGCCAAAGGATATGAGCAACTAGCAGGTAGAAAAGCTTACGCAAACTTGCTTCTACTACATTTAGCTTCAAGGTTTTTCATTTAAATTGTATAAATTACATAACAGTGAAAATGGGTGCTTTGAGGTCAGAGGAGAGCACAAAATGATCTTGGCAGTTGGTAGTTAGAGGAGCTGTACACTAACGTTATTCTAATTCTTTTTTCTACAGAATTTTTTGTTCAACTAATAAAATCAGCTAAATAAGAGTGCACTGAGGTCAGATAGAGAATAGGGCTACTCAGATTTCAGTTATTAAATCTGGCATTTTTGGATTCCGTTCCATTTGCAGGTTTTCAGATTTTCAGGATTCATGGTTGAAAATCCAAAATCGTAAACACACTGATGGATACAGGTTTTGGGTATCGGAATATAATATGACTACTAGTGAACCTCCACAGCACACTACAGACTCTTTCCAGACCCACAAAATTGATCCCCTTCTCCCACAATTGTTTTTTCATCCCTTATCACTTCATGGAGTGGCTGCACTGAAGGGTCAAACATCAGCACAGAAGGCTGTAGACCTGTTCCCCCATCACTTATGACATGACTGAGTGGCTGCACTGAGGGGCTGTACATCAGCACTGAAGATGGTAGACCTGTTTCCCCATCCCTTATCAATTGACTGAGCAGCTGTATTTAGGGGTCGTACATCAGCAAAGAAGCCTATAGAGCTTTTTTCCCATCCCTTATCACTTGATTGAGTGGCTGGAGGAGGGCAGATGTGATTCCCCTTCACAAAAGTGGGAGCAAGGCAGAAGCAGGAAACTACAGACCTGTTAGTTTAACCTCAGTGGTAGGTAAAATGATGGAATCACTTCTGAAGGAAAGAATTGTTGAGTATCTAGAGGCCAGAGGGGCACATGACCCAAGGCAACATGGATTCTCAGCAGGAAGGTCATGCCAGACGAATCTGATAGATTTCTTTGACTGGGTGACCAAAGTAGTAGATCAGGGAGGGGCTGTGGACATGGCCTATCTAGACTTTAGCAAGGCATTTGACACAGTCCCACACAAAAGATTAATATACAAGTTAGCCAGCCTGGGAGTGGGTCCCAAGATGACAGCCTGGGTAAAGAATTGGCTGGAGAATAGGACACAGAGAGTAATAGTAAATGGAGTCCACTCTGAAAAAGGGGGTTACTAGTGGGGTACCGCAGGGTTCAGTATTAGGACCGGTCCTCTTCAATGTCTTTATAAGTGACATTGCAGAGAGACTGGAAGGAAAAGTATGTCTCTTTGCAGATGACACAAAGATCTGCAACAGAGTTGATGCACAAGGTGGGGTGGAAAGGATGAGAAGGGACTTGGCAAGGTTAGAGGAATGATCAAATGTATGGCAGCTTAGATTCAATGCTAAGAAGTGCAAGGTAATGCACCTGGGAAACAAAAACCCAGGGGAAGAGTACACAATGGGGGGTGAGATACTAACAACAACAAAAATGGAAAGGGACCTGGGGGTAGTCATATCAGATGACCTAAAGGTGGGCAAGCAATGTGAGAGGGCAGCAAGGACGGCTGGGGATTCTGGGATGTATAGGAGAGGCATCACCAGTAGAAAACAAGAAGTTGTTAGCCCTCTGTACAGACAGCTGGTGAGACCACATCTGGAGTACTGCATGCAGTTCTGGAGACCCAATCTCCAGAAAAGACATAGACAGGATGGAAGCTGTCCAGAGGAGGGCAACTAAAATGGTGCAGGGTCTGCACCGGAAGACATATGAAGAGAGACTTAAGGAGCTTAATATGTATAGCCTCGAGGAAAGGAGGGAGAGGGCGGACATGATAGAAACTTTCAAGTACCTCAAGGGTATCAACAAAGTCCAAGAGGGTAGCATCTTTCAAAAAAAGAGGTGTGCAAGAACAAGGGGGCACAATTTGAAGATAGAAGGGGTGGTGGCTCAGAGGTAATTTAAGGAAGTATTTTTTCACAGAGAGGGTTGTGGATGTATGGAACGGCCTTCGAGAGGAGGTTGTGGAGTCAAAAACAGTGATGGAATTCAAGCATGCATGGGACAGTCATAAGGCAATTCTAGGGGGTGGGGGTAGGAAGAAGTAGACTGCTGGTTAACTAGGATCTGCAGCTTATCCATCAGGTAGGGAAATAGGCAGACTGGGTGGGCCAAGCGGTCCTTATCTGATGTCAAATTCTATGTTTCTATGTTTCTGTCTGAGGGCTCATACAGTACACCAGCACAGAAGGCCATAGGCCTGTTTCTGCATCCCTTATCACTTGGCTGCGTGGCAACTCTGAGGGGTCATATGTCAGCACAGAAAGCTGCAGGAATGTTACCCCCCACATCTTATCACATGACTGAGCGGATGCACCGAGGGGTCATACATCAGCACAGAAGACTGTAGGCAAGTTTCCCCAGATTCCTGGTCACAAAACTGAGTAGTTGTACTGAGGGGTTGTACATCAGCACAGCTGGCTGTAGACCTGTTTCCCCTTTCCCTTAACACATGACTGAGTAGCTGTAATGAGGGGGGTCATACATCAGCACAGAAGGCTTTAGGTCTGCTTTCCCCTTCCCTATCACTTAACTGAGTGGTTGCACTGAAGGGTCGTACATCAGCACAGATGGCTGTAGGCCTGTTTCCCTCCATCCCTTATCACATGACTGAATGACTGCACTGAGGGGTTGTATATCAGCAAAGAAGGCTGTAGGCCTGTTTCCCATCCCTTATCACTTGACTGAGCAGCTGCATTTAGGGGTCGTACATCAGCACAGAAGGCTGTAGACCTGTTTCCTCATTCCTTATCACTTGACTGAACAGCTCTCTGAGGGGTCATACATCAGCACAGAAGGCTGTAAGCCTGTTTTCACATCCCTTATCACATGGCTGAGTGGATGCACTGAGGGGTTGTACATCAGCACAGAAGGCTGTAGGCCTGTTTTTCCCATCCCTTACCACATGACTGAGTGACTGTACTCAGGGGTCGTACATCACCACAGAAGGCCATAGGCCTATTTCCTCATCCCTTATCACTTTACAGAGTGGCTGTACTGATGGGTCGTACATCAGCACAGAAGGCTGTAGGCCTGTTTCCCCATCACTTATCACTTGATTGAGCATCTGCACTGAGGGTTAGGACATCAGCACAAGAGGTTGTAGGCCAGTTTCCCCCATCCCTTATCACATGACTGAGCAGCTGCAATGAGGGGACATACATCAGGACAGAAGGCTATAGGCCTGTTTTCCCTATCCCTTATCATATGACTGAGAGGCTGTACTCAAGGTTTGTACATCAGCACAGAAGGCTGTAGGGTACTTTCCCCCATCCCTTATCACATGACTGAGCAGCTACACTAAGGGGCTATACATCAATACTAAAGGCTGTAGACCTCTTTCTCCATCCCTTATCACATCACTGAGTGACTGCACTGAGAGGATGTACATTAGCACTGAAGGCTATAGACCATTTTCCCCGTCCCTTATCACTTGACTGAGCAGGCACATTTAGTGGTCATACATTTGCAAATCACGCTGTAGACCTGTTTACTCATTCCTTATCACTTGACTGAGCAGCTCTCTGAGGGGTCATACATCAGCACTGTAGGCTGTAGGCCTGTTTGCCCCCACCTCTTATCACATGACTGAGTGGATGCACTGAGGGGTCATACATCAGCACTGTAGGCTGTAGGCATATTTTCCCCCATCCCTGGTCACATGACTGAGCAGTTGCACTGAGGGGTGGTACATCAGCACAGCTGGCTGTAGACCTGTTTCCCCCATCCCTTATCACGAGACTGAGTAGCAGCACTGAGGAGTCATACATCAGCACAGAAGGTTGTAGGCCTGTTTCCCCTCCATGCCCTACCTCATGACTGATTGTCTGCCCTGAGGGGTTGTACATCAGTGCAGAGGGCTGCATGGCTGTTCTCCTCCCATTCCTTATCACATGATTGAGTGACTGCACTGAGGGGTTGTACATCAGCACAGAAGGCGGTAGGCCTGTATCTTCAATCCCTTATCACATGACTCAGTGGGTGCTCTGAGGGGTTGTACATCAGTACAGAATGCTGTAGGCCTCTTCCCCCCATGCCTTATCATTTGACTGAAAGTCTGCACTGAGGGGTCATGCATCAGCAAAGGAGGTTGTTAGCCTGTTCCCCCTTCCTTATCACTTGACTGAGTGGCTGCACTGAGCAGTCGTACATCAGCACTGAAGGCTGTATGCCTGTTTCCCCCAGTCCATTATCACATGACTGAGTGGCTGCACTGAGGGGTCATGCATCAGCAAAGAAGGTTATAGGCCTGTTCCCCCTTCCTTATCACTTGACTGAGTGGCTGCACTGAGGGGTAGTACAGTCCAAGTCACATTAATTTGTTCCTCCAATGAGTTGTTTTAACATTTCTGACAGAGTTGCATAAGTGTTGCTGGACACAGTACAAAGCTCTGCACAAACTGTTTCTTAAGAGTTAATACTCAGTTTTGCCTTGCATTGTGACTGTACTGCTGATGCATTTGAAATAAACTGCAAAAAAAGTTTACAAACACTGCTCTTGTGCTGGTTAAGCACTGAAAAACAAATGTAACATGAGTTGCCAATGCATTGCCAACTGTGAAAAACAATGCTAAACCAACTCATTGGTGGAACAGCTTAATGTGATATGTACTGTACATTAGCACAGAAGGCTGTAGGCCTGCCCCACAACCCTTATCACTTGACTGTGTGGCTGCACTAAGGGGTCACACATAATCTCAGAAGGCTATAGGTCTGTTTCCCCATCCCATACCACATGACTGTATTGCTACACTGAGGGATTGTATATCAGCCCAGAGGTCTGTAGGCCTGTTTCCCCTATCCCTTATCACATGACTGAGCGGCTGCACTGAGGGTTCGCATATCAGCTCAGAAGGTTGTAGGCCTGCTTCCCCAACATCATTTATCACATGACTGAGTGGCTGCACTGAGGGTTCATACATAAGCACAGAAGGCTGTAGGCCTGTTTCCTCCATTTCTTACCACATGACTTAGGGGCTATACTCAGTGGTCATTTATCAACACAGAAGGATATAGACCTGTGTTTCCCTCCATTGCTTATCATATGACTGAGTGGCTGCACTGAGCGGTCGTACATCAACACAGAAGTCTGTAGGCCTGTTTCCCTCTTCCCTTATCACTTGACTGAGCATCTACACTGAGGAGTTGTACATCAGCAAAGAAGGTTATAGGCCTGTTTCTCCTCATCCCTTATCCCTTGACTGAGTGGCTGCACTGAGGCGTCATACATCAGCACAGAAGACTGTAGACCTGTTTCCATCATCCCTTTTTACATGATTGAATGGCTGCACTGAGGGATCATACATAATCACAGAAGGCTGTAGGCCTGTTTCCCCCCTCCGATTTCTTACCAGATGACTGATGGGCTGCACTCAGGGATCGTACAACAGCACAGAAGGTTGTACACCAGATTCCCCCATCCCTTATCACATGACTGAGTGGCTGCACTAAGGAGTTATACATCAGCACAGAATTCTGTAGGCCTGTTTCCCCCATCCCTTATCACATAACTGAACTGCTGTATTGATAGGTTGTACATCAGCACAGAAGGCTGTAGGCCTTTTGCCCCATATCCCTTATCACATGACTGAGTGGCTGCACTGAGGGGTTGTACATAAGCACAGAAGGCTGTAGGCCTGGTCAGTAGTCACTGTGGCTGAACTGAGGGTTTGCACATCAGCACAGAAGGCCATAGGCTGGTCAGTAGTCACTGTGGTTCCTTGTTCCTTCTGGCTTCAATATCAGGAAGAGTGCTTCATCCCAGGGCCAGGTCAGGGCATCCAGTTCAGTAACTTCATCTGTAGGGACCCTGTCCCTCCTTCCATATAGCCAGTTATAGCTCCTGGCACTGGCATTTACATCCATTGTCAATCCCTTCCCAACTGAATCATGAGTGCTGTCTTAATCCAACTGTAAACTGAAGCCCTCCCATGTCATGCTCCCCTTGGTGTTTAAGAAATTATTAATAAAAAAGACCCCTGAAGGGCCCTCAGAGACTAGCCAGACCATCTTCACTTTTCTGGTGTGATCAATCAAAGTGAATCAAAACCCTGTGTAAACAGCATGACCACACCCTCACGCAGTGACAGCAACAGGGCACATTGGAGCCTTGGGTTTTGTACCAGTTGGCTACCTCAGTTTTCCCAGGTCACACTGGGATAGTGACAGGCAAGCTGGATTGGAAGGGGTGGTTGTTTTCATTGACTAGTTGTGGCTAGAAGACATGGCTTTCTAAATCTTTCTGAACTAAGGGGTAGGGAGGCAACAGTCACAAACACCACATTTCTTTAGTGCCTGCTTGGAGAGGGAGTCTCATTCATCGGACTTGGGTTTGGGGATGGGTAGGATGGACTCAGAAGAGATGGGGACAGTGCCTTGCTGGGACTACACTGCTCACTAAAAGAGACTGGGCTGTCAGTGGCTGGGGGGAGGAAGTCCAAGCAACTTCAGCATCTGTGCTGTTCGAGACCAGTGTGTTACAGTCATTGGTTGCCTGCAGGTTCCGGGCTGGCCTAGATTCGAATGGAAGTTGAAAAGGATTGGAATCGGTACAAGTGTACCCCCACCAACCAACAGGCTCCCAGCATGCTTACTGTAGCAGCAAAGACGCAGTCACTTAAGGTAAGGAGGAGGTCTTTGTTTATATTTTAACACAAGGGCATATTTACTGACACTGTTTAGTTGTAAAATCTGGTTGGGGGATGTTTAACTATGGAGTCAGGAGGCAGTACAGTACAGTACAGTGGTTTAAGGCTATAACCTGCAAGCCTGGAGACCTGGTTTTGAATCTCACAGACCCCACTTGCATACTGTGTTACCCTGGACAAGTCACTTAACTTCCGTGTGCTCCCAGGTAGCACCTGTAAATGAGCTTTCAGCTAAGTGTGTCTCTCCTGGTAAAATAAGCTTTTCAATTTTCAGCCAGATGCAGAATCAGAAATTATAATTCTGAGTCCAAACCCGATTCTGATACCTAACTTGGCAGTGGAACAGACTCAGATTCTGGATCTGAATTTTCAATAATCCATTGAATGCAAATGGAATGGATTATTGGATTCTATAGAATCTGAACAACCCTACTAGAAAGCACCAAATGACTGGATCAACAGGCTGAACCACTAACCTGCTTTTGGTGCCCTTTTACTCCAGAGTGTGTTTAGTTTATTGTTGTTGCTTTTGATCTCCTCACGGCCTGGAGAAAGGGGAAGTCAGACATCTTGGATGACTGAAGCACATGGAACCACGTGATCTGGGGCACCAAAAAGGAGCAGATCACAAATTGTTCAGGAGCAATAAATTAAAGGGGAAAAAGTTACATTTGGGCATATTGGGGTGTGGAAGACAGCACCAAATAACTGGAGCAGCTGACAGGTAGAAATTTATTTATTTAAAATTTGGTAACAGGGAAAGGCAGACTGAGCCAAGGCTGATTTCCAGGAGCGACCCGGGAGAGAGGGTAATGGAATTTATAATAACAGCAAAACATCAAAAACATCTGGATGAACACAGTAGATATATATATATATTATTATATATATATATATATATATATATATATATATGCATACATATATCAGTAAATATGCATACAAGGTATATATTTGGAGTGACATAGATACAGTATACAAGGTGCAGAGTGCAGTAGGCAGTATAATATAGTGAAAACAGTTATAAATAGGCAATAATAAATATGTACAAAGGCATGCAAGGTATACACATGCAAAAAAATTAGGACAGGTCAGGAAAACACATAGGGAGGATTGAGGAGGAGTTAAAGGTAGGAGGATAGTGTGGTTTCAGAAAGGATGCAGGGGAATAACGATATGGGAGGCACAATGTACCTTGTGGAAGAGAAGGTAGAGGGTGGAGGAGGGGGGAGGTGGAACATAGGGTGGTCAAGGTTGGTAGAAAGGGAGCAGTTGTAGTGGGGGGTGCTTTAATTACTTTTCCAACATGGCTAGAGTAGGCGTGAGACTTACACTAACCTGCTTCTATATTTTTGACTCCAGCATTTGATGTTTACATTATTTAACATAAAAACATAGAAACATAGAAGTTGATGGCAGATAAGTATCAGTACCGCAAGGCCCATCCAGTCTGCCCATTTTTTCTATCTTATGAATGTGCCATAGGCCTTTACACTGTCAATGGCCTATCTATTCATACTCATCTGTATTGCTCCCTTATGCCTATCCCATGCCTGTTTGAAGCCCTGCACTGTATTCATATCCACCACTTCCTGAGGTAGGCCATTCCTTGCATCTATGAAAAAGAATTTCCTCACATTACCCCTTAATCGACTTCCCCTCTACATCTTCTTGAAATCAGATAACAACTGGGTGCATCAAGGTCAGGGGGAGAGCGTCAAACAATCACAACAGCTGGCAGGCAATGCAGCTGTACACTAACCCACTTCTAATTCTTTGGGCTCCAGAGTTTGTTGTTTAACTTATAAAATCAGCTAAATCAGAGTACCCTGTGGTCAGGTAGACAGCACCAAAAGATCAGAGCAACGGACAGGGAAAAGGCTGAAACATGGACCTGGTTTTGATGCTTTTTACTTCAGAGTGTGTTGTGCATTTTTTTGTTGCAGGTGATCTCAACATAACCTGCAGGAAGGGGAAGACTGGTATCTTGGGTGACCAGAGAACATGGACCATGAGATCTGGGACACCCAATAGGAGCAGACGGGGAACTTCTCTGGAGTAACAAATTCAGCCACTCCACTATGTCCCATTGTGCTCATGTCCCAGAGCATGAGTGAAACACAACATGATTGGAACAAATGATGTTACTGGCATCTAGACATTGACAGGCATCCACAGGCTATAGCACACATGCCGGGACATCTGCTGGTACAGTAAGGTGAGGTGCAGTACCTGTTTACTTGCTGTTATCTGTGTAGGAAGTACTGTAGGAGGACAAGGGGGTAACTGCAAATGACAGCTGTAACATTCAGGAGGTGCTGTAAGGAAATGGCTGTTTTGTAAATTTGGAGACATTGGAACATGCTGCTGAGAGATGCAAAAGGATAGTGCTCAGTTCAGATTAGTCTCACACCTTTCCGGCCCCTGTCATGCAGCACTCTTTTTCTCTCTCCTGTCCTCTCTCCACACTTCTTCTGGGTCCAGAGAGCTGAACTTCTCCCTGACTGTGTGTGTGTGTGTGTGTGTGTGTGTGTGTGTGTGTGTCTCTCTCTCTCTCTCTCCACTGCCACCTTCTATACTAGAGCGAGTTACGGTGACAGACTTGCTCTTCATTGGGTGGGGAGGGGGTCAGAAAGGGTCCAGTGCAACACACAGCAGCATTTTTTTATTACATGTATAATCTATGCTCAGATATCGTGGCTCACTCTGTGGGTAGGGTGGAGCTTATTTCCACAGGCTTGCTCTTTGTTGGAGGCAGGGGGCGGAAAGGGACTGGTGCAACAGACAGGAGCATAACATATCATTTTTTTTGTTAATTACATATATAATCTGTACTCAGATATTGGGGCTCACTCTGTTGAGGGTTCCAGCTTCTCTCCACACACACAGACAGCACACAGCACAATGAGTGGTGCTGCAACACCCATTGTCTTACTGTCTGTCCCTCCTGTGTGGTAGCACAGCCGGGACAGAAACTCACCAGCTTGTACTCCCTCCCTTCCCATGCAAATCGTGCAACATGGTAACACAGGCAACTAGCCAGACTGTGCTCGCTGCCTCCCCTTTCAGAATGGCTGTGTTGGGGGAAGGGGCTTCTTTCTACAGACACAAACTTGCTCTTTGTTGGGGGTGGAAAGAGACCGGTGCAACAGGCAGCAGCCTAATAATGTATTTTTTTTAATTACATGTATAATCAAATAAAACAAAATCAACCTTTATTTATAAAAAAGAGCAATTCCAGATTTGTTCAAAGTGCTTGTAC
This sequence comes from Neoceratodus forsteri, assembly GCA_016271365.2. Classification (NCBI taxonomy): domain Eukaryota; kingdom Metazoa; phylum Chordata; order Ceratodontiformes; family Ceratodontidae; genus Neoceratodus; species Neoceratodus forsteri. The sequence goes on along the minus strand of CM057455.1, from coordinate 110,414,762 downwards.
AGTAATATTAAAACACAGACAAAAAAAATGTTTTAAATTGCATAATAACTAACTACTTTCATTTTTATTATAACCTATGCAGATGAATATAATTTTAAATGACCATCACAAAAATTCTAAAAGCAATCAGGGAAGACAAGGCTACATAGATGTGTTTTAAGAGCAGTCTTAACCCTTTGGACAGTCAGGCACTCCCTCACTCGATAAGGTAGAGTGTTCCACAGGGTAGGGGCTGCCAAGGCGAAAGAGTGGGCCCCTGAGGTCTTAAGTTGGACCTTGGAAACCTCTAGCAATCCCTCATCAGAGAAGCGGAAGGGGTGGTAGAGGCATAGGAGAGCTTGCAAGTAATGAGGTCCCTCTCTGTGCTCAGATATTGTATCTCACTCTGTTGGTGAGGAGAGCTTCTTTCCACATACACAGCCCACAGCACAATGGGTGGTGCTGCAATACCCATCATCTTGCTCTATGTCCCTCTGGTGTGACAGCACAGCTGGGACCAGAAACTCCCCAGTTTAGTCTCACTCTCTTCTCATGTGAGTCATGTGACATGGAAGCACAAGGCAGCTGGCCAGACCCTGCTCACTGCCTCCCACTTCTCAATGGCTGCCTTTGAGCTACTTACAGTGCAGCTGACAATGAGTCCCAATGGCACTGTGCTGGAGTCACTCCAGAGGACTGTGCATTGAATCCACCAATTGGGTTGCATGTTTCTGCCAACTCATGTTATAAGAAACAAACTCTGGCCAGAGCCAACATGGCTACAGAGAGCTGTTGGCTAGCTCCCGATCCGGAGCCAGATCACAAAGTGCAGATTCTGAGTGGTGCAATAGACATCCCTGAAAACAATGCTACTTAAAAAAAAAAACTCTTTTTTTTTCTATATTTTGACCAAAAACGTTCAACGTAGTCTTCTTATGACCACACCGCATATACCCCATAGGTGAACATTTTCAAATCCATGTTGAAACGCAATTATGTGCCACAGATGTGAAAACACTATTTGGACAGGATGTGAAAAATGACAGCTGTACTGTTCATGAAGTGGTATGAAAAAGATAGCTATGTTAAAACGCTGGAGTCAAAATATTGAAAATTAACAAAGTTATGCACTTGTGTAAAAAAATTTCAATGAAGGTGAATACCTCTGCCATTTTTAGAATTTGTTTCACCAGATTTTCAACATGGCCTTTTGGGACCCCATCTCATGATCACTGGTGGTGAAATTTTGTTATTCGTTCTTGAAAGGTGATTTTGTGAAGCAACTGCAAAATCACCTTCTAGGCCCAATTAATGAAATGACAATTGCAGCGTTCATAAGGTGGGTCCCAAAAAGGCCACATTGAAAATTTGGAGAAAAATTAAAAAAAAAACCTGGCAAAGTTATGAACATAAGTTCAAAACATTATTGAAATACATTATTCAGCACTTACCTTTATTCCTCAGTTCGTGGTTCAGCTTTGAAGAGTGCAGACATGTCCAAGTCAACAGTAGATGACAGCATAGGACCTCTGGAGGTATCTATAGGGTAAGGGGGGTGTGGGATGGAGGGTTCTCATTGGGAGGGTTGGCAAGGGGAAGGGGGATGGCAGGGATGGTGAGAGCCAGTTTTCTTTTTTTCAGGTTAAAACCAAAAAGACATCAAGGGACATATTTTTTCCATTACCTTTATTAAAGATATTTTTGGACACTGGGGGTGTGATTCCCAGTGTCCCACACTGCCAGGGGCATGGGAGAACTTGTGATTGCTGACACAGGGATTGGGCCCCTCAGTGTTGGCACCTAATAGAAACATGATGGGCTTCGGGGTGGGAGATATTCAACACCGGGGGTAGGCATCCTTGTGTCAGATTATGGAAAAATGTATTTTAAAACAAATTTGGGACACTGGGGTGGGTTCCCTCTTTGTCCCACACTGCTGGGAGAGGAAGATGACACAGGGATTGGGCACCCTGCTGTCAGCAATAATAATGGAGCTGGAGCACATGGCACAGAACCACAATGTGTTCAACATGGCTACCGTGCTCCGCACATGCACACTAAGGCATAGCAGACATCTGGAGCACAGAGAGTGTTTATTGAAATCATTGTGCACATGCACTTAACTTACTGCAGAAGTACTGCATTAAAGTAGTCCACAGAGGGGGGAGGGATCATGCTTTAGAGGGGAGCTCTGTCTGTGGAGGACATGGAAGGAGCAGACACCACACATCTCCAACGGCTGCTCATGGTCCCTTCTCCCCCCCCTGCAGTGATGTGATCCCAAAATGCCTGTAGGGCTCTGCCCATGTAGCCATAAAATAGGGCTGTGTCACTGTTGTAGGTTTGGGATTTCACAAAAGCATCTAAATGATGTCAGACTCAGACAGGCAATAAGGTAGATAAAAACACTCAGGAAGCATTTATCATTTTATTTACTCAACAAAATTCAAACAGAAATCAGAGAAAAGTAGTGTTAGCCAGTGCCATGCTATTGTGAAAACACCCTCTCACGAGCTCTTACTCCTCTCCTAGTCAGTCCTGCACTGACACCCTATCTGAAAACTAGCCCCTAGTGGCAGGTTTATAGATAATTCAAGGGGTGACATCACAGTCATGTGATCTACAACGCCTTACCCTTTGGTCTTAATTAGTATTATAACTTTCTTTATGTCACTTGATTTTATCCTGACACATCACATATATACAGCTTATACCCTCTTATGTTCTTCAGGCTAGAATTTAATAACATTTCATTGCTTGTAAGGTAATTAAAACAACATACACATCTAATGATCTTTAATTGGAGCTAAGCTCCTCCCTCAAGGAGTGACATCACTCTTGGGTAACCAAATAAATAGAGTCAGACTGAGGGCCGCCAGCCGCATACTGAACTAGGAACTTAGAGTCTCAGCAGAGGGCTGCAACAGCTTCTTGGCCAGGTAAGTGATACCTTCTATAATTACTGATGAAGAGCCCCATAAAGTGCTCGGCTCTCTTCTTTTTATAAAAACATAGGAAGCACTATAGGACAGGGAAAAGGAACAAAATAAAAACAATTTAGAAAGGAGGGAGGATGAACACTGCTGTGATTCTATTTGATTATTTACATTTATTTCTTTACTTATTATATGCCTGGATATAGCATGTTAACAGTCAGCAGACTGAGACCCAAAGAGCTTTATAAACAGACTGCTAGAGAGTATATAACCTTAAAATGCAACTGTATTTGACATTTCTAAAATGTTTACCACAGTACTCACAAGTCTGAATGGCAGTAAGACCATCACAAACAGAAACATAGAAATGTAGAAGTTGACGGCAGATAAGGACCGCAAGGCTCATCCAGTCTGCCCATTTCTTTTTCTACCATATGAATGTGCCACCAGCCTTTGCTCTATCATTGGCCTATCTATTCATACTCATCTGTATTGCTCCCTTATGCCTATCCCACATCTGTTTGAAGCCCTGCACTGTATTCAAATCCACCACTTCCTGAGGTAGGCGGTTCCATGCATCCACCACCCTTTCTGTGAAAAAAAACTTCCTCACATTACCCTTTAATAGGCCTCCCTCTAACCTCATGATGTGTCCTCTTGTCCTGCTATTTTTTATACTGAAACATGTTAGACTCTTTCACCTTGTTAATGCCCTTAAGGTGTTTGGATGTTTCGATCATATCGCCTCTCTCCCTCATTTGCTCTAGGGTATATATATTGAGCTCCATTAATCTGTCCTTATATGTTTTCTGATGCAGTCCTTGCACCATTTTGGTTGCCCTTCTCCAGACTGCCTCAATTTGGTTAATGTCCTTGTGAAGGTGTGGCCTCAAGTACTGCACACAGTACTCCAGATGGGGCCTAATCAGTGTCTTGTAATGGAGGGATTATTACCTCCCTCTTCTTTAGGGTTCAGTATTGGGTCCAGTCCTTTTTAATGTCTTCATCAGTGACATTGCAGAGGGACTGGAAGGAAAAGTATGCCTTTTTGCAGATGACACAAAGATCTGCAACAGGGTTGATACACAAGGAGGTGTGGAAAGGATGAAAAGGGACTTGGCAAGGTTGGAGGAATGGTCAGACGTATGGCAGCTAGGATTCAATGCAAAAAAGTGCAAAATAATGCACCTGGAAACAAGAACCCAGGGAAGAATACACAATGGGTGGGGAGGTAGTAACAACAACAAAACAGGAAAGGGACCTGGGGTAATCATATCAGATGACCTTAAGGTTAGCAAGCAATGTGAGAAGGCAGTAGGGAGGGTCGGGGGTATACTGGGATATATAGGGAGAGGCATCAGCAGCAGAAAACAGGAAGTTGTTATCCCTCTGTACAGACAGTTGGTGAGACCCCATCTGGAATACTGTGTCCAGTTCTGGAGACCCCATCTCCGCAAGGACATAGAGAGGACAGAGGCAGTCCAGAGGAGGGCAACTAAAATGATGCAGGGTCTGCAAGAGAAGCCATATGAGGAGAGACTAAAGGAGCTTAATATGTATACCCTTGAAGAAAGAAGGGAGAGGGGGGACATGATAGAAACTTTCAAGTACCTCAAGGGAATCAACAAAGTCAAGAGGGTAGCATCTTTCAGAAAAGAGACTTGCAAGAACAAGGGACACAATTTAAAGATAGAAGGAGGCGGTTCAGGGGCAATGTGAGGAAGTATTATTTCACAGAGAGGGTAGTGGATGCATGGAACAGCCTTCCTGTGGAAGTTGTGGGGTCTAAAACTGTGGGAGAATTCAAGAATGCATGGGACAGACATAAGGCAATTATTGTGGGGGGCAGGAAGATATAGCTGTTGGTTTACTAGGATCTGCGGCCTATCCTGTAGGTAGGGAAATGGGCAGACTAGATGGGCCTAGCGGTCCTTATCTGCCATCAAAGTCTATGTTTCTATGTTTCTATGTTTATGACTTGTGATACCTCTACTAATACACCCCAACATCTGCCTAGCCTTACCTACTGCTTTAGTCGTCTGCTTGGATGATTTCAGGTCATTGGTGATGAAGATGCCCAAGTATCTTTCTTCCCTTGTGACTGCCAGCAAATTAAAAAGGGGGGGGGATATACTCTCTATTAGTCTGTTTATATAGCTCTTTGGGTCTCAGTCTGCCGACTGTTAACATGCTGTGCTTAAGAATATATATTGTGTAAGGCTGCAACCTCTTTTGACTATGTATAGCGTGTATGCCAAGCAGCTTCATTGGCCGGATGCAGTTTTGTCCTCCTATTGCTATTTCATTAACCAACAGGGTTTGTAGCCTTAAAAAGAAAGTGACTACAGTCTGTATAAGTCCTTGCAGCAGCCCTGTATACCAAATGCATGTTCCTTCTAGTATTAGGCAATAAGCAGCACTTTTATAATTTTATATCATAGAGAACCTTATGCACATATTTAACATCAACTTTTTAATGCACTAATGGCACCCTTTACTTTATGCTAATGTATACCTCATTTTAAAAGGGTACCTTGCACTTCATGTTATTTTATAGCTTCACCAATTCAGTTTATGTCCAATGGCATACAAGTTTTTACTACACATTATCACTTTATACTAAAATGTACTGGCATTAATTTTGCGTACACCTAATGATGTATTCTTTTACAGCAGATCTACATATTTCAAGTACTTCAAATACTTTTGGCACTTTTTCCATTAGCACTGGAGCACTTTATGGGGGGCAAGGGAACCTAGTCTTCCAACTGGAGTACCCACACCTGGCAGGGAACACCCTGTCACAGTCACTTGCAGTTATTGAGGTCTCACAAAGGAGACTGTAGTGCAGCTTTAACATGTTGTTCCATCACAAAGAATGCAGCGAGTACTTTTCTTACAGCAAGAGGGCTGCAGGGATCCACCCACTGCAGCCCTAAAAAGATGAAACACTAGAAACCCTCCTAACAATGGTAAGGTTATAAAGGGGGAATATAAAGAAGCAAACTCTGACCAGAGCTGATAGGGCTGCAGCTAAGGCAATTTAGGGTAAAAATACTGAAAATTAGTTTTTCTAATATTTTATACCAAATTTTCAACATAGCCTTGTTAAGACCTAACCTCATGAAGAAGAGCAGAGAACATGATCAACTCCTGACCTAAAGCTGATTTTGTGCTGAGACTGCAAAATCAACTTTCAGGACAGAAAAACACATTATGGGCAGGTGTTGAAAAAATGACAGCTAGCACATTTATGAGGTGCTGTAGAGGAATGGCTATGTTGTAAATTTGGGGTAAAAATACTAAAAATTATCAACATTATGAACCAATGTTCACAAATTTCAACATAGACTCATAACATTTTGTTTTTTTAAATATTTTACACCAGATTTAGTACATAGCTTTCTTATGACCCCACCTAATGAACAATGGCAGAGAAAATGTGCAACTCCTGACCAAAAGGTGATGTTACGAAGGGACCGCAAAGTAACCTTTCAGGATGTAAAAACACATTTAAGCCAGGATTTGAAAAATGACAGCTATCACATTCATGAGGTGCAGAGGTTGGTAACTGGGTGGAATGCATTACCAGCAGAAGTGGTATCCAGTAGAACAGTGGGCTTCTTCAAAAGGGGCTGGGACAGGGCAAGGGGGAGGAACAAGGAAGGAGAGGGTGGGAGTGAGGGGCAGCTGCAGAATAATGGGTGCTAGTTGCTCATTCAAGCAGACTAGATAGCGCATTAGGCTCTTATCTGCTGGAAAATTTCGTATGTTCATATGCTCGTAGGTGTTGGCTGTGGCTAAAAGTGGATTTTCCCATCTTAGGAACATTACCCAGATCCGAGCCTCAGTTCTACCTGAGGACCTGACAAGAGTGGTACAGGCTTTCATCACATTCAGGTTAGATTACTGCAATGCCCTGTACCTGGGATTGTCTGGAGGCGACCTCCACCGGCTGCAGCTGGTGCAGAATGTGGCAGCAAGATTGTTGATGGGAGCAAAAAGAAGTGACCATATTATCCCAGTCCTTCACGAACTGCACTGGCTGCCAGTCAGATGGAAGATTGTCTTCAAGGTAGGACTCCTGACCTACAAGAGCCTACACAAAGAGGGACAGTCTATCTGCAAGATCTCTTTGTCCCCTACTGCCTATCCAAGGCTCTCCGTTCTGCCAAGGGATGCCTCCCTGGAGTTCCCAGGGCTAGGCTGTGGAATTTGGGAGACCATGCATTTTTGGTGGTCGCACTTACCCCATGGAACTCATTGCCTAGATACCTTAGGGAGGCTCCCTCAGTTTAAGCCTTTAAAAAGGGGACTAAAAACGTTTTTATTCCAGCAGGCTTTTAATGTTTAAATTGATTTTATGTTGTTTATAAATGGAATAGGTAATGTTTCTACTGACTCCCAGTTCAATATTACTATAGGATTGCTTTTATGGTATCCATTCAAGTTTGTTTTAAATGTACAGCACTCTGAGTCTCTGGATGGGGTGCTTTATAAATAAAGTATCTAAATAATGTATCCATCTATCTATCTATCTAGTCAGAGTGCACGAAGGTGGTTAGTGTTTAAAATTTAAGACAGCTGTAGAAGGGCATTCAACTTTTACCATCTTGTTTCATAATTAGAAAGATTATGCCATAAACTAGCCAATGACTTTTCTATGTCATATTCCTGTATATCTAACCAATATCTCAAGATAACTAGTTTAGCTACTGATGAGATTAGAGTCATATGGTATCTTTGGGCACCTAACAGTTGCCTAGCACCAGTCCCCAAGAGGCATAATTCTGGCATGAAACTTTCCTGTAGCTCTAAGAGAGGATCTAAGTGGGATCTGATATGATTACAGAAGTCCAGAAATGGGGGCAGTCCAATAAACGATGTTTTAGGGTACTCTCTTGAGTTCTGTATTTCCTGCACATCAGAGTAACAAGCTTCCCAAAAGTAAACAGGCATTGTGGTGTATAATATGTATTATGTAATATTTTATATTGTACTAGTCACAGCTTATTGACTTTAATATATCTATGAACAAATTCCCAAAGATGTGCTGTCTCAAAATCCTGTATAGATTCAGGAAATTCCCTTTCCCAACAGACTTTGCCTGCTTGAGTGTTCAGCTTATCTAATGGATGTCATTTTACCTTGAAAAGATTCCCATGAATAGCATGCTATTGGGATGCTTTTTATTCCTTTTAAATTTGTGATTTTTTGAAATAGGTTCTTTTAACCAATGAGCATATTTTCTGTTTTTTTATGTATGACCCGGGTGTTAATAGAATGTGACTCTCTGAACAATTGCCATAAGTCTCCAATGAAGGACTTGGTTGGTCCAAAAGTTTATACATTGTTTTCTTTTTGTAACATCTGTGTTGGACAATAAAATGTATCAAACCAAGTGCTTCTGGATCTTTCCCAATGGCTGCACATCTCCTTTTTCTTTATTCCTACTAAGTCACTAAGTGTTTTATACAGGGCAGAGACTGCAAGTGATTGAGACATCGGGTCAGCTAGTCTGCAGAAAGTTGAACCATCTGAACAGGACCCAGGACAAGGGCCTAGAAAACTTTGAAAAGAGTGCTTAAATTGAAAGAAAGTGAATGCAGATGCAGCAGGGCAAGGTATGGAAAACCTATTGCTAAATTTCTTAAAAGTGACTATTTTATCATCTTGTAGTTGGTCAGATATTGTATGGAGATTCACATGTTGCATAAAGGTTAAGGGTATAGATTTATCAAATATCTAAAGTATATTCCCTATCAGAAGGGTGGCGAATCCACCACGCACCCACTAATACACAACTGTCTAACAGATCCCCCAGGGCACTCTTTGCTGCAGAAATTCCCCTTCTGATAGAGCCTGATCTATCCAGAGTGTCATTCATTGTGAGATTCCAACCCCTCAAAATTATTTTAGGGAGCGAGTTATAGGAAGAAATAAGATTCATAAGATTCAAGAAAAAGGAGGTGGTATCTGCATTAGGGCCATCAATATTATCCATTAATACTTCTGAGGTTCCCACTGTTACATGGAGCAAAATATAGCATCCCTCTAGGTCCACATGTTCTTTAAGATCATGTATTGGAAGTTGTTTATGTGCTAAAATTATTACCCAGGCCCTACCAGAGTTGATGCCCTCCCCAAATGATGAGTCTTCCGACAGCTCATGAAAGGAATGAGCATTGTGAGCTAGAAGGTGCATTTTCTGAAGAATAGCCAGGTCTAGGTTAAATGTGGTCAAATGCTTAAGCACTTGAGTGTGGTTCATTGGGGAATTGCACCCTTTGATGTTTCAGGAGACACAATTTAGGTGAGAAAGCCATTGTAAATAACAAACAAGAAATCACATCAACTGAAAGGAAGATAAGCAGTAACCAAACATACCAAAGTCAGGTTCTGTTTTCACCAGTAAGTCCTGTCTATCTTGAAATATAATACATGACCAATAATGAATGTCCCACCCTGTCAACAAGGAGTCCCTGTGCCAGATAAACATGAAAAAATAACAAACAAGAACAAAGTGTAATTAGTGTATTCCACAAATCATGAACAAGGAACAACAACAGTAACCACACATAAAAAGGAATGATTCCCTTGTGTAATCCATTCAATCAAGGGAGAAGAAGGTAGGAGACAGACCCAGCATGGGACGGAAACTCACTCTACGTAAGTATAGACTGTGATGGCTCAGAGAATCCACCAGAGTCCCCAGCTCATGCCTTCCAGACAATGAACACTAACTTCAGTAAATGAGATGGCTGAAGAGAAAATCACATCATAGAAGAATATGAATTAAAAGGAAAGGGAAGGAAAGCAAGAAGAAAAAAGAAAAAAGGGCTAAATTACTGCCCTGCACCCATACAAAAGGGTCACTTCTGTGGTCCCTTGATAGGGTAGCTTCAAGAAACTGAGGAGAAGTATTATTTCTATTTCATGCATTAGTAATCCCTATTCCCAAAAATATTTTTTAAGAGATTAAGAACTATGGTAACAACATTTTTGTGGAAACTTCCTAGGCCTTGAATATCATGGAATACTCTGACACTTCCTAAAGAATGAAGAGATCAAGATTTACCAGATTTTTATGCATACTACTTAGAAGAACCACCACCACCTTGCTATGAGTCACCGACTCCATATTTTCCGCCATGGACGCAGGGCACATAACTACTGCCATTTTTATTGACCTAGCCAAAGCCTTTGACTCAGTCTCCCACCCTCTACTGCTTGGCAAATAGCGTTCCTTCGGCCTCGCAACTCAGGCCATAAACTGGTTCCAGTCCTATCTCCAAAACAGGATGCAGCAAGTACAAATTGGGGACACCCTCTCTAACCCCCGACCCATCCTCGTGGGCATCCCCCAAGGCTCCATCCTTGGCCCTATCCTTTTCTCCCTTTTTATAAACGACCTCCCCTCAGACTGTCTCACCTCCAGTGTGCATCTATACGCTGATGACACCATAAATCTATGCCTCAGGCACCTCCCATGGCAGCGTTCACCCCAACCTCCAAAGTGATTTCAACCGAGTACAAGCCAGGCTCCAGAAAAATCAGCTTAAACTAAATGCAATTAAAACTGTCTCCATGGTTTTTGGCACAAGACAAAAGCTCGCCTCCCTACCTGCCCCCCCCCCCGATCTACACCCTGGAAGAAATACCCCTTGAAACTGTACCCACGTTTAAGTATCTGGGAGTCTGGCTGTACTCAAACCTAAATTTCTCCACCCACGTTGACGCCATCTGCACCAAACTCCAGCCCAAACTTGCCATCCTCTACCGCCACAAAGCCTGCCTCCCCCTCCCAACTCGGAGTGAACTCATACGTAAAACCATCCTACCAGTACTAGACTACGCGGACGTCATTTATGGCACAGCCCCTTCCTCCTCCCTTGCTAAGCCTGATGTCCTGCTAAACTCCTTCATCCATTTCGCCACGGCCTCCCCCCCACTCACTCATCACTGCCAACTACTCTCAACTCTATCGCTGATGCCACTCTCACATAGGCGAAAAACCCATAGCGCCTCTCTCATAGTGAAATATTGGCTCGGCTCCTTCCCCTCTACCTGTCCTCCCACCTCTCTCAAGCCAACCCTTATGGCTACTCACTTCGGCACAGACATGCTCGTACCTTCCACCTCTCACGTCCCCTCTCAGCCTCCGGGCAAGCTGCTTTCCTACGGCTCACTCCTATGGAACAACCTCCCTCCCAACCTCTACCTGGCCCCTCCCTAACCATCTTCATACAGTTTCTCAGGCTCCTCCTCCACCCCTTGCCTCAGCTGTGCACAAATCCCCCTACCGGACCTAGTGCAACCCCTAGTTTTGAGAAGTCCACTGCAGGAATCAAACAATTGCATGCTCTTATCTAAAAGTCCAGGGAATTTTAAATGGTCTAGAGAAGAAATATATATTGTTTTTCTCACTCTGATGCCCTTCATAAGTGTAACTGTACCACCAATTTCTCCATGTAATTTACAAATACTGTACCTTTTTTTCTTCTTTTAAGTGTCATCATTTCTGTATATCTATAGTTTATCTATATCTATGCTCCCTGTTTTGTATTATGCACCCAGGTCGCACCTGGAAATGAGCCTCGGCTCAGCGTGCCTTTCACGGTCAACCATTTTAAATAAATAAATAAAAGAACAAGCAGTGCAGGTTTGGCATTGGATGCAAACACACATTCCAACTCTTACTTCTACCAAAATAGAAACCTTAGCTCAATCAGAGCAGGGTTGTTAGTGAAGTAAACACCAAGGTATAGAAGTTGATGGGAAGCAGGACAGGGGTCAATGGAGAAAAATGCAAAGGGAGTACAGTAAGGGATGGGGCTAAAAGGAGTAAGGCCATCAAAAAGTGCAGGGCAATGACTACCAGTTCTAGACAGGTGAAAGATTTGGGCATGATCCTAGATGACGTCTTGACACTTGAAGGTCAGGTGTCAGCTGTGGTCAAGAATGGATTTTACCATCTTAGGAACATCGTCCAAATCCGAACCCTGATCCTTCCTCCTGGGGACCTGATCACATTGGTACATGCATTCGTCACTTCCAGGCTGGACTACTATAACGCCTTGTGCCTTGTGTTATCAGGAGGCAATCTCTGCAGGCTGCAACTACTGCATAACACGGCAGCAAGACTTCTGACCTGGGTAAGAAGGTGTGAACATATTAACCCTGTCCTCCATGAGCTTCACTGGCTGCCAGTCAGGTGGAGGACTGTCCTTATGATAGGGCTCCATACCTATAAGACCCTTCATGCAAGGGGTCCTGTTTACCTGCAAGATCTCCTTGCTCCCTACCACCCGTTCAGCCGAGGGGGGCCTCCTTGTGGTTCCCAGGGTGAGCTTGTGTCATTCTGGAGAGAGGGGGTTTGCAGCTGCCACACCTTCCCTGTGGAACTCCTTACCAGAGTTTTCAAGGAGGGCTCCCTCAGTAGAAGTCTTTAAAAAAGGACTTAAAAGACACCTGTTTCAACAGGCATTATCAAACTATTGATATTTGATTAAAATGATAACGTATATGATTTTATACTGTAATTATTGTATGAATATGTGTTTATTGCATGGTTTTACTTTTTGATATGTGGATTCTTGTTTATGTATAGCACTCAGGGTCCTAGGAATTGGGTGCTTTCTAAATAAAATTTCCTTTCTTTCTTTCTTTCTTTCTTTCTTTCTTTCTTTCTTTCTTTCTTTCTTTCTTTCTTTCTTTCTTTTTTTTCTTTCTTTTTTTGTCTGTAGCCTGGATAGCAGGCTTCCTGAACTAGTGGCCTTAATGGAAAAAGGGACAGCTAGATATTGTGGCAGTCACAGAAACATGGTACATTGAGAACCATGCCTGGGATATCAACATACCAGGGTACACAATCCACAGGAGGGACAGGGAGGGTAAAAGAGGAGGAGGAGTAGGTCTTTATGTAAGGGAAGAGATCAATGCAATGGAACTAAAGGGCAAACAGAAAAGAGAGGAGGCACTGTGGGTCACCTTGGTTACAGGAAATGGCATCAAAATTCACATGGGTGTTGTTTACATGAACCTGTCTCAGGGGGAGGAAATGGATAAAGAAATTATAGTAGGTATCCTTAGAATGGCAGAAAAAGGGGAGATATTGATGGGGAACCTGAATATGCCAGATGTTAACTGGAGAACATTTGCTGCAGCCACATCCAAGAGCAGAGTCCTTCTAGATGCCCTATGGGGGAATGCCTCAGACAGCTAGTGTCAGAACCCACTAGGGAGGGAGAAATCTTAGACCTGGTACTCTCAAACAGGGACAAAGAGAGGATCTCAGATTTAGAAGTGGGTAGCCATCTGGGAACAAGTGACCGCCAAACACTGTGGTTCATGATAAACACAGATGTAGAGTCAAGCCACACAAAAGCGATGGTACTGGACTTCAGGAGGGCTGACTTCTGCAAAATGGGAGAGTGTATAAGAAATGCCCTAGCAAATGGGCAGGAAGGAGGGGTGAAAGAACAATGGGTAAAAATCAAAACTGCCATCCCAGCGGCAACAAGCCTTTGTGCGAAACAAATAAACAAAACAAAATGAAAGAAAAAACACTATGATTCTCAAAAGAGGTCGTGGGTGATGCTAGGGATTAAAAAGATAGCATTCAGCAAGTATAAGGAATGACAGAGGGAGCAGGACAGGGAACTGTATCAATTAAAGAAGAAGGAAGCAGGGAAGACAGTCAAAATAGCAAAGGCCCAACCAGAGGAAAAAATAGACAACCTGATTAAGAAGGGGATAAAACATTTTATAGGTACATTAGAGAGCAAAAAAGACCAAGGGAGGGATAGTGAGGATTAATAAAGGGGGAAGGGAGGTGGGCAGAGGGTGATAGTGAAAAGGCAGAGATCCTCAATGAATATGTTTGTTTAGTATTCACAAAAGAAGAGGAGAGGGAGGTACTTAAACCAAATAATGGAAGCTCTGTGGCTGGGGGTTTGATAACCAGTCCATTCACAGAAGAAAGGGTCCTTAAAGAACCCCTTAAACTAATGGTGGACAAAGCAATGGGGCCTGATGGGATTCACCCAAGAATTCTAAAAGAACTAAGGGGAGAACTAGTGACACCACTGACTATCCTTTTTAACAAATCATGGGAGGATGGTGTGTTACTTGAGGACTGGAGGAAGGCAGATGTTATTCCCCTCCACAAAAGTGAGAGCAAGGTAAAGGCAGAAAACTGCAAACCTTTTAGTTTGACCTCAATGGTAGGGAAAATTATGGAATCACTTCTGAAAGAAAGAATTGTTGAGTACCTAGAAGTCAACTGGGCACAGGACCCAAGATAGCATAGGTTCACAGCAGGAGATCATGTCAGATGAATCTAATAGGTTTCTTTGACTGGGTGACCAAAGTAGTAGACCAGGGAGAGGCTGTGGATGTGGCTTACCTAGACTTTAGCAAGGCATTTGAAACAGTCCCACACAAAAAATTAATAAACAAGTTAGCCAGCCTGGCAGTGGGACATAGGGTGGTAACCAGGGATAAAAAAAATTGCTGGACAACAGGACACAGAGGATAATAGCAAACGTAGTCCACTCCAAGGAAAAGGGGGTTACTAACAGGGTACCACAGGGTTTAGTACTGTGGTCAGTTCTCTTTAATGTCTTTATAGGTGACATTGCAGAGGGGCTGGAATGAAAGGTATGCTTCTTTGTAGATGACAAAAAGATCTGCAACAAGGTTTATACACAAAGGGAGGGATGGAAATGATAAGAAGGGACTTGGCAAGGTTGGAGGAGTGGTCAAACATATGGCAGCTTATATTCAATGCAAAGAAGTGCAAAGTAATGCACCTGGGAAACAAAAGCCCAGGGAAGAGTACACAATGGGGGGAGGTATCAACAACAACAAAAATGGAATGGGACATGGGAGTAATCATATCAGATGACCTAAAGTTAGGCAAGCAATGAGAGAAGGCAGTAAGGAGGGCTGGGGGAATATTTGGATGTACAGGGAGAGGCATCACCAGTAGAAGACAGGATGTTGTTATCCCTCTGTACAGACAGTTGGTGAGACCCATCTGGAGTACTGCTTGCAGTTCTGGAGACCACATTTCCACAAGGACATAGACAGGATGTAGGCAGTCCAGAGGAAGGCAACTAAAATGGTGCAGGGTATGCACCAGAAGCCATATATAGAAAGACTAAAGCAGCTTAATATGTATAACCTAGAAGAAAGGAGGGACAGGAGGACATGATAGAAACATTCAAGTACCTCAAGGGAATCAACAAAGTCCAAGAATGCAGCATCTTTCAGAAAAAGATATCTTTCAAGAACAAGGGTGGTCAAATTTGAAGATAGAGGGGGGATGGCTAAGTGGCAATGTGAGGAAGTATTTTTTTAACAGAGAGGGTGCTGAACACATGGAGTGACATTCCAGAGGAGGTGGTGGGGTCAAAAACAGTGGGGGAATTCAAGAATGCTTGTGACAGACATAAGGCAATTCTAGTGGGGGGGGTAGGAAGAAGTAGGCTGTTGGTTAATTAGGATCTGCAGTGTATCCAAAAAGTAGGGAAATGGGTAGACTGGATGTGCCAAGTGGTCCTTATCTGCCATTAAAATCTATGTTTCTATGTGTTCCAACAGGGTAGTTCGATACGAAAAGGAGTAAGTGACTAACATTTTAAGGGAGTTTGTCACTGTAGAGAACAAAGAGGATATTAATGGGATCAGTAGTTCTACTGAGTCAATCTGGCTATGCCAAAAGAGATGGAGGAAATAGTCACCCAGAGAGGAACAGCAGGACTGCAAGAAGCTCAGCCCAGTTGATCAAATGAAGTAGTGATATGTGCATTGTTAGTGTTAAATTCCATAAAAATAGTTCTGGATGGTTCATGTACAGTATATGCTACCATAAATATGTGAGAAAATAGTACCAATATTTTTTTCTACTGCAAATTTCAAACTGCTAAACCAATTTATTCAGTTGTGTTAGACACCAGGATACATTAGCTATGTCTAGGCATGCCAAATGTTGAGTATATGCCTGCAAGAGCAGATAAGTTACAAACACCCACATTTTTGATAGTTTTCACAAAAGTTTGCAAATATTTACCTATTAAAGTTTTAAACCCCTGTAACTTATAAATCTCTAATATAATTCACTCCATATTGAGATCCTCCTATAAGCATTACTAAAAGTTTATTCATGCTAGTTTACACATGTCTAGCTCCAAAGGTGCCTGAGGTATATGCAGATGAATTATGTTCACAGCATTTCCCACAAAAAATAAAGTTGCAGATTTTGAGCACACATAATCTCGAGACGATGCATCACATTGTCATGAAAACTGGCACTTTGTTAGAACACCTATAATCAAGTAATCATGCCAAATTTAAGATCACTGGCCCAATAAATGACTGATGCATAGGCAGATAAAAATGTTAATGACATTTTGCACAAAAATAAAATGACAGATTTTGAGCACTTATCATTTTGAAAGTGTCCATCTAAATGTCATGCTATTTGGCACATTATTGGCCAATCACTCAGACAGTAAACATGCCAAACTGCAGAGCTTTACCTTAAACAAGAGCTGAGTCATGACCAAATAACTAAATTTTAACAGTTCTGTAAAAGTCTGAAAAAAGTCTGTGCAATACCACAGAATTTTATGAAATGTCATCAAATTACCATGAATTTGGAATTTTCCAATTCTGCACAGCTCTACCTGTGACTGTAGAACTATATATTGTGGAGCAATAAACTATGTTTTTAAACAGATGTTCCAAACATTTATGTTACAGTAAGAGATGACTGACATGTCTTAGCAAGCCCATGACATGTACCAGGTATGCTTGCAAAAGGGTTTAAGGAAGTAAGCAATGTGGCCGTATTAGTTTTCACAGTAAACAGATTGTTTTCAGTAAATGTCTCTGGACATTAGTGATTCGAAATGGTTGAGTTATGAATAGCATGGTGTGATGTAATCGGGGTGATATTAAACAAGATTATGATATAATAATGTTAACAATGAACATTGAGTCTATCTATTAGCAATGAATGGTCTATTAGGGGTTTATAATGTTTAAATTAAAGGTGCAATACATCAAAATTAGAAAGCTGCATGAACCGTAAACTGTGATTTCAAGGAATGCTGGGCAAAATATACATTCTAATGGCATGTATAAGAGGCTGATTGTACACCAGTGAGTAAGAAATGTTATTTTATTTTCACAATAGGAACATTGTGGCCCCTGAAGAAGTGGCACCCTTGTCCACAGAATGATGGCTGTTTGTTAGGATAAATGGCTCATAAACAAAAACATTATTAATTACCAATATAATTTAAAGGAAACAGGAGTTCTAAAACTTCCTCAACCCATACAGAGGAAGCCATGCCTGTTGTCTGACGTTTGTGAACAGGTACTGTATACAAGACATTTGACTTCACATACGTTATGGATTTATGCCATGCTGATGAATTTTCACTCAAGAAATAAAACAAAATAATGATTAACACTCACCGGTTTGGTTGGCAATTTCTCCTTCAGAACATGGCACACAGTCATAACAGCAGACAGGCATTCCCTGAAGCTGAGCTTTCCGGTACCCTGGAGGGCAACGATCACTGCAGACAGAGTGAGGGGTCTGTGAAAACAAACCAGAGAAGGACAATGCTGGCAGTCTGACAAGACCTGAGTAGACTTTCTCTGTACCATTTAGGACAGAGTTAAAAGTGTTCCATGTTCGTATAAACAATTATATACATGTATTTTGGGATGCTGCTAGCAGTGTTCACTGTACACAAACTGAATATTTTGGGATACTGTTAGAATTGCTTCCTGTACACAAACTGGAATATCTTAATAAGTTTTATGAAATGTTCCCAGTACACAAGCTACAATATCCTGGGATGCTGTTAGAAATGTTCCCCTGTACACAAATGACAATGTCCAGGAATGATGTTGGAAAATGTTCTCTCTACCATTTGGAACAGTGTCAGACATGCTGCTTGTATACAAAGTAATATAGATGATTTTATGAAAGTGTTCTCCATACTGTATAGCAAATAATGGACTGTATGCAATGGGATGTTGTTAGGAGTGTTCCCTGTATAGGACATAATGTACAGTATACCTTGGAACACTGTTAGAAGTGTTCCATGTCTATGAAATAATGTAAAGTATTCCTTAAGATGCTATTAGAAGTGTTCCCTGTATACATCAAAATGTACTGTATACATTGGGATGTTCTTAGAAGAGTTCCTTGTATATGAAATAATGTACTGTATGCCTTGGGATGCTGTTAGAAGTGTTCCCTGTATATGCAGTAATATGCTATATACCTTAGGATACTGTTAGAAGTGTTCCTTGTACAAAAGTAATGTACAGTATATCTTGGGATGTTGCTAGAAGTGTTCCTGTATTTGAAATAATGTACAGTATACCTTGGGACGCTGTTAGAAGTGTTCCCTATATATGAAAAAATGAACTGTATATCTTGAGATGCTGTTAGGAGTATTCCCTGTATTTATGGTAACTCAAGGTTAACTTCACTATAGTACAAATATCATTTATTATTAGTAATAAACACGTTCAGAGCATACTTGAGTTGTTGCTCCAAGGGGGATTCCCGCCCAGCAAGGATATAGTAATGTGGGTGTGCTCTGTATGAATTGGAATGAGTTTTGCACTTGAAAACTTAATAAACTATTTTTAAAAAATAAGTGTCTCCTGTTGACCCTCAAACCCCTCATTTAGACACCAACTACTTTATAGGACAACTCTGAGTTGAGACATGCCATTTTAGAGATTGTTGGCAGCCATCTTGAATTTGCCCAACTAGCAGCAATGGCCAACCTTTTTGAGAGGGTCCCCCTAGCCCATCTTTTTTTTTTCTTGTATGTCTATTCAGATTTTATGGCTTCTTCGGTGCTGGCAGGTGGCTCTGGCGCCTCCCTCAGAGGGGACTTATCTCTTCAGTGAGGCTTTTCCCACACGAACCCCAACCAACCATCTCCCACAGGTTGCCCCCCCATGACAAGGCCAGTGGTGAGGGGCACTGACCTCCCTCCACCCCAGAAGCCAAAATCTAGATTGCTGGGGGGAGGTGCAGTGCAGCCTGGCATCATTGAGCCTGCCAGCTCTGAATCCTTTTTATGTTTTCTGCCTGGGCCCATGCACATGCAACAGGTGGGGTGACCTTCTCCACCTCCACAGGGGCAGTCTTTATGCTCTGTGTGTGAGTCCACCCCATTTGAGTATCATGCCTCTGTTGACCCCCAGCATCCTCTGGCAATTGGGTGTCAGTCTGCAGCACATTGCTGAGTCCCCCCACCCTCGAGAAAGCAGAGTTGTCAGCAGATGCTCAATCCTTCCTCACTCCAGCCAACCCCTGAGTAACTCGAGTCCACTCCCGAACCCGGGTTGCCATGAGCTAAAGCGTCCAGTGCTTCAGCCCTCTGTGCCACCAGACTGGCTTAGTCAAGCACATCTTTTTGATGGATGCATGACACCAGTGCAACAACCTGATCATGACATATGCTGCAACACTGGGAAGGCATCAACATCCCTGACTGCAATGCGACCCCGAAGTGACCAGCAACACTGCGGCTCACAATGCGGGTGGGCTTCATCCTCCAACTATAGATATCTAACTCCACGTTGCACAGACAGTGGAGTTAAATATCCAATGCCCCGTCACCCTAAAGTATCTTGATGTAAAACCCCATTGCTGCTGATATAGGTGTGGCGGGGGTTTCCTTGTGGGGTGTCACAGTAGTGACAGTAAACTCTTTTTTAGCACAACATATTCATATAAAAAGCACCTTCAAACCTTTGTCCCCATAAATTGGTCATGGACACCTATTATTTTTCCTTTACTAACCACTGGATGGTTGTTAACCTCCTCCTTGCTGCCACTCTTATTTAGAGGGACTATGTCTGCACTCCTCCAGTCCATTTGAACCACTTCTGTTTCAAGTGGGTTGTTGAATAAGGCTGCCAGAGATGCAGCAAGCACCTCCCTCAGTTCCTTTACCAGTCTTGGGTGTATTTCTTCCATTCACATGGCTTTGCTCACTGTTAACTGTGCAAGTTCCTTCAGGAGTCTTACTTCTAAAAATGGACTTGTGTACACCCCCCCCCCCTTGTTCCTGCAGCTCCCTGGTGATCTGTGCTCCTCCCCATTCATTGTGAAGACTGAGCAGAAGTACTTACTTAGGACATCTGCTTTTTCCTGATCCTCTACTGTGTAGCATATTTGTGCCATCCTCCTTATCCTTACCCTCCCTCCCATTGCCTTCCTCTTCTCACTTACGTACTGAAAGAAACTCTTGCCCCTCTTTGCTACCCCTTTTGCTATCCTTTCCTCAGATTGCATCTTTGCTCACTTCACTTCCTTACCTGCTTCCCTCTCTTTTTGCAGATATACCTCCCTATCCTCATCTCTCTGCATTTCTTTGTACTTCCTGAATGCCACCAGCATTATTTAACCTTCATGGCCACTTCTTTGAGAACTACAATGTTCTTGTTTTTCCTCTTGCTTTTGCTCACATACTTCAAGCAAAGGCTGGTTGCCTGCACTATGCCTTTCCTTAAATCTCTTCACTGTTCCTCTATCCCTCTCTAGCAATCTTTCCCTGCTAGGCAGCCTTTGAGGTAGTCTCCCATTTCTTTAAAATCCACTCTCCTAAGGTTCAAGAGCCTCATCATTGTGTGATTTTCCTCTACAACCATCTTAATACTAAAAAGGAGTATATGTCTTGGGATACTGTTTGAAGTGTTCCCTGTAAAAAGACTACAGTATCTTGGGATATTGTTAGAAGTGTTCCCTATAAAAAGCCTACAGTATCTTGGGATACTGTTAGAAGTGTTCCCTGTAAAAAGACTAGAATATCTTGGGATGCTGTTAGAAATAGTCCCTGTACACAAACTGTATTATCAAAAGATACTTTTGGAAATGTATCTAAGGATGCAGTAAGACATGTTCCCTGTAAACCGACTGGAATATATTGGGTTGCAATTGGAAATGTTCCTGTACACAAACTGTAATATTTTGGGATGCCATTGGAAGTGTTACCAGTACAAAAAACTGTTATTGCTTGTGATACTGTTAGAAGTACTCCTTGTACATACACTGTAATGTTTTAGGATGTTGTTAGAACTGATCACTGTATGCAAACTGTAATATCATGGGATGTTGCTAGAAATGTTCCCAGTACACAAACTACAGCATTTGGGTGTTGTTAGAAGTACTCCCTGTCTACAAATTGTGTTTTCTTGGGATGCTGTTAGACGTGCTCCTGTTACACAAGCCACAGTAACTTTGGATGCTGTTGGAAGTGCTCACTGTATGAAAATATTTTCTTGGGATTCTGTTGTAAGTGCTCCCTGTATGTATAAACTCTGACATCTTAGGTCCAAGTGGGTATGCTCTTTTTGTCATGAATTTCATACCCTGTATATACTTTGAGATGTTATTAGAAGTGTTCCTTCTACACAAACAGTAATGTCTTGGTGTATGCACTCAACTGACTAACTTGCTGACAGTGCTCTCTGTGCTTCAGAGACTGGTGCTCGTGTGAAGAGCTGTATTATTTTACTGAGCAATCTGTTCTAAAAGGCAATAGATATGTGACTGGGACTGCTAGAACTTGTTGTGGTACGCCGCCTGGGGACCACACTGAGAGACATGGGAAATGAAACATAGAAACATAGAAACATAGAATTTGTCGGCAGATAAGGACCGCTTGGCCCACCCAGTCTGCCCATTTCCCTACCTACTGGATAAGCTGCAGATCCTAGTTAACCAGCAGCCTACTTCTTCTTACCCCCACCCCCTAGAATTGCCTTATGACTGTCCCATGCATGCTTGAATTCCACCACTGATTTTGACTCCACAACCTCATCCGGAAGGCCGTTCCATGCATCCACAACCCTCTCTGTGAAAAAATACTTCCTTAAATTACCTCTGACACGCCCCCATCTTAAAATTGTGCCCTCTTGTTCTTGTACACCTCTTTTTTTGAAAGATGCTACCCTCTTGGACTTTGTTGATTCCCTTGAGGTACTTGAAAGTTTCTATCATGTCCCCCCTCTCCCTCCTTTCCTCGAGGCTATACATATTAAGCTCCTTAAGTCTCTCTTCATATGTCTTCTGGTGCAGACCCTGCACCATTTTAGTCCCTCCTCTGGACAGCTTCCATCCTGTCTATGTCTTTGCAGAGATTGGGTCTCCAGAACTGCACACAGTACTCCAGATGGGGTCTCACCAGCTGTCTGTACAGAGGGATAATAACTTCTTGTTTTCTACTGGTGATGCCTCTCCATGCATCCCAGTAACCCCCAACCCTCCTTGCTGCCCTCTCACATTGCTTGCCCACCTTTAGGTCATCTGATATGACTACCCCCAGGTCCCTTTCCATTTTGTTGCTGTTAGTATCTCACCCCCATTGTGTACTCTTTCCGTGGGTTTTGTTTCCCAGGTGCATTACCTTGCACTTCTTAGCATTGAATCTAAGCTGCCATACATTTGACCATTCCTCTAACCTTGCCAAGTCCCTCTCATCCTTTCCACCCCACCCTGTGCATCAACTTTGTTGCAGATCTTAGTGTCATCTGCAAAGAGACATACTTTTCCTTCCAGTCCTTCTGCAATGTCGCTTATAAAGACATTGAAGAGGACCAGTCCTAATACTGAACCCTGCGGTACCCCACTAGTAACCCTCCTTTCTTCTGAGTGGACTCCATTTACTATTACTCTCTGTGTCCTATTCTCCTGCTAATTCTTTACTCAGGCTGTCATCTTGGTACCCACTCCCAGGCTGGCTAACTTGTATATTAATCTTTTGTGTGGGACTGTGTCAAATGCCTTGCTAAAGTCTAGGTAGGCCATGTCCACAGCCCTTCCCTGATATACTACTTTGGTCACCCAGTCAAAGAAATCTATCAGATTTGTCTGGCATGACCTTCCCACTGTGAATCCATGCTGCCTAGGGTCCTGTGCCCCTCTGGCCTCTAGATACTCGACAATTCTTTCCTTCAGAAGTGGTTCCATCATTTCCCTATCACTGAGGTTAAACTAACAGGTCTGTAGTTTCCTGCTTCTGCCTTGCTCCCACTTTTGTGAAGAGGAATCACATCTGCCCTCCTCCAGTCCTTGGGTACCACCCCATCCTCCCATGATTTGTTAAAAGGGTAGTCAGTGGTGCCACTAGTTCTACCATAGCTCTTTTAGAATTCTGGGATGAATCCCATCAGGCCCCATTGCTTTGTCCACCTTCAGTTTTAGAGTTCTTTCAGAACCCTTTCTCCTGTAAATGGGCTGGTGTCAACTTCTGTATCCAGAGTGTTACTACTGTTTGTTTTATGTACCTCCACCTCTTCATTTGTAAATACTGAGCAAAAATATTTGTTTAGTATCTCTGCCTTTTCACAGTCTCCCTCTGCCCACCATCCCTCCCCTTTATTAAGCCTCACTATCCCTCCTTTGGTCTTCCTTTGCTCCCTGATGTACCTATAAAAGGTTTTATCCCCCTTCTTAACTGAGTTGACTATCTTTTCCTCGGTTTGGGCCTTTGCTGTTCTGACTGCCTTCCCAGCCTCCTTTTGCTTTAACGGATACAGTTCTCTGTCCTGCTCCTTCTGTGATTCCTTGTACTTCCTGAATGCTTTCTTTTTCTCTTGAACCTTCACTGCCACTTCCTTTGAGAACCATAGTGGTTTCTTACATCGTCTTGTTTTGTTTATTTGCTTCACACAAAGGCTTGTTACCTCTGTGATGGCAGTTTTTATTATTCCCCATTGTTCTTCCACCCTTTCTTCCTGCCCATTTGCTAGTGCATTCCTTAGGCTCTCACCCATTTTGGCAAAGTCAGCCCTCCTAAAGTCCAGTACTTTTGTCTTTGTATGGCTTGACTCTATTGCTGTGTTTATTGTGAACCATACTGTTTGATGGTCGCTAGTTCCCAGATGGCTACCCACTTCTACATCTGTGATCCTCTCTGCATCTCCATTTGAGAGAATCAAGTCTAATATTGCTCCCTCTCGAGTGGGCTCCAGTACTAGTTGTCTAAGGTATGTCCCCTGTAGGGCATCTAGAATAACTGCACTCTTTGAAGTGGCTGCTGCAACTGCACTCCAGTGAACATCTGGCATATTCAGATCACCCATCAGCAATATCTCCCCTTTTTCTGCCATTCTAAGTATACTTTCTATCATTTCCCTGTCCATTTCCTCCCCCTGAGAATGGGGTCTGTATACAACCCTCGTGCGTATTGTGGTGCCATTGCCTGTCTCCAAATTTACCCACAGTGCTTCTTCTCCTCCCTGTTTATCCTTTTGTTCTGTTGTTTTTATTCCTTCCCTTATGTAAAGAACTACTCCTCCTCCTCTTTTACCCTCCCTGTCCCTCCTTTTTTTTAATATAGCTTTTAAGGATTTCTGTTGATTTGATTTACTGTATTTATTGTCATATTTATCTGTACAGGCGCTTTGATTTAAGAAAAGTGCCTTTTAAAAATAAAGTTGAAATTGAAAAATTGAAATTGAAAATATAGGCAGTGTATCCTGGTATGTTTATGTCCCAGTCATGGTTTTGTGTGTACCATGTTTCTGTGACTGCCACGATATCTAGATGTTCCTCCTCCATCAAGGCCACTAATTCAGGAAGCTTGTTACCCAGACTACAGGCATTAGTACTCATTGCTCTCCATTTTTTGATGGCTTTACCTTCTGTTGCAGCATCCCCCACTGACCGTTCTGCCTCAGTCTTTTTCTCATTTAGTACCCTGTTTTGTAGGGAGAGGCTAGGATTTTCCTGCTGCTTGTCAGTGCCTCCCCCTTTGACTAGTTTAAAAGCTTGCCAATGAAGCATTTAACCCGATTGCTCAAAAGACTGGTTCCCTTCCTGGACAGATGCAGACCATCCTGCCAGTATAGGCTGGTGTCCCTCCAGGTGGAACCCCAGTCCCCAATGAAGCCAAACCCCTGTGCTCTGCACCATTTTTTCAACCATTCATTAAACTGCATGGTGCTAATTACCCTCGTCTCCCCCATGCTTTTGACAGGCTGCACCTCTGAGAAGGATACTGTGTGTGCTACTTGTCTTAGGTCCCTCTCCAACTCTGCAATGTCCTCCTGCACTGCTCTAATCTCATGATGAGCCAAGTAATTTGTCCCTAGGTGGACAATTATGTCCAGCTCGGAATCCCTTGCAGCTGTTCTCGTGATCCTGAGGATGCTCTTCCTGTCCTTCCAAGCCATGGCACCAGGCAGGCACCTTACTTCATTTTTCCCAGCTCCCCCCAGTTCTATACCCCTAATAATTGAGTCCCCCACCAGGAGCTGCTTCCTTTCCCTGTGATGTCCTCTGCCTCCTTCCTGTGGGCCTCCCTTGTGACAGTTAACATCAGTCTTCTCTGTGGGTGCATCCATTGGGGAGCTATGCTCCCCCAAAATGGTGTATGGATTGTGGAGTGGAACAATTGACTGGGTGTGCCTCTGTTCCACCCTTCTCCCCCTCCCTGAGCCCACTGTGGTCCAACTGCTGTGCTTTCTTCACAACCTCTGAGGTAGTGGTGGTGGCGCTAGTGCTCCCTGGATGGGGGAGGTTCCCTTCCTACTGTCCAGTGTGGCCTGGGAGAAGGTTTCCTTACTACTGTCCAGTGCGGCTTGAAGACGGGTAACTTCTTCCCTCAGGGCAGATAGTTGTCTGCAAATAGGGCAGCATCTCAGCCTCCAGAAAGACTCCTGGAAGACTGCGGCCCCACAGCCATTACATTGTACTACTCCCCTCATGTTTATCTAGTTTTTTTTTATTGTATTGTGTGTGTGTGTGTGTGTGTGTGTGTGTGCAGGTGAGTGTGTGATTTGTGTATAGAAATATTTATATTATACAATGTGTATGCTTATATTATTAGTGCAGTGTGCTAGAGAGGATATGACAGTGAAATGCACCTTGCACTCGAGGAAATGATGTCAGAACCTCAGGTATAAAGGAACTATTTCCAGGGGTGAGGGGTTGGGCCTAAACTGTGTCCTCACAAAACAATCAACTAAAAGCTCTCACCCACCACTGCGATGAGTGCCTTCCTGTCAGCAAGATACCCTACACAACAAATTGACAGAGAAAGTACCCTGCTAATCAAACAGAGAAAAATCCAGACATCCAAGTCAGACACAGGTAAACCTCTCCCGCCCCAAAACAGCCTGGTGGTTTGTTAGCCACAAAGGAAAATCAAATATGCAGTTATTTCAGCCCTTCTGAGGATGCTGACAAGATAAGCAGTTTTAAAAAAAAACCTTCCTGAATTAAAAACTAAAACAAACACCAAGCAATACCACTTTAAAAGTGAGGAAAACTTCTCTCAGATGAAAGCAAGAGAGAGAGAGTTTAGTTACAGATATTTCATCCAAAATAGTATATCCCACGTAGCTTCTCAGTTGTTTCCAAGCACTCCTGTACACAACTTGGAAGAAGATGGACTTCTGCCTCAAACAGGATCACACCACTAGTTTATAGTAATTGAATAATGCTGAAATGGTCTAGCTAGACAAATGGCTATGATGCTGAGCTCTGACTTGTGAAGACAATTACCCCCACCTCAGGCTATGTTTGGCATCCAATTACAAACTGCAGCTTTTGCTATTTTGAATCACACAACCCCACCAAAAGTTGCAAAATATATTGATGCAGATTCTCACAGAATTCTAGTAATCAGTCCAGTTAGCCACAAAGGAAAATCAAATATGCAGAAGATAAGCAGTTTTAAAAAACCTCTTCCTGAATTAAAAACTAAAACAAACACCAAGCAATACCACTTTAAAAGTGAGGAACACTTCTCTCAAATGTAAACCCACCAAAAGTTGCAAACTATATTGATGCAGATTTTGTAGTACCAGAATGTAGTACCAGATAGCCCTGGTAATCACTGAAAAACTGCAGACATGGTAGTATATTTTTTACTCAAATCAAGGCTGAGCAGCCTGTTTTAATTAGAAACTCAGGGACAACACATATACTGCTTTCTTAATTTATATAACTTTTTTTATTTCAAAGTTCATTTGTTCAACAATAATGTGTCATTACAAAAGTTAAAAAGGATAAAAATACATCAAATAAAATTTAAAAAAACAACAAAAACAATATACAAATGACATCCACGTGTAAGATTTACAGTGCAAGTCTCAGGTTGAAGATAATTCTCCACCAACATCTTATTTAGAAATATTCTTGTATTTTAGATTATAACATTTTCAATAAATTAATTTTGTGAGTATCTAGCCAGGAGACCAGGCTATGCAGGCTGTGTGAGTTCATCAGAAATTACCATGTTCTGTTCTGAAAGATCACTACAACAGTTCTAAGAGCTTATTTCCTAGATCAGAAAGTGTACCATGAATAATTGAGAGATACGGGGCCTGATTCTCAAAGCCCAAGGTAGGATGCAATGTGCCTGCACCAAACATGTTTGGCATAAGGTGCACCTTGTGTCAAAAATGCACCTCAAGCTATTCACAAAAGCAGCCTGTATCAACCACAGGCTGCCTGTCCCAAACAGAGCTTACACCATGCCTGTGCCCAGAAATGAGCTGCGACAAGGCACTAGGAGGCATGTGGCAGATGCAAGGTGCCACAACCCTGAATGTGGTATTCACAAAACTCTCCCAGAGGGAGAATTTGTAAGTACCTTTAGACCAGCCATGGCTGGTCTACAGGTACTTAGAAAATTCTGCTCTGGAAGAGTTGCCTGTGTGTGTGGCATGTGCTGCCTGGCTATCACTGACAATATGAAATTATACTGTATATGCTCCCCTGTAGATGTTGCTCCACCTCCATAATCCTCCATGCTGCAGTAATCTATTATTATGCCCTCAAAACCTGATGCTGCCCTAATCCTCATGAATATAAATGCCTCCCTCCCCTGATCCCTGATGCTGTCGTAATCTCCATGTAATGAACAGCAATGCCCCCTTCCCCAATCCCCGATTTTGCAGTACTCTTTATTTAATGTAATGCCCCCATCCCCGATGGTGCCTCTATTGATAGTTTATAACATATCCCCCTCCTGGTGGTATAGCCCCCCACCCCTGCAGGTGGTGCCCACTACCCATCTCCCCCCCCCCGCAGTAACAGAGCCAGCACCGGCACAGCCCTCCTCTCACCTCTGTGGCTGGCACCCACTGATCTGTCATTTGAGTGATGTACTGTATAGTGTACGCAATGCGAGCACACTATACAGTACGTCCCTCAAATTACAGTTCAGTCAGCAGTGGCCATGAAGGTGAGAGGTGGGCTGTGCCAGTGCTGGCTCTATTATGGGGGGAGTGGGCTGGTGGGCACTACCTTCAGGGGTGGGTGTGTGTGTGTGAGGGACTGTATCTCCATGAGAGAGATGTGTTATAAACTATCAACAGGTGCACCATTGGGGATGAGTGGCATTATATGAGGTAAAGAGTACTCCCAGGTGGGTACTGCAACATTAGGGATTGAGGAGGCAGAACATTATAGTAACTAAATTATAAGGGCAACAGCCGGGTTAAAGGAGTGGGCGGACACTAGACCACCAGGGATGAGGTTTCTGTAATGTATTTGGGAATCGGAGATGGGGGAACTGCATGCACTTGTTTCAGGGGGTCAGTGGCTGTCCCTTCCTGTGCACTGGTTGTTTGCTGCACAGGTGGGGTTGCTGCAAGTGAGGGGACTTAGATGCTAGGACCCCTCCTGTACCAGAATCTGGTGCAGGGTCCCTGGCACACCGGGGTTCAGCACAAGCTGCTCTTTTCTGTAGCTTGCACCAGTCTAAGTCCCTTTTGAGACTCGGGCCCACCATGTTTATTGGTTATTAAAGGCATTTTTATGTCATAGTAATTCTTTAATGAAGTTTGCCATGCACTAGCTTGTTTATTACCTATGGGGTGAAGCAGCATATAACATGATAATGACTCCTGTGATAACCCAAAAACTATTGCTAATGTCTTCAACTCACTTTTTACCACCCTCCCCTTGCTCTGCCTCTGACACACCCATCCCTGTCACCACTCCAACCCCTGATGTCCCTCTGCCACATCGTCTCCTAGTTCTCAGCCTGAACAATAGGTCAGATGTGCTGTGGTTCCTTAACATTATGTCTCCTCATGGTAGCACAGGTCCCGATGGACTGGAACCAAGAATTCTCAAGCTAGGCTCCTCCATTTCTGCTACCTCAGTTATGTGTTTAATCTCTCTATTAGCTTAGGTAATATACTCAGCACCTGGAAAAATTCTAAGGTTATCCCTGTCTTTAAAAAGGTCAACCCCAAATGCTTCATGAACTACTGTCCCATAGCACTCTTACCCCCCTAAGTAAGCTTCTGGAGAAGCTTATTTTCATTGCCAGGTGTCTGATTTCCTGGCCAGTTATAACATGTTATCCCATGCTCAGCATGGCTTCAGAACAGGACACAGTACTACTATGGCCCTAGCGCAATTCACCAGTGACACCAAAACCACCATGGACAAGGGTCAACTCACTGGTGCTGTTTTTATTGACCTATCAAAAGCATTTGACTTGGTCAATCACCCCATGCTCTTGCATCAGCTAGGTTCACTGGGTGCCTCCCAGACCACCATTGTCTGATTCTCCAGCTATCTGCGCAATTGCTGCAGTCTGTCTCCCATCATAAAGTCCTCTCCACCCCGTCCCTCTATCTGCCAGCATCCCACAAGGCTCTATTCTTGGGCCCCTGCTCTTTTCAATATTTATAAATAACCTACCTGCCATCCCTGCCCACTTTTGCACCTTACTCCACATGGATGTCTTGGTTCTCTACATCTTGTCCAGCTCTATCAATGAGATTTATTCCTACTTTTCTTCTGATCTGCATCAAATACAATCCTGGCTCACTTCTCACCACCTGGCACTGAATGTTGCTAAGACCCAGGCAATGCTCTTTGACTCCCACTGGAAATCCTTTGCACTGATGCCCTCACTACTGGTTTCATACCTTGATGGCTCCTCTGTCTCCTTTGCACACTCTTTCAAATACCTTGGGATCACCCTGGATCCATCTCTTAATTTCTTCAGTGCAGCTTGCAAGTCCATCAATGCCAAAATTGGGCTGGCCTATTGTGCATGTCATGCTCTGACCCCTTCTGCCAGGATCTCAGCTGGCCAAGAGCTACTACTCCCTGGTCTTGCTATGCCCTGCCAGTCTTCACTCAGGCACAGGCTAATGTCCTACAAATATGGAATGTTGCCTGCAACAGTGTCTGTAAATTTACTGTATCTGCCCTCCATCTTAAACACTACTACACACTCTACTCTGACCTTCACTGGTTGTCCCCTTCCTCTCAGTGCTCATATTCCTTATCTGACTGACAACATAATTCGTTCTTCTCTTCCTTCCTCCCTAACAGCAATGTTCACCCCTCTGGGTGGCTCCCAGTCCCTCAGGTCCACCACTTCTGTTCTGCTGTACGTTCTCAAATACTCCACCAGAATAGGTGAACTAGCCTTCTCCTTCTATGCCTCCAATTTCTGGAATTCACTTCTGCTTGTTCTCAGATGCTCCACATTTCACCTTGCCTTCAAGTGAGCCTTCTTTAACTACTTCTCCTCCCTCAGCACTTGTAAATGCCCTTAGCCTGAGGGCCGGTGCCTATTTTAGCTCTTCCTTGCACTTATCTCATCCTCTCTATCCCTTTCACTTTCCCCATACTCTGTTATGCACTTAGGTCACTCTAAATACTATCCTTGCACCTGCCTCCTGCCTTGACTTTGCTTAAATGCACCCCTAAGTTACATCAATGTATCCCTTAGTGTCTCCATTCTTGCATGTTTACCACCATATCTTACCTTGTGTATGTATAACATCCAATTATGTGCTATGTAATTTTGCTCATCTGCAGCTGGTTTTATATCTTTAAGTACTGTGATGCAGTTGCCATTACTGTATGTACCACAATGTTTCTGTTACTATACAATGGCAAGAAAGAATGCTCCTCTCTGACTGGTCAGACTCGGACTGGAGCTGGGATGTTATAATGGGCAGACTGGATGGACCTTGCGGTCCTTATCTGCTGTCAACTTCTATGTTTCTATGTTTCTATCCCAGCATAACATTCCGGCTCTATTCCCAGTTTAATAATTGCCACAAGAAACGTAAAAAAAAATAATAATCAGTACACAGCCGTCCCTTGCTTCCCGCTGTCAGTGAAAGTGAAAACTGCAATCAGCTTCACACTAGAGCTGTCACATGTTTCCTGGCTTCACACGACAGCTCTCACTGGTTCCCATAAACAAAGGTGGTTTCTTTTACTTAAAAAAAGCTGTCTTCTCGATCAGCTTCACAGCAGTCCCCCACTCCCTGCCTCACCAACACCTTCCGCTGCTTGTCCGGCTCTGCTGTCCACCTCACCAACAACACCGTTTTCACTTCCTCCTTCTACTTGCAATGAAAATAAAGTAAAATAAATAAATAAATAAAATAACACACACTCTGACTGAAAATGAGCTGACTAAGCAAGTGAGTCACTATGGTGCCTTTCAACAGTAAGCATGCACCCGTTGTAGTAATGCCCTCTCACTGACCAGCTCATTTTCTTTCTCTATTTCTTTTCTCTTTTTTAAGTTACATGACAGCACAGCAATGATATGGGGCAGGTGGGGGAGGCAACATTTAGACATCCACAGCACAAAGACTGACGGGGAGGATACCGAATAACTTTCCACCAGCTGGACAATCACTATAAGGCACTACTTTTAACCACAATATCCTTCCATAATAAAAAGAAACTGCAAAAATAAAATTCAAACTGTGTTTTAACTATTTTCTAATCTAAATGAAAATAAGCCCCCCCCATCCCATCCCATTTGTTTTGGTTTGAGTATTATTTGGGTTTATATTAGTGGCTCTGTTTTTATACAACTGTTCCTAGATGTCTATCTATTTTCTATTTGGAATGGAGTGTTTACATAATTTACTATTGCTAGTTTAGATATTATTAGACTTGGAAATTTTAAGCAATCAAATTAACTGAATGATTCTGACATCATCATGATGTAATTTGAATGCACTATTTAATCTGCCACGTTGACATTGTTATGTATCCTTTGATAAAGAATATGATTTTATCTGAAATGCATCCGGCTTCTGGTATTCTAAATAAAACTTTTTTATCTTGGAGACCAGTGCCCATGTTACTGAGGTTGGTGTGTGCTCAACTCCTTTGTGTTTTTGTCTAGATTTTATAAGTACCAAAAACCAAGAGTTTAGTTTTGGACAGATTTATCCTGAACCTAAGAGATGTACAGAATCCTTCAAGTTTGGGAACTAGGCATGGGATGTGCATGACTGTGACATCACAGGCATGCAAACTGTTGCTTTGCATAGGCTCCATGGTGCAATAGCACATGCTGCACTGACTGAGCAGATGTCGTGTTTGCCTTTTTAACCTGTCAGTTTTACTTACAGTTTTTGTCAGTGCTGAAACAGCTAACCATTAATTCCCTTTTCCACATTTTCCATTTGGAATAGTTGCTCCGTCAGCCAACTTGATATTGAGTGCGGCAAATGACTTCATGATGCCGGAAAGTGGCCAACAAAATGTCTATAGTTAAACAGATGAAACCACTTCTAAACAAGAGCCATTCTCCTTTGGTATGCCCACCAGTGATGCAGCAGGAACAAGCAGGCTTGCTAAAAGTTTTGCCACTGAGTCCGGATACTCAGAATGCAGTAAGCTTGCTGCATGAAAGCAGTACTTCAACCAGTACAAAACAAAATACTGTATAACAGGAAATATTTGCGATCCGATAATATTCGCTATATTCGCTGCTGCATCTTATTGTGCGAAAATTATCTGATCTCCAATATTTTCTGATATTACAGAGCATCTGACATTAGCCATACAGACTGTAGCATGCAACCTTAGAGACCTTAGAGACGAAATAACGCACCACTGAACTACATGCTGGTGCTACAAATTTCTTTATTTGAACCACATTCTTGCACCACAATAAATCAAAGTTGAAAATGATGCACAGGATTTTTTTATGCGGTGGTGGATTGCAGGCAGTGAGTTCACTTGAAACAGAGTTTGCTGCTTCTTGCTTTAATCCCTACTGTGCCAGCTGCTCAGACGACACATTTTCAACGACAACCTGGTATTCCCATTTCATAGCTTTGCCAGAATTTAACCACTTCAGGATGGACATGTTCACAAACCAGCAGCAGCTAACAATGTGTTACAACACAACACAACACAAAAGGAAGGATGCTGTGTGTTAGGTATGTTTTTTTTTATTCAGATGCCCAGGTGCCCAGGTAATTAACAGCTATAGCAACTGGACTTTGACAGACAGTGTTCAACTAACCAAGGTGTCAGTTTCAAGTTGGGCAGTGTACATTGGGAGACTTTAATCACATTAGGCTGGACAATACAATACTACAGTATACTATGCTGTACAGTGGTAAACCTCAAATATTATCTGGCGCAAACAACTTTTAGGATGGCACAATGCCAATATTAACAGGTGCCAATATTTTCTGCTGTACAGTATTTAAATGCTACCAACAGTAGCAATCTTTTAAAAAAAGAGGCACAGCATCTGTTCTAAAGAAAGCTAACTCACTGAATGGATCTTCTGGCATATTAAATAAGAATGCAATAGTGGACAAACCAGTGGTTTAAACTGAATTGCCAAAGGAATGAGGGGAAAACCATGTGCTTCATCTTCCCTTAGGCTCTTCAGAGAATCCTGAGACCCCGAACATTGACCCTATATCAAATGCAGGTGAGGAACCCATACAGTCAAACAAGGGAGATTCCAAGAGCAAGAATGGAGCACAAGTACAGCAAACAAACAAAGTAAAAGACTCTATTTCAATTATCAACAAAAAAGTAGACAATGGTTATGCCTGCTGCAGTAATGTTTCACATATTTCTACAGTCAATTCAAAAGCTGACAATCCATTACAGATTTGGGCATGAACTGTGTGGTAAACAGAAATGAACAAAAAAGATTAAATACTGATGAGGAGGTACTGAAGGTTAAAAGCTTTAATACACAGTGCTGTTCCCAAACGGAGCCTATAAATACCAGTAAAGGAGATACACAGCAGAAAGGGGGCTCTGTTACTTCTTTACAAAGGAGAACCAGGGGGGATAATAATAGCAATTCTGACTCTGAGGTGTCAACAACAGACCAGAATGAAGAAAACATTTGGGAAGAATCCCACCCCCCATTATGGGCTCAAAACATCATAGCTCAAGTCTTTAAATTAGCAGAGAATATGGTTTCAGCTAACAAATTAATGACGGAGCAAATTAATACATTCCAGACAACAGTTGCCTCTTTAATAAAACATAATGCAAGTTTAAGAGATGAATTTAGAGAGGCACAAAAAAGAATTTCAGTCTTAGAAGATTCATACCTCCAAATAAACAGGCAGATGAGGAACCTAAAAGAGACTAACAGAGAAATCAAAAATAAATTAATGGACCTTGAAACCAGATATCGGAGAAAGAACATTAGGATCTTGGGAGTCCCTGAAGGATGGCAGAAAGACAACCCAATTAAAACACTGGTTAAAGAGGTAATGGCAGAATATTTAAACATGTCTCTGGAACAAATTACAGCAGATTTTGATCAAGAACATAGGGCTTTTTGTCCTGATAACGGTTCTCAAGGGCCTCCAAGTCCAATATTGGTGAAGTTTCTTTACTCTGAAAACAAAGAACTGTTGATGTCTGCTGTCTATAAAATAAAAAGTGCCAGTATTACCATATTTAATGACTTACCAGCTGAATTAATTAGTGAGCGAAAGAAATACAATCATATCGACCTCTCTCCTACCCTTGATAAGGCCCTCAGTTACTACATTAAGGGCTTTAGCTCCATCTGTGACATCTATGCCTGGCTCACAAAAAGAAAAATTTGGAGGCAGGCAAATGGCTGGATAGATGGGGAGCTTCTCTCCCACCCAAAAGAAAGGGACATACTCTGGGAGAAGGCCAGAAACACAGGTAGCAAGCATGACTACCAGTACTACAGAACAGTCAGGAACCGCTTCACCAAGCTAATCCAGCTCACCAAAACCAACTGTCATAAGGCCCAGCTTTGCAATTCTTGGGGTGATGGGAAAACATTCTGGAATAACATCAAAAGCATCCTTGGAAAGGAGGACAGGAAGCACTCTCAGCTGCTCAGTATCAGTAACATCCCCATTACAGACTCTCTAGCTATTGCAGAAGCCTTCAATAAGGTCTTCACTGATCTTACCCCAGTGCTACCACCTGCCCCACATTTACTACTTTCAACCTGGTTTGACCCACTTCAACAACGTATCTACTGAGTGTTCTCACCTGACCTTCTACTTTAAAAGGGTGATGGTAAAGGAGGCCTTTACTATGGTCAAGAAAATACTAGGTAAGATCAGACTGGGCAGTGACGGAATAGACATGAAACTTCTATCCCTCACCCTGTACATTCTTATAGTGCCCATTACCATGCTGTACAATAAGTCCCAGGCCCTGGCCCAATTCCCTGCAGTTTGGAAGCAGGCCCTAGTTATGCCAGTGCATAAAGGAGGTGACAAGTCTCTGGTAGCCAACTACAGACCCTTCTCAATCCTCTCCCCCCGTCAAAGGCACTGGAAAAGATTGTGGTGGGTCAACTCATCGACTACCTCTATAAGTATAATCTACTATGCCCCAACCAGCATGGCTCCAAACAAAATCACAGTACCACCACTGCCCTGCTGGACTACACAAACTATGCACATAAGGCCCTGGATGAAGGCAAACTAGTGGGGTCTGTCTTCATTGACCATGCCAAAGCCTTCGATACAGTCAACCACCACCTGTTACTGACCCAGTTGTGAAACATGGGTGTGACACCCAATGCCCTTTGCTGGTTCCAAGACTACCTGATACTGAGAATTCAATGTGTCAAAACTGGGCAAAAAGTATCCAGCGCAAGAGAGGTATCATTAGGGGTACCTCAGGGATCAATACTGGGGCCCCTACTCTTCAGCCTCTTCTTAAATGACCTTCCCACAGCTGCAATGCAAAACTCATACTATATGCAGATGACGCTGTGCTCCTGAACATCAGCACATCTCAGGCTGCCCTACAATCTGAGCTGCAACACTCCTTCTCCAAAATCGAGGACTGGTTCTGTAGTCATAAGTTGCTACTAAACTACAAGAAGACCAAAGCCATGCTTATGTCCATCCCCCACAACAAAAACAAACACCATTCCCTCATTATCTCCTACTCATGCAGTCAGCTTCTGGAACAAGTTCACTTGTTCTAGTATCTGGGGCTCATGATAGATGATACCCTCATGTTTGTGCACCATATTGACTCTCTAGTCAAGACAGTCAAGTACCAAGATTGGTGTCCTGTACAGCCACTGGCAATACCTCTCTCTAGGGGCCTTCCACCTCTCAGTCCACAGTTCAATTATATCTACTATTGACTAGGGACTAGTGTTCTATGGGGCAGCAATGGATACAGCACTCAAGAGGGTTCAGACTGCTTTCAACAAAGCCTGCAGACTCACCTTGGATGCTGAGCATGGCACTCACACCTGTACTCTGTATGATCATGCAAACTTGCTGTCATTAAGAAACAGGGTCAAAGTCCAGACTTGCGTCCTAGGGAAGAAGGTTCTATTAGGTAAAACATCATCTTGTGTAGGCAATTTGATCAAGGTGGTCAACTCATTACAGGTCACCAGAGGGAGGACTAAAGGGGCCTTTGCTATCCCCTTCTATTGCATCTCACTTGGGCAACATGCATTTGTCTATCGGGGCCCCCCTATGGATGAATGAACTCCCTGGGCACCTCTGAGACACCAATTGTCTGGAACAATTCAAAACTGACCTCAAACATTACCTAATAACACTTTCTAAGTGCACCTACCCCTGAGTCCAGCCACACCTGCTCTCTCTGCCACCCAGCAAGCACTAGGCATGCCTCATGTACCCTCTCCCTCTGTCCTTTCTCATGACTTGCTTCAGCAATTGGTTTGCATCATGCTCCTTCAGTACCCACCACCCCCTCCCCAACTCACAGTCTCATGAGTTTCCCTAACAGTCACTACTAATGCAGGCTGCCTGACCATGCCCCCTCACACCCCACCATTTTACTCTAGCATGTCCTCTCCACTCAGCCTCCCCTCACCCCACCATTCCTCCCTATACCTTATTGCCCTTCTTCCCCAACCCTTCACCTACACCGCAGTACATACCTCTCTCGTACCTCCTTTTTTCACCCCACTGCCAGCTATCCCCATACCTCTGAACTACTGACAAGGCACTTTGTGGCTGCTTATTCCTCCCCTACCCTCATGAAGTGTTTTTCTTGTTATTTAACTTGCACCTATGTTTTGGGTTATTCTGTAAGTTCTGAATCCAAGCTGTATCGTTCATTGTAATGTACCTTTGCTTTCTCCTATTGTACTTTGTTTTGCAATCTATGACGTGGAACCTTTGTAAAAGAGCTCGCGCTCAAAGGTCTTTTCTGAATCACTAAGTAAATAAATAAATAACATTGGGAAAATGTTATGGAACAAATCACTCAAGACTATTGTATTATATCCTGCCAAACTTAAGACTATCTATGAAGGTATAAGGTACACATTTGAATCCCCAGAAGAGGCAACAAAAGAAATCAAGAAAATTATGAATACAGACTTTGAATAATACCTAATTATCACACAAGGAAGGAGAAGAATTTATACTAATGGACAAATTAATGTGTTAATTAGTTATATTGTGATGTGAGACATTGTAGTTAATGAATACCTGTCCTAGATGCTTTAAGTCATGTGTTTTGTTTCTTTTTTAGGGCATATAGTAAAGGGAACTGATACTTTGCAGTAGGGAGCCTTGCAGGGCACATGTGCAAAAAGGGGTTTACAACAGAGCTCCTCTTATTAGGGGGCCATAGGATTATTGAGTGCTTGTGCTATTTGAGGGTTGATGTGAGTAGTTAAGGGGAGCATGAGGGTAATTGTGCACAAATGGTTATCTAGTATAAGGTTGGACTGGAGGGCTATATTACACAGGTTGTATAACAGTTTGTTAATTAGAAGAAGAATATATGTCAATTGAAAACATTAGAATAGCCACAAAGAATGTCAATGGAATAAACACTCCCATCAACAGAGAAAGAATATTAACCCACATCAAAAGGAAACAGTTTGATATAATTCTTATGCAAGAGACTCAGCTGATAGCAATGGAAATCAACAAACTTAAAAGGAAATGGTCGCCCCACATTTACTATTCAGAAGGCTCTAACAAATCTAATGGAGTTGCTATAATGATAAAAAAACAACATTAAATTTCAGTTTATAGACCTCTATAAGGATAAAGAAGGTTGCATATTAATGATTAAAATTAAATTAGATGATGAGATTGTAATTATTGGTTCTTGATACACTGCATTAATATTTTATTCAGCCTTTTTAGCTGAAGTTACAGAAGCAATAGTCAAATTAGGTCTGGCTAAATTAATAATAGGGGGTGATATGAATGCATTATTATGGCCAATGATTGATAAATCAGGGATAGTTACTAGAGTATATAAAGTATTATCAAAACTTCCTGGCTCCTTCTTAGACAATCATGATCAAATAGATATTTGGTGAACCTTAAACCCCCAAAACAGACACTATACTTATCATGATAAAAAAATTCACAATTTACTCAAATTAATTATATCTTCATTAGTAGGCTTATATTGATATCAGACCATGCTATTGTATTTAAAGTCATGGGATTATTCAGTAAAATTAGATTATTCACAAGGAATTGGACTTTCAATAATGAAGTTCTGAAAGATCCACAATTTAAAAAAGTAATTAGACAGGAAATAAATAATTACTATGACACAACTGAAATAAATAATAAGAATGGAATTTATTTGTGGGATGCTTTTAAAGCCTTCTTAAGAGGTCATATTATCTTTTACTAAAGTATGATCTGTAGAAAAGATAAACAAATAATTCTAGACCTTGATTCAAAAATAAATGCAATAGAGTATCTAATGTTTGATGATTATAAATATTACCATCAATGGGAAGAGTTGAGATTAAAAAGACATGAGATAATAAATAAACAGTACAAATCTTAAAGAAGTTAAAAACAATAAAATGCTTAGATGGTGATAAATACAGTAAATATCTAGCAAATCAAATTAAAAAGCAGAGGGAAAAGAATATAATAACTGCTATGCAAACAAAGGACGCCATCATAGTTACCAATGATCAAGAGATTACACAAGATTCTTGTGATTGTTATGGGGATATAGCTCAACAAAATTTACAAATTGATATAAAAGATATAAGGAATTTCTTATGGTGTTTAAATAAAGATAATTACAAATGGGAACATACACAGTTAATGATCAATGAACTAGAAGAAACAATTGACAAGCTACCTAATAAGAAATCTCCCAGTTTAGATGGTTTCACTAACAAATTTGTTAAAGTATTTAAGTCTGAATTGGCACCCAAAATCTATGAAATCATACAACTAGTGATACATTAAGAACTGGATCTGCCAAAATCTATGCAGGAAGCTAAAGTTATTTTCAATACATAAGGTAGGTAAACCAGAGGAAAATCCAGAAAATTTTTCAGCCGATTGCCGTCTTAAATACCGATTATAAAATAATAGCTAAATGCATCGCCAGTAGATTAAAAGTGGGCCTGCCTTATATAAATAAAAATGATCAGTTGGATTTATAACAGGACGTAATATCGTTGATGCTAATAAACAGGTCCAGTCCTTGATGTCTTATATACAGAAAATTGAGGAAAAAGAACAATCTCTATATTATGTGATCACATGAGATGTGAGTAAAGCATTTGATGTTCTACATAGAACATATATGTTTGAGGTTCTGAAACAATGGGGCATCCCTGAGGATATTCTAATTATAATACAAGCATTATAAAAACACACCACAGTTTAATTTCAAATAAATCATTTTCTTTCTGAACAGTTTTCTATGTTAAATGGTATAAGGCAAGGTTGCCCCTTGTCACTGATTCTTTTTATAATGTATTTAGAACCTTTGTTAAATCATATAAGAGAGGAGAACAGGATTTAGGTTATCCGAGTAGGAGGCACAGTTAAGATTAATGTTTTCGCAGACAACATTTTATTAATATTAAAAAATACTAAGTCTTCAATAAGATTCTTTTTGGAATTAGTGGATACATTTTCTCAATGCTCTGGATATAAATTGAACAAATCCAAATATATTGTCATGAGAATAGCAAAAAAAGAGAAAGTATTGGATCCAACAATATAAAATGAATTTGTGGTCGATACCCAAATTAACTATCTGGGTATTACAGTGACTAATGATCAAAGTAAGAATATATCAATAAACTTTAATAGAACCTTAAATAAAGCACAGGATCTTCTTGAAAACTGGTGAAATGTGGCCCTTTCATTATGAGGATGTATTGATTTAATAAAGATGATGGTAATCCCCCTGTTTATTTATGATCTTCAAAATGTATTCGGTCTTCCTCAAGAAGGGTAGTTCTCCAAATTTAAAAGGATTATAAAAAAAAATTATGGAGAGGTGGAAAACCACGAATTGCTTGGAAGAAAATTATTCCCCCTGAAATAAAGGGGGTTTATGATGTCCAGACCCAGAAATATATGCAACAAGTTATTATGCCACATTATTGTGGAAATGGGCATTTTTTTTTCCTAAACAGGAGAATCAAATTATAAATAACATAATTCTGCAATATATACCATCAAGTGTTAACACAGAAATATTGATTTTGCACATACCAAAGAAGTTGCTCACTATTCCTCTATTTAATTGCTGTTATAAGTTTTTATGCAAAGCAAACACATTTATGATGCAGGGGAAGATTCCCTGGTTATATCTTGCCATAGGCAATGAATTTGAAATGAGGTCTAAAAACTATGGCCGACAATCCAGAATTGACATAACACATCACTGCTATAGGTGGAAAGATTTAATTATTCAAGGTAAATTTCCACAATTTGAGGATATGCCATATCTGGGATATAAAGGATGGAAAATTTATTTTTTTTTAATATCTACGTGTTAAATCCAAATTCCAATCTATAGCTAAGATTTCCCAAGTTAGATCTGATATGGATTATGAAAGAGCATTGGATGAACACTGTAAAATAATTCACAAGGCTGAAAAAAAATTGTTGAATTATTTTTATATTTTCATTGCCAACAAAAGTTATATTCAGAATTATAATTCACATAATAAGTGGAATATTGAACTTAATTCCCAAATAACTGACCAACAATGGCTAAACATAAGAATTCAAGCTAATAGAGACTATATTTCTGTATGTAATAAATCATTTCAAGTGAAAATTAATGAAAGAGCATACTTAACTCCCTGAAATATAGCAAAACTAGCAAATAGACCCATGGCCAAATGTTGGCATAAGTGTGATAATATAGCAGACCTAAATCATTGTCTGTGGAGCTGTCCCAAAATTATCTCATGGTGGCAGAGGTCAGAAAATTTAGTAGAACAAAGTCTACAGATTAAATTATGATTGGATCCAGTAGTATTTATCTTTAACTATGCACAGGGAATGGATAAGACACAAACAAAGATTTTGGCTTTAACTACCATGGTAACAAAAAGATTAATACTGGACAAATGAAATGCTGAGCAAATTCTTATCTTTGAAAAAACAAAGATGTTAAAGAAACATTAATATACAAAAAATTGTTCTGGGACATCCTTGAAGGTGAAAATGACATGCTAGGTGTTGGTTGGAAATCAATTAAAGAGAGTCTACCAGATATTCTTTGACCAAATGTACAGTATAACTGTGATATTAGGCTATTTATTGTTTCTTCCAGTGATGTGCACTAGGGTGATGTATATATAAATATAAATTGTATACTTATATTTTTTCTTTTTTATATTTGTATTTGTATGTATATTTGTATTTGTATAGGTGCATATTAAAATAATAAAAAAATTATAAAAAAAGGGATCCTTCAAGTTTGTCCAGTTTTCTCTGCATTCCAACTCTGGATAGTATCAAAAGAATCAGATCATCCATGTTGGCCAGTAAAGGACATTCTCTCTCAGTTATTTTTGGTCAGTGGTCTGTCTGGGTTTTGGCACCATGATTTCTGCTTAAAGTTCAACCAGCATAATATTCTGTGGTGATCTGCATATACAGACAATGATTCTCTGCATTATGGGGATATTTCTGATCTTCTATTTCTTTGAAACTTGGCTTCCAGGTCAATGCCCTTTGGGGTAACCACTGCCTTTATGCTTGCACACTGAGGTTCTTTGTCTTTTAGCTTGTGTTTTCTTTTTAATGGGTTCACCACAACATAACACAGATAGACCATCTAAGGGTAGCTAGTTCATTCCACTGGGGCATCATACAGATGAGGCACGCTGACTAGTTCTGGTAGGATGAAACATGTGTCTGTGTCTTCTGTTGGCACCCTTTACGGACTGTGAAAGACCTTTCGGCACCATGCATTTCTGCTTAAAGTTGAACCAGCATAATATTCTGTGGTGAGTTGCATTATGGGGGTATGTTGATTTTGTATCATTTTGTTTGGGCACAAAGGACATGTACAGTTGAGTATCATCTGCATAGCAATGAAAACTCAAACCGTACCACCTAATAGTGTCTTCCAATGGCAACATATACACTGGAAACAACATGGGAGAGAGCACAAAACCATGTGGCACCCCACAAGGCAGTGAATAGGGGCTGAAAAAAACACCCCAGACTCCACTCTCTGCATCCAGCCCATGAGGAAAGAATGAAACCATCTGAAGACTGTAACAGACAGTCCACAGAGTAACCACAGGTGCTCTAGAAACACCCCATGGTCTACAATGTCAAATGCTGTAGAGAGATCAAGGAGAACCAAGATGGAGCAGCTCCTCTGATCTCTCACTGTCAGGAGATAATTACGTACCCAAATCAATGTGGTCTCGGTTTTATGCCTCTTCATGAAACTGGACTGGAGAGGATCATAGATATTGTGAGTGGTCAGATACTCTTCAAACTGTGAAGCGACTACCTTTTCAATAACTTTACCCACAAAGAATAGGTTAGAGACAGGTCTGTAGTTTGGAAGACAGTCAACACTGAGAGGAGGTTTCTTCAAGACAGGGTGAACCACCTCCTCCTTCAGGGAGGCTGGAAACACAACGGTCTCTAATGAACACCTGACTATCTCAGCCAGGACCATTCTGATTACCTACACACACACTCCACCAGGAGGCATGTTGGACCAGGGTCCAAACTCCAGTAAGTTGGCAACAAGGCCTAGATCATCTTCATGACATTCTTGATTGCCAACTGGCCTAAGTCTGGCCAGACAAATAGGATGCTTGCAATTTCACACTGATCTCCACTCTGCCCATACAAATGGCTGTGCAGATCTCGGTCATGATGTTGCCAACCTTATTGCAAAAAATTATGCAAGCTCATCACATTT
The DNA here is from genome assembly GCA_016271365.2 of Neoceratodus forsteri. Lineage (NCBI taxonomy): Eukaryota > Metazoa > Chordata > Ceratodontiformes > Ceratodontidae > Neoceratodus > Neoceratodus forsteri. The sequence continues at coordinate 110,371,385 of CM057455.1, read as the reverse complement.
CTTCTGTGAAAAGGCTCCCCAATTCTGGAGGCAGACTGGATTGCATAGCCTGCCCACAGTCTGGAAAAGGTGAACTGGTCTATTTTGCATGGCTGCAATCTCCCTTTGTGGGAGACCACAGATTGATTGTCCTTATAATGGGACATCAATCTAAGTTTGTCATCACTCAGTCCCGATTTCTGCCAGCAATGTTCCAACCTTCTTCCCACTGTCCTCAACTCTATCAATATCCCATCAAACCAAGGGGGTTGAGGGAGAAGGATGAGGCGGTGAACCCATACAGGAGCTATGGGATCCACAGCAGCCGCTATTGCCTTATTATAGGTTAGGATAAGATTCTCTGGATTCATGCTAGCATTTGAACTCCCCGATAGGTCCAGCACTGCCATAAGACCATCAGGGTTCAAGCCGTGCAAAGAACAGTAAAGGACCATCTCCATGGGGCAGGTCTATTGGTGGGGCTGAGAAACTGAACCCTATAGTGTGGTGATCAGACCACCTGATGGGCTCCACCACTATGTTTTAGATCTTCATCTCTGGTAGAAACACTAGGTCCAACAAATGACCTTACATGTGGGTTACAGAGGTAATCACCTGTGTAAAGCCCAACTAAACCATCAGTTGGAGGAAGTCACGACCAAAATGAGAGTGTTCATCATTAACCAAGACATTAAATTCCCCCAGCGCCAGCCACCTGGGGTGCTCCAGCACCATCTCGATCATGAAGTATGCAACTTCTTGGAGGAAATCCTTCTAGCCCCTGGGTGGTAGATGAGAAGTATCCTACAGCCCACACCTGCATCCATGATACATTCAAAGGATCTTGTGAACCCAACTGATACATCTACGAGGCCCAGTTCCATCCTGAAACAGATGGCTACTCCCCCACTCCTACAATCCAATCTCAGGTGGTGTATCATTTAGATTGTGGGCTTTTAGTGACACTGTCATTTCTTTGCTGCCTTTATTTAGAATTGTTTTTGGGCTGTTGAAAATTTAAAACATAGTGGTGGTGTATTTCTTTGATGTCTTTAATTGCTGAAAATTTTCACTCCCCTCTCCTCCCCCTTCCCCCAACTCTTAATTACATGCCCTGTTAAGTCTGATTGACAGGATCTAAACACAGGGAATAGTAGGGGGTGTGGAGTAGGAGGGGCATAAGGGGAAGAAGCCCACCCTCAGCACGACAAGTGTTTTGACTCATTTACTTATTTATTTTATTTTTTTTAAAGAAAAGTATCTGAGGATCAGTGGCAGGATTTTTAGGACAGTAAATTAATAAAAAGGGAACTAGGAGAGCTTCGGTAACAGACAAGTAGTAGAACAGCAGTATAAGTGCAGTATAATGTGGGGAGTGGTGCAATGCAGTAGCTGTGGGGCAGCCATATTCAGGCAGACTTTCTGGACACTGAGGTACTGCCCTATCTGCATGCATCTCTCTAGACTGTGGGACGAGGTAGCCAGACTCAGAATGGAAGTAAACTGGGTCAGGAGTACCATCACCTCTATCCAGAGACCACCCAGTCCAATGCCGCTGCCTCAAAGAATGCCGAGAACAAGGAGCACTTGGATGACAGTGGGCTCAGGGTGGGTTAAGACAGTCAGGCAGAGGCACATCCCAGATCCTATTCCACACAAGAACTCATCTGCCACACTGGCAAAAGGGGGCAACCAAATAGAGGTACCCAGAGAAGTGGAAGGAAAGGATGTGGAGGTTAGCCAAGGAGGTGACCTCAGTGGGGAAAGCAGTGAACCCCAGAGGAGGAGGAAGTGAATCCTGGTGGGGGGACTCCATCATAAGAGGGATCCAGCTAGGAACACAGGAGGGGGAGGAGGAGAACAGGGAGGTGAGGTGCCTACCAGGTGCCAGGGCATGGAGGGATGGAAGGAAGATCATGGGGACTGCTGGGAAGGCAAGATGGGAGGGTGAGCTGGATGTCATTATCCACCTAGGTACTAATAACCTGGCAAATGGGGAGCCAAAGGAAGTTCAGGAAGAGTTTAGGAAATTGGGGAGGGGTCTCAAGCACGTAGCTACTTCTGTCACCTTCTCAGAAGTAGTACCTGTGAGAGGCATGGGAGAGCATAAGGGTGCATGCACCAGGAACTTTAACGCATGGTTGAAGAACTGGTGTTGTGAGGAAGAGTTTGGATTCATTTGTGACTGGGGACCCACCTGGAGGGATGGAGGTTTGTTCAAGCCTGATGGCCTGCATCCATCCTAGAGGAGAATCCAAGCACTCAATGATAAGTTTAAATGCTACATTGACAAGCATTTATACTAGCCAAGGGGGTGGCAGACCAGCAAGGAGGGTACCTACTTGCTCACCCCCCACAGCTAGCAGTGGAACCAGTGAACCAGAGGAGTGGATATCTCAACAAAGCAGTGTGCAAAAGATGGAGATTAGCACCCAAGAGGTGGATAGGCAGAAAAGGAGCAAAAATCAGCAGAAGGGCAGACAGCAAGGAGAACCAGGGATAAAGGACAACCAGGAAAGGGGCTGTAGTAGAACAGCTAAACAGTCTAGGGAGGTCAAATCATGGAAAGCCAAGTGTTCCAATGCCAGGAGACTTAGCAACAAGATGGAAGATCTGGAGGCTGTCATGGTGCAGTCAGACATGGACATTGTGGCCATCACAGAAACCTGATGTAATGATAACCATGACTGGAAGATGGCCATTCCTGGTTACAACATATTCAGAAGAGACAGAGCAGGCAGGAAGGGAGGAGGAGTGGCACTGTATGTGAAAAATGACATAAGGGACACACAGAGATCCAGGAGGAACAAAATGGGCTGAGATACTCTGGGTTAAGCTGGAAAGGAAAATGGGGCCAGCCATCTGCACAGGTGTGGTCTATAGACCACCAGCCCAGGAGGAAGAAGCAGATAGGGAGCTGATGCTAGCCATTCAAAGGATGGCAGACAAGGGTGAGGTAGTACTGGTTGGAGACTTCAATATTCTAGACGTGAACTGGAGCATCCCAGCAGCAGCATCAAGTAGGAGCAGATTTATCCTGGACTCCCTTTAGGGTGCATTCCTCAAGCAACTGGTCATGGAACCAACTCGGCAGGAGGCAATACTGGACATTGTGCTCACAAACAAGGACAGTGTGATGGGGGTAACAGTGGGGGTGCACCTGGGTAACAGTGACCACCAGTCATTGTGGCTTGAAATCACAGAAGGAGCAGAAGCAAACCATACAAAAACATGTATCCTGGATTTTAAGAGGGCAGACTTTGGGAAAATGGGGAGATACTTGAAAGAGGCCTTTAGGGGAATGGGGCAGGAATCAGGGGTTGAGGAACAGTGGGCAGTATTTAAAATGGGGATTACAAGAGCAACAGAATTATGCATTAAGCAGGTTAACAAGAGGAAAAGGAAGAGGAGGCCATTATGGTTTTCCAAAGAGGTAGCTAAGAAAGTAAAAGCCAAAAAGATTGCATTCAGGCAATACAAAAAGACACAGGCAGAAGGGGATAGAGAAAAGCACCAGGAGAAGCAAAGAGAGGCAGGGAGGTCAGTAAGGGAAGCCAAAGCTCAGACAGAAGAGCACATTGCAAAATCAGTGGGTAGAGGGGACAAAACCTTTTACAGGTACATAAGTGAAAAAAGAAAGGCAAAAGGAGGGATAGTGAGACTGAAGGAGGAGGATGGGAGCCACGTGGAGGATGACAACAGTAAAGCTGACATACTGAACAGGTATTTCTGCTCAGTCTTTACAGAAAAAGAGGAGGGTAATGGGTCTGAAGGGAGTACAAGGGGTGAGAATGGTGCAGAAATGGACACAAGTCCCTTTACACGAGAAAGGGTCCTGAAGGAACTGGAAGTAATAAGAGTTGATTAAGCAATGGGGTGAGATGGGGTGCACCCCAGGGTCCTTAAAGAACTCAGAGAGGTGGTGGCTGAACCTCTGGCTATCCTGTTTAGCTGATCACTGGAAACAGGGGAGGTAACCAAAGACTGGAGGACAGCAGATGTAGTTCCCTTATACAAAAGTGGGAACAAAGAGGAAGCGGGGAACTACAGACCAGTCAGCCTCACCTTGGTAGTGGTGAAGATCATGGAAGCACTACTGAAGGAGAGAGTGGTGGAACATCTGGTTGTCAATGGACTGCAGGATCCAAGGCAGCATGGTTTCACCAGGGGGGCGGTCATGTCAGACCAACTTCGTTGAATATTTTGACTGGGTGACTAGGGAGGTGGATCAGGAAGGGCAGTGGACATGGCCTATTTGGAAGGCCTTTGACACTGTGCCACATAGAAGACTATTACACAAACTAGGGAATAAGGGTGTGGGCAGGACAGTAGTGTGGTGGGTAGGTAACTGGCTGTGCAGCAGGACACAGAGAGTGGTGATAAATGGCTGTCACTCCACAGAGGGAAAAGTGACCAGTGGGGTACCACAGGGATCAGTGCTGGGACTGGTCCTATTCAACATCTTCATCAGTGACATTGTGCAGGACGTAGAAGGCAGAATAGCACTGTTCGCGGATGACACAAAGCTCTGTAACAGAGTAGACACACCAGAGGGTATAGACAGAATGAGAAGAGACCTGCAGAAACTTGAAGAATGGTCAGGGGTTTGGCAGTTGAAATTCAATGCAAAGAAGTGCAAGATAATGCATATGGGGCACAAAAACCCTGGCACAATATATCAGTTGAGGGGTGAGGATATACATGTACCAAGCAGGAAAGGGGTCTTGGGGTTATCATCTCTGATGACCTCAAGGTAGGTAAACAGTGTGACAAGGAAGCAGGTAAAGCAAATAGGAAGCTGGGATGCATAGGCAGGGACATCACCAGCAGGAAAAGGGAGGTCATGATTCCACTATACAAGACACTAGTGAAGCCCCACTGGAGTACAGTGTACAGTTCTGGAGACCTTACCTAAATAAGGACATAGACAGGGTAGAGAAGGTTCAGAGGAGGGCAACAAAGATGGTACATGGATTGCATCACAAGTCCTATGAGTACAGGTTGAAGGAACTGAATATGTACTCCCTGGAGGAAAGGAGGGAGAGAAGGGACATGATAGAGATATACAAGTATCTTACAGGGAGGAACAGTGTGCAAGAATACACTATTTTTAAGTGAAAAAGATGTTACAGGACCAGAGGGCATGGGATGAAGTTGGAGGGAGGATGATTCAGAGGAAATGTGAGGAAGAGTTTCTTCACAGAATGGGTGGTGGACAAGTGGAACACCCTGCCTGAGGAAGTGGTGGGGGCTGAAACAATCAAGGGATTTAAGAATGCATGGGGTAGACATAAAGGAATTCTGGAGATCAGGGGTAAGGGGCAACAGAGTTCTGAAGTTACAAATTCAAATGGGCAGACTAGGTTGGCCATTGGCCCTTATCTGCTGACACTGTCTATGTATCTATGTATCTATGTATCACTGAGTACCCTGCTGGAACAACTGACTCCAAAATGGGACCAGCATTCTTGTCCAGCCAGGTCTCGGCGATGCATGCCAGGTCAGATGACCCAACAAAATCAACTATTACTGCCATCTTGTTTTTAATCAACCTGGCATTACATAACACTGCCTGGGTTGGATGGGCAGTCAATGCTGACCATGCTACCTGCTCACACAAAGTGGAGTCATTGGGTATGGGCACCAGGCAGGGAGGAAATGTTTCCTTAGACCATTTCACCCCAGGGTGTCTCATTAATCCCATGACCACGATTCATCTGCTCCACTCCCCACTGAGTCAACCCTCCCCCCTCTCTGATGCCCCTACACTATATCCAGAATGCAACAACACCCATGACGGCTGAGGAAGGCAGTGAACTGGGTATGAACAACTTTTTCAATGATTTTGAAGAGGGGTGCAAGGAGGGAGATACTGTAAGTCAGTAATTCCCTACTGTATTCATTGACCCACACTTGAACAATGGTTTGACAGTGGTGGTGGATTTCCAGGTGCTAGGAAAATAGCTGGAGCAGAGTGAGTGGTTTAGTATGCTAGTGATGAGACCACTAATGAATTAATGTCTAGTTTAAGGATTTTCAAGTTGATTCCATTTGCCCCTTTGCTGGGTTTAGTGTTGTTACTTCGGATAAGCTTTATGGTGTCTGAGGGTTTTAGGACCCTTAGATAGAATCAGGGGCTGGGCTCAGATATAATATTGGGGCAGGGGTGGATGAGTGGGAAAGAGGAGAGGAGTGGGAGGATTTATATTTATCAATATCACCAAAGAATGAGTTGAAAAATGTTGCTGCTTCAGAGGGGTCATTGGTCTGCTTGCCACCATGGATCAAAGTGATAGGATCAGTATTCTTATGTTTCCCATGGAGTGAGTTGAGTGTAACCTAAAGTGATGGAGGTTGCATGTTTCCATGAGTTGTTTATTATGACAAAATTCAATTTTGACTTTTTGGATTACTGATTTGCATTAGTTTCTGAGTGCTTTGCAGAGGAAGAGATGAGCAAGGTCTCTCCGAGGGTGCAGAAAGACACCTGTCAACATCCACCACCTTGACCTTTTGCCAACAATCTGGGTGCTGGTAAGCAGGGGGGATACTGGTATAGCCAAAAGCAGTTTCAGGTGTTGCAAGGAGGGGCAGAGACTGTCTACATAAAAGCACAGCCACGCTGGTGGCTTCCAGCAGAGCAGTTGCCCACATAAGTGGCTTATGCAGGAGTGGCATGAGTCACCCTGTAGGGACAAAAGCCTTGATGGAAAAATGATTTTATTTTTATTATCAAGAATTTATTTTTAATTATTATTTTATGTGATTTTTATATGGGACTAATTTTTGGTTAAGATTACTGTTTGCATAAGTTACTAAGGGAAAACAAAAAGTGTTAGATAATTAAATCTTACGACAAGGTATCTGGCTTTGATGCTTAAAACGAGAAAATATCTGTGTTTCCTAAGCATCCCTTTACCATATGAGATGAGGTCTGTGAAAATGAAGATGAGACTCCATTTTAGTTTTAAGCCATAATATTAGTGGACGCTTTCTAAGTTGAGTCTGAAGTATGATGTTTTCTTAGGGGCCTAGCCACATTCCAGAAATACTTCAGCCAATGTTAGCTGGTACCAGAGAGACATCTCTGACAAATTTAAATGGTTGCTTTGTACAAGAAAAGGTAGGCAGAGCTAGGTATCCATGACTACAATCAAATAGGAAACCAGTTACTGGTACAGACATATGCGAAGAAAGAAAAAAAAAACTGTTCCTCTCTTTATACTTTGAATATTAAGAAAAGTATTTTGCTTATAACTTAAAAACACAATATGATGCCATCATGACAATTGGACAGTTATTGGACACTACTATGATAGATAAGCTTTACAAGTTTCATGAGTGCTGGACCAAAGGTTCTGGCGCTATGTTTAAAACTTATTTTAATATTATTTTCTTATTAGAAAATAAAACAAATCTAGTATCTCGTGATAGCTCACGTCTTAAGCAGCCTGACAACAAGACTCTTAAACATGTATTTTGCTGCTATAGAGGAAAAAAAAGTCTAAAAGTTTATATTAAATTAACAGCTCTGACAGAGATGTATTACTTTTCCTTGGAGAACAAAGAACATTATGTGTTTCTACAAAAAATAATGTTTTAAAAACTTTAAGAATGGATTTTTCTTACAAATCTTGTATTATTCTGTAGCTTAAAATATTTAGAGCAAGACTGTCATTTTATTTTAAAAAGTTTTATTATAATTATGAAGTTATAACCCTCAATAGTGTAATTTAGGAAATATAAATGCCAGGAATATCAGGTTCATACCAAAATGTTCACCTTAAGAAGAAACATCTGAATATGGAAGTTTAATGTTAAAATTAGGTTAAATAAGAATGTTATTAAGGAAAATAAGTTTAAATGCTAATTAGGTTTTGAGAGAAAGGGGATGTCTTAGATGGCATGTCTGAATGTCATCATTTATCATCTGAGATGTCCTACCTCCTTAGTGATTCAAACCAATCAAACTCTGGTAGTGGTCAAGTTTAAACTAGTAAATTCTGCTGACCACACCTCCGTCTGAGCCAACTATCGATGCAGAAGGATCTACATTAATTTATCTAAGAATTCTAATGGCTTTATACAGTAGCTAGGCAAAAGAACTTTGAACTATGTCTGTTTGGAACACAGGGTTTAGCTTAAGGATAGCCAGAAACATATATAGTGCTTCCACAACAAGATCAAGGGGCAAAAACCAGATGCAAGGACTTTCTCTTTGGGTATAATGCAGAGTATGTGTTTCATTTGCTGAGCATTTTGGCTGAAGTAATGTTGCCTGCTGATCTCTAGACCAGAGACTTAACTTTAAAATTCACACAAGCTGTGATACACAGCATCATGAGAAAGGAAAAGACAAGTGTCTAAGGTTAATAGCAGATGAACAACATATAAAGTCAAGTTCAAGTTACAGAAACAACTTTTCTCTCCACAAGAACGTACTTTGAATCCAGTGTTGCTATGGATTGTGCAGATTCATAGGATTCATGGGATATATACTGAGCTGATGGACTTACATCCTAAATGCTCACTTGCTAGATCCCTAGGACCTGTTCAGGTTTTTATGAATATCCCATCTAGCTTTAAATACTGAAGTTGACGGACTTGCCACAACTTCCAATGGTAGCCTGTTCCAATCATGGACCACTCGCTGGATAAAGTGCTTCATACAATTTTTTTGTTTTGAGTAGTTAGCTGCAGTGAAGCTGTGTTCTACAAATCCAAGAACTGACTTTTGATAAAGTGACTTTCAGCAAGGAAACTTTAACATGCAATGTTGGTCCATGCCAAAAGAAGCTTCAAGGACAAGAAAATTTGCTAGCAAAGAGGCTTCTCATCAAAAGAAAGCTTCAAACAAGAGTTCCAAGTTGAGAGAAGAAGAAGAACCACTTCGACAACCAGAAATATAAGTATGATTTTATTACTTTCACTAATTAATTTTAGTTAAAAGTCTTTTTGTAGTTAAAGATTTTATTATTATTTCACACAGGATGCACCAAACAAAAGTATAAAGTTGAGAGGTTACATAAAACCATAACACAACCTTAATACACTCATCCAGGATAAAACATGCAGGATACCAAAAAAAAAAAAAGAGTAAAGAGCACTGTCATAGGTAATGATCCAAACCTACCTAGAGCCTCCCACCCAAACGAGTGGAAGCCATGAGATATAAATTGAAGGACCCAAAGAAAACAAACAAAAAAAAAGAAAATATAATAACAATAACATATAGGGCCCAAGGCAACGTATGGTGGAAGTGGTTGCGTCCTGGATCAGGCCTACTACTAATTAGAACTATATACATGAAAAACTGGGAGAACAAAAAGGCAGACTGCTTCTGAGATACAAAAAATAATATCTTGACGAGTATAGAAAAAAAAAAACGTGAAAGCCTATAACTCAGACCAGACAATGGTCCCTCGGGAGTTACTAACCACCTAGGGTTGGACCTCGTGACAGTACTTGGACTGGAGATATGGTTGCCACCGTCTGTCAAATTGGACCAGTGAACCCCCCGCAAAACTAGAGAGCCTCTCATACATAGCTCCTAGGGCTAGAGCCTGAAGGAACTCTTGGAAGGATGGAACCTCCGGGGACCGCCACCTCCTTAAAATAAGCCGTTTGGCTATCGCCCCGACAGCAGTAACCCACTGGGTCCACGGACAGTGCTTGGGTGTATGGGATGGGGCACAACCCAGAAGGAGAAGAGGGGGGTCCGGTACTATTTAAGGGAACAGAAAGGTACACATATCCTGTATTGTAGTCCAGAAATACTGGAGATAGGGACACTCCCAGAGTATATGGAAAAGATGGGCACCTTGAATACCACATCTCCAGAAAGTGTCCTGCTGAAAGAGCCCCATCTTTTTGAGTTTAACTGGATCCCTGTACCACCTATGAAGGGTTTTGTTCATAATGAGACAGGTGCACCCATCTCTACATGCCTTATGCAATCTCACCCAAGCATGGTTCCATTGGGACTCAGAGATAGAAGAACTAAAATCCTTTTCCCATTGGGCTTTAGCTGACAAAGTAGGGTTTGCAGTGGCACCTCTAAGAGCCCTATAGATCTCACTGGCTCTGTTCCTGGGTTGACGTAACCAACAAGTAAGAGGATGGGATCCTGATTGTGACCCTCTATTTCGGGGAAAATTAGGTAGATGGGAGATGGCGTCTCTAATCTGGAGATATCTCCAGAAATGAGAGGTTGGGAGATGATATCTGGATCTTAAAGCCTCAAAAGTATCCAATGAACTAGAATCTGGGAGCAGTAAGTCCTGAACTGAAAGGATACCTTGTAACTCCCATGCTTTCCAATGGATCATACTACCACCCACTACCAAGATGTGGTTGTTCCAAAGAGGCAAAAACCTCCAGGAAGTTACATCCTGGCCTAGCAGAGTTAGAACTCTTTGCCAGTATTGGGTGGATAATAGAATGGAAGGGGGAAGATTAGAGGGAAGGTTTTTTTTTTTACTACACAACGCCACCGCAGGAGAGGGAGTCTGTAATAATGATGCCTCCAATGGGAGCCAGGTAGGTGAAGTGGGGCTAGTGCTAGAGAACCATAAAGTGGTCTGGGCTGAGATAAAGGCCATGTGGTACCTCTGAAACCAAGGTAGGCCCCAGTCCCCCCTGCTCCAGTGCTGACGAAGTTTAAGCCTACTAAACCGTGGATGGGAGCCCTCCCACAGGAAATTACCAATGACTGCATCCAGTTTTTGAAACCATTTCAATGGAATAGATATAGAAAGATGGAACAACAGATACAATACCTTGGGGGCCACCATCATCTTGATAGAGTCTATTTTCTCAGCTAATGAAAGCCTTAAGGCTTTCCAACAGGCCATGTCCTCCTTAATAGACTCCACCAGTGGAGAAAAGTTAGCTGTGAGCATTTTGGACAAGTTAGGGTGCAGGATGATTCCCAGATACTTTATGCCACTGGGGGAAGTTAATAGTCTTAGTAATTTAAATTGGCTAATTTGGGAAAGTAACAAGAAAATTTACTTTTAAATATAGAACTTGGGTATATAACTTAAAAGCTTTAAAGTAAGAAATGTTTTGCATGATCTGAAATGTTAAAACAGAGTTTATGAAAGTATAGTACAAAACACTGATGTAATGAGTTGTTGCCAGTTCTCATACAAAATACATTTCACATTCTATGAAGTTTTGGAACAAGTTTTATTCAGACATAGTCAGAGATATTGATCTTATGAGTTGCATGGTCATATGCATGAAGTTTATGTTAAATACTAAGTATGATAAACATTGCGGCCCGGATATCCAAAAGGGTTGTGCCATGCTCAACAGAGATGCGCCAGCGCAAGTACGAAAATGCACCATTGTGAGATATTCAGGGGGAGGCTGCTGAGCAGCGCAAGTAGCAATGCGCAAGAGCACAATAGTAATGAATGCATGTGCAACCGTACGGGGTGGAACCATGAATAACATGCACAGTGCGATATTCAACAGCATGTGCCATATGCAATAGGGGAGCTAGCGGAAGTTGCGCGACAGCAGAAGTGATCCAAAATAAAAAGGAACAAGAGAGGGGTGCAAGAACTGCTACAAGGAAGCCACAGGTGGGAGTGTGCTGACAGACACAAGGGCAGTTCAGAGGGTAGCAGTGAGCAGGACTGGGCAGGAGCAGGACAGGGCACACCTGAACTGAGACAGGAACAGGATATTAGTGGGGTGCCTATGCCACTGTGCAGGAGTGATAGTGGAGTGCCACAGTGGACTGAGGGCAGTGACAGGAGGCAGGACAGCCACAGCCAAAGGCAGGAGGTGTACCTGGTGCAGGGGGCACATCAGAAATGGACAGCGGGGGAACAGGATAACAGGCGCCGGGGGGGAACACCAGCCAGGGACATGGCCAGTGCCACCTTCCAGGTGGAGGCGGTAATGAGGGGTGTGAGAAGGCAGGCAGCAGGGGGGCGTGGCTGTGGAAGGTCCCGTCAGTGGTACATCCAGAGCAGGCAGTACTGATCCCGCACCACCTTCAAACACTAATCTGACATAGAGATTGTGGGCTGGTACCACCTGAACTGGGTGATCCTGAGGTGGCTCTGTGAGCTGTGCAGTGATGAGATGCAGGCACCCACACGACGGAGCTATGCTCTGTCAGTGGAGATGAAGGTGACAGCCGTCTTGTGCCTGCTTGCCACGGGCACCTTCCAGAGACCAACAGGGGACACAACAGGCATAACTCAGTCAGCCGCATCATGCCTACTCACACAATTCCTCAGCGCACTGCTGCCACATGCTGCGGAGTACATCCATTTCCCCAGCACACAGGTGGAGTGCACAGCACACATGCAAGAGTTCCACAGGGTAGCACAGTTGCCTGGTGTGCTTGAGGCCATTGACTGCACCCATGTGGCCATCCGCACACTACCTGGCCTGGATAGTGTGTCCTACATCAACCGGAAGAGGTATGCAAGCATCAACTGCCAGGTGGTGTGCGATGCCAGGGGGCACATTACCAATGTCTGTGCCACACACCCAGGGGAAGCACATGATGCCTTCATCTGGCACCAGTTAGCACTGTGCCACAGGTTTGATAGTGGGGATATCCCCACTGGCCACCTAGTAGGTGAGTATGCATATCACGCAGGATGACATGAGTAGACATGGGGGGGTGCATAGTTAGAGGTGCCATGGGTACTGGACTTGTCAGCCCATGGCAAAGTGATGTAGACCACCATACTAATGTCAACTAGTGAAAGTGGCTACCCACTCCGTCCCTGGCTGCTCACACCATACCGGCACCCCTTGACCCCATCGCAGCTACGGAACAATGGGACATATGCCACAATATGGAATGTCATCGAGTGGGTGTTTGGGATGCTGAAGTCACAGTTCTGGTGCCTGGGCACATCTGGTGGTGCCCTACAGTACAGGCCCTCGAAGGCCTGTGGGCTATTCCTGGCCTGCTGCATCCTGCACAACATGGCCAACGACTGTGGGATAGCTGTAGAGGTCGAAGAGGGGGACAGCAGTGGGGACGATGTGGACGCCAGTCCAGCCGGTGATGAGCAGCCACCTCCTGGGCAAAGGGACCCCTGCCTGATCTGGATGTCACAGCTATACCGGGACACTATAACAGAAAAGCACTTTAGTCAACACAGGTAGGTCATGGGGCCATGCGCAACCACCAATGGCAAGGGCAAAGCCCACAGACAGGCAAGGAAGAACCCCAGGGGCAGACAGCAGTAAGGGACTGGGTCTGAGTGTGGCACCACACACAGTGACAGGGATGGGCAGGGCCGAACACAACACGTGCACACACACACACACACTATCAGACATGCACAAGGGGTAGATGGCACACCATCCCCAAATAGCACCCCTACCCCCACACAGGTCCACACACGACCATGCCCAGTTGCTGTCACTTTGCGCACCTCAGACGCTGGGCACCATTGCACACTGGCAGACAGCACAATGCAGGCATCATCATCATACACACGCCACAGTGGCCAACAGCCTGGAGGGTGTGCACTGGGACCTTGTGTGTGTGTAGGCCCGGGTACCCAACCCGTGCATCATGCAATGCACAACAGACTGCACATAGGGCAGCAGCAGACAGTGGCCATGGTGGGAGACAGGTCAGTCACAAGGCACAGTGCCACAGCCACCACGGATGCATAGGCAGCCCTGCCGAGACCTGCCAGCCATGCCAGGCTGACCATTGACCTAATGGGGTGGCACCGATGGTCCCCCAGGAGTGACACTGTGTGAATGTCACTGTGTTCATGCAGGGATCTGCAGCTCACCAAACATGCCTGTGCCAGGCATGCTCGGTATGCCCACAGCCGAACCCGGTGTCGACATGGAAAGTGTCACATGGCACCAGGAATGGGGTGTACATGACACTGTGTTTAGTCTGTGGTGCATAGGAACCGAACTGGGTGCCCAATGTAGCCATGACAGCTGTGAATGCACTAGTCTGCCTGTCAATGGCAGTGGTCACATCCTCCCGCTGCCAGGCCATCTCTACCAGGAGCAGACCATGGTCTCTGCTGCACTGCTCCTCTGCCTGGTGCAGAACTGCAATGAGTGCATCCACCGCAGTCACAAGCCACAACTGCTGATCTACTGAGGCCTGTAGTAGACAGCTGTGCTCATCAAAGAGGTCATCCACCAGTCTAGCATGCTGTCCCTCTTGGTGTTCCTGGCCCTGCTGTGCAGCACCCCTTTATGTTGGGCGCTGCACACCAGGGCTGATACTATCCCCCCATTGCCATTGGCTGACTGCTGGCACTGGCCCTCCAGCTGCTGATAGCCGGGGCTCACCGGTGCCACTGCAGCGGCTACAACATCCCCACCGGCCTGGATGTACACCAGTGCTGCCCGACTGGGGCACACAGGCACAGACTGAGACTGTGATGTTATGCAGGCCTCCACGGAGGCACCACCCACAGCAACGCCCATGCCCTTGCCTGCTGTGGGACCATCCTGTGCCCCAAACATATCGCTGTCCAGGATGTGTGATCCATCATCATCGGTGCTGGATCTGGCACCAATCTGTGTCCCAGCATGCTGGAGTCCACAGGCGATGTCATGCTGGGACACAGGAAGGGCCTCGTCAGCACCCGCACTACCCTTTTCAGTGCGGACAGACAGGCCGGTGTGCACTGTTCCAGTCCCTCAGACACCTGTGGAGGTGGATGGTTGTTCCTCCGTGTCCAGGGCTTCATCCTCAGTGGACACACCCACCACCACTGACCCATGTAGATGCTCAGGAGCTGTAAGGGAACACAGTAGCATTAGTGTCTCTGCCCTGCCCTGTGGCATTTTCCCCACCATACACACAGTGACAGCACTGTACCTACCATGCAGTGAAGGGCTGCCACCCATCTGGAAGCCACCACCAGGTATGCCTTCTATGGCACAACGCCGTATGCTTCTGGCCACCCGCTCCTCCTGTGGTGTCAGGAGTGGCACATCTGGCTGTCCCCCACCGGTGGCAGCACGCGCTGCCCTGATGGCTGCCACCTTATCTTTTATTCTCCTCCTGTCTGTGCTGACCTTCTTTTTACACTCCTGCACGGACCGCTGGTGGCTGCCATGCTGGTTCACAGCACATGCCACCTCACCCCACACCACAGCACGGGCCTGTGGCATTCCCTGCTATCCACTGAGCAGCAGTTCCCTGTCGAGATATGCCTCGAACAAGGCATCTGATTCCACATGGGTGAAGTTGTGCCTCCTCCTTCTCGTCCATCCATGTTCCTCCTTATCCTTGCGTTCGGTCATGATCAAGCCTGTGGGAAAGACAGGTGTTAGCTTTGAATGTGCAGTCCCATACAGTCCTCACAACTCACAGTCCACACATCCCAACAGCATGCAACCCACCACAATAGACTGTAATACCAAACTACATCCTCTGCAGCCCCATGTCGCATTTTTATAGTGCAGCACATGCAAATGAGGCAAGGCACAACTGTAAGTGGATGCTAATGCAGTGGTTGCTCCATGGAATTGCTGATGAGCTGATTTGCATAAGTTGGCTGAATATCATGCTGTTGCACCTGGCGCAATGTTGCTGACCATGCCCAGGCAATGGCGCATCTCTGTGACGTGCACAGTAGTGACCGCACGGTGCATGCCCGGGGTGCTGATACTGACATATGTGGTGCTGATGATGTGCTGTGCACAGAAGATAGTGCAGGGCACAGCCACCACTGTGCCAGTGGCACTAGTGTGCTATTTGCCCATGTGGCATTTGTGCCTGTTGTGCCATAGGCGCCATGGAGCCACAGCACAGTAGGCCACTGCAGGGTGTCACACACAGGCACCCTACCATGCTACATGCAGGGAGTCACAATAGCACTGTGGCGCTCCGTGCGTGGACAGACCCTTGACTCTGCAGTTGAACTTTGTCCCCTAGGCACCATGCATCTGCATAGGTGCACCCCTATCACACTGTTCGGTGACAGCGTGATAGGGAATGTTCCACACAGCCTCCACACATGGGGGACATGCGCTACAGAGCACCATTTTGTTATCTGTACTGACTGAAGGATGGCAGGCAGGCGAGCTCAGCAGTGGAGCGTGGTAGAGCTGGCAAACCTTGTGGCCATTGTTGAGCCCCATGCTGGGGCCCTGTTTGACCAGGACCCACTGAACAGGCCACGCAGTGCCATGTGGGAGGAGGTTGCAGAGGACATGGAGGAGGCCACAGGTATTGCCTGTTCTGGTGAACAGTGTCGCCACCGGTAGGGGGACCTCCAACGGAGGGACCCGGATAGACTGGGGTGTCTACAGGCATGCTTCCAGCAAGGCACCATGCCACAGCCAGGCAGGTGCTCCATCCATACACTGGTAGCATCCATCCATCTAGGTATCATGGTGTGCATGTGTCCACCCACAGGGAGGTGGGGGCTGTCCAGGGTGGGCAGTGGTGGTGGTGGTGGTGGGGTTGCGGCATGGCTGGGCTGTGCAGGAATGCATACACTGGGGAGGCTTTGCTACTGGTTTGTACTGATGTTCTCTTCTCTGTGTTTGCACCCTAGGCCTGGAGGAGTGCCGTAGGGTGAGGGAAGCCCAAGCTGAGTGGAAGAGGGCTGGTGCACCACAGCAGGGTCATGGAGGAGGGGCCATGGGCCAGCAGTGCCCAGCTGGACTGGATGCAGGAGAGTGCCTTTTTTCACCTCACATCTGTGCATGCTGTGTTGCAGCTTTGGCGGTGGGTCATGGCCACCAGCACTTGGCCCCACCACTGTGCGCGCCACACGGTACACTCAGCACTGTCCTGTGGCACTGCATGTGTGGGTGGGCATTGCTGGTGGTCCACAGTACAAGGGAAGTCACAGAGTTTAGAACTGTTTGATTTTGAAAGCAGCACAAGAGAAATCACAGAGTTTGGAACTGTTTGATTTTGAAAGCAGCACATGGGAAGTCAAAGAGTTTGGAACTCTGATTTTGAAAGCAGCACAAGGGAAATCACAGAGTTTGGAACTCAGTGCTTTGGCTTCTCAGAAGGAACTAGAAGGGGTACAAGATCAGATCTACAGTACAGTAGCTTCTTGTTGTTTTACATTGTTTCTTGTGGATTCTACTTGGTAGAAGGTTATTTCTTTTCTTTCTTACTACTAAGGGGCTAGCTGGGTATTGTTTGTGGCTGTTAGAATTTTGAAACCTGTTTTGGTAGCTATAAGCGGGCTCATTTGTTTGATTCACTGTGTGGCAGGCTGCATTTGTAGAGACCTATTTCTTCTGCTTTAAAACATAATTGGTGTGATTTAACTGGGTCTGTTTCTTTGAACTGGAGACATATATCTTCTAATTCCAAGCCTATTTTGATGTGTTGTTGGTGAAGCTGTTTGAATTGGAGTCCTGTTTCTTTGGGTAGCAAACTTATTTTGGGGGCTTTGAGTAGAATTGTGATTCATTGTTGCTGGCTTCACTAGCTGCAAAGTTTGAGTGCAGAGTGGGGAAAGGGTGCTAATGGTCTGACCAGAGGCCTCAGCTACCTGATTGTTTCTGGAAGACTTGGGCTGGTCCCACCCTTGGTCCATTATTTCCTTTATACCAGGGGTTCTGACATCACTTCCTCAAACAGGCAAAGGATATGCACCTGTCATAGCAAAAGTAGACATCCAGGAAAGGAACAGCAGCAAGTGAAGAGGTGACCTCTCTCAGTGGAAGGGAAGTAAATGCAAATCTAGGAGGTTTCATTATTACTTCTTTGCATTGATATTGCATTGGGGAAAGAAGGAGTAGGAGTTTGAAGAAGGTTGTGCAATGGCTACTTAAAGTCTGTTTTTGAGTGTGGATAGGAAGGATAGGAATATAAAAAGCAGTTGCTCAATATATCTAAACGTGTGCAACAAAGGAGGTAAGGGAAATAAAGAAAATGTTTTGCACTGATCTAGGAGGGAGAGTGGAGACTTGGGGGAGTGTTTGGTATCCTGTATCTGGAAGGGTGGGGGGTCGCTGGTGGGCAACGACAGCAATGGGTAGGGTAGTAGGCTGAAACAACTGTGGTGCACAAATCTTTCTAAAAAATGCCTGGAGTGTTGGAGGATGTTTAGTGTGCAACCACATAGAAAAACTTAGAAAGGAGATTGAAGGTCTGCAGGAGGAACTAAGACAGGCAAGGCAGATTGGGGGTGGGTTTAGCCCAATACTGGAGGGATGAAGAAGGGAGATGAGGGAGGCAATTTAAGCCAACAGTGGTGAGAGAGGGTCAGAAGAAGGAAGCAGAGACAAGGGGCACAGGCCAGGAAGAACAATTGCCGGAAACCAGGTAAGGAGACAAAAGACAAATGGAAGGAGAGATAGGGACTTGTGAGGGGAGGCGAAGAAGTGGCAAAAGTCATGGAGTGAAAGGAGAGAACAGGTTATTATGAAGAGAGAGGGCGGGCATTTGTGAAGGGCCTTCAGAAAATAGTTGTGCACTGCTAGAGAGAGGAAGAGGGAGGAGGAAATGATGAAATTAGAGGATAATAGATAAATGCCTGGACCAAACTGGAGCTGGGGGAAGTTCTGCTGGGAGAATTGAAACAGGGTAAAAGGGAAATAATGTGCAGGAGGAAGAAGAGGAGCTGGAAATGAGAGAGAGATGAATGGAAGCAAGCAGGGAGTAAGAGGGGTGGAATCTTAGTGCTGGAGGACTCAGTACTAAAAGGAGTTAGGTGGGGTAGCAAGGTGGAGAGGCATAGTCGCATTTGGGTGGAGCCCATGCCAGGAATGACAGCGGAAAGGGTGGGACAGTCTGTTCTGAAATATGCTAGAAGGGGTAGGGACAAGCCTCATTTAATTATACATCTTGGGACAAATGACCTGGCTGACAAGACAGTAGATACAGTTCAGAGGAGGTTCGAGGAACTAGCACAATTATGTGAGGGGGCAGGAAGATCAGTAACTTTTACAGAGATACTTCCTGTGCCAAAGGCAAGCACAACAAGAAAGCTGAGAATAGAGGAATTTAACGGATGGCTAAGAACCTGGTGTTGTGCTAAAGGGTATGAGCTGTTGGGGGGTGGGAGGGATCTGGGAGGACAGTAGTCTCTATGCAAGGACAGACTACACTTGAGTGAGGAAGGAAAGAAAGTGTTGAAACAGAGGATGGAGGAGTACATAGAGGAAGTTGGGAATTTAAACTAGGAGTGGGGGGTGGCAGCTGGGGAAGAGATATGCAGAGACCACAGGTTGGGAAACCATATGAGCTTACCCCCCATAACAGTGACAAAGGACAAATGGCAAGTACTGTTGGTGATGCTAGGAAAGGAGGGCAGGATGGGTGGGGAAGGGTGGAAGGTGGTTACCCTTTATGCTAGGAGCCTTGGGAGGAAATCTGCAGAGTTACAGGTTCTCATGGCAGAGGGAGAGGTGGACATTGCAGTCATCATGGAAACATGGGCCACCCAATACAATGACTGGGTCCTGTCTGTACCAGGGTACAGATTATTTCGTAGGGACAGAGTGATTGGGAAAGGAGGGGCTGGCACTATATGTGAAGGAAGGACTGAAGTGTGTAAGGGAGGAAGGGGAGGAGGGTAGTACGGAGTCACTTTGGATGCAAAGCCAGGATTCCAAGAATAGGATTCTTAGAATGGGAGTGGTGTACAGACCACCATCTCAGACGGAGGAGTTAGACAGAGAACTAGCGGGACAGATCAGGAGGACCTGTGAGAAGGGTAGTGTGGTGATTGTGAGGGACTTCAACATGCCAGGAGTGGACTGGAGCACCCCAACAACCAGGAACAGAAGGGAGCAGGTACTGCTGGATGCCTTTCAGGACAGCTTCCTGCTGCAAATGGTCAGTGAAACAACCAGGTTAGGAAATACCCTTTACCTTGTGCTGGCAAATGGGGACTTTGTGAGAGAACTTACAGTTGAGGAACCGCTGTCAGGGAGTGACCACTGCTCAGTATGGCTCACATTGGATATGGGCAAGGAAGGAGTGGAATCTGGCACAATAGTGCTGGACTTCAGGAGAGACAACTTTGGGAGGATGGGGGAAGTGGTAAAAGGGTACCTGGCCAGAATTCAATCTAGTATGGACACTAACCATAGGTGGGAGCTCATAAAGCTGGGGATAGTGGAGACAACCAAAAGCTGCTGCAAAGCCCAGAGCAAGAAGGCTAGGGCTAAGAAACTGATCTGGTTGAGCAAGGAGGTCATGGAAAAGGTAAGGAGAAAAAGTGCTGCCTTTAGGAAATACAAGAAAACAGGGAGGGGGGACAGGGAGGAGTACTTAACAGAATCATCATCATCATCAACAAATCTTTATTTATTCAGACGAACATCATTGAGCAAGGCTCATTTACAAGATGGACCTGATAAGATCAAGGTTCAACAGTTGATACACAACAGATGCATCAATACACTTATATAAAACAGTTATACATACAGGGGAAAAAAAACATTTATAAACACAGTGATGTACAGTAAAATTCACATGATAAAGTGGGTTATAGGAAAGCTGAGCTAATATTTACAGTATATACAGTGTATACATATCCCAGTGGAGGGGCCATGGCAAACACACAGCATAATGTAATACTAGGATGGTGGTAGAATTGAAGGAGGTGACAAGGGCAGTAAGGGGAGCCAAAGCATCTACGGAACTCAGGCCGGCACAAGGCATTAAGAAGGGGAGAATGACTTCTTTAAGTACATCAGGGAGAAAAGGAGCTGTAAGGACCACATAGTAAGGATTAGGAAGGAGGTGGGTTGGGTGGAAGCAGGGGTGCAGGAGGAAGCACTAAATGAGTACTTCTGCTCAGTATTTACTAAAGAGAAGAGGGGTGACACCCAAGGTGGGAGAAATGGCAGAAGCAGGGGGGGGAGTGGTGACAGATGGGGAAATCATGGAGAGCAGAGTTCAAGAGGGTTTGAAGGCACTGAGGGTGGACAAGGCACCAGACCCAGATGGCATCCACCCCAGGATACTGAAGGAGCTGGCAGAGGTCCTTACAGGACCTTTGACAGACCTATTTAATGCCTCACTACACCTGGGGGGTGTACCTCAGGACTGGAGAATGGCTCATGTGGTGCCCCTCCACAAGAGTGGCCCCAAGGATGAACTGGGAAACTACAGACCAGTGAGCCTCACATCCATCGTGGGTAAGCTAATGGAGACTATCCTGAAGGAGAGGCTTGTGGCCCTCCTAGAGGCCAAAGGACTACAGGACAGCAGACAGCATGGCTTCATACATGGCAGATCCTGCCAAACCAACCTGGTCGAGTTCTATGACAGGGTAAGTAGGCAACTGGACAGGGGCCATGCAGTGGATGTCCTGTATCTGGACTTACTAACATACTAACATACTAAAATGCCAGCAGAATAGGCCTAATGGTCTTTCGTGTCTGCTCGTTTGGTCAGCCCCCACCCTGGGTGCTGACCTTGCTGTCCCCCTCACCTTCTCTGGCTTCTCCCTTCCCAGTTCTGGATATTCTTGCTGCATTGGATTTTGCTTCCTGGACCCTTCCCTGTACCTGTCCCACCCCTCTTGAACCCCTCCACTGTCTCTGCCTCCACCAGCCCCTAGGTAGTGCATTCCATGGCTCTACCACCCTCTCAGTGAAGTAGCACCTCCTCCTTTCTCCCTGAATCTTCCCTCCTCCAGCTTCCAACCATGCCCTCTAGTGGCCCCTTCCTCCTTCCTTCGAAGCACCCTCACTGTTCCTCCCCTATTTACCCTCTTCATGTACCTGAAGACCTCTATCATGTCCCCCCGGTCCCTTCTCTCTTCCAAAGTGTACATATTTAGCTCTTCGAGCCTCTCCTCATAGGTCCTGTCCCCCAAGCCCCAAATCATTTTGGTTGCCCTCCTCTGGACCCTCTCCAGGAGGTTAATGTCCCTCTTTAAGTGTGGCCTCCAAAACTGCATGCAGTACTCCAGGTGCGGCCTCACCAAGCAGTTATACAGAGGGAGTATCACTTCCCTCCTTCTGGAGGTGATCCCCCTAGCGATGCATCCCAGCATCCTGTTGGCCTTGGCTGCTGCCCTCCTACAAGTCTCAGAGTTGTTCATCTTAACATCCACCTCCACCCCCAGGTCCCTCTCAGCCATTGAGACTTGTAGTATTCCCCCCCCAGGGTGTACACTTGGCCTGGGTGTCTGGCCCCCAGGTGGAGTACCTTGCATTTCCCTGCATTAAACCTCAGCTTCTACTTTCTAGACCATCTTTCCAGAGCCTCCAGGTCCCCCTGCAGGGCCACCCTCCCCTCCTCCCCATCCACCACCTTCCGATTTGAGTCATCTGCAAAGAGACTCATCTCCTCCTGATTCCTGTCCTTATGTCAGATACGTGGCGTTGAACAGAAGGGGCCCAAGGACTGATCCCTGTGGGACCCCACTAATGACCTCCTTGGGAAGAGATTATCCTGTAACTCGACCTCTGGGTCCAGTCCTGGAGCCAATTGCCTATCCATTGGATCATCTGGTTTCCCACCCCATTTCTCCTAGTTCTCCTAGACTTCAGTAAGGCATTTGACTCAGTGCCACATGGAAGGCTGGGAAGGAAGTTAGTAGGCACAGGGGCGGGTGCAAAGCTGGTGAGATGGGTAGAAAACTGGCTGCAGGGAAGGCAACAGAGGGTGGTGGTGGATGGGGAGCTCTCACACCCAAGGGCAGTGATGAGCGGTGTTCCACTGGGCTCAGTGTTGGGACCAGTGTTGTTTGGGATATTCATTGCAGACATATCATGGGACATCAAGAGCAAGATCGGTCTGTTTGCTGATGATACCAAGGTAGCCACAGTGGTGGATGACCTAGGGGGATGGCAATGGTTGCAGGATGACCTGGCAAAGCTTGAAACCTGGTCAGACACCTGGCAACTGAGCTTTAATGCCAAAAAGTGCAAGGTGCTGCATTTTGAGATGAAGAACCCCAGGAGGAGTTACCAGCTAGGGGGAGTGCAGCTAGCCCAGACAGAGGAGGAGAAGGATCTGGTTGTGCTCATTACAGGGTCAATGAAGAACTCGGCACAATGTAGGAAGGCAGCTGCAAAGGCCAACAAAATGCTGGGTTTTATTGCAATGGGTATATCCTCGAGGAGGGAGGAGGTGATTCTGCCACTGTATAGGTAATTAGTTAGACCACACCTGGAATACTGCATGCAGTACTGGCGTCTGTATCTGAAGAGGGACATTAAGTTACTGGAGGGGGTGCAGCCCAGAGCAGCAAAGATGATCAAGGGGCTGGAGGACTTATCATACGAGAGGAGGTTGAAGGAGTTGAACATGTACTCACTGGAGGAGAGGAGAGACAGGGGTGACATGATTGAAACCTTTAAATACATGAAAGGAATAAACAAGATGGGTACAGAGGGTCTGTTCAAAGTAAGGGAGGGGAGGGCCACCAGGGGCCATGATATGAGACTGGAGCGAGGAAGGTTCAGGAGGGAGATGAGGAGACTCTTTTTTACAGAGTGGGTGGTGGCTGGGTGGAATGCGTTACGTGCTGAAGTGGTATGCAGTAGAACAGTGGACTGCTTCAAACAAGGATGGGACAGGAAAAGAGGGAGGGTTAATGAAGGGGAAAGGTGGAAGGGAGGGGCAGCTGCAGAATAAGGGGTGCTAGCTGCACATTTGAGCAGACTTGATAGACCTCTAGGCCTTTATCTGCTGGCAAATTTCATATGTTCGTATGGCTGTGCCACTGCCTTCGCACCACATAGCTATGTCACTGTATGGCCACGGTGGTGCTGTGTGGGACATGGGCGGTGGGTGTGTGCAGCAGTCTGCATGGCTGTGGGTGCCTGGGTAGGTGGGTCTTTTGGACATGGTCACTGTGGGTGGTCGCATACCATCACAGGGCATGTCCCATGGCTGTATGCCTTGCACAATGGGTGGGCTGCAGGGGGCTGATCAATCACACATATTGACTCTGCTCCCTTTTCCTAGGTGGACAATGCTGGACAGTGATGGAGAGAGGTGTGCAGGAGCTGCTGCAGCTTGCCAGGGCAACACTGGAGATCCTGCAAAGGACAGAGCGGGATGGGGTACAGCGTCACAGAGGGAGGAAGAAGAAGAAGAATCTGCATTTATATAGCGCTTTTCTTACAACCAAAGCGCTTTACAAGCAATGCTAGACTGGTAGTGAAGTGACTGAATGTGTGGTGGCGGCCATATCGCACATCATCACCCACACACAGCCTGGATAATTGCATGAACCGGCTTATGGGAAGGGGAGTGTTGGCCAGGACACCGGGAATGTTCCCTACTCTTTGCGATGAGTGCCCTGGGTTCTTTTACTTCCACCTGGACACCCACCAGGACAACACCAGGATGGGTAGAAGGGACCTCGGTTTTAAAGTCTCATCCGAAGGACGGCACTCCCCAGCAGTACAGCACCCCCCAATACTGCACTCGGATGCCAGCGATTTATAGGTGCAAGTCCAATCCCGGTGTGGGGCGAGAACCACAACCTTCAGGTCCAGATGCGGATGTGCTACCAACTGAGCCACGCTGACACCTGAGGAGATAGCATAGTAGTGGAGAGAGGGGCAGGTGATAGGCGCTCAATGCCCCCTTGTTAATTTCCCCCCTGGACTCACCCATACACCCCTTCTTCCCTCTCCCAATTGTTCAACCCTGCCCCATGCCTGCCCCCACCTGGTTTGTGGCCCTTTACCCCCCACCCTTGTATATACAGTAGTTGTACATATGTTTTGTTGTTGAATTTGTTTATTAAATACATTTTGTTATGACAAATGTGGTGGTCTCTGATTTGCAGCGGACTAATGGTGCTTGGCTGCAGTGGTGTGCATGATGTCGGGGGTGGTAAAGGCCTGGGTGTGCGTGTGTTTGTATGTGTGTGTCTGGCAGGGACCTGCCTATGGTGTAGGTGGAGGACTCAGTCACTGTCTGTGGTATGTGTGTTGTTCTCTGTGCACTGGATGCCTGTGTGCAGTGGTCCCCAGTGCATGCACTGTGTCCATGGCACTCCTGTCAGACTTTCCATGGCCTGTGTAGCTGACACTCTTGCATGTCTGTGCTACGCACGGTCTGCTGGCATGTCAGTGGTGGCTGTCCATGCTGGCCACCCCCTGGACCAGGTATGATGGCAGATTGCCGCCTGTCTCCGGTATGGTGCATGTCTGCCTCGGGTGGCACTGTGGCTTTTGCTGTTGTTGTCCCCCCTCCATGCTGTCACTGGTGTCTGTTGCAGGGTATGTGCTCCAATGTCTATCACTTGTGCTCCAGCCGCATGCTGGTGGCGGACGGATTCATGGTGCATGCACAGGGTGGCTGGTACACCTGTGCCATGGAGGGGTGCTGGCTGTGGGTACACAGCTGTTGTGGTCGCATGCCAGCAGGATTGTTGCCCGCTATTGTGCCCCTATGTTGGGGTGCCCTTGGGTATGGGTGGGTGTTTGTCAATGCCCTGTGTTGCATCCTGTGTGGCGCATGCTTCCATGCACCACTGTGGGCATCTGTGTTAGCTGTTGGGGCCAATGCTGGGACAGGGTGTGTGCTTTAGTGAGTGTGCAGGGTGCTGTCCTGCTGGTGGTGGGGTCCAGGGCAAGCTCTGTTGCATGCTGGGTACCTCGGGTGCCGATGCAGGGTCGATCTCTCGGCTGTGCCTCGGGGGGCCATGCAGGGTGGCACTGTGTGGGCAGTTGTTGCATCGGTGGCTGTTGCTGCCCACTGCAGGGTGCTCATGGTGGGGCTGCCATGCATGGCTCCATGGTGCATAGGGTTGCATTGTCACAGTGGGGGCGGTGGCATGCATATGAAGACATGCATTGTTGGGTGCTGCTCTTGGGCAGGGTGTCTGGGGATCGCTGTGCAGGGTGTGCTCTGTATTGGTGGGATGGAGTAGCATAGGGTGGCTGGACCTCCTTGTGTTATGGTCACAGCTTGCCAGGGGGTGTGCTGGGGCACCATGCCCCAGCTGTGGATTTGTTGCTGGTGTCCATGGGCTGGTGCTTCATCCAGCTCACCTCAGGTTAAGCAGTTCATGGGGTGTGGGGGGTGCTGTCTGGTCTGCTGCGTGCTCCTCTGCTCATGTCTTCCATGGGTGGTGCACCTCTGCATCCTGTGCCTGCGCATCCCTGGTTGTGCTGCTGAGCTGCTACCCTGCTCCACTGCGCATCCCTGGTTGTGCTACTGCGCATCAGCCCTGAGCCACTGCACATTCCTGGTTGCGCCATGGCACGGTGCGTGCAATATGCAGTTGTGTTGCACAAGCGCACCTTGGCCAGCGCTGTGTTTGAATATTGCGCGTGTTGCGCATGGGCGTACTGCACTTGCTCCTGCTCCTGCTGTTGTGCTCCTTTGTGGTGCAGTCTGAATATCTGGGCATTAGTGTAACTATTAACATTTCTTATGCTGAATATTGCTAATTCATTTGCATTGCTTATTTGCTAACATTTGTTTTATTAGTTTGTTGGATTATCTGAAACTATTTTATTAAAGTTTACAGTTATTAGGCCTGATATTTATGCTAATGAAAAATATTTCGAATTATTGTATATGTGTAAATAAAATATATATGTTTCATATAATAATAAGTGTGGAAAGTAGTGCCCCTTGCCATTATATTTGAATTCTGGAGAGCATAGGATAATATCACATCATATGTGAATTGTTATTATTTTTGGTAATTTATGAAAATAGTTTTTGGGTAAGGCCCAAGGTGAATCTAAGTGCAACATTATAAAAAGTAATTTTATAAGCCTTTGTTCTGACATCTTTGGGCCTGTTCATGATATAATTGTTAGTAAATAACAATCCACACTTGTAGTGTATAAAAATAAATGTTTTTTATTATTGTTACTATTTGCAAGATTTCTAAATTGCCGAAATAATACTTTCCTGTTTTGTTTTCTCACTCTGAAGCTACCTTAAGCAATAAAAAGGGGAGCTAAAGCCTAGAAGTGAACAAATGAGAATCTCTGACTAACAGTAAAGCAACAAGAAAAGGAAAAAATAACTTTTAACGCCTCAAGAAAGAAGATGTTGTGTTATTTTGTGCAAAACGTTATTGCTTTTTTAACTGTTTTTCAAAAGAAAATTGTTGTAAAAGTCTGCAATTGCCATTGCATAGTCATGACAACTTTAGCTGTAATTGCAAATATGCTTAGCACTGAGACAGTAATTTATGCCCCAGCACAGCTGACTTTCATTAAAAGTAAAAATGAAAGAATACAACAGCTGGAGAAAATGTTGGAAGATAAATGTTTTTAGTCTGGAAGGTTTGCAGGTCAGGTAGACATTTTAGAAAAGCTTTTACAGGAGCATAAAATGACCTTTCTAATAACTACTGTGACTTAGTCAAGCTAAAGGTTGAAAATGCTGTCTTGTAAAGTTAGTTACAACAGTGTCAAGAACAGCGTTTGAATCTGAAAACAGAAAAAGTTGAACTAGCAGATGCTTATGCTCAGGTTAACAAGGATTTGGTTGAATTAAAAGAAAAGTATGAAAGTTTACAGAGTAAAAGTCAAGTTAAAGGGAAAATGAAAACATTTAAAATGTTAGATTGTTTGACTGATTCTGGTATATCATTAGGTGTATCATCTGACTCAGAAAATGAATTAATTCAGAGCAAAAATAAAATTTCCTCTAGATGGAGAAGGGATTCTAATTCTTATTCAGAGCATGAAACATTCAAGAAATACAAGAAAAGGCATAACATTTGGTAAAAAGGGAGTTCCTCTGTGCCCCAAGCTAAGGTGTTGGGGGCTACCGCCTCTAATACTCCAGCTAAGGGGGGAGAGAATTTACCTCTGTCTAATAAGAAAAACAATTGAAACCCATGCTTGGTCCAATTGGGGCTCAGAAGCCTTACCAAGACTTAGACCAATGCCAACACTGGAGTCCCTCTCAAAGAGGGAGAGGCCCAGATATAAGGTATGGTTGTGAGCATGGTGACAAAACTGACCAAAGGGGGCACCACTACTGTGACTCTAATCAGCAAAGTAATAATGCATCTCATAACAGGTCTAAGCATAGTTTTCCAAGTCTAAAAATAACTAGACATTGTTGTTGAAGACTGTATAAAATTATCAGTAATCCAGAAAAGGAAATGGATTAAACAAACAGAAAGGTAGAAGAGTTAAAAGCTCATTTTCAAAAGTGGCTACAAGCTGCTCGATCATTTTCTGACTTTTTATTTTCTGTGGAAAATCCCTCAATTGTACCTTGTACAGATGTGACTAGTAGTGCTATGTGACTTGTAGATCCTATTCACACTATTGCTGACATGGTTACAGAAACTGCTATTGCTAAAAAAAAGGATGACGAGATTGGAATAAGATTTAAAAATGAAATGCCAAATGAAGTTGAAAATACTAGTATCAACAACAGTATAAAATGCCATTGTAAAACTGCTATGTTGCCAGATAACAAAGACAAATCCTGCCTAGGCCACTTAATTCCCAAATGACGAGCAAAAACATTTTACTATGACATAAACATTGAGAACAGTCTAAATCATAAGGCTTTGCTTGACTCTGGGACTGAAGTAAGTCTCATGTCTAAAAGGCTCTATTATAAAGTGACTGACACCTTAGATGACTCCAACAAGCTGAACACCCTTCCTCACAGCTTACAAATTGTAGGTTAAGGACAGGAAGTTCAGAAGACCTTAGGTAATGTTTGGTAAAATTGAGATTTGGTAAAATGGTGATTAAACATCCAGTGTGGGTTACAAACAAAACACTTAATAATTTCTTGATTGGAAATGACCTTCTAAAGAGGTTTAAACCTGTTCTAGACTATGGCCAGAAAATCTTATGGTCACAGATGAAGATGCCTATTACATGTAGAAAGAGTCAGTAAAGTTTCTAAACCATGAGATTCATGCAACTGTGAGGGAAAAAAAATAAAGATTAAACTGAATTTTGTAGGGGTTAAAATAAGAGATACATTTAGTTTTGGTAATTCTAAAAATTGGTTAAATAGGGAAGTAAAGATCAAGTGGCTTCTGTGTCAAAACAACATGTGATACATCTGTAATTAAGACAGATTCCTAGCTTTGTTACAGAGAGTAAGTCCTGTCTTTCTCAGTGCCATCCTATTTTTGACCGAAACATTAAAATCTTAAGTACCAGACCCACTGAGGACTGTGGAAAAGAGGCGCCAGTCAATAAAACTGGACGTAAAACTGAAATGCCAGACAACACTAGAGCTGGTAAAGTTCTGTATTGTGTAAGCAGTACACAGGTTTACCCAGTTTTAAAATGAATGGTTACAAATCTTCCAAACCACAAATAAAGTTTGAAAAGTATAGGCCCTTGCCTTGAAACTCCAGATATCCTATATGTCATGCAAGGTTTGACATCTCCCATGCCTTTAGATAGATGCAATTGTACAACTGGGTGCGCATATAAGCAGAGCCAATAAAATTCTGTGGTCATAATTCAGGGAAAACCCTTACCCAATAAAGTGACACCACCAGCATTGAGGTCTGGATGAATTATCCCTCAAGTGTGCCAAATGGTGAGGTGTTCACTGCAACAGTTTCAGATAAAGTAAATTAATTTTCTGTTAAGGTTGATAGGAAGGTGTTATAAACTGTATTGTTGTGCCTAACCTGCAGTAGTGATATGGATTTGAGTATTCATTTCACACTGTGTCTTGGCATACACTAAAGTAATGCATGTTTTTCCTAGTATACTTTTAAAACTAAGTGTGGTTAGCAAAAGGGGCAATGGAGGAATCCTTTACATATAAGGTGCTTGTTGTTCCAGTTATTGGGGAGACTAGCAGAACATATTACCTAAAAAGAAAGATAAAAATAAAGTTTTAAAGAAGCATATGTAGTTGATATTGCAAAACTAAAGTGAAGAACAATGAGAAGAATAAAATATTGATAAAGTAAATTCAAGTAAACAACTTTTTAGATTGATATTCATTTTGATTTAAAAGGAATGTACAAAGACAGTGAAAGGTTCGATTTTGATTTAGTAAAAGTATAATGAGGGAACAAAATGTTAAAAAAACTTTTGTAATTTCATTTACGTAATTCCAAGTAACTATGATTGCTATAAAGTTAAACTATAAAGAGTTTAAACTTAAATCCATATAATGCCAAAAAAGTAACTTCCAATCAAGGAATGATATATTGGTAAACACTGGTAAAAGTTACAAGAGCCAGTTTAATAGTGCCTTCAGCAAATAGGGGGAAGAACTTATGAAATGTAACAATAAGTAACTACTAGCCTTATTTGTACTGTAATACTAATGATTTAAAAGGTACATAAGTTTAAAAAGGGTGGAAATAACAAAAAAGAGTTAAACTAAAATGTTAATTGTAATTCTGATTTTTAAAGTAAGTGAACAGAGAATCTGTTGTATTTGTAAAATGTTCAAAACAATGTGAAGAAAATATGTTATTTTGAAAGTGTACATAGTTGTAATCATGTTTATTCATGTTAGTGCAAGTAGTACTGTGCACATATCTATGAAAAGTACATCTCCGATGATGTCATGTGTGATTATATAATGTGCTGATGATGTCATAAGTTACCCATGAAGCACAACTTTGTCTTTTTATTTTAATGTTCCCTGCAATGCTTAAAACTATATAACCATATATAGTAGGATTATCATTTTGAATTAAAATGCATTTTTGGGGTGCATTTTAATTCAAAGGAGAAATGTAAGGACAAAACCCTTCATGGAAAAACAATGTTATTTTATTATCAAAAATTGATTTTAATTATTACGTTATGTGATTTTTATTAGGGACTATTTTTGGTTAAGATTACTGTTTGCATAAGTTCCTAAGGGAAAACAAAAGTGTTAGTTAATTAAACCTTAAGGCAAGGTGTCTGGCTTTGATGCTTAAAGGAAATATCTGTGTTTCCTAACGTCCCTTTGCCATATGAGATGAGATCTGTGAAAATAAAGATGAGACTGCAGTTTAGTTTTAAACCATAATATTAGTGGACACTTTCTAAGTTGATTTTGTAGTATGATATTTTCTTAGGGGCCTAGTCACATTCCAGAAATAATTCAGCCAATGTTAGTTCATATCAGAGAGACATATCTGACACATTTATATGGTTGTTTTATGCAAGAAAAGCTAGCCAGAGCTAGATATCCATGGCTATAATCAGATAAGAAACCAGTGACTGTTACACACTTATGTGAAGAAAGAAAAAAAAAACTGTTCCTGTCTTTAAACTTTTACTATTAAGAAAAGTAATTTGCTTATAACTTAAAAACACAATACTGTGCCATCATGAACACTAGACAGTTATTGTACACTAGTATGATAGATAAGCTTACCAAGTTTCATGAGTGCAGGACCAAGGGTTCAGGGGTTATGTTTAAACATTATTTTAACATAATTTTCTTAATAGAACAGTAAACAAATCTAGTATCTTGTGATTGCTCACACCTTAAGCAGTCTGACAAATAGACTCTTAAAATGTATGTGTTGCTATAAAGAAAAAAATGCTTAAAAGTCTGTAGTAAATTAACAACTCTGAGAGAGATTTATTATTTTTCTTTGGAGAACAAATAACTGTATGTGTTTCTACAAAAAGTAATGTTTTAAAGACTTTAAGAATGGATTTTTCTTACAAATCTTGTATTATTTTGTAGCTTAGAATATTTAAAGCAAGACTATCATTTTACTTTAAGAAGTTTTATAAAAATTATGAAGTTATAACCCTTAATAATGTAACTTAGGAAATATAAATGCCAGGAGTATCAGATTCATACTAAAATGCTCCCCTTAAGAAGAAACATCTAAATATGGAAGTTAATGTTTAAATTAGGGTAAATAAGAATGTTATTAAGGAAAATAATTTTGAATGAAAATGAGGTTTTGAGAGAAAGGGGATATCTTAGATGGCATGTCTGAATGTCACCATTTATCATCTGAGATTCCTACCTCCTTAATGACTCAAACCAATCAAACTCTGGTAGTGATCAAGTTTAAACTAATGAATTCTGCTGACCACGCCTCAGTCTGAGCCAACTATCAATGCAGAAGGACCTATATTAATTTAACTAAGAATTCTAATGGCTTTATACTGTAGCTAGGTCAAAGAGCTTTAGGCCATGCTTATTTGGAACACTGGGTCTAGCCTAAGGATAGCCAGTAGCTTATGCAGTGCTTCCTCAACAAGATCCAGGTGCAAAAACAAGATGCAAGGACATTCTCACTGTGTATGAAGCAAGGTCTGTGTTTTATTTGCTGAACATTTTAACTAAAATAATATTGCCTGCTGATTTATAGACCAGAGACTTAACTTTAAAATTCACACAAGCTGCAGTACACAGTGTTCTGAGTAGGGGAAAGTCCAGTGTCTAAGGTTAATAGCAGATGTACAACATAAAAAGTAAAGTTTGAGTTACAAAAACAACTTTGCTCTCCACAAGAGCATACTTTGAATCCAGTATTGCTATGGACTGTGTAGATTGAAGCTGTGTTTTACAGACCCAAGAAATGACTTTCAGTAAAGTGACGTTCAGCAAGAAAAATGTAACATGCAGTGTTGGTCCATGCCAAAAGAAGATCCAGAGTGAAGAAAATTAACTAACAAAGAGACTTCTCATCAAGAGCCAGATTCAACCAAGAGTTCTAAGTTGAGAGAAGAAGAACCACTTCTACAGCCAGAAATATTAGTATAATTTTATTACTTTCACTAATTAATTTCAGTTAATAGTCTTAGTAATTTAAATTGGCTTATCTGGGAAAGTAACAAGAAAATGTACTTTTAACTATAGTATTTGGTACTGTATATAGCTTAAACACTTTAAAATTAGAAATATTTTGTATAATCTGAAAAGTTAAGACAGAGTTTATGAAAGTATGATACAACACATTGATGTAATGAGTTGTGGCCAGTTCTCATACAAAATACATTTCACATGCTCTGAAGTTTTGAAATACATTTTTATGCAGAAATAATCTGAGATATTGATCGTATGAGTTGCATGGTCATATGCATGGAGGTTATGTTAAATACTAAGTATGATACAAGTTTAGTACAACTATTACCCTTTCTTATGCTGAATATTGCTAATTCAGTTGCATTGCTTATTTGCTAAAATTTGTTTTATTAATTTGCTGGATTATCTGAAAACATTTTGTTGATGTTTACAATTATTATGCTTGATATTTATGCTAATGAAAAATAGTTAAAATGACTGTATAGGTGCAAATAAAATACATATTTTTCATATAATTAGGAAGTGTGGAAAGCAGTGTCATTTGCCATTATATTTGAATCTGAAGAGCATAGGACAAGGAGGTGGGGTTTTGGTGTATATTAGAGATTGTTTTGCTTCTGAATTAGTCACAGAGAGTCATTTTAATTGTGCTGACCATTTAACAATAATATGGACCATGGGTGGTGGATTAGGTATGTACATTGTTCTTATGTGTGTGTACATTCCTCCAAAATCTGCCAATGTAGAGATTGGTGTATTGGAAGTATTATTTATGTAAAATCAAAATAAAGAGCGTATTATACTGAGAGATTTTAATTTGGACTGGACCAACTTAAAACAAAATAACAACATTAAGAACATGATTGCAGCAAATGAATACTATCAAATTATAAATTCACATACTAGAGATAACTATAAAACAGTGACTGGTGGGACTCTGATTGGATTTTGGTGAACATCCAACAATATGTTAAGTATATGATCTTGCGGTTGTACAGGTCACTAGTCAAGCCACATTTGGAGTACTTTGTGCAGTACTGGCATCTCTTTCTGAAGAAGGATATCAGATTGCTGGAGGGGGTGCAGCACAGGGCAACTAAGATGATCCATGGGGCTGGAGGGCAAAACCTATAAGGACAGGCTGACTGAGTTGAATATGTGCACCTGGAGGAGAGGAGGGATTGGGGGATATGATTGGGACCTTCTAATACTTGAAGGGGATTAACAAAATGGCACAGAATGGGTATTTTAGCAGAGGCAGAAAAGGAACATGAGAGGACATGGTCTCAGGTTAGAGGGTGGAAGATATCAGAGTGAGGTAAGGAGGCATTTTTTTCACAGAAAGGGTGGTTGAGAAATGGAACACTCTGCATGAGGAGGTGGTATCCTGTAGGATGGTGGGCAGTTTTAAAAACACATGAGAAAGGGTGTAAGGGGGAGTAAATTTGAGTGGGGGAGAGGGGGCTGAGGGAAACTGCAGTATAATGGTGTTAGCTGTGCATTTGAGCAGACTTGATAGACCATGCAGCCTGTTTCTGCAGACTCGTATGTTTGTACGTTATGTATTTTCTGCTTTACTGTATAGATAGGGACCTGTGTTTTTCTTAAATAAGTAATAACAAGAAATACAAAGAAGTTCAAGGTTTAAAAAGAAATAAAACAAATACATTGAAAAGTAAAACAATTGTTTATTTTTTTTTCAAAGCCTAAATAATTGCTTGCATCAATTGTTTTGGCTCCATTTTTACCACAAAGATGGTTCATGAGGAAGTGACAGTGGAATTGGTGGATTCACAAAACCTTTCAAGACCATAGCATAATGCTGCTTAATACAATGTAGAATGCTAGGAATGTGATTTGTAGTGTATATATAAGGACATTTTGAGTTTTTATGTAAATGTGATAATAACAAATAAAACTGCAGTTTCAATGAATATAAAAGAAATAACAAGAAATTCTAGAAAAATAAAAATGATAAAAATAAAAAGAATTCCATGAGGGCTATTTATACCCATTTCCTTCTTCCCTTGGTCACACCTGTAAATGAGCCTTGGCTCAGTGTGCCTTTCTTGGTTACCAAGTGTTTAAATAAACAAATAAACAATTTATAAAAGATGAAATGAATAAACATATGATCAAACAAAATTTGACAGACTTTTCCTAACAAAACCAACTTAATTTCTTAGAACCAATTAGCAAATCCCTAGATTCTGGACTACCTCTTGATATTCCAATTCTTGATTTTCCAAAAACTCTTGACTTGGTGCCACATGTTAATTTTGGTTGAAAAATTAAAAGGGCTACAATTTGAATCCAACATAGCAGAGTAAATTTATGGTTGAGAAACAGGAGACAAAGACTAAGTGTGACAGGATCTCTATCCAAGTAAGGTTAATTACAAATAGGGTCCCACTAGGGATTGATTCTAGGGGCCTACACTTTTTAACTTATATATTTCACCAATAGGAATCTCAACCAATGTGAGGATATGTAAATTTGCAGATAGCCTTAAAAATAGGGGCAATTGTTGATAACAACGTGGCATTACAGCAATTCTAATATGAAATTACAAATATTGAACTCTGGGCTGACAAGCGTAAACTGACCTTCAATCTAGATAAATGTAAAGTAATGCACTGGGGTACAAGCAATATGATGGCAACATACACATTAGGTGGCAAACAGCTACAGGTAACTGTTACAGAATATGATCTGGGAGTAACAGTCAACAGTAATTTCTCATCTGATGGGCAGTGTAGAGAGGTAGTGGAAAGGAGCAATAGGAATCTGGGCTGTGCTAAGCGCAATACACGGAATAGAGAGGTGGTGATACTGCTGTACAGGGCCTTCATGAGGCCACATCTCGAGTTTGGTGTGCAGTTTTGGGCACTGTATACAAAAAAAAAACAAAGTTACTTAAAAGTGTACAAAGGAGAGCAAATCATTGTATACACACACACACTTGGAGATTATATGCAGAGAGACTAAAAGATTTGGAAGTGTACTCTCTGAAATACAGCTGAATCAGAGGTGATATATGCCTAGTATATAACACCTTTCATAATGAAGATTTAGCTGAATGTCTAGGCCTTGAGAGAAAGTTGATGGATAGAGAAACCAGGCTACATAATCTCCAATTTAAAGGGGACCTATTCAGAACAAATAAAAGAAGGACATGGTTTAACCAGAGGGTGGTGAAGCAATGGAATAGCCTAACAGCAGAAGCAGTCCAAAGTAGTGCTCCAAACATTTTCAAATCAGTGACAAAACAATTTCCTATACTATTTATTCTAGGCAAGTCATAAAGGCCTATTTTTTTATTTTTATTTATTTATATTTCGGTACACCTTTGAGCTGAGAGCTCTTTAAATAGGTTCCACATCAAGACAAAAAAGTAACATGGTGTTTAACAGAAATAGGTAAAACAGGTAGCACAAGTCAAAAGAACAAATCATGGATCAACAACTATGCAAAGGAATTACAAAAACTACACCTCCAAGGGCGCAATCATGTATCGTACACAGGTCAACATAATTGTAAGTTGGCCAGTCATGAGAAATTTGAAATCAGACAGAGAAAAATGATGGAGAGCTAGTTAGTGTTAGTAAGGGGTGGAGAGGTGAGGGGAGGTATGTAGGTGGGTATGGGAAGAGGAGGGGAGAGGCGGGGTGAGGGAAGTGATAGGGGAGGAGATGAGATGGTTATGGAAGGGGTGAAGAGTTTCACTTGGGGCTGAGAGAAGTGAAGAGAAGAGGGAGGATGATCAGGGTTGAGAAAGTTGGGGGAGGAGAGGGGAGAAAGGATTAAGGAGACAGGACAGGCCTGATCAGCCCAGAAGGCTTCATCAGAGAAGGTGTAGGGATGGGGAGTTATGAGAGGGTGAAGAGCAGGAGAAAGTATTGGGAGGGTTTGATGGGGTAATAAGAAGGGAAAGTGCTCCAGTCAGGGCCGTCAAACAGGCAAACATCGTACACAAATGCAGTGCATCTTGTGTAAATGGTTAAGAGAAACAGTCACAGCTGACATCAGCCACAAACAATTGCCTGAGCTTGCATTAAATGAACCCAATGCTGGTGCTGTGGAATTATCAGGTGGGAGTGAGTGTGGCACGGAAAACAAAAGATCTCTGGGCTAGGGAAGTATGACACCAGTGAGGTTTGAAGATTTTGTTCCCAGAGTTTCTAGTGGGGGAATGGTTTTCATACGGGATGAGAAGCTTATGAACCCCGGGGGGCATCATATCAAGGTTAACTTTTTTTTGCAATCAGACAAGTTTGGTACATAAGTCTGGCTTTGAAATTGAGCCAGTTAGTCTAAGCATGAAGGTTGTAAGTGTGGGTTTGCTGATAGGACCCAGTGAGAAGATGACAGGCTTTATTGAGCGCCACTTTGATGCGATGCAGGGCTGAATCAGTGGCAGACCCATCGATTACTAGGCCATAGTCAATAAGGGAGACCACTGAGCTACGAATGCTCAGCCTATGGCTATGGGATTTATATCTTTCTATGATCTTGGGATGCTGTCAGAAGTATCCCTGTATACAAACAATAATATATTGGGATGTTTTTGTAAGTTTTCCCTGCACACACACACACACACACACACACACACACACACACACACACACACTGTAATATCTTGTGATGCTGTTAGAAGTGCTCCATGTACACAAACAGTAATATCTTGGGATGCTTTTGGAAGTGTTCCCTGAACACAAACGGTAATAACTTCGGATGTTGTTGGAAATGTTTCCTGAACACAGACAGTAATATCTTGGGATGTTGTTGAAACTGTGTTTCTTGTATACAAATGGTAATATCTTCAGATGTTGTTGGAAGTGTTCCCTGTATACTTTGCAAATGTTAACATCTTGAGATGTTGTTGGAAGTGTTCCCTGTACACAAACAGTAATATCTAGGGATGTTATTGGAAGTGTTACCTGTTCACAAACGATAATATCTTGGGATGCTGATGGAAATGTTCCATGTATACAAACTGGAATATTTTGGGGTGCTGTCAGAAATGTTCCCAGTACACAAACTGGAATATCTTGTGATGCTATTGGAAATATTCATAGTACACACATTTTATTATCATAAGATACTGTTGGAAATGTTACTGGCATGCAAACTGGAAGATCTTAGGATGCTGTTAACTGTGCTCTCTGTACAAAAACTGGGATATCTTCAGATGCTGCTAGACATGTTCACTTTACTCAACCTGAAATATCTTTGGATTCTGTTAGAAGTGCACAATGTACACAAACTCTAATATTTGGGGATGTTATTGGAAGTGCTCTCTGTAAACAAACTTGCACATTCAGATATTGTTGGAAATGTTTCCAGTACACAAACTGTTATATCATGGGATACTGCTACAAGTTCTCCCTGTATGCAAACTGGAATAATTTGGGATGGCATTGTAAATGTTCCATGTACACAGTCTGGAATATCTTGGGATACTGGTAGAAATGTTCCATGTAGACAAACTGGAATATCTTAGGATGATGTTGGAAATGCTCCATGTATACCCCCTGGAATATCTCGGGATACTGTTGCTAGTGTTCCCTGTACACAAACTGTAATATCTTGGGATGCTGTTGGATGTGTTCCCAGTACACAAATCATAATATCTTGGGATGCTGTTGGAAATGTTCCCTGCAAACAAACTGTAATAGCTTGGGATGCTGTTGGAAATGTTCCTTGTACACAATCTGGAATATCAAGGAATGTTGTTCGAAGTGCAAGGTTCTGCACTTTGGAGCCCGGAGTCAGGGGAGGGATTATCACTTAAATGGGGTTTAGCTGGGTTGCTCCACAGAAGAGAAGGGCCTAGGGGTGAACATAACAGGGAGCATGAACAACTATGTTCAATGCAGAAGGGTGGTGGAAAAGCCAACAAAATGATTAGGTATATAGCTAGAGGGATCTGCTCCAGAAGTAGGGAGGTTATCATGCCCCTGTATAGGTTACTGATCATGCCCCACCTGGAGTATTGCATGCAATACCGGTACCCTTTCCTGAAGAAGGACATCAGATTATCAGATGGTGTATAGCACAGAGCTGCAAAGATGACCCAGGGATTGGAGAGCAAGCTATATGAGGAAAAGCTGGGGGAGCTGAATATGTACTATCTGGAAGAGAGGATGGGCAGGGGACATATGACTGAGACCTTTAAGTACCTGAAGGGAATAAACAAGACTAATACAGAGAGGATTTTCCAGAGGAGAAAAGGGAGGGACATGAGAGGACACCAACTGAGATTGGAGGGGGGTAAATTCAGGAGAGAGATGAGGACACTTTTTATCACAGAGTGGTGGGCAAGTGGAACTCCTTGCCAGGTGAGGTTGTGGCCTTCAAGATGGTAGACAGCTTCAAGAGGAGTTGGGCTTGGGTAAGGGTAAGGGGAAATAGAATGGGGAGGAAGGGAGGGTCAGCAACAATATAAGGTGCTAGCTGCACACTCAAACCGACTCGTTAGACCTTAAGGCCTGTTTCTGCTTGAATATCTGTATGTTCATATCAAGTGATGTTGTTGGAAGTGCTCCCTGTTCACAAATGGTAATACCCAAGGATGTTAATAGAAATGTTCCCTGTACACAAACAGTAATAACTTGGATGTTGCTGAAAATGTTCCCTGTATACAAATGGTAATATATTGTGATGTTGTTGAAAATGCTCTCAGTACACCAATGGTAACATCCTGGGATGCTGTTGGAAATTATTCCTGTACACACAATGGAATGTCAATGGACGTTGTTGGAAATGTTTTCTGTGCACAAATTGTAATATCTTGGGATGCTGTTGGAAGTGTTCCCTATATACAAACTGAAATATCAAGGGATGTTGTAGGAAATGTCCCATGTACACAAACTAGTATGTCTTGGGATGCTGTCAGAAATGTTCCCAGTAGGCAAACTGGAATATCTTGGGATGCTATCAGAAATGTGGTGAGATTTAGCCATAGGTTAGATGAGCTCAGAGTCAGTCAGAAAATTGGACTTTTTTCTATGCAGTTCATAATAACTATTTTTCTTACTAGCTGTCTATTAAAGCAGCAGTGTGATGAAACTGAGCAAACTATTTGACCTCACCTTTTTATTTACTATAAGTGATCCCAGGCATCTGCCAGTTTTATTTGGTGGTAACATTTCCCAGTTCTGCCAACATTTGAGTATTTTTAATGCTTTTTTTTCCTCAGGAAAAAAAAAGATGTTCACCACATTTGGCTTAGAAATAGCTTTGTACACTCGTCAGTATTTAGGATCACAAATATATATTAAAAAAAAAGTATGATGAGCAGCATAGGAGGTGCCTAGTAAAGTAGATTTCATGGATATATACAGAAAAACCCCAGTTATCCAAACATAAGTTATCCAAAGCTGTCAGTTATCCGAGACTGTGGTGTGTCTCCCAGCTTAATAGACAATGATAAAGTTCCTTCACTTATTCAAAACGCCATTTAACCAAACATTTGTATTGTTGCGCAGCACAGTCTGATAAATGAGGTTATAAGGTGCTAACAGTTCTATTAACTGTAACTGATACTAGTGTTTTGGAAAAAAAAATTAATGCACTGCTACTTTGAGATTTGAACAAGTACATTATTTTACCTGCAAGTATCCTCCACTCCACATGATGGCACTTGTATTTATGATGAGCATGTGACTTCTACCTTCTTGCAGTTTATATCTGCCAACTTTTACAAGCCTCATGGAATCTTCGGAGCTCAGCTGCCAGTTCTGTATATCATACATTGCTGGCACATCACCATTGTCATCAAAATACACTTCCTGGCCAGCTTTGTTTCTGAAGTGGACTTTCTTAACATAATGGAGAAGCTAAAAGTTAAAAAAAATGAAATGCAAGGCCTGCATTAACACTTTCAATGGTGAAAACAAATGAAATAAACAAGTAGCTCTTGTTATTAGAATAAGGAGGCAGCTGACTAACGTAGTTAGTTAGAATATTACAGTTAGAAGTCTAAGGGTTATTGATGTGTTTTCCGAACTGACATTCAGTGGGCTTCTCCCTTTTATTTGGGCAGGACTAGGGGATTCAGTTTGATTATAAGTTTCTGACTGCTTGTAATTGGTTGAGTCTATACTTTAAGTGCCGGCATCACATTTCAGGGTATTTGTGTGGTTTGAGTTTGATACATAGATACATAGACAGTGTCAGCAGATAAGGGCCTATGGCCCACCCAGTCTGCCCATTTGAGCTTGTAAGTTCAGTTTGTTTTCCTAGAAGTCTGTTGCCCCTTACCCCTGACCTCCAGAATTCCTTTATGTCTATCCCATGCATTCTTAAATCCCATGATTGTTTCAGCC
The DNA here is from genome assembly GCA_016271365.2 of Neoceratodus forsteri. Classification (NCBI taxonomy): domain Eukaryota; kingdom Metazoa; phylum Chordata; order Ceratodontiformes; family Ceratodontidae; genus Neoceratodus; species Neoceratodus forsteri. The sequence goes on along the minus strand of CM057455.1, from coordinate 110,330,471 downwards.
CCCACCAGTTCCTCTGGCAGGGTGTTCCACTTGTCCACCACCCGTTCTGTAAAGAAATTCTTTCTCATGTTTCCTCTGACTCGTCCTCCTCCAACTTCATCCCATGCCCTCTAGTCCTGGAACATCTTTTCACTTAAAAATAGTGTTTTCCTGCACCTGTTCCTCCCTGTAAGATACTTGTATGTCTCTATCATATCCCCTCTCTCCCTCCTCTCCTCCAGGGAGTACATGTTCAGTTCCTTCAAACTGTCTTCATAGGACTTGTGATGCAATCCATGCACCATCTTTGTTGCCCTCCTCTGAACCTTCTCTACCCTGTCTATGTCCTTACGTAGGTATGGTCTCCAGAACTGTACACTGTACTCCAGGTGGGGCCTCACTAGTGTCTCGTATAGTGGAATTATGACCTCCCTTTTCCTGCTGGTGATACCCCTGCCTATACATCCCAGCATCCTATTTGCTTTACCTGCTGCCTTGTCACACTGTTTCCCTACCTTGAGGTCATCAGAGATGACAACTCCAAGATCCCTTTCCTGCTTGGTGCATGCTATATCCTCACCCCCAACTGATATATTGTGCCATGGTTTTGTGCCCCATATGCATTATCTTGCACTTCTTTGCATTGAATTTCAACTGCCAAACCCTGACCATTCTTCAAGTTTCTGCAGGTCGCTTCTCATTCTGTCTACACCCTCTGGCGTGTCTACTCTGTTACAGAGCTTTGTGTCATCAGCGAACAGTGAAATTCTGCCTTCTAGGTCCTGCGCAATGTCACTGATGAAGATGTTGAATAGGACCGGTCCCAGCACTGATCCCTGTGGTACCCCACTGGTCACTCTTCCCTCTGTGGAGTGACAGCCATTTACCACCACCCTCTGTGTCCTGCCACCCAGCCAGTTACCTACCCACCACACTACTGTCCTGCCCACACCCATATTCCCCAGTTTGTGTAATAGTCTTCTATGTGGCACAGTGTCAAAGGCCTTGCTGAAGTCCAGATAGGCCATGTCCACTGCCCTCCCCCTGATCCACCTCCCTAGTCACCCAGTCAAAAAATTCAACGAGGTTGGTCTGACGTGACCTCCCCCTGGTGAAACCATGCTGCCTTGGGTCCTGTAGTCCATTGACAACCAGATGTTCCACCAATCTCTCCTTCAGTAGTGCTTCCATGATCTTCCCCACTACCGAGGTGAGGCTGACTGGTCTGTAGTTCCCTGCTTCCTCTTTGTTCCCACTTTTGTATAAAGGGTCTACATCTGCTGACCTCTAGTCTTTGGATGCCTCCCCTTGATGTTTTCCTAACTGACATTCTGTGAGCTTTCCCATTGTTTTGGCAGGATTGGGGATTCAGTTTGATGGTAGGTTTCTGACAGTTCGTAATTGGCCGAGTCTGTACCTTAAGTGCAGGATCACATTTCAGGGGATTAGTATGGCTTGAAATTGATGTTTTTTCCTAACTGACTTTCAGTGGGCTTCCCCCATTTTATTTGGGCAGGACTAGGAGATTCAGTTTGATGATAAGTTTCTGACAGTAATTGAATGAGTCTGTACCTTAAGTGCAGGCATCACATTTCAGTGGATTCGTGTGGTTTAAAATTCATGTGTTTTCCTATCTGACATTATTTGGCTTCCTCATTTTGTTTAGGCAGAATTAGCCCACAGGGAAGTGGATTGTACACTTCCATCTTCAGTCTTATTTCAGTGTTATTTCAGTCCAAAGCACTGCTTTTCATCAGTGCACTGTTAACACACTGCACTGACGTTCTGCTACACTGCTGTACCACTGCTCAATCTTTCTTATGTTTTGATGCACACTGTAAGAGCACTGCAAATAATTATTAGCTTTTCATGCACACTTCTTTAGCACTGTATTTCCTTCACTAATTTTTTGCTGCACACTGCAGTAGTACTGCTCAATCTTTCTTATTTTTTTGATGCACACTGTAAGAGCACTGCAAATAATTCTTAGATGTTCATGCACACCTCTTTAGCACTGTATTTCCTTCACAAATTTTTGCTGCACAATGCAGTAGTACTGGCAACACTTTATAATTTTTATCACACTTCATTAGCACTGCATTGTCTCAGCAATCTGATTACCCTTACTGAATTTGTCACAATGGCAATACAGTGGTATAGCAATGGCAATAGTGTGATCAGCTGAAAAATCCACATTGGTACTACCCAGTGGTACTCTGGTATCACGGTGGTAGGTGATATATAGATTTTCCTCTGTGCATTGGTAGTGCACTGGCAGAATGGTATCCCTATGGCATTTTTTACCATTTTCTCTGTCTCTCACACATACACTGGTAATACAATGGCATCACGAAATGTTGAGATTTTTATTGGCTCCCACAAATACTGGTACACTGATAGCACAATGGTACTGCGTTACTTTGACATTTCAGTATTTGGTACCTCTCACAGCGACCCTAGACTCATGTGGTAGCACAGTAGTACCAGTATTAATCTCATCATACTCTGTACTCTAACACATTGTTAAGATACATTACATTATCAACTTCATGGAGAACAGCTCTCAATTCCATATTTGTTTATCTTACTGGTAATAGACTGTTATTGTTCACATAGACCAGAACATTCAAAGAGCATTTGCGATCACTAAATGGGTAAGTGACTCTCAAACAACACTTTGCACCCCAAAAAGAGGGTAGGATCACAAAATGATATCTTGAATAGCATAATTAGTGAGTCTCTGACCTGTTGGTAAATGGCTCTAAAAGATTTTGCCTCCCTAAACCAGGCAATATCACCTCTGCCTCCTACCACTGCCCCTTTGAGCTCCCACCATCAGTAATATCACACTTCCCTTGGTGTTCAGTGGTGCTGCTGTCCATTCCATACATTGAAACTGCCAATAACTACCTGCCCACCCAGTCCCACCGCTCACACCATTCATGGCCCCCACCATATGTTTACGCACTCTCCCCACAGTGGCAATTAGCACAGACACTCTACTAACCTCTGTGACCAACTGAGGACAGAATGCCAGTTTTGCTCTCATGTGCCTATTGTATAAACAGCTGTGTACAGTTAGCACATGATTGTGAACTATCATCCATTTTGTGCCTGATCAAGGAGCTGAGAGGATGGTCTGTGCCAAATGTGGAAGGGTGTCAAATATATAATAAGACTGGGGACCAGGGGGTAGTATTTGCTGTAAGAACTAACTGGGTCATGGTGGGGACTTTGGAAATACAAAGGGCAAGGACTTTCACTCAGCACACCACTGCTCACTCTATCAGACCCTGGGCTGGCTTCCCCATCAGCCCAACAGACCTATCTCCTGTTCAGCACAGTCAATAAGGCTATCCAAAACTGAGCTACCTCTCCGCAATCCCACCTTCTTTGTCCAAAAGTGTTAGTTCTAGAGCTCTGCCTCACTGCTGGCCCATTGCTTGAGTGCCCTCTAGTCTCCACCTGTATGGGTAAATGTACATTCTCATCTGCAGCCTCTTTCCTTTGGAACAACCTGCCCACTCCACTTAGCACCACTGACTCTCCAGGACTCTTCCAGTCTCTCCTTGGATCTCACCTTCTGTCCTCCACTACTTGCTACTGCCCTCCCAACTTATTATCATGCCTCTACTTCCCTTCCCTCCTTTTCCTTCTTGGTCCATACCTACACTGCCATGATGCACTTTTTCCTTTACTCATCTCAGATCATGCCTAATTTGTATTACAACTTCGCTACTACTGTTCCTGCTATTGTCATAAATGTTATTTATCCATTGCGCTGCAAGTTTATGTATATTATCATATAAATATCCTGTATATTTTTATTACTGTCTATTGTATGCCTTGTCCCAGCCTCCTTTGTACTTGCTTTTATTCCTGTGCCATCCTCAATGGCCCAGGTCATGCCTGAAAATAGTTCTCAGACCAGTGCACCTACCCGGCAAACAAATGAATGAATAAATAAATAAATGGGAACCACTGAATATCAGGGATAGTAGCAATCTACTGTATACCTGCGGGGTGATTGTAGGATGGGGTAGGACTGGAGAACAGGTAAATTAAGAACCTGGACCTGTGGGATAATTGGGGGGCCCAATGGAGACTGTTTCCCAGGAGGGCTCTTTGGCGGTGTAACTCCCAGGATACATTTTACCTGGTGCTGTAATGTGGCCTGTGCTGTAATCGGCATCAGCAACATGGCTGTCACACCTGCATGAGTGAACCCTTTCTCCACGCCCTCCTGAGTGTCAACCCTGTAACAGGTTTTGGTGGCATCTGCAAAAAGACATACCTTCCCATTCAGTTCTTCTGCAATTTCACTTATGAAGACACTGAAGAGGCCCACTCCTAATAATGAGCCCCACCCTGCACCATGCCTTTAACCAACTGTTGAAAGCCATGTGGAGAGTCCTATCTTCTCCCAAGATGTACATAGGCAACCTTTTGGCAAAAGCCACCATGCATGCTTGAGGACCCTCCCCCTATCGCTGAAATTTCCCTGCACTACCCCTACCCTGTCCCTTGCTAGGTCATTTGTCCCCAGGTGGACAATGACATCTAGCTCCCTCTCATCCCCTGCTGCCTAATGATCCACTGTATCTGCTCTCATTCCTTCAAGCCAAAGTACCTCTCAGGTATTTCACCTGCCTCTCCTTTACCCCATCCTGCTCACAAGTCTATCCCCCTAATTAAGTCCCCCACCAGCAGTTGCTTCCTACTCAGCTGGGGGCCTCTTCCTCCCTCCTTGTAACTGTGAAATGGTCCATGGACAGTACTTTCCTTGGGGAAGGTTTCTCCAGAGGCCAGAAGGGTGGTTCAGCTGCAGGTTGGCTGGGTAGGACCCCTAGTCAGATGCAGGAAGAGTGGTTAGTAAACAAAGCAGGTGAACTGAAACTCTGACAAACAAACTGGCAGGGGGCAGAAAATGCAAGCCCCATAGGAAAGAGCACAGTGAGATCTACAATAGATCATTTACCGGAGAAGTTTCAGGTCAGGGAACTACAGCTGAAGAGAACATAGAGAACAGGTAGGCATCAGAAAATGATGCATGGGGGCAGCAGACAGACATGGACTCATGAAGGCATGCATGGGAACTACGGATGCCAATGCTAGGGGGTGCAAAGGCCAGCTTAAGTAGGTGGACACTGACCTGTAGGCAGAGTGCACAACACAGAGGGACCCCTGCATCCCTGCATGCTGGACAGCAGGGAAGTGTACCATGGAGCATAGCCCCACTGCAGCACAGTAGCTGATAGGGGAACAAGACACTGTGGACACAGAACTTGAATGTGACCATGGTGCACAGTACAGCCTTGAAGCACTGGGACTGTGGGCAGACAGTGACACTACAGTACTGGTACAAACCACCCACAGACAAGAAGCAACTGCCACAGGTGCAGCCCATGAAGTGTGATGTGTAAACGAAGTGCAATCACACCTGAATGACTGAGCTGGAACCAAAGCCGGTCAGTGCTGCGCAGTCCTCTGGCACAATGGAGGACAGCATGGAAGCCATGGAGGGGCCAGGGTGCTCCACTGCAACCCCAACAACATGGACAATCTCTGAGGTGCTACCATCCAGGAAGGGAAAGTCCAAGCTAAATGTGAATGGCTACCTCCTGGTCCATGAATGAACCTGCAGTGAGACAATGTACTGTTTTTTTAACATATCATATTTTTCACCTGCTGCAGCACACACTCCAGCTTGGGGCATCCAGCAACCAGCTCCACCCACCTGGAGAGCTGGGTAGCTCAAACTGCACCCAGGAGGATCAGGGATGGCCATCATGCCATCTTGCTGGAGAGCTCCCCCTCTGTCTCTACTAGCCAGGACAGCCCCAGACATTCCTCAACAGGACTCCACCAAAGTCCTCCAGGTGGCTCAGAGAACAGCCCTCAAGCTGCAAGGTCATGCCCAGACATTTTCCTTCAATTGGCCCCAGTAGCATGGATGTGCAATGACGTCCAGGAGCAAGGGTACCAACATCTGCCGTACTCCCCATCTAGTGTCACTGACACTAGTAGTGTCCCTGAGCATCCCCAGGGGGCTGCTACAGCACAGTGAAATTTCCCAGTCCACCCCAGGACTGGGAAAGCAGTCTGTGGAAGTTCGATCCCAGTCCTTCCCTGCTGACCCATGATGGCCCAGGCTCAATCCTGAATCCGGGTCACTGGCGCGACACAAGATATGGCATCCAGAACCTCAACCCTCAGCACCACTGGGATGGCATGAGACAGTGTAACAGTGCTGTTAGCACCATAAGTCCAAGCCCTGCCTCGGCCAGGCCATCACACTGCTCCAGGATGGTCAGCACCACCTTAAGAAAAAGAATGAGCACAGTCATACTCTGGAGGTGACAGATGCTCTACCAGCACAGGTGTTGGCAGGCATCAAGTAGAAGGCACACAGCACTGTGGCTAGCCCCGCATAGCTACTGCAGAGTGAAGCAACTGCAATGACTACTGAGCTGTGGCAACAGTTGCCAAGCAAGAGGACCCTGCTGCAGATTGTGAACAGGACTTGCCGCAAGGACCTCTCACCAGAACCAGTGACACTGGCTAACCTCACTATCCCCAAGCAGCTACAGACGGTGACTGGATGGCCATGGTACAGCAGGATCACCAGCTGCACCACCCACCAGGTCCTTGTGCTCACCACAGAGGACAACATCAGGTACCTGGCTCAGGCACCCTTCTGGGTGATGGATGGTACATTCAAGACTGTACCACACCTGTTCACTCATTGTACACAATCCATGCATCCATGGGGATGGGCCATAACAACCTCATTATGTCATTGGTGTATACGCTGATGATGACAAAGAGCCTGCAATGTTACTGCACCTTGTTCCAGGAGCTGAATAAATATGCCAGTATACAGTCCTGCACCCTCAAACCACCTACGATCATCACTGACTTTGAGCAGGCTGTGATCAATGCTTGTAAGATGGAATTTCCACAAACCATAAACAAGGGATGCCTGTTCCACTTTGGGCAGTTTGTGTGGCGGAAGGTCCAGAGCTTTGGCCTTGCACCACAATACAGAAGTGACCCAGACTTCAGCTTGAAGTTCCATGAACTCATGGCCCTCACCCATCTCCTGGCACAGGACATTCTAGCAGCATTCAGCCTCCTGAAGTCAACCATTCAGCCAATGCCACCACACACTTCTATTGTTTCGAGCAGACACATGTGCTGGGCAGAATATGGCTGTACAGTAGGCTAACCAAGGTGCCCATGAGATACGACCCCATGTTCCCACTCAGCTGTGGTAGGTTGCAGATCTCAATGAGCGAAGTATGCCGTGGACCCAAAGCAATGTTGAGACCTGGCACTGCCATCTCTATGCCCTGCTCGGGAAGATGCATGTAGGGGTCATGACAATGCTAGCAGAACTCCACAGGGAACAGCAATGGACCTATGTCACCAGGGAAGGCATTTGTTGTGGACTGCCATGGACACCACCCAAAAAGAGCTATGAGGAGTGGATAAGGATGGTACTAGCATCCAAGAACAAGGGCAAGCTGCTGAAGTTCCTCTGTGGCATGGTGCCCAACACCACCCTGTAGGGTTTCCATGGTGACTTGGCACCTGACAGTTGTACACTCACAGTACACATCATGCACAGCCACCAGGTTGCCACTGTGGCCCCCTACTGTTGAATAAAGTTTCACCCCCACATTTAACATGCACCCCAGCCTGGTGGTGAGGTGATGTCTCATCACAACTCTGCTGGGTATCACCAAGCAGCCCACTGCACACTGCCACATCTGCACGTGTGTCGCATGTCGCACAGATCTGAAGCTGTGTGAGTGCTCACCAATCCTTCCAGCTGTGCAACTGTGTGGAAACAGCATTCCCACAATGGGCCCTTGTGGAACCCCCCACAATACACCTGGCAGCCTTCATGCCACAGTGAGCTCCTGTGGCACAGGCCCCCCCAAACACCTCCAGACTTTTTTCTGTGTAGTTACTGCAGGCCCATAGTGGGCTAGCATGACACGGCCACATGTGCACATTGCATGGTTGGTGCGATGGCATGCTGCTGTGTGTCCTGGCATCCACATGTGATGTTGCTGTGGATCATTTCCTGGTGCAGCTATCCATGCTCTCGCTGTGCCGCTCTGCTGTGTGCCTGCAGTGTCATGCATGCACTGACCAACAGGCATGGTATTCCAATTCCTTCATGCATGCTTAGTTGGCTGGCTGTCAACTGACATAATCATGCATGTAGGGATGCAAGGACAATCCACCATGCTGCCTGGGGTGGCTGGTCAACACACTGGGGCATACACAGCTATTTGTTTCTTCCCTGTCTCACAGATGGTGAGACAGTCATCCTTACCAGGGGGTCCATGATCAGGTCAGTGTGTCCTCGGAGGGTGCACCACATAGGGGGTGGGTGTTTTCACATTGTCCATGCTGTTCAGTAGTGTCTCAGGTCCTGGGATGGGTGGCATAGGTCAGGATTGGGTGCTTCATGTGTTTGTACAAATCCACTCAACAACTTTACAGCATCCCAACCTCCTCTGGCCTGACAGTGTGTCAGGTGCTGTCCTAGGTCAGGCCACTGTGTGTTGGGCTGCTGGGGCTGTTGGGTTGTTGTGTGTAGGATGCAGCATGTCAGACTAATAAGCATTGGGACTATAAAAGGGTACCTAGTAGGGCAGAGTTTTCTATGTGCAAGCAGAGTGGTCAGTGGTGGGATGGGCAACTGGTATCAGGGCAAGATGGGTAGTGTGGGTGGGTCCAGCTGCAGAAAGAGTTATTATCTAGAGGGTGCTGGTCCTGCTCTAAGGAGGATGCTTTGTTTGGTGAGGCTGGGAGGTTGGTCCAGCTGCAGGGAGGTGCTCTACTGAGGTAGGGAGGTAGGTCTGGAGGGTTCCATCTGCAGGGGGATCGTGTCTGAAGGTAGGAAGGATGACCTGGAGCAGCCAGCTACAGGGTGGGTGATAATAGATGGGGAGAGGCTGGTTTGGGGCTTATAGGGTGGACTAGCTGCAGGCAAGGTACACAACTTGGGAGAGGTGTATTGGGATGTTGATATGGTTGTCCAGCTGGGTGGTCATCTGGGCAGGGGGTGTTCAAGATGTGAGTGGTCATGGGAGGTGCAGACCCAAAGGGCTATACTTGGGAACCCTCACTGAAGTCAAATACTAAATTTAGTATTAAAGCATTCATTAATTTGCCTTCAAAGACTAATTTTAGTCATTTTTAATAATCTTTAATCATCATTCAAAAATACAACTGCTAAGAATACAAAATTCTAAGTATTTCAGCAGACTAGTTGTTCAAGAGTAAGTTATTGTTAAATGAGGATTAGAAATAGATCTGCAATGCTCTTAAAAGTACAATTTTTTTAAATACAACTGAATCATAAATGAAGATTACAGTCAGCGGAGTAAGTTTAAGATTTAAATTAGCCAATCAAGACTGGGTACATTACCGTGCATTTCAGTTCTACTAAGCAAGGAGACAGATAAAACAACCAGCAACACCAATGAATTTTACAGAAGGTAAGCAATAATAAAATGTGGATTTTTACCTGGAAATAATATGGTGCAAAAAAAGTTGGCAGTGTCCCTTTAAAAGTCTATTCTAACCTTCATCTCCCATAAGTCTACTCCGTCAGAGACCTACATTTACCAGCTCTCTTCCTGTCTGTGTCCGGTCTGATGAAACTGCACGAGTGCTCTGTGGTCTCCATTTCTGAACAACTGAAGTTTCCTACAGCTAAGATTTACATGTTATGGTAAGAGCTTATGTTTAAAAAGTACATCTTTTTAACTCCCTAAAATGTTAAATACAGTAAAGGAATTATCACTCAGGTGTTTTTTTTTTCAAAATGAAATGCTGTGCAAGTTTCACTTTCAATGTTTTGTCTTGAAAACATTTTCTCTTCTCTGAACTTTTGGCTAAACTTTTAAATACACATTTTATTTCCAAGCAACCTCCCCCCCCCAACGTGTTTAGGATGCCTTGTGCCTCTAGATTACTTGTTATTTGTGGAATATTTGCTGATTAAGTTACTTTAAAGTAGTGTTGGTGTGGTGGGGGCAGGAGAATGAACAGCAGGAAGATTGTATACCTGAGCAAATTCAGAATGCATAGAGGAAAGATTACAACTTTTTTAATTTGAGAAAATCTGGAGTTACCCTAAAGGAAGAATTATTTACTGCAGATATTTGAGTGTGTTTGTGGGGGAACTGTTTTTTTGCATTTAATATTTGTCTTTAACAGTTGTATGCGTTAATCCATTTTGTAATCTGGGGATCAGTGTATTTTTTTCTTCTTTTGCTGAAGACTGCATTAATTTATATTTTATGTTTATTTTATTTCGTTTTTGTTGACCAGCTAAGTGCACTAGACAGATTCTTGCCTATTTTCAGGCACGACCTGGAGGGAGAGGAATACAGATGAAAGCCAACTGACCTTGAACCAGATTAAACTGTTGGTTATGGCCAGGGCACTGGAGAAAATTTCCCTGCTTTTTTCAAGAAGTGCCATGGAATCTTTAACATCCACCTGAACTACCACCAGAACAGGAAGATGGGACCTTCGGTTTAACATCTCATCTGAAAGACAGTGCTTCAGGAGTGCAGCCATCCCCCTCATGCTGCACTACAGCATCAGTATTGGGATATTAACATAAGTGCCTGGTATGGGAATAGAACCCACTGCCTTCTGATCGCCCAGCCTCGGAGGTGAGTGTGCTACCTGCTGAGCCACTGACACTGCAAATGCAATATGTTAGTGTCACATATTATTATTATTATTATTTTAATACTATGCTGAGAAGTATGGGGTCCATGGTTGAGGAAAGGTGATTGGGGGTCTAGGTGTAGGGAGGTTCTGCTCTGGATGGTGGGTGTGTCCAGCTTTTGGAAAGGGTGTCCAGCTCTGTGGAGGTTACTCAACCTGCAGAGGGGAGGGTGGCTGGTCTGCGGGTGGGAATGAACCCAGGGGTCCAGCTGCAGGGAGGATTGTCTGCTGGGGGAGGCTAGTCCAGGGCATGAAAGAGTGAGCCAGCAGCAGGGAGGGTAGCTGGTGGTGGTGGTGGGGCTAGTTCAAGGTTGGAAGTGAGGTCTAGCTGCAGGGTGGGTGGTTCAATGGTGAGGCTGGTATGGAGCTTCTGGTGGATCTAGCTGTAGGTTGAGTGGTTAGGTGGGGGACTGATGGTCCAGGGCCTTGGAGAGACAGCTTCAGATATGTGGTCTGTTAGAGTGGAGGTTGGGGGTGGTGCTCCAGTTACATGGAGGTTGTATAGAATGTAGTTGGAGGCTGGTCCAGATGTAGGGAGCGTGGCTGGCAGGGTAAGCGGCTGACCCAAAGCCTGTGTGGTACTCTAGCTCCAGTGCTCAATATGTGAAAGGCTGGGGCTAGAAGGGTTGTTCAGCTGCATGGAGAATAGTCTGGTGCCTGGAAGGGTGATCTAGCAGAGAGGAGGGTGGTTGACTATTTTGGGGGGGTGCGAGGCTAAAGAGATTGATCAGTCTAGGAGGGATCCAAAGTGGTAAAATTAATTAGAAACTGGTTAACATGTGTGCCCTTCAGCTTAACAGTAGCACTATGACCTGCTGTGGAGGTGACCTTAGTTCAGGAATGTGCTTGCGTCAGGGGCTCTCTGGGGAGAGGAGGATGATCAACTGTTATACAAGAGGCTCTCTTCTGGGGAAGGAGGACAGTCAGCTCAGCTGTAGTACTGCCAACTGAGTGACCACAAGTGGCAGTGCAGGTGGGAGCAGCCCGTGGGTGGGAAGACCTTGACTGGTGCTGTGCCACACATGTCTGTGCATGTATTTGTGCACCCTTGCTGCTTATGTCCTAGGGGATGGAAGAACATGTAAACGTATTCTGACTACCTAGGTAGCTGATCCACATATTGGAGTCATTCGGTGGTGGAACAAGTCCTGGCAGATGCCAGAGTGATGGTGTTGTGGTAGCTGAACAGAAGGGGGGGGCGACCAGAAATGCAGGTTGGAAAATGGAGTAGTAGTTGGGGGTTAAGGTGTCAGAGGGTGATGGTTAATGGCACTTATTAAAGTGATGGGACAGTAAGCAGCTCAGCTCAGTACTGGCGCAGATCCTCTTCAGTGTCTTCATAAGTGACATTGCAGAAAAACTGGTAAAGAAGGGAATGCCTTTTTGCAGACAATACCAAAATTTGTAGAGTGGGCATTAAGAAAGGAGCAGAGAGCATGCACATGCTTCTTGGAGAAACTCGAAAAGTGGTCAAGATTGGGGCAGTTGAGGTTCAATGACAAAGTGCAGAATTGTGCACCTAGGGCATAGGAAACCAGGAGCTGCTTTATAGGGTTGGTACTGATGATTACTAAGTGGGGGACCTTGGAGTTATTATGATCTTAAAAGACTTGCCAAGATACTGCCCTGCACCATACCCATCGGTGCCTTGCCACCAGAAGACCCCAAGGAAGTTAATATGTCCCTAAATTTATAAGCCATTAAAAAGTTCTATCCACATAAAAATATACAAACTGGGTCCCAAGGACTTCCTGTGTTTTTTTTTTCTGCTGCACCAGCTCCACCCCCATGCTCACTAGCAGGATGACGAGATGCCAGTAAGGGCATGGGGGCACACTCCATTCTATGTAATGGGTGGCAGCATTTCTATTGATTTTTAAACTATATAGTGGCTACCTGGCAATAAAATGTGGGCACTGTTCAACTAACAAGGGCCTTGTTACTTGACTGATGCCCATGTTTCATTGCCAGGTGGTCACTAAATCATTTAAAATCAATAGAAAAGCTGCCGCCCATAACAGATAAAGATGAGCACCCCCGCACTCTCACTGGCATCTCATCATCCTGTTAGAGAGTGTGGGAGCAGAGCTGGGGTGGCAGCAAGCAACTGGGAATCACTTATACTGGAAGGTGAGCATGTGAGGTACTTCAGTGACACTGCAGTCAGCCCTGGCCATTCGCTGACCTTTCCGCTCCAGTACAAAAGAGAATCTTCAGTTATTGTCAGATGCCTGTTTTCAGAAAAATATGACTCAACCATTCTCTATGCCACACTAAGTCCAGTTGTTGATGCATTATCCTGTTCTCTCAAATCATTTATTTCACAAATACCCACTTCGGACAGTGGGTTGATGCCAGCCACTTTGGATGACAGACCACCTGGAACTGCACTCCCCTTCCACTTGTAGGATATGCTTGATGGTCCTCCAGGTACACCTTCAGCCAGATTATGCTGCTGAGGTTTGCTGACCTTGGCACGTGACTTCTGTGCCCCATGAACCAAGCGCACCAGTTGACCACTGATATTTATTACCTGTTCAGGCCCTCCCTCCAATACTGATGCAATTCCAAGTTTGTATTATGGGTCCAGAATTGTTGCCATAGCAAAGTTGTCACTATGCTAAATGCTCACAGTGTGACCATTCTGGTTGAATACGGTCAGCATGTGTTGCAGCAACATACTGCTACCACCATCTCCGGCAACATCAAGGCATGCTGTACATTCACCAATGTCTGCCTCAGCAGCTGCAGCAGTGGAATTGATTGGCTAATGGAAGTAGACTCGCCACTCACTGCCTGAGTGGCATGTTCAAAAGGCCGCAAAATTGTTATTACAGAGTCCATGAGGCACCACTGTTCAGTCTTCATTGACATGGAGGCCTGTCACGGCTAGTGTGCATCACAAGCATACCTCTCAACCTCTTGCCTCATGAATCAGGGACAAGGCTTAAAAAAAATCAGGGACAAAGATCCAAAATCAGGGACACATCTTAAAAATTGATACTATCCTCTTAGAAAGCTGATAGATTGAGGAAATTTGTGTTAAGATGTATTTTCTGAAGAACAACAAGTCTGTAACTTTAATGTTTGACATTATTTTGTGATTTTACTCCCCACTGTTCTGTCACAAAAATGCAAATTTTATGAGGGACAGAGGAAAATTTTGAGGCAAAATCAGGGACGTCCCTGAAAATCAGGAACAGTTGAGAGGTATGATCACAAGATGTTCTGAGATGGCTTTGTATTGTTCATACAACCTCTCTGCTATATATAAAGTGGAGTTCCATCAGGTGACAACTTCCAGCTTCAAGCGGTGCTGAGGCAGGCTGTTTTGTATCTGCAACTGCCGCAGTTGGACATGGGCCTTTCCAGATCTTGAAAAGTGAGAGCAGATATGTCGTGCAATGATCAGCATTTCCTTTACATAAGGGTGCTGCAGAAACTCCTGCACCACAAGATTTAACGGTTCTGTGTGACAAGGATGACTGAATGTCAGTGACTGGTCATAAGGGCACACAACCACAAGGGTGACTGAAAAACAGTATGCTGTTTAATGCAGGGGCTTTGCTCCCAGCATGCCCCTCATGGGGGGCTTTGCCCCCCACACACCCCTTAATTAGAATTCCTACTCCAGGGGGGCACAACTTGTGGAAAGAGGTGAAATCCAAGGTCGCCCACATTGTCGGCGCCATTGTGCAGTAGCCCTTATGACCAGTCGCCGACATTCAGTCGCCAACATCACAGTCTACCAATTTAAACAATAGACCATGCATGGAACATGAAAAAAAACATCATTCATGATACATTTCACCACATTTGACCCATTGTCACTTGCTATGAACCCAGCTCTTGGGGACAGGGGGTTTAGCCACTCATCAATTTCAGTCAGTACCATGTCCAACATGTTCTCACCAGTGTGTGAACAGGTCACATTGTGCATAGCAATCATTGCATGCTGTTGAATTCCTGGAAGATTGCTACCATGACAATCCACCTTACTGCACTGATTATTCACACTACCAACATCACAAACAACCCGTGGTACCTGCGCCCAATGTGCAGTTATACACAAATATGAACTCCTCGCTGTTTTGCCACTTGTCCACACATCCATACTTAAATGGATGAATGGAGAGGAAGAATGTTGAAGAGAATGTCTTACTGAGTCAGACACTGTGCAGAACAACTCGGGGACAGCACAATTAGAAAAGTATGTCCTGGATGGGACTTTCCATTTAGGACAGGCACATGCAGCAAACCGCTGGAACCCAGACATCTCCACAAAGGAGAAGGGCAAAAGATCAATTGCCAGCATTTCAGCTACAGCAGCATTAAGTTCACGTGACACTGTATGATTGGGGGGGGGGACTTCAGCTTATCCGTAAAAACACTCTGTAATGTGGGCTGACTTAAACGTTTTACATGGGGTGTGTTGATCACTAATGGTTGTGCTCTGTGATGTATAGCATTGGCAGGGGGTGGAGCGAGGACATTTGCTGAAGATGGTTGCAGAGGTGATGATGACAAACCCAGAAATGCAGTTATTTTGTCAGATTTGCCAACTGGCACCACCACCACCACCACCAAAACTGCTACTCTCACCAGCACTGGACAACATTTCAAAGTCGTTATGCTCCTCCACCTCATCATGCCTGTAGTAATCCTCTGCTCTTATTAACTCAACACTGCACATGTTTAATTTACTACTAGACTTACCAGTCATGGAAAGGGATAACATGCTCGTTATGGTTGCTGGTGACAAGGGTGAACGCCCCACTGTGGTATTAGCTGCCAGCTTGTGCTAGGTCCACAGTGCCAAGTGCCAGTTCTTAAGATGCATATGCTGTCCTCCTGTGCCCAGCTGGCTCCCCTTTTTACCTCGACTCACACGCACATGGCAAACCTGGCAGATTGCAACTGTCTCATCATTTGCATCTTGAACAAAAAAATCCCAAACAAGGGATTGTGATGCTTTACTTTTAACATGTCCATGATGCTGCTTATTTAACTCCATTCTCTTAAGCACTGAAGTGGGGGGAGGTGCTACGTGATGTTTCGGGCACTGCACACCTGGACGGCAACTGGTCACCACGGCTACCTATCATTATTACTGGGCATCATCATCAACTAAAACTATAAATCACAAGTTTTTATGGGGGGGTGGATTCCTGCAAACAGACTCAGACACAGCCACTTTGAATTTCTTTTTCTCCGATTCCCAACTGGGGTCAATTACATCATCATCATATTCATCAACATCACACACATCCACATCTTCTTCTTTGATGTGTGGTCGCAGATTCTCTTTACTGTCTATACTTTACCTTAAATTCTATATACTCAATAACCACACCCAATGGTTATTCCAATAAAGCTCAGTTTATTGTCTGCACATATATGTGGGAGCCTCAGCTAAAGGAGAGAGCTCCCTGAACAAAGGTTTACACAGTGTTTTATAACACTCTTAGCACGTACACATTTTTGTTACAGCAAATAGCATTATGAGTCGAGGTACTATCTCCAGACCCCCACCTCAATTCTACATACCTTTCCCATATATAGAGTTGTTTTTCTGAAACCTTGCTTCTTCTTATCTCAAACCTAAGGAGCTGGTTTCAGCCAGCACGAGTTAGTGTTTTTTTTTTTGCTTGCCTTGCGATTCATATGAACTTGCAATGACCCTTAGCTTTTAATCAGACTTGGCTAATATTTAACTACCCCAGCAGCTCTACATTATAGTACACTGTAACACACTTTGCTTTATATGTATGCATGAAACTATGATATATAAAAGAAATTCCTCCACACTCCCTCCTTTTGATACTTTGTATCAACTAACCACCCCCCTTTGTATTTATATGATTTAAAACTGGTTTCCAGCATACAGATAGTTAAGGCATGGAGTTACAGATGGAACACAATGGTGAGTCTATAAAACATAATACAGAATTGAGGGATGTCAACACCACAATTGAAATATGTGAAAAAATGCTAACATGTGACGTCACATATAACACAATATAACATAACAATTTTGTTGATGAAAAAGAGTTCATGGAATTCACTTTGAGAGTGAATAAGGTAGATGCTACCTTGTGTTGAGGTGTGGCACACCCTTGGAGCTTGATTGAAGAATCTGTTGATAATGTCTCTTGACAGATAAGTCCTTATAAAACATAGCAGTCCATGAAATTTACAGTTTATAAGTTTATATAAGTATCCACCGGTTGATGTAGTTATAATACAGATGAAATGTCATTTGCAGAATGGTGGTAACCCCACAAGGCATATGGGGCAATGCAGACAATAATTTAAAAACAAAATACCAGCATAGTAGAAAAGTCAATGTTCATTTTGCTGACTGGCTGCTGGCTGGCTGTTTAGCAGACACACTGGCCAGGGGTGCATTGAGTCTTTTTAATGGAGTAGCCACACACACACACTGGCATGGCATTTGTTTTGTCGTAGTTGATTACACCCCTGCATAAAGATTAACAGTCCATAAAAAGGTAACAATTGACAATAAACCATTAAGAACACAGTCCATAACAGAGCAATAGGGTTGCAGAAAGTACCAGCCATGTCTGGAACAAGCGGCAGTGAAGAAAATGGATGTATTGCTTGAAGGTCAATTGAAGCAGAATCTTCTCGCTGGAGTTAGGGGAGTGCCCCTTCCCCAGATTTAACTTTATAGTAAGCAGAAACAATAAGCTTGATTGCAGAGTCTGAACTGACTGGACCTTCTTTAGTTGATTTAAAGTTCTACAAATCATGCAATAGTCCTTATAATGAACCAGTCGGGCACAAAGATGGTGATAACATCAAAACTGTGGCAGTTGTTTTTTTTTTATGGAAAAAGATGAAGGTCTTGGCAACTTAGATGAAAGTATTACTGCTGTTGAACGTGGAGATCTTATGTGTGCCACACCGTGGAAACCTGCAAACTTGCAAAGTGTGTTAGACACTGAGTTAAAACCACATAAATAACAATCTTTTAAACCATTAACTTTTTGTTTTGTAAAGAGTGGTGTGACAGAGCCGAAATTCTGGTAATTAGAAAGAGAAAAATTAAAAAATGGGACTTTAGCCGCACACCTGGGGGTGCAGGCCAAGGTTCAGTTATACCATTTGACCATCTGTAAATCATGACAATGTTGTGGTTACCTCCTGCTTTTAAATCACAGAGGCAGTTATGACAGTGATGAACATTATTTTCCTGTCTGCTGTAAGCAGGCCTGAGTTATAAAATCTTGTAATGTTACAAGTTCCACTTGTCCACCACCCATTCTGTGAAGAAATTTTTTCTTATGTTTCTTCTGAATCGTCCTCCCTCCAACTTCATTCCATGCCTTCTAGTCCTGGAACATCTTTTTCGCTTAAAAATAGTGTTTTCCTGCACTCTGTTTCTCCCTGTAAGATACTTGTATGTCTCTTATCATATCCCCTCTCTTCCTCAGTAAAGACTGAGCAGAAATACCTGTTCAATATGTCAGCTTTACTGTTGTCATCCTCCACGCGACTCCCATCCTCCCCCTTCAGTCTTACTATCCCTCCCTTTGTCTTTCTTTTTTCACTTATGTACCTGTAAAAGGTTTTGTCCCCTTTAACCACTGATTTTGCAATGTGTTCTTTTGTCTGAGCTTTGGCTTCCCTTACTGACTTTCCTGCCTCCCTTTGTTTCTCCTGGTACTTCTCCCTATCCCCTTCTGCCTGTGTCTTTTTGTATTGCCTGAATGCTATCTTTTTGGCTTTCACTTTCTTTGCTACCTCTTTGGAAAACCATAATGGTCTCCTCTTCCTTTTCCTCTTGCTAACCTGCTTAATGCAGTTACATGCTTCAAACATATTGTTCATAACAATATGCCTTTTACACAATGCAATTAGTGGGACAAATACATATGTTGTTGGCCTATGCCAATTTAATAACAGTGCCTATTGCACCTGTGACACGTGAAAAGGTCTACCTTTTTACCCTGTATAGTGACATACTTTAAAGTACTGAGTGAGATAAGGCTTGAAGCATAGGTTTGGAGTACAATCTAAATTGTGCATATTATAATTGTTAAAATTTAAAATGACAAAAACCTACATAGATACACTCATTTTCAGGGTACCTGTGAGTAATAAGACAAACGGAGCATTAATTTTACTTTTGGTTTTGCTTTGGAACATATTGTAGGGGTGGGTCAGCAATGCTGGCCCCAGTATTTAGGTTTGGTTATAAGCATTAAAAACATTATACATGTGGAGCACTTTTCTGAATACACACATGATACAGTGTAGCAAGATGTATATCAAAACATTATAACATAAACATGAAACATAAGCATGTTTGTAATAGAACAATTTCAGTATTAAGCATAATGCATAATGCATAAAATACATTTTAAACAACACATATAGACTGTAAACTTAGCTTAGAACCTAGAAATGTTAGAGTACTGTGAATTTACTGGTTGAAAAAAAAATGCATTCATTGCTGTAAGGCAATGACAAAAGTTGTCTTGCATTTGTTTTAACAGGATAAGAAGGCTGAAAAGACAATCAAAATAATGAATATGTGTGGACATACATACACAACTTCACCCTCCAGCGTAACTGATTACTTGCTGAGGGCAGAAACCCTTGTACCAATAATAGGTGTGAGATTTAACTGTTTGCACTAGAAAAAACAGAAGGGCTTGGGCTAGGTTATGCTGTTAAAATACCTTGGGTCTTTTTTTTTTTAAAACCTGTAAATAAGAAACAATTATTGGCAAATATACATTTTCTTTATTTACCCCTTTGGGGGAACAGTGATGTACCTTGCAACTTTTGTGGGTACTACACTGGAAGGGAGGAAGGGTAACTTACCCCCTTTCCCCAAGCTCCTAATGGCAGAAGAGACAACTCGAAGTGAAAGAGACAGCTCAAATACTGTAGCAATAAAAAGGTTAGCTGTGGATAGTGACATGATCCCCACCTACTACACTTTAAATTATAACAAGATAATATTACACTTAGTTTAGTAAGTTTCATACCTTACTATAAAGATGGGAACTTCTTTTTCTCTAGAAGAAAGAGAAGAAACACAGACAAACAACAAAAACAAACACACACCAGTTTGGAAATAAAACAAGATTATTTCCATAGGATAAAAGAAGCCAAGCGTCCCTGGGTTCCCTTATCCTAAGCATGACAAAATGTCAGCTGAGTTTATAAAAAATCCAGATTGATGGTAATACCGTACGTACGTATCTCTTAGAATGCATTTTAAAAAGACAAAAAAATGATTACACCATGGTCACACATAAAAACCAAAACCATTGTTTTTTAACTGTAGATGGTAGACTCTCAAAAACAGCTGTAATAGTCCTTTTTCAAAAGCGTACTGTATATATATAATAAAAATATGGGGAGATGATGAATAATTCTCCCCTTCCAGCTGGAGTATTGCCTGTGTTGGCTGCAAGTCAGAAGCAGTGAGAGGAGAAGAAAAGTTTGTTTCTCTTCACTTAGAATACTAGTTTTGCAATAAAAAGTCAAATTACATGGTTCACTCTTGGTGTGCTTTCATGAAAACATACATTTTGTGTGAAAGTTGTGCTTTAGGTATGGAATACACATCAAGTTTGAACTGGTAGTAACATAAAATGTTGAAACACAAGAAGGTCAAATAACGTGCAAAAGGTCACAGTGTGCATGCAAGGGTCGTTCAAACCCAGTTATTTTTTTTTTTTAGTGTCCTTGAACACTACTGATATTAAATATCTTTACAATAAAACTGCTGGCCAAGACAGTACACACACATACACATACACAAAAAGAAATACTTAACACAAAATAAGACTGACATTGTTTTACACCAATTTGCTGAGGTAATGCCCATAGTTTTATTAGAAAACTGTACGTGTTTTAGATATATGTGCTGCCTCCTCCTGTCTTGTAACACTGACAATTTTATAATCAACACAGTTATACATATCGCCATGCCAAATCTTTCCAGAACAAAACACTTTTTAAACACATTTTAACTCCTTTCAACACCTTTAAAACACAGCACAACATACCATCTGTAAGTGAACACATCTAGTATAACATGGTTACACCTTCTGGGGCATAGCCAAAATATGGCACTCTGCCATTTTGCAAAAGTTTCTGGTTTTAACTAGAAGTATGATAAAGCCATTTATAGCTGTTAACACATTACATTTCACCTAGCAGTGGCTTGGCACATTGCTTGCAAACTACAAATCTTTCTGCACATTGCGATCTATATGACATCATAACTCTTCACCATCAACACTACCTGCTCCAATCCAACAACTACAAACAAAAGTTCTTCACTGACCCTATCTAGGCAGCACAAATGTTCCATTAAAAATAAAGCCAATTAAAACAGTCAGCTACGAGGCAAGGAAGCTTCTTTTCCTTTTTTTTTTTTTTTTTTTACTGTAACATGTTGTGCACTGAAGGCAGTCAATCCTATCTCGCAACCTTGACAACAGAACATAATTACAGAACACAGATATATAAGCTAGAAAATATGCACAAGAAAGACGGAACATTACCTTGTTTAGTATATGTATTACAGAAATAAAACAGACAGACATAAAACAACTTTAAATAAAAAATTCAGACTTACCCGGTGCCAAGGTATTTCTTCTTCTTTTCCGATACACAAGTCTGAGTAAGAAAACTGACTGCAGGACCTTCATGATAATTTCCAAACACTGCAGCTATTAACCCTTTCAAAGGTTTTCTTTTGGCCATTTTAGTAACCTGCCAAACCAAGTCTTTTTCCAGAGCTCTGGGTTGCAGTTTAAAAACAAAACAAAACAAAAAAATCTCTTAACAGTACTAGGTTGAGATCCATCTGGTAGAGGTCCCTCGCATTTCCCATTTTAGTCCCTAAAAGGCGCCTAACCGGTCTTGGAGTGCCCACCCAACACTCTGACTTTTCTTTTAGGTGTCTCCTGACGCCGAGTGCCCACCTAGCACTCTTGGTGCCACCCTAGCACCTAAGACAGTAAATGATGGCTGTCACCAATCCCTAGGCGTCACACAAGTGATGGGACTAAAACACAGGGGCACCCTTCCCCTGTGCCCGGGACTAGGTAGTCCGATCACGGCACGACACGGAGAGGCGAAGCCATCCTGCCGACTACGCCAAAAACTGTGGTCGCAGATTCTCTTTACTGTCTATACTTTACCTTAAATTCTATATACTCAATAACCACACCCAATGGTTATTCCAATAAAGCTCAGTTTATTGTCTGCACATATATGTGGGAGCCTCAGCTAAAGGAGAGAGCTCCCTGAGCAAAGGTTTACACAGTGTTTTATAACACTCTTAGCACGTACACATTTTTGTTACAGCAAATAGCATTATGAGTCGAGGTACTATCTCAGACCCCCACCCCAATTCTACATACCTTTCCCATATATAGAGTTGTTTTCTGAAACCTTGCTTCTTCTTATCTCAAACCTAAGGAGCTGGTTTCAGCCAGCCACCAGTTAGTGTTTTTTTTTTTGCTTGCATTCATATGAACTTGCAATGACCCTTAGCTTTTAATCAGACTTGGCTAATATTTAACTACCCCAGCAGCCCTACATTATAGTACACTGTAACACACTTTGCTGTATATGTATGCATGAAACTATGATATATAAAAGAAATTCCTCCACAGATGCTAGCATGTGGATGCATTTTGCAACAACAGCAGCATCATCGTCATCATCGTATTCATCATCATCATCAGCTACACCACCTCCTGATATTTTTTCACCACACTGTGAATCGCTGCATGGAAAATACATGACATTAACCGCCATGGTGGACGTAATATCACATTGTATGCTATCGTTGACATAATCATCAGAATCCTCAGGTTCAGTTACTGGGATGTTACTGGGAAGTATTGATATCCTCTGCACTGCCACTCACTTGCATTGCTTCACACTCCACTATATTTTTGGATATGGTACTCTGGTCAGAATTTGAACTTGAGGCACCAATACTAATACTACCACCACCACTAACACTAACACCACTGGCTGGGAAAACATCATCTCCTCCAACTATGAGTGAAGCTACTGATTGGACTGTAAAAAATATTGCAGGAGAAATACCTTTCCTCACATCAGCAATGCACTTCTGCGTCTGCGTACTACCACGCCCATAGACTATCTTACTGGCAACAGTGCCATGGCGAGAACCAGCTTTGCTTGCACGTCTCTTTGTGGGCATTTGGGGGATCAGCAACAATATTCTAAACAAATTTAGATTTTGGTACGTTTACTCTCTGATAAGAGGGATGCTGGATGTGAAGCCTAAAAAATAAATGTGGCTTCAGCAACAGACAGAGACTGTCACGCAATGAAAACAGCTTCAGTAACCAGTGGTGCTGATGAGATCACAAAAACAATCCAATCTGGTAAAAAATTCCATTTCCCTGTGAGGGTGGGGAGGAGCACTGACTGTAGATTTTTACAGCAGTACAAGCAGCAAAACAAAGAACAGATACCACGATCGCAGTACAAAATCAGGCAGCTGCAGCAGATAGAAGGTTCACACTGCTGCGCCTGCAATTACACTAGTCTATGGCACAATAAAAGGCATATTATTTTATGTCACGCAACACCACACACATGCACACATACAGAACAGTTTGTCTGCGATGGTGAACAAATAAAGCATAGCAAATTGAAAAGTTCAGCAATATGCCACGCATTGTAATGTAAATAACTGGAGATTATGAACTGCTGCACCAGATCCACACAACACACAATCAGCAAGAACATTTCAACAATTACTGACAATATTACTGTGTGTACATTAACACAGTCAGTTTTATAACAAGAATATAACCAAAAAACAAAGAAATCACTATTTCTCCAACTTAAATCTACCTACACCACAGATACGCCCCTCCCCCAAAGCACACTTTCACTGTCTTTCACTACACACACTCAATGTTGTACATTAACATTCAAAATCCACACAAAAACAAAAACGCTCGATATGAGCACAGGAGGGTTTCCTGCAATTGATGAACTAAAGGTGGAGCCCCCCAAAAAATGCAAAAATGCTTTCTTAACAGCTTTAAGAAGGTTTCAGTCACAGACAGCTCTCAGAGCACACTGTCTCCTACTGCTCCCTACACACACTACCTCAAACTGAAGCTGTGTAGATCAATATAGAGCCCATGTGACCTGAAATCCCATGAAACACTGTAAAATTCACATTCGGAGTTCAAAAACAAGGCAAAGTGAGGTGAAGTGCATTGTTTTCAATGCACTTCACTTAAGATTTTGGTGGAGCAGTGGTCTGGTAAGGTAGAGTAAAACGAAGTCATTGTTTTCAATGGACTTTGCGTTACTCATTATAATGCGAGATACTCCGCTTTGCATTGTGGAGCACTCCGCGAATCCGCCTTTACTCCACAAATCACTTTGTGAAGCGGATTAAGCCCACTTCGCCCACCACTAATAGTGATGGACATAATAAATGGGTGTTTGAGTATGAAGATAACAGATGGTTAGAGACAGAGATGAGCAACTGAATATAGAGTGGGAAGGATCAGGAGTTATCATAATGAGAATGTTTAACTGGTACTATAGTTTAGTATTTAGTAAGGAAGTGTGGCGAAAGTTGCAGATGGATTAAGATTACTCAGGAGCATGTGAAGAGGAATACTACATACTACTTGCTGTTGTCTCCATCACAGACACTACAATATTAGTGGTGAAACATGTAGAGAGACTAATAGTGATTACAGGGGCATGTGAAGAGGAATACTACATACTGAAGTCTCCATCACATACACTACAGTATTAATGCTGAAACATGTAGGGAGGCTAACAGTGATTACAGGGGCATGTGAAGAGGAATACTACATACTGCTGTCTCCATCACATACACTACAGTATTAATGCTGAAACATGTAGGGAGGCTAACAGTGATTACAGGGGCATGTGAAGAGGAATACTACATACTGCTGTCTCCATCACATACACTACAGTATTAATGCTGAAACATGTAGGGAGGCTAACAATGATTACAGGGGCATGTGAAGAGGAATACTACATACTGTAGTCTCCATCACATACACTACAGTATTAGTGGTGGAATATGTAGGGAGTCTAACAGTGATTACAGGGGCATGTGAAGAAGAATAATAATACATACTGTAGTCTCTTTTACAGATACTACTGTATTAGTGATGGAACATATAGGGAGGCTAACAGTGATTACAGGGGCATGTGAAGAGGAATACTACATAATGAAGTCTCCATCACAGACACTACAGTATTAGTGGTGGAACATGAAGGGAGGCTAACAGTGATTACAGGGGCATGTGAAGAGGAATACCACATACCGGTCTCCATCACAGATACTACTGTGTTAGTGAAGGAACATTTAGGGAGGCTAACAGTGATTAAGTTAAAGGGGCTTGATATACTTTGTTTCATTATATTGAGGGATGTATTGCATAAAATAGCGTGACCACTGACTGAGATTTTAGGGAGACCTTGTGACAGGGAGAGTGCCAGAAGATTGGTAGTAAGTTAAGCAAAGCAATACAAGGGTTGGATTAAAGACAGTGCTGTGTAACATTTTAAGTAAACTGCATGTGGACTTTACTAGTAGTGTGACAACATGTAATCAACTTATAAGGAATGATTTAGGCATCTGAGGATTTTTTAAACTGGATAAATGTAAAATCAGTGATCATAGAATTCAAGATTATATAGGATACTAATAACATTAATCAGTTACTTAAATACAAAACAAATGGGGCATAATCCCAACCGAAGACGAGAGAAAAGATAGTACGATACATTTACTGTACTCAAGAGTGGTGAGATTATGGAATAGGATGTAAAAAGAGTAGAGGCAAGTCGAACAGAGGTTTGTATTTTTGTAAACTTGAATTTTATTGATTTTAAGATGTTACAAGCTATGCAGCCGTTTAGGAGTGACATGTTTGTAATTTTTAGTATGCTATATTTTTACCTATTTAAACATTTCTCAAGGAAAGCACACAGAGCAGCAATTGTTCATTTCCTGGTGTGACCTGGCAGAGAGGGGAAGGGAACAACAGTCAAAGAGCAGTAACTATATATAGAATAGTGTATGGGTAACCATACACTACAAGGCTGTGTTTCCATCGAGGGTTTGTGATGACATCATAGAGACCTCGAGAGCGCAGCTCGAGAGGTCTAATGATGTCAGCACAAACCCTTGATGGAAACGCAGCCTTGCAGTGTATGGTTACCCATATACTGTTTTATATAGTATATGGGAGCCTTCAATTCTACACCGATATTTCATATTACTTTGAAATTGAACTTATCTGTGTTCCTTGTCCGATGCGTTTGTTGCTCCCACTGGTATCTGTACGTCACACAGGCTGTGCTCCGTTATCCCGCTCGTCTGTGGCCACTGCGACTGCGTAAATAAAAAAAAAAAGACAAAGAAAAAGAAAAACAGAGAAGCCCCTTCAGTTTGGTGCCTCAGAGGTTTATGGCTCTCTGTGTCCAAACTGACTCAATCCACTGTTCGCCACTCGCTAACTACCACCGCCATTTTTACCAAGGTTTTTTTCTTCTTTGTGGCGCGTCTTTGGCCAATGAGGTGACAGGTCAAACAAAAAGTTGTTGTACTATCGATGTGACATCAGAATGATTGTACAACAACTTTTTCGACCTTTGAACTGTAGTACAACAAGTTTTTGGGAGCTGCCAAAATCGGTGTAGAATTGAAGGCTCCCATATGTTCAAGTTCAAGTTTACTGCAGGAAAACTCCATTGAGCAAGCTCATTCACAAGGAGGTCCTGTGACATAAACACTTAAAGTACAAACATAGATAGGTAATAACAGTATATACATGAAATGCATGTTACATGATACAGGCTGGATATACATACAAGGGTACCACATAGGGTGACCGCAGGTGGTAAACATTAATATGAGACAGGGAAGCGACTTACAGGTTGCACACTGATAAATGAAACATGATGACTGGTGTGTGCAATACATTTATTTTGGCAGCTAGAACAAACAACAGACTACAACTGATATGGGGGGGAGGAGTGATTTGATAGAGTAGCAGTGTAGCGTAAGCATAGATAAAGCCAGGAGTAGAAGGGGAAGGGAAAGCAGTTAATATGACAAAGCAATTATACCTTACCAGTGGATAAATATGGCACACATGGGGAAGGAAGAGACTTAATGACAGTTACAGGTGTCTTTTATTTTGGCTGAACTTAGCGATTTGTAGAAGTTTATTGAAACTGTGCTAGTTAGTTTCAGTACGGTTTGTAATTGGTTCCAATATACTATAGAACAATAATGAATATACAGTCAATCAATAGCTAAATATCACATATAACAGAGGAATAGAGTACATTAGTTCACATGTTCAAATTCCTGTTATAGTATGCCACAGTACTAAATGTGAAGTGTTGGGAACTGGCAGTCACATTCTTACATGAAGGACTAAAATAGGGCCAGAGGGGTCCAGGCAGAAAGAAAAGGGGACATCAAGGTGATCCAGAAAGCCAGACAGGTAGTGATTAGAAGGTGAGGGAGCAAAGGAGGGGAAGTAAACTGGGAGGGAATAAAAAGGGGGTGAGATTAGGAACAACTGAAAGTAGTGGAAGAAGTTGTATATGAGGGAGGAGAGGGCTAGTGGGGGGGACAGATTGAGGGTGGAAGAGAATTGCATAGTTTGGAAAGTGGTGGGAGAAAGCATTCTAACACAATTTGCACCATGTTTTCTTGCATTCCCATAGTGATTTTCAACTTTCTTTGTAAAAAGATAAAACTTGGCGGTGCTGTGTGAGCTGCCTGTAGCTTGAGCTCTGCTATTTTAAATTTTATTGAACTTTTTATTTCAGTTTTGCCTAGTTTATTCAATAGTTTTAGCATTATTCTGTGTTCTCCGTTTCTTCATTTTTGCTTCGTTTATTTGTTTTCTTTTTTGGATTTGATAAGGCCACTAAAGTAAGGTGATAAGTATGCTAAGCATCCTCAGAGTCTTTATCTGTAGCCCTGCTCAAGCATTTTGACTGCTAGCATATCAGTCGCTGCGGGTACAGCATTTTCATTTTTATCATTAGTGAAATCTTTCCCTCATTGTGCTTGCGGAGTATTTTTTGTGTTTTTGGATATTTTACTGGTGGAAATTGCTTCCTGGCTTCAACAGCTTTATTGTTTTGATGGAACTAGTTGGATCAGCTATTTGTGGCTGCTATAGTTGCATGTAACATCAGTGGAGATGCAGTTTGGAGACGTTAATGGGGGGGCAGTGTTGAACTGGAGCCCATCAGAGTGAACTGCAGTGATAGTGGATGTGACTTGATTGTTGGGCCGCTGTGAATACTGGAGGAGTGACTACTGTGGCTACCAGATTTGGGCTCTGTGATTACAGTTTATCATTGCTGAGATATGGCACAAGCTGAAGTTCTATGTCCCGAGAAGGATCTGCCTTGAGTTTCAAGTGACTGAGGCGAGCTTGATCAGCCTACTATGAGGTAGGTTCCTGGCCTGTGTTATTTTTCCTCTAGGGGGTCAGAGAGTGCCATCTGGGGGGGGGACATTTGCTGATTTGCCCTGGGGTCACTGGGGGTCCATCTGAGTATCTCGGGTGACCGGCGGCAACTCAAAGTTGGGGGGAGATACTGGGCTGAGGATCTGCCTTTGGGTGGTGCTTACTAGCTTATCAGACTAACTTTGTTCTTGGATCCATTTTTCTTGGGGAAACATGCTGCACACGGGTGGAGAATTTCTAAAGACTGGCTATTGGAGTACTGGACTTTGAATAATGACCTGTGCCTTGGATTTACTGTTTAAATGTTTAAACACTGCAGACATTTATACTTTGGTCTGGAGAGACAGTGAGAGGGCCTCATTATACTGTAATTTATCTTTTCCAGATTAAAACAGTAAGTGTAGCAGTGAGAGTGCTGCATTATATGGATAATAAGAGGGTGGTGGTGAGAGCGCCCCCCTCAATAAATGGACATTCATCAGAGTTATGATGTGTTTTCAGACTAAGAACTGAATACACATTCATTATGGTTTAAGTTAACAATGAACTGCAGTCAAATAGTGGCCTTTTGATTTAAAATTAATATTGCTACTGTTTATTTTGGATTTTGTTTTTAGAGATGTGACTTGAGATAATAATTTGAGGGATTGGGTTATAGTTTTGGGGGGTATTAAATTAGTGTGGGAGTGTGAGTGATTTTAATTTTGTGGTTGCTGGATTTAAGGCAAGCAGTATGTGCTGGCTGGGAACATCGGTGGTCAGGCCCTTCTGCCCCACTGGGTTGAGGGCCCTCTGCCCTTTTGATTGTCCCCCATTATCAGTGGAAGTATATAGGTGATGTCATGCCTTGGGTATAGCAAGGGGACAACGGAGGGGTGGGGGTTGGCCTGGCTGGGGGACTGAGGGGACGGACTGGGATTCTGGGGTCAAGGAGATGCCCTGGGGTGAAATGGGCCAGGAAAAGGGTCCCCCTGCCTGGTTCCCTTACCCAAGGGCTCCACCATGAATGGGTAAATAATGCGGTCGACCCCTACTGCCAATCCAGCTTGGGCGGCCCTATGCAATGCCAGGTCAATAAAAAACAAGACAGCAGTAATAGCAGATCTTGTTAGAATATCTGACCTAGCGTGCATTACTGAGACCTGGCTGGATGAGAATGCTGGTCCTATACTGGAGGCAGCAGTTCCGGCAGGGTACTTGGTAATACACCACTGGAGGTTGGATCATAGGGGTGGGAGTGTAGCCATATGTTTTA
This sequence comes from Neoceratodus forsteri, assembly GCA_016271365.2. Taxonomy (NCBI): domain Eukaryota; kingdom Metazoa; phylum Chordata; order Ceratodontiformes; family Ceratodontidae; genus Neoceratodus; species Neoceratodus forsteri. The sequence continues at coordinate 110,300,936 of CM057455.1, read as the reverse complement.
GGACAGAGCTGGGCCTTGTAGATGTGCCAGTTGGAGACACTAGATCCTTCAATTGTATCATGGGTGCAGGTGTAGGCTGCAGGATACTTCTCATCTACCATCCACCAGGGGACCAGAAGGCGTTCCTGCAGGAAGTTGCAGACTTTGTCATCGACATAGTGTTGGAGTCTCCAAGATGGCTGATGCTGGGTGACTTCAATGCCTGGGTCAATGACGAATTCTCGCGTTTTGTTCAAGACTTCCTCCAACTGATGATCTCATTGGGCATCACATAGGTGGTTACCTCTGCAACCCACAAGCAGGGTCACTCCCTGGACCTGGTGTTCCTACTGGGGATGGAGATCTCTGATGTGATGGTGGAACCCATCGGGTGGTCCGATCACCACACTATAGGGTTCATCTTCACAGCTGTCCCAATAGATCTACCCCTATGGAGATGGTCTGGTACCACCCTTTACGGGGTTTGACCCCTGATAGTCTTATGGCAGTACTGGACCTATCAGGTAGGTTGAATGTAAGCTTGGATCCAGGGGATATGTTGCTAGCCTATAATAGGATGGTAACGGTTGCCCTGGATTCCATTGCTCCTGTCCGGGTTCGCCCGTCAACCCTCACCTCAATCTCCTTGGTTTGATGGGACACTGAGGGAGTTGTGAGAATGGGGAGAAGGTTGGAGCAATGCTGGAGGAAATCCAGCCTGATGATGACAGGCTTAGATTGATATCCCATTACAAGGACTAAGAATCAGTCATCTCCCGTGAGAAGGCAGCATTCCTGTCCAGGGAGATTGCCACTGCATGAAATCGACCAGCTCAGCTCTTTCATACTGTGGACATGCTGTGCAATCCAGCCTGTCTCCAGAATCGGGGAGCTTTTTCACAGAATAAGTGTGATGAGTTTGCTTGATTTTTCACAGATAAGGTTACCACCATCAGGTCGGAGATCTGTTCAATTCATTCAAATGAGCACTGACGGTGACTAGTGGGAGATTACAGGTGCCCAGTTTGTCTGGTCCAACTTTGACTGGGTGGTGATCATGGACGTTATGAAGATTATCCAAGGTTATCGACCGACTTACTGTAGTTTGGACCCAGGTCCAATGTGCCTCATGGTGGGATGCGTGGATGTAATTGGACCAGTCCTGGCTGAGACAGTGTGGTGCTCATTGGAGACCGGGGTATTTCGAGATGCCCTGAAGGAGGTGGTAGTATGCCCCCTTCTGAAGAAATCTTCTCTCAACCCTGACTGTCTCGTTAACTACAGGCCTGTCTCTAACCTGCCTTTCATGGGTAAGGTTATTGAGAATGCAGTTGTGTTGCAACTAGAGGAGCATCTTACCACCAACGATGTCTATGATCCTCTCCAGTCTGGTTTCAGGAAGAGGCATAGTACTGAGACAACACTGTTTCTGGTACTGAATGATCTCCTAATAGTGAGAGATCGGAGGAACCATTCAGTCAATAGCAGGACAAGAGGACACAGCATGAGACTAGAGGGAGGCCAATTAAGGGGGAATGTGAGGAAATTCTTTTTCACAGAAAGGGTGGTGGAATCATGGAATGGTCTACCTCAGGAAGTGGTGGCTATGAATACAGTGCAGGGCTTCAAACAGGCATGGGATAGGCATAAGGGAGCAATACAGATGAGTATGAATAGATAGGCCACTGACAGAGCAAAGGCCGATGGCACATTTATAAGGTAGAAAAATAAATGAGCAGACTGGATGGGCCTTGCAGTCCTTATCTGCTGTCAACTTCTATGTTTCTATGTTTCTATGTTAGTCTTGCTTCTCCTTGATCTCTCAGTAGCATTTGATACCGTGGACCATGACATATTGCTGGAGCACCTGCAGCTGATCTGTGGTCTGTCTGGGACAGTCCTCAGATGGTTTCATTATTTCCTTACTGGCAGGACACAGAGAGTGGAGTCAGGAATTTTTTCCTCAGCCCCTTTCTCCCTGCCTTGTTGGGTGCCACAGGGGTCTGTGCTTTCACCCATGTTGTTTGCAGTGTACATGCTGCCGTTGGGAGTCATTATAAGGTGGTATGGACTGAGCTTTCACTGCAATGCAGATGATACTCAGCTGTACATGTCCTTTGTGCCTGAATAGGGGGATGCTGTGTCTCTGAGATCCAGGACTGGATTAGTGCCAACTGACTGAGGTTGAATCTGGATAAAACTGATGTGCTGGTTAACCCAGAATATCAGGTGGAGGGGTTGTCGGTTGGGCTGCCATCCAGGCTGTGTCTGGGGGTAGCCAGCTGATAACCTCTGACCGGGTACATAATCTGGTCATTATGCTTGATGGAGGTCTGACTCTTAAGTCTCAGGTGTCAGCAGTCATCAAAACCTCATTTTACCATCTGAGGAATATTGCCGGCATAAAGCACCTGATCTGCCTGAGGACCTTCCAACGTTGGTTCACGCCTTTGTGATCTCCCACCTTGATTACTGCAATGCCCTATACCTAGGGCTACTGGGGGTGGACCTCCTCCAGCTCTAGCTGGTGCAGAATGCCAGGTTGTTGACTGGCTTACCAAGATCTTGCCATGTCAGTCCTGTGCTTCGTAGCCTGCATTGGCTGCCAGTTCAGTGAAGGATCACCTTTTAGGGTTGGATTACTGACCTATAAAGCCCTACATGGACAGGGCCTATAGTACTTGCAAGATCTCCTTTGACCCTACCACCATCTCTGCCCACTCTGCTCCATGGACAAGGGATTGCTAGAAGGTTCCAGGGTTCGACTGAAAACTTCAGGTGCAAGATCTTTTGCTTTTGCGGCTCCAAGCCTGTGGAACTCTCTACCTCGCTGGAGTAAAGTGCCTGACCACTGAAGCTTTTAAATCTACTCTAAAGACCTATTTATTCACCTTAGTATTTACTGAAATGTGAAATGTCTGTGGCCTGCGTATTTACTGATTTTATATTTGATGTATTTTATTGGTGTTATGTGTACAAGCGCTTTGGTATTTATTTGAAATGCATTTCAAGAAATAAATTATTAACTGATTGAAAAGAAACTCAGACTAAATCTTATTGCATAAAGGATTTTAAAGCCCATCTAGACAAGTTCATACTAATATTAACACAGCTACCACAGATATGAAAATCAGTAGCATATGGGTATAATTATGTAGTCATGCAGGTTGCACTTTAGAAAATGAACTTATGTATTTAACAGGAGCAGGTATGTCCACTGGGCATAGGTTTCCCTCACGATGTTCCTCCCAGCAGAGCCAGTGCCAGTAGCATAGTTCCTCCCCTCAGAGCCAATTCCCTTAACAGAGTATTATAATGCTTTGTGGCAACTGAGCTACATAAACTAAACTTGGGATGCAGCTGTCATGGGGAGCTAGCAGAGGTATATTAAAATCATTGGTACTTCTGATTCCATCTCATGAATCCTATAGTTTAATATTTAACATCCTTCTAAAATAGAAATGGCTTCTTAAACAAAGTGTGCTTAGTGTGATTTCCGTGTTACAGACTCTTTAGTGTTCAAATCAGGTCTCAGTAGAATAACATAGCACTTTGGAAAGAAAATACAGCTCAGTAACCCAAACCCTGAGGACAAGATGGCAAATATCTCCACAGCGACCACATACTTCCCTTTTGTGCTCAGGTACGCTGGTATGAATGACAGCCAAACACTAACAAAGATTAGCATGCTAAAAGTGATGAATTTGGCCTCTATATCTATCTGGTAATTTCCGTACTAAAAGCAACTATAAAGCACACACTTGCAATAGTCCAAGGTATCCCAGCATGCAATAAAACATGGTTATAGATCCCTCATTACATTCAATTATTATTTTGTCCTTGTAAGAGTTCATGTTTTTCTCTGGGAAAGGTGATGAATGTCCAAGCCAAACAGTGCATACAAAGACCTGTAGAATGGCACAGAAAAGGCCTATAAAACTTGGTGTCTTGGATCCCACCCACTTCTGGTGGATGCTTCCCGGCCTTGTTGCACTGAATGCAATCACTACAGTGATTGTTTTTGCCAGAATAGAAGAGATACAAACAGAAAATGTTATACCAAATGCAGATTGTCGAAGTAAGCAGCTTGCACTGTGTGGTTTCCCAATAAATATTAAGGAGCAGAGGAAGCAAAGAATGAGAGCTACCAGGAGAAAGTAGCTGAGATCACGATTGTTCGCTTTCACTGTTGGTGTTTCCCGATATCTAATAAAAATCCACAGTATGGAAGCAGGAATGATGGAAAAGAAAACAGTGACACTAGTCAATGTTGCACCCAGGGGATCACTAAAGGACAGGAACTCGACACGCCTCAGGATGCAGCTTATTCTGCGTTCATCAGACCACGAATCTTTGGGACACTTGATACAGTCAGTGGCATCTGATAGGAAAACAATAAATAAAAAAAACAGATGTAAGAGCAAAAGCCATCTTTAGATAACATTTATTCTACTGTTTCTTGATTACTAAGTTCTTGTACCATAAAGTGGAGTGTGAGAATGAAATGGAAGATACACAACTTGTTGCTCACCCACACACTGGGCATCTCTAATACTCATCTATTATCTAGTATTCTCCCATATGTGGGTCTCTTTTATCTGATGTCTTGAATGATAGCTCCTTTATGTTCACTATGAACAACTTAGTTAAAACATTTATCATGATATTCTTTCCATTCTCTCTTGCGAAGGTCAAATCATAACCTCGTACTCACTTCAGAATACATTTCAGTCAAAAAAACAGTTGGTATTGTGTAGACACATACACAGTGATGGCAGAACAAGGTTTGTGGCTGACTCAGTCTGCCCAGTCTTCATAACTATTATGTTTTAACATAGTGGCAACCATCATCGTTATTACTGTCTTCTGTTTTCTAACTAAACCCACATCTGCCCATCCCTGCTGGAAGCTGCTGATTGAGTTGGCCTGTACAATTTCCTTTGGCACCTTATTCCTCTTGTCCACCACCCTTTCCATGAAGAAGCACTTACAGTTCGGAAGTCCTTCCACCTACTGTACCAGTTGTAATGAATTATCCTCTTGGCCTAATTGTACTATCAAAGCTGACAACATTTCTGATTTCCCTCAAAGTACGGTAATCATGACTTTGGTGACATTTCACCATTTTCTGCACTTTTTAAGTACCTTTGCCTTCACAGAGATTACTGTAACTTTTCAATATTATGGGAGTGTATATATTGCAACCAGAGCTGAACCCACAATTAATCATGTTTCATACCCTGGTTTTCTCAGGATATTAGCAAATGGATAACTGTTGCCTAGGGTGATAAGTGTTATTCTTTGTGCCATTAGAATATTATTTGGAGTACTTTATACCTCTGTCTTAGAACTTTAACTATCACTGAAATAACAAGTATATGTATGACTTTTCCCCAACCCTGAGATCCATCAGCTTCCTAATCAACCTTTTGTGGGGCACAGAGTAAAGGCCTTGCTGAAACCAAGATAGAGCATGTCTACCACATGGTCTCTGTCTACTGTCTTAGTGACACAGTCAAAGAAGTCAATCAGACCTGTTTGACATGATCTCTCCCCCATGAACCCATGCTGACTCTCATCCTGGAGCCCATGCACCTCTAGATATTCCATCAACCTTTCCTTTAATATGGTCTCCATGAGCTTGCCCACAGTGAAATTCAGACTGACTGGTCTGTAATTCCCTGGATCATCCTTGGGACCACTTTTGTGGAGGGGCACTACATCTGCTGTTCTCCAGTCCTGCAGTACCACACCTGACTCTAGTGAACTATTAAATAGGTCTGCTAGTGGCCCTGCCAGCTCCTCAGCCAGTTCTTTTAGTACCCTTGGAACATCTTGTAATTATCTTGGAACATCATGGAACAAGAAGTTTTGGAACTTGTTGCCACAACCACTCTGGTTTAGTGATTCACCTGTTGGCATGGTGAGAGTGTGACTGTCTTCTGTTGCCAAGTGGACCGATTGTGGAATTATCTAGGCTCATTTCTATATTCTAGGTACTAACATACTACTAACATACTATTTGCCAGCAGATTAGGCCTTACGGTCTATCGAGTCTGCTCGAACCTTAGATCCTTAGTTGGGTGCCGAGACCCTCCCATCCCTTGTGCTCCAGAAACCCCTGTCATCCATCCCCACCCCCCTGGGACAGGCCATCATCTGTTACATCCACTTTATGTGTCTGTCCAACCCTCTCTTGAAGCCCTCCACTGTGGATCTCTGAACCAGCTCACCAGGCAGTGCATTCCAGGGTCCACCACCCTCTCAGTGAAAAACCTCCTCCTCTTTCCCCTTCACCTTCCACCTTCCAACTTCAAACCATGCCCTCTGGTGATACCTCCTGCTTTTAGTTTAAAGATCCCTCCATGTTTACCTTATTTATTCCCTTGAGGTACTTGAAGACCTCAATCATGTCCCCCTGTCTCTCCTCTCCTCCAATGAAAACAGGCAGAGCTCCTCAAGTCTGTCCTCATTGTCAAATCCTAGCCCTCGTATCATCTTTGTTGCCCTCCTCTGTACCTCTCCAGGGAGCTGTATGTCCCTTTTCAAGTGTGGTCTCAGTACTGTACACAGTACTCAACATGTGGTCTAACCAGTCCATTGTACAGCGGCAGAATCACTCTTGCTCCTAGAGGGATCCCCTTATGATGCATCTCAACATCCTGTTTGCCTTGCTAGCCACCTCCTGCACTGCTCAGAGTTATTCATACATGCATCCACCATGACCCCTAGGTCTTTTTCCCCATTGAGGCCTCCAGCGCCCCTCCCAGGGTGTACCAGTGTTTAGGGTTTCCCCGACCAAGATGCAGCACCTTGCACTTGGTGATATTGAAATTTAATTTCCATGTGTGAGCCCAGCTTTCCAGGGTGTCCAGGTCCCTTTGCAGGGCCAACCTCCCTTCTTCTTCCTCAACTACTGCTCCCATCTTGGAGTCATCCGCGAACAGACTCATTTCACACCCTATACCCTCCCTGATGTCTGATATGTATGCATTAAACAGGATCGGACCCAGGACCGAGCCCAGCGGTATCCCACTACCTACCTCTCTAGGGTTCGAGAGCTCCCCACAGACCACTACTCTCTGGGTGCATCCAGCTAGCCAGTTTTCAATCCATCTGACCATCAAAGGGCCTAATCCTAACCCCATCAGTTTCTTCACCGGACCATTGTGGGGGACAGAGTCAAATGCCTTGCTGAAGTCCAAGAATAATACATTCACAGGCTTACCCCTGTCCAGTTCTGATGTTACCCATTCATAGAACTCCACAAGGTTGGTTTGACATGGTCTACCTGGCACAAACCCATGTTGCTGACTGTCCAGACCTCCCACCTCCTCCAAGTACACCCCCAATCATTCCTTTAGTATACTCTCCATTAATTTTCCCACCACCGAGGTCAAACTGATGAGTCTATAGTTACCTGGTACTTCCCATGACCCCCCTTTATGGATTGGCACCACATGTGCCTCTCGCCAATCCATAGGTACCCTCCCTGTCTCAAGTGACCTGTTGAAAAGCTCCGCCAGGGGTGCAGCCAGTATGTCTGCCAATTCCCATAGTACTCTTGGATGAATGCCATCTGGCCCAGGAGATTTGTCTTTCTTTAGGGCCTTGAGGGCTAACCACACCCTTTTGGGAGATAGCATCATCTGTCCCCTCCACCTTACTGGCCTTTTTATCCTTACCCAGATGTGACACCCCTGGGTTCCTCTCCCTCCCTCTTGCTCCATTTCTGTTGCTCCCCTGATCCCACTAACTGCCGCTTCTATCCCCTTTGTGCCTTGCTTTGTAGATATCCCATCCCCCTCCCTAATGAACACAGAGGCAAAGTACTCATTAAATACCTCTGCCTGGTCCCTCGCCTCTTCCACCCACCCTCCTTCTGATCTCAATTTGCTGAGATGGCCCTTAGTTTTTCTCCACTCCCCAATGTACCGGAAGAACCCTTTCCTCCATGTATCCCTGTGCCAGCCGCTGCCTTACTGGACTTTGCTCCCTCACCATACTGGTGACTTTTCTAGATGCAAGCTGGTACATTTCCTTATCCCTATCCCCTCTTGTTGTTTTATATTTTTTGTAGGCCGCCTTCTTTTCTCTGACTGCTACCTGTACCTCACTGGACCACCAGCTTGGTTTGTGTGACTTTGCTCCCTTACATTTCAACTTAGCGCAGATCCTGACTGCCTCATGAAGTCCCCGTTTTATGACCTCCCATCTCCTTTCCACACTTGTCATTGAGGTAATCCCCTTCAAGTGATCCTTGAGAATATTTCCCATGCCCATAAAGTCTGCCCTCCTGAAGTCCACTGCCAGTGTCCTAAATCTCACCCCCCTCCCTCCATGCTTATTTGAAACCAGACAGTATTGTGGTCACTCCCAGTCAGGGGGTCCTGTACAACCATATCCCTTACCAGATCCCCATCTGCCAGAACCACATCCAGAACATGCCCTCCCTTGTGGGCTCCATCACATGCTGTGTTAAGAACACATCCTGGAAGCCATCCAGCAGCCTCTGTTCCTTGGCCACCCGTGAGGACATGGTTCTCCAGTTTGTACCTGGCATATTAAGGTCCCCCATCAACACCACTCCTTCCCCTTTTGGTCCACACTGGGCAATGATGTTGTCCAGCAAACCATCCTCTAGAACATCATTCATCCCGGGGTTCCCTATATACTACACCCAGCTTGACCTTATCTCCTGTTGGGGATCGTAAGGTGACCCATAAGGCCTCCACGTTTCTCTCTGCCTCTTCTACCCTAGCAATTTCTATGTCATTTCTAATGAACATAGCCACTCCACCCCTCTGCCCTCCTTTCTATCCTTCCTAAGCATAGTGTGCCCCTGTAATGCTTAGGGTCCAGTCATGGTTTTGTTGGCCCACGCCTCCATGACCGGCCGCCACATCCACCCCACCCCCGAACAGCATGGCTCTGGAACTCTGGCAACTTGTTTCCCAAGCTCCTGGCATTTACTAACACCAACCCCACCCCTTATCCCTGATCCTCTTTGTCGAACCCCACCCAGATTCCTTATACTTCCATCCTCCCTCTGCTCCTCCTGAAACCTCCACCCCCAGTCTGTTTCCCCCCCTCCTTTGGGCTTGAAGCCTACTCCCCTCATCTGGAGGAGAGGCCTTCTGGTCATCCCTTCCCTTATCCCTTCCCCCTCACAAGTTTAAACCCCACCTTTCTTGCATGTAGTCAGCCATCCCCTGTTTAAGGACTTCCTTCCCTAATGGGGCAAGATGAAACCTGTCCTTGGCATATAGTCCCTTATCCTCCCAAACTCCATTCCAGTTCCCTAAACCCCAACCCACTCTTCTTCACCCCACTTCCTGAGCCAGTCATTAACCTCTGTGAGCTTCATTTTTTTCTCCACTGAGGCCTTTGGTACTGGCAATATCTCTGAAAAGGAAATGTTGCATCCATTATCCTGACAGACTCTGGCAAGTTCTTGGAACATTGCTTGGATTTCCAAAACGCTATTTCCCTCCAGATCATTAGTTTCCAAATGCACCAGGAAATCCGGTTTCCCTCCACAATCCCTAACCATTTCATACACCGTGAACTTTGCTCTGTGCACTGTCAGCTCAGAAATACTCACTACCTTCACCTGGCTATGGCATCCACCCCCCTGTCCCTCCCACTGGATACCCCTAATCATCGAGTCTCCCAATAACAGAACCTTAACACTGCCATCATCCTTATGGTTACCTCCACTATGCCCTCTCAGCCCCCCTTCCCCCCCTTTATTCATGATCTCAATTCCATGGGAGTCTTCCTGCCTTATTAGAGACCCCCTTGTCACCCTCCCCTTTCTGCCTCCCTTGCTATTTTGCCCACTTAACTCAAACCTCCTCTGAATAGGTGTCCCCTTTAACCCTCTCTTATCTGAACCATTTATCCTGGCCCTGATGGTTTCCCTTCCCCACACATCGTCCTCCCCCTTGTAATAGTACCCCTGCCTCCAGAGGCTCTCTGTGGGTCCCCTTTAGCTAGGGCCCCATCCTTGGTACTGACCCCTGCTGAAGGGCGCCTCTCCACCTCCTTGTCTCCCAGTTTCTCTCAATCATGCTCTCCTCCCTCATGTCTGGAATATGTTGCATCTCCCCCATTTGCTTAACATATATGTTTTCCCTTCTACCTCTGGGACTATTTCTATCCTTTCCATAGCCGGTCTGTGATGCCCTATGGGTATCCGACTCCTTCCCCCCGGCCTCTGTATAAGATTCCTCATTTCCACCAACCCCTTCCTCCCCCTCTAGGTTGCTTAGTAGCTCAAATTTATTGTGACACTCTATGTCAGCCTCCATCAAATAACTAGAGTTTCCCCTGACGGCACCTCTAAACTGCCCCTCTTCTTCCCCTCTTGCTCTGTTCACCTTAGGAGCTCCCTTCCCACAGTCTGCTGTTTTAGGCTTCCACACAACAGCCCCTCCTGACTCTTCCCCCTCCACTCTCTTTGTATTCAGAATGTTCACCTGTACGCTTTCCCCTTAGCACCAACTTCCTATCCAAGGGTCCTCTGTCCTAATATCCCCCTCCTGCTTGCTGTAACATAACGTCCTGTAATTTCAGAGTGTTGCCCCAGCCTCCCTCAGTCCCACCCTTTGCTGCCCATATCTACACCCCTTATCCTTGGACACCCTCCCAGCTCCCCAGCGTACTCCTAACCAATATACCTCACTCCTGATACAAGATAGCTGCTACAGAGTGGGCAGTCCCTCTCTCCAGGCCCAATTTAGAATTATTGCCATCCCACAGCCTGTGCAGCCTACAACCCTCCGAAGATGCCTGCCATGGTGGAATATGGCCACCCTGTTTATCCCCTCTGTTTTAATGGCACACCCCTTTCTCGGTCCCTTTCCTGAATACAGTTTCTCTCTATACTGACTGTAGTTATTTACAAACCCAGTTTCAACCCCACCAATAAAGTTCCCAAGTCTCACAAACACATACAGTCCAGTGTGTGTTCAGGTCCCACTAACAGTGTGTATGGCAGACATCAGGTACTGTATGATGTCACAGGCCCACTCATCTGTTACTTCCGAATTTCAGTCCCAAACAGAAATACTCAGCCCTTCAATCCCAACCCCAGTGGCTTTTCAGTATTTAAAAAAGCCTACAAAACAGAGTGGGTGGGAGGGTTCTTACCAAACACCAGGCAAACAACACATTTAAATTTCCCTCTAATTAACCCTGCCAAACAACTGTTCCCAAGCCTCCAATTTTACAATATCACAGCCCAAGTAACAGTTCTAATTCAAGGTAATAATTTTTAACACATAGAACTAATTTCACTTACAAAACTATCTAAATATTTCAGTTAAAACAGAATATAACCCCAGACCTCTGTCCTACCAGCCTGCAGCTTAAGTTCCCAAGTGAACAATGAAGGCCAAAGTAATTCCTGTTTAAAGACAAGGTTATTGCAGCTAATGTCCCTTCCCCCTAACACCAGGCAAACAACACATTTAAATTTCCCTCTAATTAACCCTGCCAAACAACTGTTCCCAAGCCTCCAATTTTACAATGTCGCAGCCCAAGTAACAGTTCTAATTCAAGGTAATAATTTTTAACAAATAGAACTAATTTCACTTACAAAACTATTCAAATATTTCAGTTAAAACAGAATATAACCCCAGACCTCTGTCCTACCAGCCTGCAGCTTAAGTTCCCAAGTGAACAATGAAACATAGAAACATAGAAACATAGAAGTTGTCGGCAGATAAGGACCGCAAGGCCCATCCAGTCTGCCCCTTTCTTTTTCAACCTTATAAATGTGCCATTGGCCTTTGTCAGTGACCTATCTATTCATAGTCATTTGTATTGCTCCCTTATGCCTATCCCATGCCTGTTTGAAGCCCTGCACTGTATTCAAAGCCACCACTTCTTGTGGTAAGCCATTCCATGCATCTACCACCCTTTCTGTGAAAAAGAATTTCCTCACATTCCCTCTTAATCGGCCTCCTCTAATCTCATGCTGTGTCCTCTTGTCCTGCTATTTTTCTTATATTTAAACATGTTAGACTCTTTCACCTTGTTTATGCCCTAAGGTGTTTGAATGCCTCGTCATATCACCTCTCTCCCTCCTTTGCTCAAGGGTAGTACATATTGAGCTCCGTTAATATGTCCTCATATGTCTTCTGATGCAGTCCCTGCACCATTTTGGTTGCCCTTCTCTGGACTGCCTCAATTTGGTTAATGTCCTTTTGAAGGTGTGGCCTCCAATACTGCACGCAGTACTCAGATGGGGCCTAACCAATGTCTTGTACAGAGGATTATTACCTCCGTCTTACACTTGTGATACCCCTACTAATACACCCTAACACCCCCTAGCCTTACCTACTGCTTTAGAGGTCTGCTTGATGATCTCAGGTCATCAGTGATGATGATGCCCAAGTCTCTTTCTTCCTTTGTGACTGCTAGCAATTCCCCTCCCAGCCTATAAGTGGCTTCAGGGTTTCTCTTCCCTATGTGCATGATTTTGCACTTCTTTGCATTAAATCCCAGTTGCCACTCTTCTGACCATTCTGCTAGTTTATCCAGATCTCTTCTCATTCTGCCCACCCCATCTGGATCATCTACTCTGTTGCAGATCTTGGTGTCATCTGCAAACAGACAAGCCTTACCCTCTAGTCCATCTGCGAGGTCACTAATGAAGATGTTGAATAGGACTGGCCCCAGGACTGATCCCTGAGGTACCCCACTTGTGACTTGCATCTCTTCTGACTGTATACCATTTACCATCACTCTCTGTTTTCTGCCAGTCAACCAGTTTGCCACCCAGTTGACCAACTTCTGACCCACCCCGAGCCTACCTAGCTTATTTATCAATCTTCTATGTGGAACAGTGTCAAAAGCTTTGCTGAAGTCAAGGTAGGCGACATCAACTGCTCCCTTGGTCCACCACTCTGGTTACCCAGTCAAAGAAATCTATGAGATTAGTTTGACAGGACCTTCCTTTGTAAACCCATGCTGTCTTGGATCCTGTGCCCTATGGATTCCAGGTGTTGCACTATCCTTTCCTTAAGGAATGCCCATAATCTTGCCCACTACTGAGGTAAGACTGACCGGTCTGTAGTTCCCCGCCTCCTCCTGCTACCACTCTTGTGAGTGGGATCACATGAGCCCTTCTCCAGTCTTCTGGGACCTCTCCTGTGCTCAGAGACTCACTAAACAATTCTGCTAATGGCTCTGCTAGTTCCTCCTTTAGCTCCTTAAGTACCCTGGGATGTATGCCATCAGGTCCCATTGCCTTATCCACCTGAGCTTAGCAAGCTCTTGTAGGACCCTTTCTTTTGTGAAGGAGTAGTGCTCACCTCCCTCCCCTGTGTCCATGATGCTGAGCTGTGGGCCCTGCTCTACCTTCTCTTCAGTAAATACTGAGCAAAAGTATCTATTTAGGATAGATGCCTTTACAGGGTCCTCCTCCTCACATGCTCCCTTTTCTCCATTAAGCTTAGCAATACCCCCATGGACTTTCTTCTTCACTAATGTATCTATAGAAAGTCTTGTCACCTTCTTTTACTGTTCGTGCTAGTGTTTCTCAGTTTGGGACTTTGCCTGCCTTACTGCCTTACCTGCTTCCCCTTAGGGCAGTTTGTATGCCTCCTATCTTCATCCTGCTGTGTTCCTGTATATTTCCTGAAGGCCAGTCTTTGGCTCTGACCTTTTCTGCCACTGTATTTGAGAACCAAAGTGGTTTCTTCTTCTTTTGCACTTCCTTTTCTGTCTAACACAATGGGATGTTGCTTCAAGTATTACATCCATAATGCTTGCCCACTTTGCCTGTACCTCCTCACCTGTGCTTTCTTTTGCCAGGGCTAGCTTAACTCTGTTGGCCATCTTATCAAAGTCAGCTCCTCTGAAGTCCCATATTTTTGCCTTGAATGGGATGATTTAGATGTAGTAGCCAAATTGAACCATACCATGTGATGGTCACTGGCCCCAGGTGACCTTCTACCTGGAGATCTGTGATCCCTTCCTTGTTAGTCAGTACTAGATCTAGGATAGCCCTGTCTCTTGTGGGTTGCTGTACCAGTTGTTTGAGGCCCTCCCTGCAGGGAATCCACTATGAGTCTAGTTCTGGCAGATGTTCCTGCTGGTATTGACCAATCTTTATCTGGCATGTTGAAGTCTCCCATTATCAGAACCTCCTTTAGCTGTCATGTTTTGTATATCTTCTAACAGTAATGTGTCTCTGTGTCCTCCCCTGGTCTGGGGCCTGTAGACAACCCCAGTTCTTATGGCTGTCCCATTTCCTGCTTCCAGGGTGACCCACAGTTCTTCTGGCTCCTTATGTGTATTCTGAATTTCTGTAGCTTTGATATTTTCATTAACATACAGGCCACTCCTCCCCTTGGCACCTCGGTCTCTTCTGAACAATACATAGCCAGGTACTGAAGTCTCCCAAGTGTGGTTACTGGTAAACCACGTCTCACTAATTGCTACTATGTCCAGTTTAGCCTCTGACATTATTGCCTGCAGGTCTGGGATCTTATTTCAGGCTGTGAGCATTTGTGTACATGATTTTCCATTGGCCAGATTTTGGTGTGTTAGTTGTTGGGTGAAGTTTGGCATTACCCCTGTGCATCGTATGGGGAGACAAACCTTTTTTCTTACCTGGTGATGCAAATGAACGGCAAACACGCTGAATTCCTGTTTGACCACTAGCTGAGGGGGGGGTGTTCTTCCCATTCGATGTATGGGGTGCTGCACCCCTCTCCCCATTTGCTAGTTTAAATATTCTGCAAAGACGTCAAACTTCTGCCCCAATGCACTGACTCCCTCTTTAGTCAGATGCAGTCCATCAAATTTAAAGAACTTTTGCTCCCCAGAACTGTTGCCAGTTCCTACAAATCTGTGTCCTTTTCCTGGCACCAGTCCTTGAGCCACGTGTTTAGCCCCTATCTCCCCTTCTCTGACCTTCCGTCCATCTGCTCCCTTCTCCCAGACTGGCAGGATCTCAGAGAAGGAGATGCCGGACGAAATAGATGATAGTTTGTCACCCAGCCTAGTCAGGTGTTCCTTGGTCTCCACAACTGACCCGGCTGGCGGATCATTAGTCCTGTGTGTACTAGGACATCAATGTTTTCTCCTGCTTTGTGAACAATTTTAGCAATGCGGTCAGTGTCTCTCCATGCTGATGTACCTGGAGTCATCTGACCATCACCCCTGGCTGGAGATGGGTATCAACTCCCGAATCATGGAGTCTCCTATGATCAGAAGTTTTTGGATTTCCTTTGTGTCTTGTTTAGTTTTGGTTCCTGATTTGGGTGAGTATTGTTGTGCTAGCTCCTGTGCCGCAGTGTCCTGTTCTGCAGTGTCTTCTGCCTCTTTATTTGATTTCAGAGATAGAGGCAGATACCTGTTTGTAGTGTTTATATGGTTTTGGAGGTAATGTGTTGGAGAGAGAGAGTGATGGGGCACCTGATTTGCTCCTCCTAACCACCTGCCAACCTCCTGGACCAACTACCCTCTGCCGTCGAGGTTTTCTGTTGGATGCTGGGGAAATGGCGGGTGGTTCTTATAATGTATTTTCTCTTCAATATGAAATTTGAGGCGTGCAATCTCTGCCCATGCTGCCTGGAGCTGAGACCTAAGATCTCCAAAGGCCCAGCATGTAGGACAGTGTCCTAAATCCTGTAAGACTGTCCTTCTGAAAATTGTTCCACAGTACCTGCAGTTAATGAAATCCATTCCAAATAAGTTGCTGGGTTTGTAACCTAGTCAGAGTAATTAGAAGGAAAAAAAAAGGAAAAAAATGCAAGTAATGGTTTAATTGTGCTTTGTTTAACTTGTTATAACAAGTTAAATTACTAGTGCCCCTGTAAATGAGATCACCTTGTGAGGCCCCACTGATCCGCCCCTTCCTGCTCTGCCACAGGAAATGTCACAACTGTGGTACCCTATAAAAGAGGCGTGAAGTGGTTGGGGATGGGGTGGGTGGCTGGGCCTTCCCTGCCTAAAAGAAGAACCATGGACGAAAGAACAAGGAGGTAAGAGCAGAAACATTCAGTCAACAACAAATGCAGTAACCCTGAAAGCTTATCCTAATGTTAGATAAAACTGTAAAACCTGTAAAGCACCACCTGTAATAATTTCAGAGAAGATATACCCTGTAAGAAACACTTTGCTCCAGAGAAAATAAAGCAGTAACAGAAGATATACCTTGCAAAAGACAATTTGAGTCAGAAGATTACAGCAGTAATCTGTTAGCACACACCTGTAGGCACACCTTGTAATAATGCAGAAGAAGGTATACCAGCAACAACAATTTGAATCAGAGAAAAAATAAAGCAATGAAATGTTAGCAACAAACAGTAGCAATCCCTGTGAGTAAAAATATAAAAACACCACCACACAGTAAATCTGCTTAGCCAAACTAAGTGTTAATCCTTCTCCCTTGCTCTGGTAAATTTCTCTACTCTGCCTTTCAAGCAGTCTTAGAAGGAAAGAGCTCAGGTGAAGCTAGGTGCCTTGGCCAGCAAACCAAGTCTTCTACCTGAAGGCCAAAGTAATTCCTGTTTAAAGACAAGGTAATTGCAGCTAATGTCCCTTCCCCCTAACACCAGGCAAAAAACACATTTAAATTTCCCTCTAATTAACCCTGCCAAACAACTGTTCCCAAGCCTCCAATTTTACAATATCACAGCCCAAGTAACAGTTCTAATTCAAGGTAATAATTTTTAACACATAGAACTAATTTCACTTACAAAACTATTCAAATATTTCAGTTAAAACAGAATATAACCCCAGACCTCTGTCCTACCAGCCTGCAGCTTAAGTTTCCAAGTGAACAATGCTCCTTGGTACTTGCTCCTTTTGTTCCTTGGGGATGACGGGTGGTTGCAGGGTGGGTTGTGGCTGCGGGAAGCAGGGCTGCAGCTATGAATCCTGGGGCCCCGGACAAGTCACTTGGAATAGACCCCCATTTCCCAAACCAGCTAATGAAAGAGGTAATGCCAGCACCTCAGGAGGGCCCCTCCTGAGCTCTGGGCCCCGGACAACTTCCCCACTTACCCTCCCATTACTGCAGCCCTGGCAGGAAGGACAGTGGAGGGGGTTCAGAATGAAGGGTTAGCTCCTGGTCCACTGTCTTGGCGGTGGTGACTCCACCTGTTGGCAGATGGCAGAGTCTCCACTGCCCCTCTGTTCTGCTGTCCTACCTCAGCCTGTGATTCTACTAGCCACTGCCCCAGGGTTGGAATGGGGGTAGTGTATTCTGGGCTCAAATACTGGTCGCAGGCCATATGGGTTTTGACCTACGGTGGGGTCATGATTTTCAGTCCTGAGGACTGTGGAATTTGGAGCTGGGTGAAGATCAAGGGACTGCTGGATAAGAACTTGTTCCAGTGCACTGTTGATCTTGTCTGTGTTATAGACCTGCTTATTGCCCTCTGACCCTGTGCCTGGTGGTCAAGACCTGTTTCTGGCTCGCTGAAGAATCATCTTGTGGCTCTCACATAGCAAACAGAATTCTCTATTTTATTGGGGGAGATAGTGAGAGAACCTCCAAAAGTTGGCTTCTGAATTGGATTAATTTCCATTGTTGCTGGCTGGAGAGCAGCAGCCTTAGTATATGACTATATGGACTTGGTGAGGGTGAGAGCCTTGCCCCATGTAAAGACATTTTCTGAAGCCCTGGTGTGCTTTGTATGCATGGATACTATCTCTGCACTGATTTTTTCCTTGAACATTTTGGCAGTTAACTTGTTGAGACTTTTGGGGATTGGTTTATTTTGTGTTGAGGTTTTGGTTACAAGAGTAGGGATTAGGTTATAGTTTCTTTAAGGGAGGGTGGATTGTTTAGCTGTATTTTATTCTTTATGGGGGCTGGCTTTGGGTTGTAGGACAGTATGTGCCAGCAGTTGGCTCTCCCAGTCAGGCGCTACTCCTACCCAGATCTTCAGTGTCTCCACCCCTTTAATTATGCTCCTCTGCTCACTGATGTTTACACTTAATGTTGGGCATTGGAGATAATGGGTAGGAGACATGGAGGGGGTCCCTAATAATGGGGAGGAGAGGACCAGAGTGGCCGTATTGGGGAAGAAGACATCTTGGGGCAAAATGGAGATTGAAAAGGGGTTCCCCCCTGTCTTGTCCCCATATCCAAGGGCTCCACTTTGAGTGGTCAGGTCCCTCGGTTGACTTCGGAATCCCATTCTACCCAGGTGGTGTTATGTAATGCCAGGTCCATTAAAACCAAGATGGCATTGATTGCCTAGGTGTCTTGCAGCTATGCTTGTTCCTCAGGACATACACCATGGTCTACAATCAGCTGATAAATCATTTCTGAATTTGCCAAGGTGCCGCACTAGGAAAGGAACTGTTGCATTTGAGTATGTGGCTCCACAGCTGTGGAATTCCCTTCCCCTCGACATTAGACTTTCTAGCTCCCACACATGCTTTAAGAGAAAACTGCGCTCAAATCTGCTGATTGCTGATACCTGTTCCTGCTTTCACCCTACCTAATTACTGATGTCTCTGGCCATACAATAGTATTTCCTCACCTCTATATAACCCTCTTACTGCCTCAGCCTGTCCTGGCTCCCTTTCCCTGCCCATATACAATCTTGCACTGCAGGCATCTCCATTACACTTACATACACTCATATAATCTAATTTCATGGCTTGCTCCCCTCTTCCTCACTTACCGACCTTTTCCTTAATGAAACCCCCTGCTCTGAATGGTTATTTCTTCCTTTTGTATTACCTGTTTTTGTTTTTGTGTACCTTGTTCTGTTCATATGATATGTCACCTGATAATTTATTGTCCAAGGTCCTCTCTATTCATTGTATAGGTAGGCACCTATGAACTTATGAATGGTCTACTCTGTATGTCTCTGATGTATTGTATCCACTTTAACTCACTGTATATAAAGCGCTTTACTTTGTATGTTCTGATATATTGTATCCTCTTTAACTCATTGTATGCAAAGCACTTATAAATTGTTATTCTGTTAAGTTACTGCATGTCTGTACTCTCCCGGGTCATGCCTGAAAATAGTCATTTTATGGCTAGTGCACTTACCCGGTTAACAAAAGCTAAATAAAAATAAAATAAATCTTGTTGCATCATCGGACCTGGCATGCATCACCAAGACCTGTCTGGACATGCATGCTGGCCTAATTCTTGAGGCAGTGGTGCTGGATGGGTTCTTGGTGGTACATCTCCCGAGGTTGGATCATAGGGGTGGGAGCGTTGCCATTTGTTTTAGAACTTAGCTGGGCCTGTTAGATGTGCTGGTAGGGGAGACCTGATTCTTTGAGCACATCCTGAGCGCAGGTGTGGGGTGCAGAATTCTTCTCATTTACTGTCCACCCTGGGATGAGAAGCAATTTTTGCAGGAAGTCACTGACTTCGTTGTCAACATGTTGTTGGAGTCGCCCAGAGTGATGGTGCTAGGCGACTTCAATACCTGGATCAACGACGAACATTTGCATTTTAGGGAGGACTTCCTCCAACTCATGTATGCTTTGGGCTTCACACAAGTTGTTTCCTCTGTGACCCATATTCTGGGGCACTCACTGGATCTGATCTTCCTACTGGGTATGGAAAGTGCCGACTTGGTGGTGGAACCAGTTGGATGGTCTGATCATTGCACTACCATGTTCAACTTCCAGGCACTCACCCCCATAGGCCTGCCCCTTTGGAGATGGTTCAGTACCAACCATTGAGGTATGTGACCCCAGATGGCCTAATGGTGGTACTGGACCTTTCAGAATGTACAAGTGCAAGCATGGATCCAGAGAATCTACTACTTGCCTATAGTAAGGCCATGGTGGCAGCTCTGGACTCCATAGCTCCTGTCCGGGTTTGCCCTCTCTCCCTTCATCCTCGCTCCCCATGGTTTGATGGGACTTTGAGGGAGATGAGGAGTGTAGGGCATAGGCTAGAGTGATGCTGGCAGAAATCTAGCCTTGATGCCAACAGGTTACATTGATTGCACATTATGTGGATTATTAATCAGCGACCCACCTTAAGAAGGCAGAGTTTGTTTCTTGATAGATCTCAGCTGCACCAAATTGACCTGCTTAGTTTTTCCATACTGTGGACAGACTGTGCAATCCACCTTGTCTGCTGTCATGGAGAGCCTTGTCACAAGATAAATGTGACAAGTTTGCTCAGTTCTTTGCAGATAAGGTTGCTGGCATCAGGACAGAGATCAGTTCAGCTCTAATAGGGGTTGCAGTGACCAGTGGGAGGTCATAGAACCTTTGTCTGGTTGGTCAGCTTTTGGACATGTGGTGATCTTGGATATCATGAAGATCATCCAGAGTATGTGGCTGACCTACTGTATTTTGAACCCTGGCTCAACCCACCTTCTTGTGGGGTGTGTGGAGGTCATCAGCCCGATCCTGGCTGAGATAGTCCAGTGTTCGCTAGAGACTGGAGAGTTCCCTGTCTCCTTGAAGGAGGCAGAGGTGAATCTTTTCTTGACCCAGATTGTCTTGCCAACTACAGGCCTGTCTGTAACCTTCCCTTTGTGGGTAAGGCTATTGAGAAGGTGACTGCACTGCAGCTGGAGGATCATCTTGCCATCCATGACATCTATGATCCCTTCCAGTTGGGATTTAGGAAAAGGCACAGTACTGAGACCACCCTTGTTCAGGTGCTCAATGACCTCCTTGTTGTAAGAGATTGGAGGAGCCATACCATCTTGGTCCTCCTTGATCTCTCCATGGCAGCTGACACTGTGGACCATGGAGTATTGCTACAGTGCCTGTGATTGGTCTGTGGACTGTCTGGTACAGTCCTCAGATGGTTTCATTCTTTCCTCACTGGCAGGTCTCAGAGAGTAATGTCGGGGATTTATTCCTCTGTTGCTTTCTCCCTGACATGATGGGATCTGCAGGGCTCAGTGCTCTTCCCCATGTTGTTTACAGTGTACATACTGCCACTGGGGGACATTGTTAGGTGGTACAGACTGAGTTTTTATTAGGCAAGATAAGGCAAGGCAAATTTTATTTTTCCTGGCACCCAATCCCGGAGGCTCTGGGCGCTGTATAATAAAAACATTCTATCAATAACATTTTATATCAAATAAATTACAATAATATCAATAAAGAAAAAACATTAAAACATTTAATAATTGTATTATTTGGGACACAAAGCTCTCTAAAATAAATAATCAGCAGAAGAGAACTAAAGGCGATACTCTCAAAATCACTAATATGTCTGGTCTGGGAAGGCTTGACTAAACAGAAGGGCCTTGAGGCAGGTCTTAAAAACCTTTGCTGAATGGGCCTCCCAAACAGATGAAGGGAGCAAATTCCATAGGACAGGGCCAGTGACACTAAAAGCCCTGTCTGTGACAGTTTTCAGCCTCGCCCTGGGAATCACCAGGAGGCCCCTAGAGGAGGAGCAGAGGGGGCGGACCGAGACAGCAGGTGTAAGGAGGTCCAACAGATAGCCAGGGTGCAACTCATGTAGGGTCTTATAGGTGAGCAAGCCTACCTTGAAGAGTATCCTCCTCCATACTGGCAGCCAGTGCAGCATACGCAGCACTGGGGTTATGTGACAGAATTATGATTGCCCAGTTAACAACCTGGCAGCTGCATTCTGCACCAGCTGCAGCCAATGGCTGTCAACCCTGGAGACCCAGAGGAGGAGTGCATTACAGTAATCAAGTTGGGATGTCACAAAGACGTGTACTAAGGTGGGGAAGTCCATGGACGGAACTAGGGGCTTAACCCTGGCGATATTCCTAAGATGGCAAAAGCTGGTCTGGACATTGGATGACACCTGAAATTCAAGCATCAAACCACTGCCAAAGGTCACGCCAAGGTTTCGCACCCTAAAGGAGGCCTTCAATGGTACAGATTCCAGGAATAAACTGGATTCGGCATCAGAGGCCAACTTGTTCCTTCCTCTATTTGACTCCACCACCAGTGCCTCCATCTTATTGGGATTCAGTCACAACCAGCTGGAGGCCATCCAATTGCTGATCTCCACAAGGCAGTTGTTAAGTACTTCCACTGCACTAGATGTTCCAGGGGCAAAGGAAAGATACAGCTCGGTAACATCAGCATAGCAATGAAAATCCAAGCCATATTTCCTAATGAGCTCTCCCAGGGGCAGCATATACATGGCAAACAACACTGGAGACAAGACCAAACCCTGAGGTACTCCACATGACAGTAGGCTAGAGGAGGAAAAGAAATTCACCATCACTACCCATTGCCTTCTATTCGTGAGGTAGGACTCAAACCAGAAGATAACAAAGCCAGTGAGTCTGCAAAATTCCTTCAGGCAGTTGAGTAACACACAATGGTCTACCATGTCAAAAGCTGAAGAGAGATCTAGGAGGACAAGAATTGTTCCTGCCCCCAATCTCTAGCCCTGAGGAGGTAATTTTGCACCCAAACTAGTGTGGTTTCTGTACAATGCCTTGTACAAAAACCCAACTGGAAAGGCTCATAGAGATCAAAGGCCACAAGGTGTTCCTCAAGTTGTTGCACCACAACCTTTTCAACAACTTTCCCTAAAAATGGGAGGTTGGAGATGGGATGGTAATTCACCTTGATATCAGGGTCCAAAGAGGACTTCTTCAAGAGTGGATGAACCAGAGCCTCCTTCAAGGCATCTGGAACAATCCCCTCTGACAAGGAACACCGGACAATCAAGGCAAACACCAGGCCAAAAGTGTTGACACATCTCATCAAGAAATGAGTCAGCAACAAGTCCAGTTCGCAATATGTGTGCTTTAACCTGGAGACAACCCCGATGACCTCTGATGTTCCACTGGTTAAAACTGCCCCCCCAACTAGGTAAAGGACTCAACGGACGCCTCAGATGATCACTGTTGGCCACAGAAAAGCCCACTGGTGGAACACTGAGCTGGATGGTGGACACCCTGTCTGAGAAGAATCAAGCAAATTCCTTGGAAAGAGTGTCAGAAAAGGTCTTTTGTGGCTGAAGATAGGCTGGATTTAAGAGCCTGTCCACAGTCCGAAAAAGTGCAGCTGGTCGATTCTTCCCAGCAGCAGTCTCTCTGGACAGGAACTCTGCCTTCTTATAAGTGATTGTCCCCTGATATTCAGTATAATCTGAGCAGAGGACCAGTCTGTCCATCTCCAGCCCAGACATCCACCAGCAGTGCTCCAACCTCCGACCCATGATCTTCATCTTCTTGAGGTCCCCTTCAAGGGGACCTCAAGTGAGAGGATCTGAATCATACATGAGTTGGTGTGAGGGAATCCAGAGTAGCTGCCAGCACCCAGTTATAGGTGGCAATTGCCTCATCTGGACCCCAACACATGCACCAACCACACTAGATAGGTCAGCTACTGACAGAAATCCCTCTGGGGTCAAACCCCTCAATGGGCGGTAGCTGACCATCTCTGCAGGGGGAGAGCTCTTGGGGGGCCCTGAATGAGAACCCTACCATGCAGTGATCGGACCAAATGACCCGATCAATCCTGAGGCTATTAACCTCAAGTCCCAGTGAGAAAACCAGGTCCAACATATGGCTGCCTTGGTGGGTCACAGAGGAAACTTCCAGCATCAGGCACATAGATAACATTGTCTGGAGGAAGTTGTAACCTAGCCTAGATGATTCATCTTTGGCCCAGGTGTTGAAGTCCCCCCAGGATCAAAACTGGGGGCAACTCCAATGTCTCAGTGATGACTAAATCAGCTGCTTCCTGTAGGAGTTCACCTGCCGCCCTAGAGGGGCGGTAAATCAGGAGAATTCTACAACCTGCGACCGGACCTCCATACACGGCAACACATTCACATGAACCCAGTTTTCCCACTGGGTACACGGAGAAGCCAAGCTCAGATCTAAAACAGATGGCCACTGTCCTGCTCCTTCATTCCACTCTGGGTCAGTACACTACCGTATACTGAGGAGGGATGGCTGCCTCTAAAACTGGGCCAGTTTCATCACCCACCCAGGTCTCAGTAATGCAAGCCAGATCAACCAAGGAAATCAGGTCCGCAATAATAGCGACCGTGTTCCTAATCAATCTGGCATTGCATAGCACTACCCTGAGAGGACTGGTGGAAGGTGTAGCCCCTCTGGCTACCTGCCCACTCAGTCTGGTGGAATCCCTGGAGACGGGGACCAAACATGTCTCACCTCTCCCAATGTACCATCAATGTCCAGGACTCCTTCTGCACCTGACTACCTCAGTCCTGCCCCCCCATTGGTGACAGGGGTACCCCACCACAAACGATCCTTATGGCTCCTATTTATCCTGACCTCACAACAGTGATGTGCTGTAGTAGCAGACACAGGGAGATCAGTAAAGGGAGGCAGATCGAGTAGCAGAGATACACCTTACACCATCCAAACCCGCCCAAGTCCCCCCAATCTCTCCAGACACATGGTGTCTCACCAAAGGTCCCAAAACCACTAACTATCCAGTCACTCAAATCCAATCACACTACTAATACAAAAAAAAACAGCCCTAACCAATCAAACATCCATCCACACACACACTTAAACTAAAACCTAAAAAACCTACCCCAGTACCCACCCAATTACCAAAATAGTAGCAAGCCGTAAAATTTTTGGGAGCCCAATAACCTGGATCTCATAGACTAACTAAACTGCCCAACTGACAGGGGCAGAATATAACAAAATTAATGAGAACAATTCAAGCAATTAGCAGTCTTCTCAACCTACAGATTGTTAAGTGGGTGTGGGAGGGGGGAGATTCTCTCACAATCTTCCCCCACAAATCCAAAGCCAAAGAGAATATCCAAAGGTTAAGTTTTAAGTGCCGGGGGGAGGGACCCCGAAATGAATAGAACTAAGTTACTCTAAGGATCCAAAGACAATCCAACAATAAACCTAGCCCCCCCAAATGATAATCCAATTTGGGGGGGTTGGAAAATCCACAGCAGGCAACAGGATTTCAAAGCAGGGCAAACGGGCAGTCAGAGGGGCCAAAAGTCCAAAGAATTAGCCAGGTGCAGCTCCAACTAAGAAGGTGACTATTCCACCCAGGAAATGAGCACAGCGATGCCCTCAATGCTTGCGCTCTCCAGGGGACAGAACTAGACAGCAATAGCAACCCAAGCAGATAGAACGGCCTTCGCATATGCAGGTAAGCACAGCATCCTCACAAACCATATAGGACAAAATTCGGATGGCTCAAAGACGCCACCCAGAATGAGAAAACCATAGGGCAGTCCCAAGATCATTCCTCCTAGTTCATTCCCTTACTCCGATTATAATCCAAACTCCAATACCAACCCCCAGCTCAGCTGCAGAAAGCCAGACTCCATCACAGCCCAAAGGCAAGATGAAAGGCTGGAAACCCCATGGCAATCAGAGGTTCCCCACAAAGTTACTTCCACACCTCGGCACTCCCAAAGGTAGGGATCCAGGGAAAAAAGAACCCTAAAAACAAAAACGCTATCTCCTATAATATGCTCACTACTCCAGCCCTGCCTACACTATGTACCCTAACTATCCACTAAACCCACTTAAACCCCATTACATTTTGGGTCTTCCAATCAAAGAAAAAGACAGGATGACCAGGCTCAACCAGATTTGCTTCCACAAATAGTTTAAAACAGGAAAAAGAAAGGCAGTGGTGCTCTCAGTCTTGGAGAACTGTAGACGGCCGGCACAGCTCAGCCGCCATCTTGCAAACCCCATGACTACTACTATGCAAATGATACTCAGCGGTACATGTCCTTTACATCTGGTCAGGATGTTGTGATCTTGGTATTTAACAGCTGCCTATCTGAGATCCAACAGTTCTAATAGAAGTTCCTGCGCTCAGTTGTTAGCAAGTGGGTGCAATTATGAGGGCAGCCAGCCCCAAAATATGACAGAAAAGATAAAATTGCACTCCAGAGAAACAAATTGCAAAGCAGATTTGGTGCTTGAAAGTTTGTTAATTTATTTGAGCAAAACTGCTCAAAAACAATATATCAATGCTGATCATACACACAAGCTGAACTATTTTTTCTGTAATATCTGAGATCCAAGACTGGATGAGTGCCAACTGGCTGAAGCTGAACCCTGACAAGACTGAGATTTTGGTCCAGCATCTAGGTCATCAAGTAGAGGGGTTTTCGGCAGGGCTGGCATCTGGTCTGAAGCTTGGAGGCTGCCAGCTGATGACCTCTGAACAGTTGTGTAGTCTGGGCATTATTCTTAATGAGGGACTGACCTGAAGCATCAGGTGGCATCCGTCATCAGAACTTCATTTTACCATCTGAGGAATATCGCCTGGATTAGGTATCTGCTTCCATCCGATGACCTTCCAACACTGGCCCATGCCTTTGTGACCTCTAATCCAGATTACCGTAATGCCCTTTACCTAGGGCTACCAGTGGTTGACATCTGACATCTGCAACTAGTGCAGAATGCGGCAGCCAGGCTACTGACTGGGCTTTCTCGATCTAGCCACATTACTCCTGTGCTGTACAAGCTGCACAGGCTACAAATTTAATGGCAGATCACCTTTAAGATCAACTTGCTCTCCTTCAAAACTCTTCTTTGTCCACTAATTTTCAGTCTCTTTATCAACAATCTCTTGACAGCCTGCAACAATAATATTATCCTTTATGCTGACAATGCTGTCCTGTTTTCAACATATACTGACCCACTCCTTCTTTCTTGTGATCGTCAGGCCAATTTTCGCCTGGTCAAAACATGGGCTCCGATTCCAGAGGGTGGGCATAGGGCTTGCAACAAGCCCTGTGTCCAATGTAAAGATTTGACGCGAATCATGCTAAAGCTTCCATTGATGCAACTCTGTCATTCCAGAAGGATTGATGCAGTTGCAATTAGTTTTAGTTTATGGCAGCTTGCACCAAATGCTTAGTGTGCAAGCGCTGTAATTAGGTACTATGGGTGTAAAGTTAGACCATCGGGAGATGGTCTAACTGTGCGGTGTCAGGGACTTGTGGCATCGGCTTCTAGAATACTGCATTTGATGCATGTCAAAACTTACATCAAACAGCCTGCCACAGATCCCCTGCGGCAATCGTAGCCACTTTTAGAATCAGGCCCATGGTTTGGTCAGCATAAACTGCTGATGAATTATAAAAAAAACAAAGCTATACTGTTCTCAAACCTGCACAGCAAGGTATCGAGTGATACAGGTGACTGCAAATGAGCGACTACCATAATAGCAACTCATTTGCAGCACCTCATATTTGGGCTACCCTGTAGGGTAGTGAGGGATGTTACAGTGAGGGCAGGGATGAGTGAGGGAGGGTTGTGGCACTGTAAGAGTGCAACCGAAAGGGGAGGGATAATGAAGAGGGTTTGTGTTGTGCAGTGCGGTGTACTGCTGCCCAGCTAGCTGTATGGTGTGGTGGTGAGTGTGGCAGCTCCAGAGCAGTAGGTACAGGGTTTGGGGCTGGGGAGTGGCAAGTTTTACTAGCGCACAGAGTAATTTATTTTTTTGTGACTTTCTCCCCCTCTCTGACATGCACCCCCCGTGGAATTGGTTATCCAAAGTCAGGGGGGTATTCTTGTTGCTGTTGTGTTGGTTTATGTCACCGGTAAGTATACATTGCTGATTTGCTTTTCAGTGATGTACACTCACCATAACGGTGATTGTTGTTTTGCAATCACCATTATGACATGGAACCGTACAGCAAACACAGAACAGCTAGCCTAACTATCGTGAACAAACAACACCAACCTCCTGAGCAAGTTCAGGATTTCAAATACCTTGGGGTTACACCTGACAGTTCACTTTCATATAACTTTCCTGTCAATCTAATCTCCAAGGCTGTTAACTTAACGTTAGGAATCCTCTACTGTTATCATCGCCACCTGACACCTGAGGCCTTGTGCATAGCTGTAACTGGCTCAGTCCTGTCCATACTTGATTATGGGCTAGTTATCTAGGGGTCTGGTACTAGCACTACTCTTAAAAGAGTTAAGACTGCACTGAATAAGTGCTGCCAGCTTGTGCCAGGTGCTGGGAAACGGACACATACAGCATGTGCAAACTGTATAAACAGAATAACTGGCTCCATCTCGGGGCAGAATTTCCTACCAGATCTGCCTTCTAGCAAACAAAATTGCCTTTGCCTCACTTTCCCAGCTACAGAAGCTTTTATGCTGCCCGCATACAACTTGCATTCCATGCGTAGTGCTAATAAACCATCATACCTTGTTCTTGTCCTGTTTTGTTGAACCTTTCAAGCTCAGTGCACTTTCAGTGTTAGAGTTCCTACCTGGCTGAATGGACTCCCTCATGAGCTTTTTTCAGAGAACAAGCTAGACCCCTATAAGTTCAAACTACAGCAGTACCTCACTAATCTTTGCAGCTGTAACTGTACCCCTTAGGCTGACATGTCACTCCACCCATTCTTAATGCCTCTCACTACTTGTAAAATCTCTCACCCTCTCCTCCCTCCCTGCTACCATAAACTCCACCTAACCTGCACTTTTATCCTTCCCACTCACTCTTCTATCTCCTCTTCTTATCTTCTCTTACACCCCTCCTCCGGAAAATCTTTTCCAGAGCACACCCCTACCTCCCTTCTCCCAACTCTAGATCTCCTTGCCTAGACAGTCACCTCCTTCCAGCCTTCTATGCTGTCCTCTTCCTCCTTCTCCTCTTGTTTGCCCTAGCACTTTTCAGATGCCACCAACACTTATTGACACTATTGCTATGGTGATTGTCTTGATTGCTCTTGTTCCTTGCCTGCTACCTATTTTCTTCTGTAAGCACATATTTTGATTTCTCTGATTTTTCTTTTTTTTTTTGCTGCTTGATTGATTGTAAATTGCATGTAATTAACACCTTTAATTAAGCCCATACTAAAGGAAAGGTTGGTGGACTATCTGGAGGAGCATGTTCTCCAGGATGCAAGGCAGCATGAGTTCATGGGGGGGGGGATCATGTCAAACAAATCTGATTGACTTCTTTGATGGTGTCACTAAGATGGTACACAGGGACCAAATGGTAGACATCCTCTAACTTGATTTTAGCAAGGTCTTTACTCTGTGCCCCACAAAAGGTTGATCAGGAAGTTGGTGGATCTCAGGGTTGGTGAAAAGTGATACATACGGTCGTTATTTTAGTAATAGTTGAAGTTCTAAGACAGAGGTATAAAGTACTCCAAATAATATTTAATGGCACAAGGAATAACACTTATCACCCTAGGCAACTGGCTGAAGGACAGAACCAGATGGTGGTTGTGGGGGGGAGAGTTATCTGGCACAAAACAGGTAACCAGTGGGGTACTGCAGGGCTTGGTGCTGTTGCCGGCATTGTTCAATGTCTTCATCAATGACATTGGAGATAGCACTAAGGGCAAAAGGCAAAATGGGCTTATTCATGGATGACACCAAGCTCTGTGGGAGAGTGGACTCAGTTGAATAGATACAGGTAAGGTAAGGTAAAATGTATTTTTAAGCGCCTTTCAAATGATCAAGTTGCTTTATGATACAATACAGTATAAAACAAATAATATAAATTCAAATCATACAGAAAAAGCTTGATAAAACAAATAAGTCTTAAAATCAGATTTAAAACTCATGACAGTCGGATTCTCTTGACCGATGAGGTAGAGAATTCCACAAGGTAGATGCAGCATAAGAAAAAGCACATGCCTCAGGTATTTTTAAGCGAACCCTGGAAATCTCGTAATCCCTCATCAGAGGATTAGGTGGCAGTCGAAGGCAGTAAGGAGTAAGGAGCTCCTCCAGATATCGGGGTCCCTGTTTGTGTAGGGCTTTATAGGTCAGCAAGCTGACCTTAAAGGTGATCCGCCACCATACCAGCAACCAGTGCAGCTCATGTAGCACAGGCATACTATGACTGGTCTTAGATGTACCAGTCAGAAGCCTGGCTGCTGCTTTTTGCACCAGTTGCAAGTGGCTGATATGAACCCCAGGAAGCCCTAGGTAGAGGGCATTGCAGTAATCAAGGTGGGTGGTTACAAAGGCGTGGACCAATGTATGAAGGTCAGCTGGAGGAACCAGATGTTTCACCTGGATGATATTCCTTAGATGGTAAAAGAAAGATTTAATGACAGTGGAGACCAGAAATTTCAGAGACAAACTGCTATAGAAAATAACAGCCAGGTTACGCACCCGGTCTGAGGTCATGAGCTGGACACCATCAAGCCATAAATCCGAATGATGTCCAGTCCCAAGACCCACTTCCGGATGTCCTGGGTCCACAACCAACACATCAGTCTTGTCTGGATTCAACCTCAGTCAGCTAGTGCTCATCCAATCTTTGATCTTGGTTAGACAGTTTTTTAGCACAGAGACCGAATCATCCTGTCCGGGCATAAAGGAATACAGTTGGGTATCATCTGCATAACAGTGAAAACCCAAACTGTACTTCCTAATGATATCTCACAATGGCAGCATGTACACTGGATACAACATGGGTGCCAGTATGGAGCCCTGCGGTATCCCACAGGACAGGGGAAGGGCATCAGAGGAATAAATTCCAGTGACCACCCTCTGTGACCTGCCCATGAAGAAAGATTGAAACCAACTCAAAACTGTGGCAGATAATCCACAGAAATACTGCAGGCGCTCCAAAAGCAAGCCATGATCTACAGTGTCAAATGCTGCTGAGAGATCAAGAAGGACTAAGGTAGTATGAGCCTTTCGATCTCTCACTATTAGGAGACCATTTAACACCTAAACAAGGGCGGTCTCTGTGCTATGTCTCTTCCTAAACCCAGACTGAGAGCATCCAAGACATTATGGGTTATAAGATGGTCATCCAGCTGCAACGCAACCACCTTCTCAATAACCTTACCCACAAAGGGTAGATTAGAGACAGGTCAGTAGTTTGTAAGACAGTTTGGATCCAAGGAAGGTTTTTTAAGGAGTAGTCAAATGATTGCCACCTTGAGGTGATCAGGAAAAAAACCCTTTTCCAAGGAACACCAGACAATTTCAGCAAGGATCGGGCAGATAACATCTACGTAACATACCAATAACGACATAGGGCCTGGATCCAAACTACAGCTAGTTGGTCACAAAGTCTGGACAATCCTCACAATGTCCAAGAATTCTGGCAGGCTGAAGTCAGACCAGGCAGATTGTGTGCACACAACCTCCCACCGATCTCTGCAATCCCTCGTAGAGGGAGTTGGACCGATCCCTAACCTGATCCTAGCAACCTTATCCGCAAAAAACTTAGCATGCTCTTCACACTTTATTTGTGAAAAACCTCTTCCAGGCAGGCCTACTCCTATGTTGCAGTCCAGCTACCTGTCCCCATCAGCATTCCCTCACCAGCCGCAGAATGGAGCTACAGATAGTGGAGGACAGCATCCACCAAAGGCTACAAGGAGGCCTCCTGTACCAGTGGAGGTCTCATCTTCAGTGTGAACTGTCCTGAGCTTTCTACATCTCCAGGGCAATCAATCAGAGAAAACCCACCAGTGTGGTCAGATAAGTAGCCATCCTTCTATTTTCTTTCTATTTCTGTTCTTTTAATCCCCTGGGGAGTTGTAGGTATGGGGCGAGTTTGGGGTGTCTGAACTGATCGTCAGTGGACAATCTCCTTGGCTGACCCATCTGCTACCCCTTCTCTGTGTTACCCATGTAAGGGAACTTTCGAGCCTCTCTTCACCCCAACCTTGACCCCCATCATGCACTGCCATATGGTAGAGAAGATGCCTCATTCCTACACCGGAAGGGATTCAGCAAGGCCTGCCAACAAGCTCTCAGTGGACATTCTGATCAAAGGCCCAGGCACTTCTAGGTGGCAAGGAAGGCCTTTTTTGTGCCATCTGATTAAACAGCAGAACTTTTGTGGGTTCCACCTTGCTTACTTGTGTGTGTGTGGGGGGGGTGAGGTCCGCTGGGAAGCTGTGTCATATAATATGAAAGTATCTGTCGGCATGCGTAAACTGTTGTGCTGAATGGGTAGCCAGGATGTGTTTTACGTGAGGCTCTAAGTGGTGAATGGCACAGGCCTGTGCCCCTCAGGTATGTTTTTTTTTTATTATTATTTTTTTCTATCAAGGGGCGGTCTCCCAGCCCCAGCATTGGGGGGCTTACAGTACACTCTTCATAGGTGTGATGAGCCTGACCTCACCAAGAATTTTGTTGTGAGAACATGTTGGCACCCATCAGCAATAACCTTAGGCGCGCTGAAATAGTGGGCAGTTCTCCCCCACTTTCTTTCCTGTAAACCCCCACCTCATTAGAAGCATTGTGCAGTCCCACTTAACTACCCCAGCTTCTGAGCTACACCGCTGGAGCAGCTCTTTCAACCCTCTGGGGTTGCAATGAGTCACATGGTCCAACCTTCTTATTGGATTGCTCGATTCTCTCAGGGGGGGACCTCCCCCCTCTGCACTCACCATATTGTTAAGGAAGGATGGATACCACTTGATAACACCCTGGGAATAGGGGCTTACCTACAGCAGGGCTCTGCAGCCAAAGAGATGCCTCTATATCCCCAAATTGCATGGTACACTGTGCACAATGTATATAGTTTGCTAATGTGTTTATGTATGTTTGTTTCACAAGAGACACACACTGATGTTTCGTTATTTGTTAGTATAAGGATATCTGGTAGGGGCAGAGTATATGAGCTTTATCCACTCTCTCCATATCTGGTGGCGCTCTATAGAAATTTACCTTTTCTGGCTGGGCTGCCCTCACCCCCTATCTGCTGGTTGTTCTTGATACATCTCTTAATTAAATATTTGCTCCCTATTACTAACAGGTGATATCACTTGTCTGACATGGGATGTTGGAGGGCTTAACACCCCAAACAAGTGGAAGCAAGTTTGGGCCACTTTAAGAGTCAGGGTCACCTTCCTACAGGAGACCAAACTTACCGGGGGGGATCCAGAGAGGCTGAAGAGGGAGTGGGTAGGTAAGGTCATTCATGCCTTGGCCTCCTCTAGAAAGAGAGGGGTGTCAATTCTGCTTCGCAAGCAACTACAATGAAAATTGCAGAGACATGTGAGAGACCTTGAGGGTGGATGGGTGGTGGTACTCATGGATAATGGGGAGGGCCCTCTGATCCTGGGTAACGTATACTCTCCGAATGAGGACTCACCCTCCTTCTTTCACAAGTTGGCCCAGGTGCTGGGATCCATAGCTCCGGAAGACACCCCCATTTTATTAGGGGGTGATTTAAATCTTACTCTGGACCCTTTCCAGGATAGATCCCCTTCCAATACTGAGCCCCACTCCAGGGCTGTAATGGCAGTGGCTCAATTACAACAAGAATTGGCACTTACGGATATCTGGAGAATATTTCACCCCTCCCAGTGGGACTACACCTTTCATTCCCCAGTAGATAGTTCTCTTAGTAGAATAGACTTCTGGCTCACCTCTCCTACTATTACTAGTAACATTGTTAATACCCTTATTTATCCCTTAGTTATCTCTGATCATGCCCCTGTGCATCTTGCCTTCACATGGGGCCCCCTCTCCCTAAGTCTCCGGCTTGGAGGCTGGACCCATTGCTACTTCATGGCTCAGACTTTCTCCCTTGGCTTCAAAGGGAAGTAATGGAATTTTTTTGGCATAACCTCACTCTGCGGCTACCACATGGGAGGCATTCAAAGCTGCTCTAAGAGGGGTGATAATGGGGTATGTGAGCCGGCACCGAAAGAGGGGGGAACAGCAAACAACATTTGAAGGGGCTTGAATGACAACTCCAGGAAGTGGAGCTTGCTTTTAAGGCCCTACTTGTCCCTTCCCTTAGGTCAGAGGCAGGTCACAAGGTCACCTCTCTGAAGATACAAGTGAATGAGCTGGTCTCAAGAAAGGCAGAGATTTCGATCATTAGACTCAAGCATAAATATTGGGAAGGGGAAGAAAAGGTGGGGGTAAGCTGCTGGCATATCGTCTCAAAAAGCAGCAAGCCAAAAGGCATATAGCGTCTTTAGAGGATGCAGGGGGTAGGACCCAGACCTTGGTGCAAGGTATTAATCAAATAATGATGGATTTTTACTCCTCATTATATAAATCCTCCAGAGCCCCAGACCCCTAGGGGGTCCGCTCATTTCTGGAGTCCCTACATCTCTCCAAAATCTCAGAAGCCCAAGCTAATGCCCTAGATGCCCGATCTCAACCCAGGAGGTGGCAGACATCATCCTCTCCTTAAAAGGGAGCGACCCCAGGACAGACAGTTTCCCTATTGAAATGTGGCGGCTGTTGCATCCATAATCTCTCTGGTATTGCAGCAAGTATTTACTAAGTCATTTCAATGAGAAACCGTCCCTCCTGAAGTCTTTCCACAAAGGAAGGATGTGTCTGTCACCTCCTGAAGTGAATCAGATCTAGGCATTAGCTTGGGCTTCTGAGATTTTAGAGAGATGTAGGGACTCCCACGCAATGAAAAACTGCCTCTATTCTGTTCCAGAAATCCAGAATCTGGTGTTTTCTGTCATGGTACATTCAGCCTGTAGTGGAAAAGACGCTTTCTATACGTATTTCCTCCTGTTCCCTTAATTCAGAGGGTATTGCTCAAGCTGGAGACACAGGGGGGCAGAATGATCCTCATTGCCCCATACTAGCCTTGTCAGATTTGGTTTCCGTTAATCAACAGATTATCAGAAGTTCCACCGAGAACTTCCTGTTCTGGTATGCCTGGGTGAAGACGTTTATCAGGAGGCTTCCACTTGAAGCTAATAAAAAAAGAGCACTGTCCAACTCTAAAAATCAAATTCAGGGACTTTGTTCCTTAACTCTTTTAACATTGTGCTCTGGCATCTAAATATGGCAAGGTTAGAGGAATGATCAAATGTATGGCAGCTTAGATTCAATGCTAAGAAGTGCAAGGTAATGCACCTGGGAAACAAAAACCCAAGGGAAGAGTACACAATGAGGGGTGAGATACTAACAACAGCAAAAATGGAAAGGGACCTGGGGGTAGTCATATCAGATGACCTAAAGGTGGGCAAGCAATGTGAGAGGGCAGCAAGGAGGGCTGGGAGATACTGGGATGCATAGGGAGAGGCATCACCAGTAGAAAACAGGAAGTTGTTATCCCTCTGTACAGACAGCTGGTGAGACCCCATCTGGAGTACTGTGTGCAGTTCTGGAGACCCAATCTCCGCAAAGACATAGGCAGGATGGAAGCTGTCCAGAGGAGGGCAACTAAAATGGTGCAGGGTCTGCACCAGGAAACATATGAAGAGAGACTAAAGGAGCTTAAAATGTATAGCCTCGAGGAAAGGAGGGAGAGGGGGGACATGATAGAAACGTTCAAGTACCTCAAGGGAATCAACAAAGTCCAAGAGGGCAGCATCTTTCAAAAAAAGAGGTGTGCAAGAACAAGAAGGCGCAATTTGAAGATAGAAGGGGGCGGCTCAGAGGTAATATAAGGAAGTATTTTTTCACAGAGAGGGTTGTGGATGCATGGAACGGCCTTCCAGAGGATGCTGTGGAGTCAAAATCAGTGGTGGAATTCAAGCATGCATGGGACAGTCATAAGGCCATTCTAGGGGGTGGGGGTAGGAAGAAGTAAGCTACTGGTTAACTAGGATCTGCGGCTTATCCAGTAGGTAGGGAAATGGGCAGACTGAGTGGGCCAAGCGGTTCTTATCTGCAGTCAAATTCTATGTTTCTATGTTTCTATTGCAAACAGGGTCTCTCCCTTCATCCCTTAGGGAGTTGATGATTACTATCCTACCAAAAAAAAAGGTAAAGATCCTCTTAAAGCACCCAGCTAATGCCCTATTTCACTACTGAATACTGATAACAAGGTGCTAGCTAAGATACTAGCTAATAGACTTAATCCTCTCCTTCCCAGTTTGATCCACCCATCCCAAGTAGGCTTTGTTAAGGGCTGCTCTAGAGTGGACCATATTAGATAGTTGGTAAATTTACTCCATAAGGCCCAAACATTATCTTCCTCCACTGCTGCCATTGCAATAGATTTCGAAAAAGCCTTTGATTCCCTGGAGGGGGACTATGCCCAGCAAGTATTTTGCTCTATGGGCTTGGGGCCGGGGTTTCGGGTCTGGATTGGGGCAATATATTCATCCCTAGCTGCACAGATACTCACCAATACAATGCTGTCTTTCCCATTCATATTGGGTAGGGAAACCCGTCAGGTCTGCCCCCTTTCCCCACTACTTTTTGTATTGGCAGTAGAACCCCTGATGGTCACTATTAGGCAAAATCCTCTAATTTCCGGGGTCCAGGTGGGAACAAGGGCATACCCTACTCTTATGTATGCAGATGACCTGTTGCTCCCCATAGCCAATATCGTCACCTCCCTCCCTCCCCTACTGTCCACCTTTTCAGATTTCTCTACATTTTCAGGGCTCAAGATTAACCAGGCCAAGACGGAGGTCCTACCTTTAAACTCTAAGTGTACCTCTCAAATGGTTACTCAGCATGGGCTCCGATGGACCCAGGATGGGATTACCTGCTTGGGCATTACTATCTCTCCTAATCTGCATAAAATCTGGGACCTGAATATGAAACCACTTTATGCGTCCATTCGTACAGAACTGGACAGATGGAAATCTCTTCGACTGTCACTTGTAGGTAAAATATTCGCAATTTAAATGGTCACAGCACCAAAAATGATGTATCTTCTCTCCCACATTCCTTTGAAAATACCTTGTTATTGGTTTACTAAGTTAGACTCCCTGCTGGGATCCTTTTTGTGGGAGGGTAAGAAACCTAGGTACAGCAGAAATAAGCTCAGAGCTCATTGGTCGGAAAGGGGCTGGGGTCTTCTGTGGTTAGAGTGGTATAAATGGACCTTTCAGCTGGATCAGACATTAAAATTGTCCCTTTTCCCTGAACACAATGCTCCCCAGTGGCTGGATATAGAGAGAGAGGTATGTCAGCGTACTCACTTGGTACTATTGTTATTTAACCATTCCCCTAAGGACACTCGCTCTCATCCTACTATAGGTCCCTCTCTGGAATATCGGGTAAGGTGCATAAGAAGTTGGGTGCCTCCCCATCTCCCCTAAGACTTACCCCACTAAGGGGCAATAATGAGATTACCATCAATAAACAACGAATTGCATGCTCTCATGGGAGCGTGGTGGTATCTCATTGCTTCGAGATATGCTCATTTCTGGTACAGATACCCTAATTCCTTTGAGGGCCTGCGGAGCTCTTATGGGATCTCTCCCAAAGAATTCTGGTGACTCCTTCAAATAAGAAGTGCCATCCTTATGTACAGGCATAAGCAGCACCAAGAGCAACAAATCTCCCAGGTAGAGTCATGGTTGGCCCTAGAAAGAGGACAGTCAAGCCGGGTATATGCGGCCATTCGGAGCACCATCCCATCACATGCAGAGGAATCCAAGCATAAATGGGAGAAAGCACTGCATGCCCCTATTACAAACCTGGACTGGAAGTCTTGTTTAAAACTAGCTCACGGGGCATATCCTGACACCAGTAGTCAATTAATACAGAACAAGATCATTCACTCCTGGTACAGGACTCCTGTAGTCCTCGCCAAGGCAAAGCTGGCTCAGTCTGACCTGTGTTGGAGGTGTCAGGAACTCCCAGGTGACCTGTTCAACATACCTTGGTCCTGCAGGTTGATACAACCCCTATGGCAGGCTACCTGTGAGATGGGGTTCAAAATACTTAGGAAGCCTGTGTCTCATTCCTCTGAGTTGCTGTTATTAGGACTCCAGACCCCGGCCCCTCACCTTTGTCTCTCCAAGTTGAAACTACTTCTGACACTCAGTATGCAGGTTCAAAGACTCCAACTGTGTAAATGGTGGTCCCAGATAATCCCCTCCCTGGGGGAGGTACTTACCTCCATGGCTCAAGTTGCCAGCTGGGCCAGAATATCACATACTGTGACCTATACCCTCGTTAAATATACTGCCCTCTGGACTCCCTTCCTGCTGTTTTTGAAACCTAGGGAGGGAATCGGCTGAATAGGCACAACTACGCTACTATAATGGTCTTCTCTCATGGTGCATTTAGGGGCAAGTGCTGGAGAGGTTGTTACTGAATTATAGGTGACACTGCTGAATGGATGACATGGTATAATATCAGTAAAGGATAGTATATTTCTGACAGTGAAGACCTGTTTACTTTGTCTGTGTGATCTCTTGTATTCTGTAGCTTAAAGTAGAGGACAGCGGCCCTGGACCTGTCATAATTTCTGATGCTTTGTCAAATACTGCAGAAACTAACAGGATGGGGCCAGGTAAAATATGTTTGTATGAGTTAGCCATAATGCAATGCACCAACTGCTAATACTTTCAAAGTTAATCTCCAGCTGGATAGGTGTTGTACATCCAGGCACAGAGTATTATCCTACTGCTTACCTGGCTAGTATATTCAGTTTGTTACTATTTGGCCAGCATGTTCCATTGTCTGCTTCTACAGGCATATGTAACAGTCTGTAAGATCTTTGCATTGTATCCGACTGTTTTAATGTTTGTATCGTCTTAATAAGTCAAATCAATAAAACTTATTAACCACAAAAATAAAATGTCTGCCAAGTGTGTTAAGTGATGAGTCATGATGATATCATTGGAGCCACAGTCAGAGACCTACATGGCTCCCCATAGTGCTAACTAGTTTTTCTTTCCCCCTTTGTTTTGAATTGTTTCACCAGAATGATCAACACCTTGTGTTAACACGTGGCTTATTTTGACCAGTAAACATGTTTGGCTATGGTTTTGTTCATTTTGTTTACTTTAACTTGCTGAAAAGGTTTTGTAATCCAGCTAGCTTTCTCTTTGGCAAACCACAGTACAGTACAACACTTCAAATACCTGATGATCTAGTAGTTACGTGATGCCCTGAAATTTGTAGCGAAGTAGTGGTCTGGTCCAATTCCAAAGCTCATGTTTTCTTGGTAATTCACAAATAAGCTTCTCTTGTAATCTTTTTCCATGTGAACCCCCTGCACCTAGCCTGCCTTCTGTTGAACATCCCACCATCCATACTCTGTCTTTAGTATTACCTGGAGCTGCATATGAGCTTGCAGTCTCATGAAGAGAATTATCACACTTTACATTATAATCTTGTACCTCAGGGAGTTGTGCACACCTACTATATACCATTATGCTTCATCAGCTGGCACTGTTAAAAAAATGCCTCCAAATCACTCTCCAGTCCACTTTCTCAATGTTTGACTTCTGCTCCCACAGTAAACATTGAGTGAATCACCACCCTTCTGCACAGTGAAAGCAGTATGTACAGTCTCCCTGTTGTATTTTTTTCCTCGCCTCATTAACCAACAACTTGGCCTTCATAGTGGGCCAAGCAATAAGCCTCAGGACACACCAGAAAACCTGCTGTTCATACCCTCATAAGGGCTGCACTTACAATGGATAAACATATTATTAGCACGAGAGGCATACTAATGCTTTGAGCGAATCCACCAGACTTCCTGTGTCAGTCTATTCTTTTACCTGTGATCTGCAGAACCCTGTAGGACACTTCCTGGCAATTCTTCTCTAGTACTTTTCTGTGCTATACTCCACAATGCAAGTTGGCTGGCTACCACTCTTCCGAATCTTGAATGAGCTATACATATCTCCCGCAATACTGTCGTAACAAATGTCAACACCCCCCCCACACCTGAGGGTAATCTCCCTATCCTGAATTCAAGATTATAGTTTAGGTGCAGCCCTGCTTCTCTGATATTTGTCATCGCCGGCTGCTCTCATCCACAGTCAGGTAGTGATCACAGTGCTTGCAGTTCCGCATCTCAGATCTCACAATGATCTGCTCAACTTCCCCCTTCCTGTCTTCCCCTAACCTGAATATAGCTCTACCCTGCTGGAATGGTTTCTTCAGCCCGTCTCTAGCATTCATTCTTCTCACTTCATCCCCACACCAAAAATTGGTGAGCTCACTACCCTTCCGCATCATCTATGTGGTTAGCATAGTCTCCCATGTTATTGTTACATATTAATAATAAATGTGACCTTTTAGTAAGCCAGGCTGATAGCATCAGGGCACAAGGGGAAAATTAGGCCTTCCCACTGATATAAGGGAAAGGGAACATTATTTAACAAGAATTAGCACACCAAGCTGAAGCTTGTTTCCAGGTGCGACCTGGGAGCACAAGGAAGTTAAGTGACTTGTTCAGGATCACTCAGTATGCACCTAGGCAGCTCTGGGATTCAAATCCGAATTTCCAGATCTGCAGCTCAGAGCCTTAACCCACTGCGCTATATTGCCTCCTTTTATGATCTAAGTCACCTATGATTAGACACTATTAAATGACATGCAAAACGATGTGCACACCTGTCATTTAATAGTGCCTAATCAAAGGTAGTCTAGATCTTTTAAGTATAGGAAAGACCATCTTTCCCCTTGTTCCCTGCTGCTATCAGGCTGACACACTGGAAAGATTTGTTTATTTTTGATATGCCAAAAAACCCGGGGACTGTACTACCTGCACTCATGATGCAGAAGGGCGATGAGCTCACCAGTTCTTTGGTGTGGTGAAAATGAGTAAAGAATGAATACCAGAGGTGGACTGAGAAGGCCACTCCTGCAAAGTACTGCTATATTCAGGGAAAGGGGAAGACAGAGGGGGAGAAATATGAGCAGATCACTGTGAGATATAAGATGTGTGGCTGTCAGCACCATGATCACTACCTGACCCTATTGTCCTGGCCAACACTCCCCTTCCCATAAAACCAGTTCATGCAATTGTCCAAGGCTGTGTGTGGGTATTAATGTGTGAATTGGCTGCCACTACATGTTCTGTCACTTCACTGCCAGTCTAGTGTTGCTTGTAAAGCACTTTCAGCTACAATGTGTATGAAAAGCACTATGTAAATGCTGGTTATTATTATTATTTCCCATGGAAAAAGAGACAAGACAAGCATATGTTTGATTTCCGAGAAAGTATGAACTCTGGCATTGGACCACATAAGAACTTTGCTACAAACAAGTGATGGATCTTGACGGTGGTGAAGGGTGAGGCTGCATCCCCCCATTGTAACTTGCTTGCTTGCTGCTACTGCATCTCACTTTGTTGAAGAAGTCTTATTTATTGTTTGTTTGTTTGTTTGTTTATTCGCTTAACGGGTAAGCACACTGGAAACAAGTTCCTTTTACAGGTGCAACCCACATATATAGCATACAGACAATACATAATCAAACATACATATACAATGCAGCAAATTGCAGACAAAAATGTCTTTGTTACGTATAAAAT
Source organism: Neoceratodus forsteri (assembly GCA_016271365.2). Taxonomy (NCBI): domain Eukaryota; kingdom Metazoa; phylum Chordata; order Ceratodontiformes; family Ceratodontidae; genus Neoceratodus; species Neoceratodus forsteri. The sequence continues at coordinate 110,259,908 of CM057455.1, read as the reverse complement.
TCATAAAAAAAAAAAATTCATAAAAAACAGTTACAATTAAATTGAGATTTGAAATACATCCTTAATGCATCGGTAAACTTTTTGACAGAACACAACCACCTAATATCTTGAGGAATTTCATTCCAAAAAAATGGAGCAATATAAGCAAAGGATCTTTGTCCACTTTTAGATTTCATAAAAGGAATCTAGAGAAACCTACTGTCTGACCTATGTCTAGAATAATGACCATCAATATATGGTCTCAAAAACTTTGAAATACTATGTGGAATTCCAGAGTCCATAACTTTATATATGAACTTGGCCACACATTATTGGAAATTAATGAAACAGTAACCACCCATTTCTTTCAAAATCACACAATGATGAGATGACTTAGAACAATTTAAAGCAAACTTAGCTATCAAGTGAAGTAAAGTGGATTCTTTGAAATCACTGTCATGAAAGCAGTGTCAGTAATCATAGCTGCATAGTTCATAATAGGAAGTAAGCAGCAATTTGAAATAACCAGCCTAGACTCAGGAATAAAAATGAACGGTTCTGTACAAAGAACCTAATCTACAATGAATTCTTGAGGTAGCCCTCAAAAATGAGATTCATAACTTAGATGAGGATCTAGTAATACCCCAAGATATTGAAATGTATCAACATAGTCAAACAGTAATCCATCAAGAGATTTAACCTCCAAAGTACCAACCTCAGATCTCAGTCTAGGTGGGGTACCAAAACCATCACCTTTGTCTTAGATTTGTTTAAGAGTAATTTACAGGCCATAAGTGAAGACTGAAAATTGCACATTTCCTCTGTTAAAGAAACACCTAGATCTCCAACTGACAAACCCTGCGTATAAATTACTGCATCGTCAGCGTAAAGTGTTAGAGAGCATTATTAATCACACTTACTAGTTGATCAAAAACAAAGAAAACAAAAGTGGCTCAAAATAGAACCTTGTGGAACCCCACACTAACCATTACAGAGTCTGATACAGCACCCTATATTTAACCCTTTGAAACCTATTTGTTAAATAATCCTCGTCCAGTCCAGAAAAGACTCACCAACTCCCAATGACTCAAGTCTAGAAATCTACAATTGGTGATCAACTGAGTCGAATGCCTGGTCAAGTCCACGAACACGGCACCCGTGGAACACCCTTTATCCATGCCATTAAGTACGCGTTATGAACTCGACCAAGGCAGTCTCAGTACTCCTTCTCTTTCTAAAACCATGTTGGTTCTGAGACAATAATCCAAAGCGATCCACATACCCAATCAACTGATTATAAACTATTCTTTCCTGAACTTTAGCTAAAGCAGACAAGATAGAAATAGGTCTGTAGTTACAAAACTCATGTTGTGAACCAGATTTAAATATAGGAGTGACCAAAGTATGTTTCCATATATTAGGTATAGTACCTGTAACAAAGACAAATTAAAATAATACTAACTGGAAGTGCTATAACCGAGGCAGCATCCGCCAATAAACTAGGACATAAGCCATCAGAACCAGCTGAGCTGTCCCTCTTAATACAACGCAACAACTTCTCTACCTCCTTCGGAGTAGTAGTCCTTAAGTACAGTTTAGGATTAACTGTAAAATCTTCAGTCAATCCCAAGTAGTTCACCTTGGACTGGTCACTAAAGGAATCAGGCAATGCAGTAAATTTCAAATTAAACTCGTTAGCTATCTTCAGTGGACAAGACAACAGGTCACCATTCAACCTCATTGAACCTGGTTGACAAACATTAGGCCTTATGAAATTATTAATTGTTTTCCAAAAGTAGTAGCGTTAGATAACCCTTCACATTGTTTATGACGAATATAGTCTGTTTTAGCCTTCCTTATCTTAGCCTTACATTGGTTCCTTAAAGTCCTATACGCATGATAACCAGAAGCAGAATGGTTCATTTCATACGTTTTCCAGGCATTGTCTTGTTGTCTCATAAGTTTAATCAAAGGAGGTGTTAACCACCCATAAGTTTTCCCTCGGACCCTTCTTTTAACAAGGGGAGCTAACTGGTCCAAAACATGTGTAAACTCAGTAATGAAAAAATGCAATGCAGAATCCACATCAGGGATAGAATATAAAAAGACCAATCTATTTTACCCAACTCTGTACAAAAGAATGTACATCAAATTTAGAAAAGATCTCGAAATCCTTATAATTGGCTTAGACTTCTTCAGTCCCCATGTTTCCAAATACAGAAGACTGGATGATGATCATAACGAATCAGAGGTCAAACCACATTTTATCATATTAATAGGTCTATTTGTTAATATCCAGTCCAGCAATGTGTGATTTCCTGATCTATTATTGTGTCGAGTGGGCAAAGTAATAATTTGTTGTAAACCAGACTGAGACAAGACCGTATTTAACTTTGTTATATCTGAACCCATCAATTTAAATTAAAATCCCCAGTAGTATTAACTCTGTAGAAACCCCAGTATTCAAAGCATTTACAAGTTCTTGTAAGCCTGATTTGCTACCATTAGGTGGAAGATATACACAACAAATAGTTAATTTTTGACAAATCCAACAATAACTGAATAGTAATATGTTCACAATATTCCAAATTACTGTTAAATATAGTGGTCTCATTTACCAATAAATATTCCTTAACATAAAACAAAACCCCACCTCTACCAGTGACACGATCCTTTCTAAAAGTTTATAAGCAGGTATACAAAGTTCAGTATCAAGAACAGGTAAGGTTAACGAGTTTCAGTCAGTGCCAGAACATCCGGATTATATAAACTAATCCATGACTCCACCTCATGAAATTTAGATGTTAAACTAATACATTAAAATGCATAATTTTGAGGCCATATGAATGCTGCAAAAAAAAATCACTATCTGCCATATCGTTTGCTAAAGGACCAGGGTTGCTTTCAACATTGCCAGATCGAATTAGCAAGAGAAAGCAATGTAACCAGGTTCTTATGCAAACAGGCAGAACACATTTCCGTGTCTTATATTTCCTAACACTGTAACCCAAATTATGACACATGTATTTAACCTTTACACCAAATAAATGACTATAATTAGGAATAAACAGTTGAGTCTGGAACTCCAGAATCTGATTATTTTCATACGTTCTAAAGTCATTATTAACACACATAGAACAAAATAACCCATCAGTACACAAAACACAAAGTGTATAGGCTACACACAACAATATCCCTCTGTTAATCATAACTAATCTGTAGGTACAAACCCAAAAGAAATGATTAACTCTAAGCAAGATATTACAAACTCTAGTAGCCAAGTCGTCCCCGGTCTGACTCCGGTCAGACTCCTCTTCACTTTGCCGTCCCACTTAGCTGCTGCCGCTGTGTAGAAGGCAGCCTTTATATTGAAATCGCCCCCCTCCACTTCCCAGAGCTGCCACCATCTGGAAAAATGTGGAGACCAGTACAGAATTCAATGAAAGCAGGTGATGGCAATAATGCTGCAATCAGGTCAGGTACTGTGCTATTACCTAGCAACCCAAATCAGTCACAGCTCCACAGAACTTTAGCATATACAGTTCTCAACAACAGATGACTCATGTGCAGACTCAAACAGCAGTCTATGCAGCACACTTCAGGTCCTTCAATGTGATTAAAGTTAAAATCAGTCTATGAGTTAAGGGAAGGGGGTAAAACAGGTCAAACACAGCAATTCAGGTTTCACTCACAGGCTTGCAGGCTGTGAAATTGTAATTCACAGCAGTCGTTGGTAACTCACAGATGGCAACACTGACAGATAGAGTGTTATCAGCAAAAGATAAGAGGAAATAGCCAGTCACAGAGCCTGCCACACTCCGGTCAGACTCCTCTCTTCACTTTGCCATCCCACTTAGCTGCTGCCGCTTTGACGCTGATTGTATAAATGTTTACATTCAAAACTATGGATTACATGTGTAGGTTCTGTCAAAAACATACTAAAAAACTATAATAGCAGAAAATATAAAGGTCTAATACAAATGTTATCCAGTTAAACAATAAAAGGCAGCTCCAGTACTGCTGTGCAATGCCAAAAAAGGGCAATAAACTTAGGAACATGAGGCAGGACCAGCAACCACAGTTAATGTGTTTTAATATTTGAACAATAGTCCATACAGCTCATCTGGTCTCACAATGCAAGTGCAGAGTGCACCCCTCAACTCCCCTGACCAGTTTTGAGCATGCGCTCTTCCTCACCACCCACCACCCCAGCACCCCCCATTGTAGCATCCTGGATCCACCATAACCACTAGACCATCAGGTTATTTAAGATTTGTACTGCACTGTGGTTTGCCAAAGAGAAAGTCGATTGGATTAAAACACAATTTTAGCATGTTAAAGTAAACAAAATGAACAGAACCATAGCCTAACATGTGTATTGATCAAAATAATGCACGTGGTTTTGTCCAATTTTTTTTATTTAACCAGGAGAGACACACTAAGCTGAAAGCTTGTTTACTGGTGAGATCTGGGAGCAAAAGGAAGTTAAGTGACTTGCTCAGGGTCACGCAGTATGCAAGTGGGGGCTGTGAGATTCAAATCCAGGTCTTCAGGTTTGCAACTCAGAGCCTTAAACCACTGTGCTATACTGCCTCCTTTTGGTGAAGCAATTCTAAACAAAGGGAAAACAGAACTAGTTAGCACTATAGAGAGCCATACAGCTCTCTCACTCAGGCTCCAATGATCTCATCACTTAACACTTTTGGTTGCCATTCTAGTAAGCAGGTAAGGCAGTTTTTTTTAAAAATTGGAATGCTGATTTTACATTTTCCAAATGCTTCACAGCTGGTGGCCGAGAGGGCCTGGAGTCGCCTGCCCTCCCAGTGAGGACTTCAAGGGTCGCGAGTGTCAACCCGCCTTCCTCAGACAACCGACCGACACTGCTGTGACCTCCCCAAGTCGAAGGAATGAAGCTGGTGGCCGTGAGAGCCTGGAGTCGCCTGCCCTTCCAGTGAGGACTTCAAGGGTCGCGAGTGTCAGCCCGCCCTCCTCAGACAACCGACTGACATTGCTGTTAACCCCCGAGCCGAAGAAATGAAGGTACGAGACCGCGCTCTGTGTGCACAGCCTGCCTGAGCATACGGCGTGTGCTGGCCTTGTGCTGCGCTGCTCTTGGAGCCAAATTTCAAAACAAACTCCTAGTACTGCGTAGTTAAACTCTGCCGCCTTTAAGTCAGCCCAGCATTACTGATAGTATTTTTGCTGCAAGTTTTTCCTTCAAACAGACTGTTTTAGTAATAATACTGATGTTACCTTAATTATTTCCTGGAATTTCTATATCGCGCAGACTGTTAAGCAAGAAATACTGAAATCTGCATTAAGAAAGTTAGCCCATGTAAACTCCATTGTGCAAACCGATTTAAACAGAGTTCTGCTTGCCAAAGTAAAATTCCTGCATTTACTACATTGTGCAGACTATTTTAGCTAGAAATACTGAAACTGCATTAAGAAAGCTAGCCCCTGTAAAACTCCATTGTGCAAACCGATTCAAACAGAGTTCTGCTTGCCTAAGTAAAATTTCTGCATTTACTACATCGTGCAGACTGTTTTAGCAAGAAATTGTGAAAGTGCAGTAAGAAAGCTAGCCCCTGCAAAACTCCACTGTGCAAAGTGATTGAAAGCAGTGTTTACTGCTTGCCTTGATAAGTTAATTCCTGCTGTTGTCTCAGGATCCGATTTTACAGTTCTCCTGCTGTTAGACTAGGCTTACCTGATTGCCACACCTGCCCAGCAGACAATAAATATCTCTGCTCTCTCCTTCTTCCATAGCTGGTGGCTGTGAGGGCCTGGAGTCGCCTGCCCTCCCAGTGAGGACTTCAAGGGTCGTGAGGGTCAGCTCACCCTCCCCAGACAACCGACCGACACTGCTGTGACCCCCCCCGAGCGAAAGGTATGAAGGTACAGGACCGCATTCTGTATGCAGAGCCTGCCTGAGCATATGGCGTGTTCTGAGCCCCGCCAGCACTGTGTGCCGGCTCCCTACAGCCCCCACCACCACCCTTGGTATGCTCCTAGATTTATATGCGGGAGCACGTGATTGCCATGGCATTGGAACCAATCAGCCCACTCTTCCATTGCTACCACCACTAGTGACCGCTACAACCAGCCCTGCTGGCTGCTACAAATAAGGAAAATGATTCTGCTTGTCCTCTTACTAATTTTCCTTGCTATTTCCATAGCCTCCCTCCCCCCAGCATCTCGCCCTCTAAGGCAACCATTTCTCCCTCTCCACTTCACCATCATGTCTCCCGCGCCTTTCCACTCAACCTCCCTCCCACAACAAATCCCTCCAAGCCCCTCACTTAATTGGGAACGTGGAGCCTCCATTCTTCCCCCCCTTTTACCCTGGGACTAGCTGTCCTGAGAAGCCTTACGGCTGACGTCTACACGCTAACACCTTGCACTTGACTCCTATCACAAAACCAGTCAAGCTTGGTACAAAATCATACACCTTACAGCTTTGCTTCTTATCATAGCTGGGGATATTGATCCTAACCCTGGCCCTACCCCTCCCAAACTCCCCCCCCCTGGCTCTCCCTAAGAGTCTCAAAATACTGCTCCTCAACATATGTACTATCCTTGATAAAGTTCCAGAATTACAACTCACTACCCTATCACTTCGTCCAGACATCCTTATATTATCTGAGACCTGGCTAAAACCACACCATATAGACTCCACTGTAGCCATACCGGGATACTCATTAATCAGGCAAGACCATGAGGGAAAGCAAAGGGGGGAGGCATTGCCATGTATATCGCTACCAAGCTTCAGTTCACACAGGTTCACATCCCTGCACCCACTCCACTAATTGAGTCCTTAACTATAAAACTGGCACTCCCATACTCCACACTTGTGTTTATTGCAGGATCCTACTGTGCTCCTAGCACCCCCGCACCCAGTGTCCCAGACCATCTGGCCAAATTAAAGTCCACTGCCACAGCAGGGGAGCTCTATGTCCTCAGGGACTTCAATTTCAACTGGCTAGCCAAAGACTGCTCCAAACTCTGCTCCAAAGTAAACGCCTTGAACCTCTCACAACAAATCTCCCAACCTATCAGGCTAAACCTGTAAATGCTTAACCACTCCTTTCTGGATTGGGCTGTCACTTCACACCCACACAGGAGTATTGGCGCAGGACTGCCCCCCCAACTCCCTAAGAGATCACCACATGATATATATGGTCAGAAAAGTGCATAAACCCCTAACCCCCCCCCCAGAATGCTTCTAGCCAGATCTTTCAAATCACTATCTTTACCATCACTCCTGTTTGACCTGGCTCAGGTTGACTGGTCCTTCATACCTCAGGCTCCATCCATTGACATCGCTCTAGAAAACTTCAAAAGTAGCTTCCTAGAGGTATGGGACTATCATGCCCTGCTAAGAAGCACTAGAGTTAGGGGCTCCCACCTTTCCTGGGTCTCCACTGATATCATTAGCCAATGCCGCACCAGGGACCTGGCTTGGAAAAAACACTAATTAACTAACTCCCATGAATCCCTACAAAATTATCGATCCCTCCATAACTCCTGCACTAAATCTATACGACCAGCCAAACAGAAATACTTCACCAGCTTTTGGAAAACCATCAAATCCCTCCTCTCCACTCCTGTTCAATCACCAACCCCATCACTATCAATCCTTGGCTCAGCCATCACTGACCCTGGTGAAGCAGCCGCTGCTTTCAATACCTTCTTCACCAGCAGTGCAGCCTCTCTCATACATAGTCTCCCGCATGTCCCACACAAGCCATCTACCTCACCAAAACCCCAGAATTCCGCCTCTACCACCAGTTTCTCTTTCTGACCTGTTTCCCTAGCCGAAGTGTTTCAAGCACTGAGCGCCCTAAACCTTAACAAAGGTAAATGACCCTCTGGCTTGGACACCAGATTACTACATCTATCGGCCCCCACCATAGCCGCTCCGATAGCCAACTTGCTCAACCTCTCCTTCTCGATGGCTAAAATCCCAGCCACATGGAAGCAGGCAACCGCCATCCCCATGCCTAAGGGGAGGTGACCACTCCTCACTGGGGAATTACTGTCCTATCTCCCTACTTCCAATTCTGGTCAAAATACAAGAACACTTTGTCCTCGCTCAACTCTCCCAATACCTAGACACTTCTTCCTTTTTCACCCCTTATCAATCTGGGTTCCGTAAGTCACATTCTACCATCACCTCCCTATTAAGAATTACCAATGATATTCTCTCAGGCATGGACATAGGCCATATCACCTCGGCCATATTCATAGACCTGGCCAAGGCTTTTGACACAATCTCCCATACAATGCAGTGAAGAAAGGAGGGTTACTAGCGGGTTCAGTACTGGGACCGGTCCTTTTTAATGTCTTTATAAGTGACATTGCAGAGGAACTGGAAGGAAAAGTGTGTCTATTTGCAGACAACTCAAAGATCTGCAACAGGGTTGATACATAAGATGGAGTGGAAAGGGAATGGTTAAATGTATGGCAGCTCAGATTCAATGCAAAGAAGTGCAAAGTAATGCACATGGGAAACAAAAACCCATGGAAAGAGTACACAATGGGGGGTGAGACACTGACAACAGTAAAAATAGAAAGGGACCTGGGGGTAATTATATCAGATGGCCTAAAGGTGGGCAAGCAATGTGAGAAGGTAGTAAGGGAGGCTGGGGGGATACTGGGATGCATAGGAAGATGCATCAATAGTAGAAAACAGGAAGTTGTTATCCCTCTGTACAGACAGGTGGTGAGACCCCATCTGGACTACTGTGTACAGTTCTGGAGACCCCATTTCTGCAAAGACATAGACAGAGTGGAGTCTGTCCAGAGGAGGGCAACCAAAATGGTGCAGGGTCTGCACCAGAAGACATTCGAAGAAAGACTAAAAGAGCTTAATATGTATACCCTTGAGGAAAGAATGGAGAGATAGGGGACATGATAGAAACTTTCAAGTACTTCAAGGGAATCAACAAAGTCCAAGAGGGTAGCACCTTTCAGAAAAGGAGATGTGGTAGAACAAGGGGGCACAATTTGAAGATAGAGGGGGGGACGGCTCAGAGGTAATGTGAAGAAGTATTTTTTCAGGGTGAGGGTTGTGGATGCATGGAACAGCCTACCTGAGGAGGTCATGGAGTCAAGAACAGTGGAGGAATTCAAGAATGCATGGGACAGACATAAGGCAGTCCTAGTGGGGGGTAGGAGGAAGTAAGCTGTTGGTTAACTAGGAGCTGCAGCTTATCTGTTAGGTAGGAAAATGAGCAGGCTAGGTGGGCCAAGTGGTCCTTATCTGCTGTCAAATTCTATGTTTCTATGTTTCTATGCTACTAGACAAACTAAGTGCTGCTGGCCTCTAACCATGCCACTAACTGGTTTCAGGCATATCTGAGTGGTAGACACCAAGTGGTGAAAATTGGCCCCCACATATCTACCTCCCTCCCTATCACAACGGGAGTCCCCCAAGGATCAGTCCTGGGCCTGGTTCTATTCTCAGTATTCCTAAATGACCTCCCGCTGGCCTGCTTTCACTCATCTACTCAAATGTATGCGGACGATACCATGCTATACGCCAATGGCCCTTCCGCTGAAGCAGTGCACAATGTACTACAGCAGGACTGCAATGCTGTACAACACTGGCTCTGAACCAACCAACTACTCCTAAATGATAAAACAACTGTCTCACTAACCTTCGGTTCGCAGCCATGGCTTTCTTGCCTAGCTTCTCACCCCTCATTCCTAAGCTTGGACCTATCTCCCCTGGAGTCCTGCACCTGTTTCAGATATCTGGGTGCCTAGCTCAACCAATACCTCTACTTCTCTACACATTGAATCACTACATAAGTTACACACCCCAAACTCGGTGCCCATATCCGTAACAAAGGCTGTATGTCCACTCCAGTATGGTGGGAACTTGTTCAAAAGATGATACTCCCGATACTTGATTACAGGGACGTGGCCTATGGTGCCGCCTCTCCATCAAACCTAGCCAGACTGGACACACTTTTCCACTCCTTCTGCCATTTCATCATGGAGTGCCCAAAATTGACACATCACTGTGACCTATACAGCTCCCTGGCCCTACCCTCACTCACAGCCCGCAGACAAATCCACTGCACGAGGGCCGCTGCTAAATTCTGGAGAAAAACCCTTCCACCTTACCTAGGCTCCACCCTAATGACTCAACCTCCCCCTGCTTACTCACTTAGACACTCAGACTACAGACTCTTCCAAGTCCCACTCATGCACACCTCTAAGGGCCAATCGGCTTTCAAATATCTATTGCCAAAACTTTCGAATGACTTGCCTGCTGATATCTGCCACTCCACCAACCATAGACACCTCAACCCACTCCTCCTTGCACACTTCCTCACAGCATGCACTTGCTCCCAGCAGACACAAGCTTAAGCCCTCTGGACTTCTGGTTACCACCACCTGGTAATTCATAACCTAAGCACTGCTTAATTTAGGGCTCAAAAACTAGCTTGTGCCGGCCTCGAGGATGTTTACCATGTATGTGATGTAAATACCCAATAACTACGTATTGTAAACACTGTTTATGCATTAACATGTAATGTATGTTTGTCCTAGCTCTCTTACTGTGTAAATCTGTATCATGTACTATCTGTATCATGTGAACATGAATGTATCTCTTTATTTATGCCCCTCCCCCTATTTCCCCAGCCCTCATCTGGAAACGAGTGGTTCTCCACTCAGTATGCCTGCCTGGTTAAACTCTTAAATAAATAAATAAATTTAGGTAAATTATATAAATGTAGTTTTAGCATTAATGTATGCAGCAGCCTTTCCTTTAGTCCCCTATGAAGTCAGATGTTTGAATAGTTTGTTGTCAAAATGTTGCTTAGGTATCCTTTAATAAAGAATTCCACTCAATTCTTGTTTGTTTATTTACTGAAATGTTTCACCAGGAGGGCACACCGAGCAACAAGTTGCTCATCTCATGGTGCGACCTGGGGGGAGGGGGGTTACATAGGGTCATGAAGGATGGTCAGAAATACAATAGTATGTAGGTAGTACAAACAATACAACATTGTAAGATTATGCAACACTTGGAACACAAGGTATTGTTCAATAAACAGTAGTGGAACAATGGGTAAATTACAGTACATGTCCAAAAATGTACAAAAGAACATATAAACATACAAAACAGTAATAAAGTGACAGAACCATTTATAGTGCACAAGTGTATCAGGAGCAGGCTCAAGGTAATGCACAAGTGCTGTTGGAGTAAAAAGGATGGGAATAGGGTGTGCACATGGATGATCCAGAAGTCAGGTAGAGAAGAGAGAGGGAGAGGCAAGAACTGAATATAGGAGAGGGGGTAGCCATTTTATGATTCCGCCTTCCGGATGTTGAGACTCCTGCCGGGGGGGGGAGTGGGGTAGGAAGGCAGAAACTAGGATAGGTATTAAGGAGAGTTAAAGCAGAAACAGCTGAGGGAGAGGTAATTATGTAGGGTGAAGGTAAGAGAGTAGCTGGAGGAGGAGTGTCATATTTCAGAGGGGAGGGAATTCCAGATTTTAGGGAAGTGATGGGCGAAACCAGTCTGACCGATGAGGGTTGAGCAGTGAGGGACCGTCAAAGTGTGGGTGTCATTTGATCTGAGAGAGTGGGTAGGAGGAGGTGGAGTGGCGAGAGAGGATGAGAGATAGGAGGGGAGTGCTCTGAATCAGAATTTGGAGGTTAGTTTGGCACAGTGTGAGATGCGTCTGTGAGACAGTGGAATTAAGATTAGAGAGCGATAGAGTTCACAGTGGTGGGAGCAGGAAGGGGAGTCAAGAGCAAAGTGGCAGAAGGAGTTAAAGAGTGTCCAACTTGGTCAGGGAAGATTTGGGAGCAGCACCATAGACTACATCAAAATAGTCACAGTAGTCAAAGATGGGAGTATCATCTTCTGGACAATTTTGCACCTCACAGTCAGTGGGATGCAACTATGATTCCTATACAGAGCACCAAGCTCAGGGTACACTTTCTTCAGAATAACATTGATATGCACAGAGAAGTTGAGGTGCTGCTCCAGCCAAACCCCCAGATATCTAAATGAGGCAGTGTCCTCCAGGATGGTCCCCTCAAGGGTGTGGAAGGTGGGTAGGGCCGGGAGCCTAAAGAGTCTCTCACTGGTGCCAAAGGTCATTGAGATTGCCTTCTTGGCATTTAGAAAATGCTGGTGAGAAGCAAACCAGAGCTGAAATTGGTTGAAGTCATGCTGTAAGCTGATTTCCACAGCAGCAGGGTTTTTACTGGAACTGTATAAAACAGTATTGTCAGCGTACGTGTGGATAGATGAGGATGAGCAGGCAGTGAAAAGATCATTAAGGAAAATGGAGAAGAGTAGGGGACCAAGCACTGAGCCCTGAGAGACACCAGTGTTGATGGGGAGTGCAGGGGAGATGGAATCAAGGATTCTCACCGACTGGGTCCTGCCAGTGAGGTAGGATTTGAACCAGTTGTTTGCTGACAGAGCAAGGTCAGCTGAGGAGAGGGAATCAAGAAGCAGGGGATGGGAAACAATGTTGAAAGCTTTGGCTAGGTCAACAAAGATGGCCGAGGTGATCAGGCCATCATCCATCCCTGAAAGGATAGAATCAGTAAGCCTGAGGAGGGAGGTGTTTGTTGAGTGGTTCTTCCAAAAATCAGATTGGAAAGGGGTGAAGAAGGAGGAATCGGAGAGGAAGGGTGATAGTTGAGAGAGAGTTAAATGTTCTTGAAGTTTGTCAAGGGTAGGAATGAAGGAAATGGGGCAATAGTTGCCAGGAGTGGATGTGTCACCACCCTTGGGGAGAGGAAGGAATATGGCATGTTTCCAGGAAGAGGGTACTTGGGCAGAAATAAATGACAGGTTAAGGATTAGGGAGAATGGATAAGCAATTGCAGGAGCAGAAAGGAAGAGAAGTTTAGGATCGAGCTCATCTAGTGAGGAACATTTAGAGGGGTTGAGGGATAGGAGGGCACTAAGAAATTCATCAGAGGAGATAGTAGAAAAGGAAAAAGGGGAAGGGGGAGGCACTGACTGAGGTGAAGGGCTAAAGTTAGTAGGTGGCAGAGGAGAGAGGGAACTTAGAAGAGATGTGGCACATGAGGTATATTAGGCATTAAATTCATTGGCCACGGAGCTAGGGTTAGAAATTAGGGAGTTAATTATTTTGAGAACTGAAGGAGTGGAGTGAGGGGGGGGAGAGAATAGGGTGTTAACTACCCTCTAGAATTTAGATGGAGAGTTAATGTCAGGAATGAGGAGTTGAAATAATCGGACTTAGCCAATCTAGTAGCTTTAGTACAGGAATTACATAGCATTCTCTACTTGGCATAGTCATTTGGATGTTTTGAAGATTTGTGTTTCCTCCCAGTCCGGTCACACTCCCTGAAGCAGGCTATTAGTTCAGGGGTGATCCAGGGGAGGTGAAGCCCGTGGACTCTAGTCCTTCTAAATGGAGCAAAAGCATTCCAGGTGGCAATACATTTATCCTTAAAATAGTCAAGGGCTTGGTCAACAGAAATAGCAATGGAGAGGGGGGCCCAATTGGTGGAAGCAAAAGCAGAGCTGAGTGGGGTTAGGTCAGGGGATTTAAAGGACCAGAGCTGTATGATTTTAGGGAGAGGTTTGGGGTGATGTACCTTACGTACAACAAAGATGGGGTTGTGATCACTAAGGGCATCAGGGAGGAGACCAGATTTAATGATGCAGTGCGGGTGGGTTGTGAGTGCCCAGTCAAGCTGGGTGTGGTTGTGTGTCTTCGGATTAGGGCGTCTGGGCTCAAGTATAAGTTGAGTGATGTTCAGAGCAGTGGCGTCATTGCATAGCTTGTTTGACTTGGGAGACAACCAATTTAGATTCACGTCACCCATTATGAACAGTTCACCAGATTGTGAGAGGGAGGTGATGTTAGCTAACAGTTCAGTTGTGATTGAGAATTGCCCAAGCAATACATGCCAGCCACAAAGATTGAGACTGAGAGAGGGAGGGTAATCTGGGTGACAAGGACTTCATAGGTAGCTGGGATGAAGGTAGAGAAGGTGGTAGTAAACTTCAGTGAGGACAGGATATACATGGCCACTCCCCCTCTGCGACTTGATCGATCTTGTCCAGAGAGGGAATAATCAGGGATAGTAATGGCACTGTCAGGGATGCTTTTTTTGAGCTATGACTTGGTAATAATTAGGATGTCAGGGATGTGTGACATCATAAGAGTTTGTAGGAGATTGATTTTAGGTAGCAGGATGCAGATGTTAAGGTGGAGGAGCTTCAACCCATTAGGAAGGGTTGAAGTGGAAATGGGGTTTAGAGACATGCTGTTTTGGTTATGAGCTACAGTAGGAGAATAAATAGGGCCAGGGTAGGTAACTTTCTTTAGGTATGAAGGACCCAGGACTAGAAGTGTTAGGAGAGCAGTGGGAAGAGAATTGCAACCTACACGTCTTATTGCCCTCTAGTGGCTTTGCAGTATAATCTGCAAATGGAAAAGTAGACATTTGTTGCAGTGTGCATTCATTTATATAGGATTGCCATTGATTTCAATGGAGTGAGGTCAATTTGTGCCCTTCACTAGATGGCCCCCAAAGTTTGACATGCAGTACCTGTATTTTCTGACTGTAGCAAGATGGCTGCCAGCAGGGTGGGTTAAGAGTCACTGCTTTTCTGGTTGTTTCTGTAAGCAAAGATGGATGCTGTGTGCCATGTGGCTGCCTATATTTACTGCAAGGGACAAAATGGCAATTGCCGTGCTGCAGTCCTAATTCTCCAACCAGGCAGGAAATATGGCAGGCTTTATGTGTTTTTTTTGTGAGTGAAAGTTACTGGGGGGAAATATTATTGAAATTCTTTGACTGCTCATTTGTTGATTCTGCTGCTGCTTTTTATTTTTATTTTGTGTATTGCGCCCAGAAATTTAGGGACAGTCTTTCTATTTACTTCAGTCACTGCCTTTGATTATATTTTTATTGAGTTCTGTTGTAATACTTTGAATAGTGCCATCGTCTTCTTTTAACTACTTTCTGTGTGTCCCTTCTGAGCATGGCTGAGCCAGGGAAATGATCGCTCAGAACAGCTGGAGGAATTTGGATGGCCCATAGTTGTTTGAGCGAGGGGCAGGTTTGAGCCATGAGGTACAGCAGGGCTGGGCTATGGCCCCAAGCGAAGGTCCGGTATGGCAGCTGCCGTGAGTTAGGAAGTGATCCAGTCTGAGGAGGAGCCACTATTGTGAGAAGGCTGAAGCAAGAGCTAAGCTGAAGGACTGAGGAGAATTTTGGCTGCCAAAAGACAGGGAAACAGAAACATTTGTAGTGGTAGGAGCCAGCAATAGTGCACAGCAACAGGTACAGTGCTTTGGGAACTGGAGTCACAGTATGTTGTGGCTGTGGGGAAGGAAGATGAATTTGTGGAACAGCGGTCCTTTTTGACTTTCAGGAAAGCTACTTTACTTTATGGAGCCACGTTGTGTCCATTTGTGTGCTGGGACAAATGCGTGACCATGGGAAAGTCCGTGGAGCTGCAGTTGTTTGGGGGTCCTGTAGTGTGTGAACTACTGCCGCGGAGGCTGCATGAGGCTGACGGGTGAGAGGGTGCCATGGTTGCTGTCCAGAGAGCTGCAGAGTGGGGCAGAAGATTAACTTGCTGAGCCGCGTAATGTAGAGGGACTGAACGACTGTGAATCGAGAAGCAGGGCTGTCGGGAATGGCAGGGTTGATTCCTGAGAGGTGGAACATTACTGAACTGTAGTCCTGAATGGCATTAGTGGCAATTTTTTCTGGTGTGGGAGCAATCTGTGGGGAGCTGTGGCTCATGAGGTAGTGGCTGTCGGCCTTAAAGTCCAGCTTCCTTTTTTTTTTGTGTAGTTGAATTTCTTTTGAGCATCAGTCCTCAGTGGGAGAGGCTCTGGTTGGAGATCTGGAGCTGGAAGGCATAGAGGGAGGTTGAATCACAAAAACGGAGCACTTTGAAAATGGCCCTGCCATGGAGGAGGGTGCTGGTTACAGCTCCATGGAGCACAGGTTTGGCACATTTAATTTTTAACAGTATGGAACTGATGGCTAGCAGTATTGAACAGTGGTACTGCTGACTCTCCTGTTACAGTAGGCAGGCTGCAGGCTGTTGTACAAAACAGGATACAGTTCATGTTTTTCTTTCTGTAGCCAGAGTTGTGGTACAAGTACATTCAGACTGTTCAGGCATATTGGGAGAGATGATTTTGGGATACCCAGTAACACAAACAAGCAAAATGAGGTCTGAACAGAAGAAAGGCCGCATTCTCCACCATATGTGGCATTTTGGTATTTGGTCTGCCACTAAAGGATCCCTTACATTCTCTGTGGTCTGCCAGACCCTTTGGTTGCTGCTGTTGAGGACCCCATCTGGACCGTGCGAATAACTGGACAGACGCATAAAATAAAAGAGTACAGATTTATTCTCTGTGCAGTAGATATTCTCTTCATGGAGACAAGCCCCAGACTAACAATTTCTCTGACTGACAGGTGTACATGGCATTGCTAGGCAGTGCAACATTTAGCTACATTCAGATTCTAAGTGTTCTTAAAGGGGCAGCAGCTTAATATTGAGCCCCATACTTTATGTGTGCTTCTCATATGTGTATGACTTGATTGTTTTTCGTCAAGCTAAAACGATGGAACAGTTGACTATCTGTTTGGAAGCTGATTTTCAGAGAATTTTTTCATCATTTTCAGCAAATTCTATGGTTTTAAATGTAAAAAAAAATTGCTGCTTTTTAGTTTATCTTTCATGATGAAGAATAATTTTGGTTTACAGGTTCATGATCTAAGAGGGACAAAAATTAAACGGGTGTCTGAATTTAAATATTTTGGTGTCCTTCTGGACTGAAGTTTGTCATTTTCCTCTCAAGTTACTGCAGTTAACCGAACCATTAATAGTAAACTTGGCAACTTATATAAATTAAGGAAATACTGTTCGTATGCTACTCATTATTCAACTGCTTTAGGTTCTTTATTACCTCATTTGGATTATAACTCTAACTTCTATCTTAATCTTGGTCAAAGAGTGTACTGTTTTGTTGGTAGCTTATAATAACATATGTCATTTAGTTCTGGGTTACCCTCCCCATACACATCATTGTTTATCATAATCTCAACTGGGGTGGTTGTCCCAGGGTTCTAAATTCTCATACTTTTTTGGATGTCAAATTTTCCAAGCGATCCATAGCATGTTGTCTTATCCTCTTCAAGACCGTATTACTTTCCATACTCCAATAACTAGTTCATGTTCTGCATTTGGAATTTGTTAAGTATCCCACATTGCAATTCTAAACTATGTTCACATTCTTTTTCCACATCAGCCCCAGTGTTTTAGAATGCACTTCCTGGTATTTTATAAACTGATATGTCCATGTGAATGTTTAAGACTACTGCAGGTTAAAAGAATAATTGCTATCAAAAGAATTTTGCAAATGTTTTATCTGATGCAATGTTTCTTCACAGGTTTTACCTATCTTAATTGTAGTTTGATATGGCTTTGCCTTGTATTTGTATGTTATTTGTTACTGTATCAGGTCAGGCCTTAAAAGAGACTTTTTGCCTAGTGTGCTTACCCAGTTAACAAAATTTAATAAATAAAATAAAAACAAATCTAGCTAACTATCCATGTGGGTATCCTGTGAGAAGGGCAACTGCTACTGAGCACTTACAAAAAGGATGACTCAGTAGTGACGCCTGTTCTCTGGGCTAGTGGACGGGGGGGATACGGGTATACCGACATCCTGTGGCTATATCTAGATGTGGGCGTGGGGGTGTGAGCACGTCTTGCAACTGGCGGAAGGAGGGAGGGGGGGTTTGTGAGGCATAGCATGATGGTGGGTTGCCAAGCTGGCTGTGTGGCATGGTGGGTTCGTGGCAGGGTATAGTTGGGAGGGTGCAGGGTTTGGTGCTGGGTGCGTTGGGATTTTTGTGCCAGTCTGAGGATTTTAATATTTTTTTTTAATTTTTCACCCTCCCCCCCCAACATGCACCCCCTGAAGTTGAGAATCGTTAGTAGGGGGTGCAGGGGACGAAGACCCCTGCACAAACAGAAAAATTCAACTTCCCGGCACCCTTTTGTAATGCACCAGGAGTGTAAGTCGGTGAAATGGATTTTTGCTGATGTACGTTCACCCTAATGGCGATCGCCTTTCCGTGATCACCATTATCACATAGACCCATCCATGTGTATTGCATGGTAGCCCAAGTATAGTGAGGGTTGAGTGGAGCTCTCAGTATTAATCTTTAACCTTTGCACCTTAATAGCTTTGGCAGTGTTCAACAAAACTGTCCCAAATTTGGCATTCGTGGTCCAGGAGGAAAGTTCTTGAGACATCACACATTCACAGAAAGCACCACTTTTTGGCCCTTTTAGGCATGTTTTTCCTTCATATACAGCACAGACAATGCAGAGCAGTGTTCTGAAATGTTCAGAAGTGAAGGGATATGGTGTGCAATTTGAAGGTTTTGTAAAAAAAATATTAGTAGGCTCCAGAGTTAAAAATGTTTGAAAGGTGGGTTCCAAGCGTCCTCAGTAGGGTTAAAGGATAACCCTCTGACAAGATAGGTAGAAGCAGAGATTTTTTTTTGACAACCTTCCCACGGTCATGCATTTGTCCCAGCACTCAACAGGACCCAGCGTGGCTCCATAAAGTACAGTAACTTCCCTGAAAGTCAAAAAGGAATGCTGCTTTGAGGACTACTCAGCCCACCCTCTCTGTCCAGATTGTCTCTGCATATTCTGTCTTTGCAGACCGTAACTGGTCTCCAATGACCCTCCCTCCTTTCTGCCCATTTCCTAACAATACCCATGTCTATCCCACACATGCTTGACAAGCTCACCTGTCTTCACCCCCACCACCTCCTCTTGCTGTCTACTCTAGGCAGACACCACCTATTCAGTAAAATAATACTTCCTTACATCCCTCCCAAACTTCTCCCCTCCAGTTTCATTGCATTCCCTCTGGTTCTGGTGCTCTTCCTCATTTGAAAGAGACTCTACTCCAGCACCCTGTTAAGCTCTGTGAAGTATTTGTAGGTCTTTATCATATCCCCTTCACTCTCCAGTCGTCCATGGTGTACAGTCACAGCCAAAGACATGGTCAGCTATTTCCTGAAATTTCTATGATATTTCTAGAGAAATCCCCTGCTTTTTGTAGTTCCACAGTAGGGGCAGCAGAGAGAAACTCTTTAGAAATTTCACGAAATATCAGGAAATATTTGACCATGTCTCTGGCTACAACTATACATGTTGTGGTCCCTTATTCTTAGGCCTTTGGTGAATTCTCTGAATCATTGTAGTTGCCTCCCTCTGTGCTGCTTCCACTCTGTGTCCTTTCTAAGATAAGGCCACTAAAACAAGTCACAATACTCAAAGTAGGGTCTCACCAGAGAGTGACATTGTGGCATCACCACCTTCCTCTTCATGCTGGAGACACCGCTCCCTGCAAGTCCCAGCATTCTACTGGCCCAATCCATTGCTTTGTCACACTGCCCTGTCAATATAAGGTCATCAGATATGATAATCCCAAGAGTGATTTCCTGCTTAGTGACCAATAGTACCACCCCATCCTATGCTCAGTTCTTAGGTTCCTATGCCCTAGGTACATGATTTTTTCCCTTTATGGCATTGAGCCCCTCCTGCCATGCTCTTGCCCATTCCAAAGTTTTCCAAGATCCCTATACATTCTTTCGACTCCTTCCTAATTGTCCACCCTATTGTAGATTTTGATATGAACTGCAAAATGGCATACATTCCCTTCCAGTTAATCTGCAATGTCACTATGAAGATTTTGAAGAGGACAGGTCCCAGTACCAAGCCCTGCAGCACCCCACTTGTCAATATCCCAACATTAGCCTGAGTGCTTTTAACCGCCACCCTCTGCTGCATATACATTAACCAGTTTCTAATCCCGTTCACCACTTTGTACCCAACCCCTAGGCTGCACAGTTTTAATCAGTCTCCTGTGTGACCCAGTGCCAAAGGACTTGCTAATGATATGTCCATGTCCGCTGCCTTCCCTTGATCGATTTCCCTGGTCACTGTGGAAGTGTGTGTGGGAGGTTGGCTATTCTCTTCAGCTGAAACTAGTTCTGTGTCCTGGGCCTTCTCTTGTTCTTGGGCCACTTCTAACCCACTAAAGCCAGGGTAGTTAAATATACTGTAACAAGCATGAGTTCCAACAAGTGTTTCTGCCACTATCACCAGGGAGATGAAAGGATGCCAAAGGAAAGAAAAATAGGAACTACAAAGAATTAACATGTGTTCACTTTCATAACAGGGGAAGGTGGTGAAAGACCGAAAGATAGACAGAAGGGACAAGGAAGTTCTCCAAGGTGATCAAGTCCAGGAAAGGCAGTAAGAAATACAGACAGACAGGACAGAAGCTGTATAGCTAAAAGATAAATAAAATGTGTATTTGAGTTTTGATTACTCATTTATATTTTTTCACAAAGCGGTCCTTAAATGAAGCCATGCTTCCTATACTGACTAACCATTGCTTTGGGGAAGACCTTATCATGGCAGTACCATTTTAAATTCATACCTCTGGGCCTTTGTTTATAAATCACAAAACAATGGCAGGGGCCACCCTGACACAGTGACCCATTCAAAGAACTCAGTCAGATTCATCTGGCATGAGGGCTTATGGGCAGACTGGATGGGCCTAGCGGTCCTTATCTGCTGCAGTTTCTATGTTTCTATTTCTATGATCTCCCCCACCATGAATTTGTGGTGTCTTTGGTTTGCAGCCCATTACATTCAGAATATTCTACCAACATTTCTTCTAACTGTACCTCCACTAATTTTACCACTGCTGAGGTGAGACTCACCAGCCTGTATTTACTAGCCTTTTCATTGCTGCCACCCTTATGTAGAGGGACCATGTCTGCTCTCTTCCAGTCCTAAAGAGCCATACTTGATTCCAATGAGCTGTTGAATAAGGCCATCAGTGGGGCAGCCAGCATCTCCTTGACTCCTTTCCATACCTTGGGGTTTATTTCATTCCATCCTAATCCATCCCATAGATTTGTCCACTTTCACAGCAGCAAGTCATTTCAATTCTCATTCCTCTGAAAATGAACTTGAGTCCATGACCCCTCATTCTTTGTTCTTGCTTCTCACTGGTGGTCCATCCCCTCTCCCTCCACTGTAAAGACTGAGTAGAAGCACCTTTTCAGGATGTTTGCTTTTCCTAGGTCCTCTTCAGCACCATCTCCCTTTGCCCCCTCCTTATCCTCACTATCCCTCCCCTTCGCTTTCTTCTTCTCACTTATGTACCTGAAGAAAGTCTTGTCCCCATTTGCTACTGCTTTTGCTATCTTTTCCTCTACCTGTACCTTCCAATTTAACATCTGACTACCAGTAAACCTCCCCAGCCCACTAGTGACTCTGTCAAGTGTCAAAAAGAGGCCCCCTTCCCCCACCATTGTTTCTTCTATCCTTTATCACTTGACTAAGTGGCTGCACTAAGGGGTTCTACATAAGCACAGATGGCTGTAGGCATGGTCAGTAGTCACTGTGGTTCCTTGTTCCTTCTGGCTTCAGTTCCAGGAAAACTGCTCCATCTGGGGCCAGGCCAGGGCATCCAATTCAATAGATTCATCCTAGTCCCTCCCTCCCTTAATGTAGCTAACAGTAGCCCCTGACACAGGCACTCCCACTCACATCCCTTCTCAGTCCCTTCCCAACTGACTCGTGAGTGCTGTCTGAATTCGACCAGGAACTGAATCCCTCCCATTTCATACTCCCCTTGGTGTTTGAGAAATTAGTTATTAATAAAAAAAGACACCTGAAGGGCCCTCCAGAGACTGTCCAAGCCATTGTCACATTTTTGGTGTGCCCAGTTGAAGTAGCTCTCCAGAATAAAAGCCCTGGGTAAACAGCATGGTCACATGCTCACAAACTGACAGCAACAGGGCACAGTGGAGCCCAAGGTTTTGTTCTAGTTGGCTATCTCAGCTTTTCCAAGTCACACTTGGAGAGTGCCAGGCAAGCCAGATTGGATGGGGTGGGTGTTTTCATTGACTAGTAGTGGATGGATGACAAGGCTATGTTGGCCTGGACCTAGCCCTGCAGCAGATCGCGCACACATAAATAAAAAAACGTACATACATCACACACACACACACACACACATGCACTTGTAATATGTTTAATGAGGTAGAATGTAGTACAGTATTATGTGTTTCTCTAATTATAGTGATGCAGTATTGCCACTATGGTTAAAGTTGAATAAGCAGGTTAGTGTTAAACCCCACATTTTACACGTTAGTGACTTTGTAACCATTCAACAGATTTGCACGACTTTTAGTATTTATAGGCCTGTGGGGCAGATCTCCTGACATACCAAGCTTTGTTTTGATCGGCTGTGTGATTTTTGTACAGCACATAGTGAAAAAGTTGTGTGTTTTTAGCTTTTTTGCCAGTTTTTGCTGATATTTGCCCATCACATTGTGGCCACACCATTAGGAATTGTGGCTAGATATTTTCAGGGTAGAAAGAGGTTGCCCCATGGAACACGTCAGCACTGGTTTGGTAAAAAAATGTTAATCTGTTCCAAAGTTATTCAATTTTGAAATGTTGGGTTCTGAGTATGTTCAGTTCAGTCTTGTGGATAAGGGTATTTTTTGTAAACAAGGAATTGCCTCACAAATAAGGATTTTGACAGCTCACAAACAAGGATTTAAAAAATCTGTGTTCATGAGAAAAGATTCCTTGTTCGCGAGTCACCATCTTGTTTTTCAATTTTACTGACAAAACCTTGTAACTTGCTCCAAGGGTGTCTTCTGTGGACATCAAAGTATGGGTTTTGTTCAGGATAATGCCCTCTGCAAACCCATGGCTTTGGTTTTCTTTATTTTTGTCAAAAAACTGCCAGTTTAAAATACTTGTTCCCAACTTGCTTCCAAACCTTGTTCATGAGGTGTCAAAATCCTTGTTCGTGAGTTTAGGACCAGATGGCACAATCTATTGAATAAGGATTTCTCATGCACAAGGATTTTGATACCTCATAAAAAAGGATTATAAAAAGGAATCTTTGTTCGTGAAATGTCAAAATCCTAGTTTGTTAGGTGTTAAAATCTTTGTCCATGAGATCAGGACCAGAAGGCCCTATCTGATGTACAATGAGTTCTCACTAACAAGAATTTTGACACCTCATGAACAAGGATGATTAAAGGTTGCTTTTTCTTTGCCAGTTCACTGCAATGAAATGGTTAGGACCTTTGGCTTGAAATTTGCAGAGTGCAAAGGGGTTGTCTCACAAATGTGACCGTTGCTGGTTTGGTGTACAGATTGGTATCAATTTCATAGTTATGGCTTTCCAAAGTTGAACAATTTTCCATAGGATAACATTGTGGCGAATGCAGTGCCTTTCGGTGGCTATATCTTGAAAACGGTTTGAGACACAGATTTTTTGCTAAGTGCAGGTACTAATCATGTGTGCTTGTTGCCAGTCCATCATTGCAATTGCAGTGGAATTTATTCCAAGGTTGCTACATGTAATAAGATAGTATTCCATTTGCAGCACACAAGTTACTTGGAATGTGTCTAGGCCTTCGCTGCATCTCTACAATTATAGATAGGTGGGAGTATAGGGCACAGAAAGATCTGTTCACCCACATATGGGTACCATTATGCAGTAATGGGACTGCTGGGCCATCTATTATGCAACACGAGGAAGATGACAGTTCATTACATGCTCTGCACTCCAAAAGCTAATAACATGGGAGTGCAGGGCCCGTAAGATTACATTTTATCAAACAGTAAGGAAATTCATTGCAAAAAACTTCATTAATGCATCAGTTAGGGTTGAACTGACAAAAGAAGGGAAATGAGGTATAAGGGTTGAGACCCTTCCCCCCATCCTACCACCCCAACCCCTCTCTCCACAGACAAAAGTTGATGAGGTGTGCCTTGAGGTCATCGAGCCTAACTCTCACCCCATTCTCCTATACTGTACCATGTCAGCTTTCTTACATATGGAATGGGGTGAGAGTTAGGGTGAAGGACCCCTCAGAGAGGTTACCAATGGAGCAGACACCAGAAACAATTCTGTGGCAGTTCCAGGAGTGCTCCCATCATGCCCATGACCCGGCTTGATCATCAGCACCTCCGTCTTATCTGGGTTCAGTTGCAACAAGCTGGAGGACTTCCAGTCATTGATTTTTACCATGCAGTTGTTAAGCACTGGATGGTTCAGGGGCAAATGACAAGTACAGCCAGATGTCATCTGCATAGTAGTAAAATTCCACACTGAAATGCTGAATGATCTCTCCCAGGGGCAGTATGTGCACTGTAAATAACATTTGTGACAAGATTGTGCACTGTGGTACTCTGCATGACAGTGGCATTGGGGAGTAAGAGAAATTCCCCATCACTACCCTCTGCCCCATCACAAAGATAAGACTCAAACCATTTGATGATAACACCAGCAAGTCCACAGTAATCGCTGAGCCAATCAAGAAGCACAAAATGATCCACAGTGTCAAATGCTGATGAGAGATCAAGAAGCACAAGAATTGACCTGTTTCCTCTATCTCTAGCCATGAGCAGATCATTATGCACACTAATCAGTGCTGTTTCAGTGCTGTGCCTGGCTCTAAAACCTGACTGGAATGGCTCATAGATGTCAAAAGACATGAGGTGATCTTCGAGCTGCTGGGCCACAAGTCTAAACAACCTTACTCAAGAATGGCAGTTTGGAAATAGGACAATAATTCACCAGGATGTCCAGGTCGAAAGATGGCCTCTTCAGAAGGGGTCTCACTAGGGCATCTTTCAAGGATGCAGGGAAGACCCCCTCTGACACTGAGCACCAGGCAATCCTTGCAAACACCGGGCCAACAGTCCTGGCACATTTCATTAAGAAACAAGTAGGGGCTGTGTCCTGTTCACCATAGGTGTTCTTTAGCTCCATGATTCCCTCAATGACCTAATCCACCTCCACAGGTTTAAACTCCTTCCAGACTGACAGAGTGCATCAGTTGCTTATGGTCCGACCACAGTGAGGCAAAGATTGCCCTACCGGGGGAATTCATGACCCAATTGATGACACTCTGTCAGAGAAAAACAGAGCAAACTCTTCACAAAGAATGGTTGAAACAGACTTTCTCAGCTGTAGACAGGCTGGATGAAGTAGCCTATCCACAGTCCAAATAAAATGAGAAGGTCTGTTCCTCACTAAAGCAATTTCACTGAACAGGAAATATGCCTTCTTACTGGAAATTGCCTCCTGGAACTCACCATAGTGAGCACTCTAGACCCGTTTGTGATCCTCCGATTGGGTCTTCCACCAACAGTGCTCCAGCTTCATACCCATGACTTTCATCACCTTGAGATCTCCATCAAACTGGGGGAATCTCAAGCGAAAGGATCTGGGTCATATACGTACTGGTGCAACGGCATCCAGCACTTCGGACACCACCTTGTTATAGGTGGCAACTTCCTCACTGATGCCAGTCACATGCAATGCCCACCTTCGATAAGTCACCTACCACCAAAAATCTCTTTGGTGACAAACCCCTCGAAGGGAGGTAGCTGACCATCTCCACAGAGGAGGCCATTTCGGGGGGGCCTGAACGTGAATCTCACCATGCAGTGATCTGACAAGCTAACCTGATCAGTTATGAGGCTTCCCACCTCAAGACCCAGCTGAAACACCAGATCGAGCATATGACCATGTCTGTGGGTCATAGAAGTGATAACTTGTGCTGGGCCCAGTGATGACATCAACTGGAGAAGGTCATAACCAAAATGTGAGGATTCATCGTCAACCCAGGCATTGAAGTCTCACTGGATTAAACACCTGGGGGACTCCAGCATCTGGTGGATAACGAAGTCCACAAGCTCCTGCAGTAATTCTCCACCCACCCTAGGAGGTCAAACAAATAGGAGAATCCTGCTACCTGCACCTGGAACCCCATGCACAGCCACGCACACTAGGTGTTCCAACCAGACGCACAGTGAAACCCTGTCAGATCTAAAAAAGAGAGCCACTCCCCCACCCCTGTGTTCCCTCATCAGACAGCGCACTACGGAATATCTAGTGGGGACCGCAGTCTCTAGAATTGGACCAGCATCATCACCCATCCAGGTTTCCATAATGTAAGCCAGGTCGACAGTGGAATTCAAGTCCGCAAAAATTGCGGTCTTGTTCCTTATGGACATGGCATTGCACAGTACTGTCAATGGGGTAAAGTAAAACAAGAAATGCCCTATCTAAGTTACAAAAGAGTAAAGTCTGTCTTTCAGATGAGTCATTAAACTGAGGTCTTGTCTGCCTTGTTTTTGAGGCACAGGTCAGGAAGCAGTGGAAAACCAAGAACAGTTGTAGAATTCATCAAAAATATTTATTTGTACTGGCAGTAACATAAAAAATAAAATTTTTCCTTTTAACCATTTATAAAGGCAAAATAAAATAGAGAAGATCCATCAGAGTTTTCCTTCAGTCTCTGTTTCCATCTTGCAAGCAATTGCAGCTCTATCTTATAAGTCCTTTCAACCCCCCATTTTTAACATGCATCTTCCAAAATGTTCTTGCATGTTTCAGGCAAGTGCTGGCAAAGGCACAGTGTTGGTGAGCTGAGGCCCCTTTTCCACAGCTCTTCTGCAAAAGACTTAAAAATTGCACTAAGTTAACATTTTGTTTTTCCAATAGCTTTCTGCAATCATCTTAAAATATAATTATATTCATTTCAACAGTACAACTGTATAACTTCTAAATAAAGGGATCCTGATATCAGTTTCCACAAAAAGATTTGCATATATTTTTATATCAGCAGATATGTAAGGGAGAAAAAGACAAACAGCAAGGGAAGACTGAGAAATAGCAAAAGGCAATTAATTGCAAGACTGTCAGGGTGATCAAATTCAAGGTCTCACAGGAAAATGTGGTTACACAACCAGACAGACAAGAGAAAGGAAAGGAGAAAGCAGAACAGACCACCGTATTTAATTTATTTCCATAACAACTGGGACAGGGTCCTATTCTACCCTGTCACTTACACCCCCCTCCTTAAGAGGAACGCTGCTTTATCAAACAGGTTTCCAAAACTTTCTAGTAATTCTCTACTAACATTTGCTTCTAACATTCAGAAATTAAGCACATGTGCAGTATCCTTTTTTCTATAACAGTACAGCAAAAAGAAAAGTTTAAACTCATACAGTTGTTTTTCAACCTTCAGAACCTTCAATTCCTGATCCATATCTTGACAGAAAATCACCATTGCTATTCTCTTTACCAGATTTATGTATCACATTGAATTTAAATGGCTGTGGTGCCATGTACCACATTGTGATTCTGGAATTTTTATCTTTCATTTGGTTAAGCCAACAGAGAGTATTGTGATCTGATATAAGTATAAAGTCAGTTCCCAGTAAATAAAACTTATGGGACTCCATGGCCCACTTTGCTGCTAAACATTCCTTTTCAATGGTGGAGTACCTTTCTCTCTGTCATGCAACTTCCTACTTATTAACAGAATAGGATGTTCTTTCCCATCTATATTTTGACTCAGTACTGCACCTAGGCCTATCTCAGATGCATCTGTCTGTAGCAAAAATGGTTTCTCAAAGTCTGGGCTTCTTAAAACAGGGACTGAACATAATGCAGCCTTAATGGCTTGAAATGCTTCGTCACACTCTGAGGTCCATTTCACATTATTCGGGTAGCGTTTTTCATGAGTTTTGTGAGGGGAGTAGCTAAATCTGCAAAGTTGGGAAAAAAATCTCCAATAATAACTAGCCAGCCCTAAAAATGACCTGATATGTTTTTCTTTATTTTAGGGACAGGACTGTTAGATACAGCTATAGAAATTTCTGGCTTAACATCTCCATTTCCCAACACATAACCCAAATATTTGGTTTCTCGCATGCCCAATGCACATTTGGTAGGATTAATAGTCAGATCTACATTTCTGATAGCTTGGACCACTGCTCATATGTGTTCCAGTTGGCTTTTTCAGTCTGGACTATACACCATGACATCATCCAGGTATGCAGCACAATAACCAATGTAAGGTGATAAAATTACATTCAGGTACCTCTGGAATATAGCTGGCACACCATGTAAACCAAATGGCATGATGGTGAACTGATAGACTCCAACAGGAATGGTAAATGCAGTTCTGTCTCTGGATTCCTTAGCTAAAAGTATCTGCCAGTAACTCTTGGTGAGATCGAAGGTTCTGATATACTTTGCACTCCCCTGTCTGTCCACCAAATCATCTATTCTAGGCATAGGATAACTGTCATATTCTGACACTTAAGTTTCCTAAAATCTAGGCAGATTGTAACACCCCCTTCTTTTTTGTTTACAATTACCATTGGAGATGACCAAGCACTCCTCAAGTCCTCTATGATAAGAAGACGAGAAGAAGCCAGAAGGGGAAGGAAGGAAACATATTCAGTTCAGTGCTTTAGAGTAACTGGTAATTGCTATTTTTCTTTTAAACTTTGATTGTGGGCTTTTAGTGACACTATACTTTCTTTGTTGTCTTTACTTATAATTGTTTTTGGGCTGTTGAAAATTTAAAACATAGTGGTGGTGTAATTCTGTGCTGTCTTTAATTGCTGCAAATTTTATCTTGGCTTGTCTGACTGCCCTGTAGATGGGTGAAGGGTGTTAATTGTCTGGCCTCTGACCTCAGCTACGTGATAACTGGAGGTGGGGCTTAGTCAGAGTTGAAGTAGCAAGTAGAGTTTTATTTTCTCAGAAGAAGCCAGAAGGGGAAGGAAAGAAACATATTCAATTCAGTGCTTTAGAGTAACTGGTAATTGCTATTTTTCTTTTCAACTTAGATTGTGGGCTTTTAGTGACACTATACTTTCTTGTTGTCTTTACTTATAATTGTTTTTGGGCTGTTGAACATTTAAAACATAGTGGTGGTGTAATTCTGTGCTGTCTTTAATTGCTGCAAATTTTCACCTCCCCTCCCTCCCCTTCCTCCAACTCTTAATGATATGCCCTGTTAAATCTGATTGACAGGAGCTAAACACAGGGTATAGTAAAGGGTGTGAAGTAGGAGGGGCATAAGGGGGAAGAAGCCCACCCTCAGCACGACAAGTGTTTTGAGTCATTTATTTATTTATTGGTTTCTTTTCCTTTTTTTTAAGAAAATTATCTGAGGATCAGTGGCAGGATTTTTAGGACAGTAAATTAATAAAAAGGGAACTAGGAGAGCTTCAGTAGCAGACAAGTAGTGGAATTGCAGTATAATGTGGGGAGTGGTGCAATGCAGTGGCTGAGGGGCAGCCATATTCAGGCAGACCTTCTGGACACTGAGGTGCTTCCCTATCTGCATGCATCTCTCTGGACTGCAGGATGAGGTAGCCAGACTCAGAGTGGAAGTAAACTGGGTCAGGAGTACCATCACCCCTATCCAGAGACCACCCAGTCTAATGCAACTGCCTCAAAGGATGCCGAGAACGAGGAGCACTTGGATGACAGTGGGCTCAGGGAGAGTTAGAGCGGTCAGGCAGAGGCACATCCCAGATCCTATTCCACTCAAGAACTCATATGCCACACTGGCAAATGAGGACAACCAAATAGAGGTACCCAGAGAAGTGGAAGGAAAGGATGTGGAGGTTAGCCAAGGAGGTAACCTCAGTGGGAAAGCAGTGGACCCCAGAGGAGGAGGAAGCAAATCCTGGTGGGGGACTCCATCATAAGAGGGATCCAGCTAGGAACACAGGAGGGGAGGACAGGGGTGAGGTGCCTACCAGGTGCCACGGCATGGAGGATGGAAGGAAGATCCTGGGGATCATTGGGAAGGCAAGATGGGAGGGTGAGCTGGATGTCATTATCCACCTAGGTACTAATGACCTGGCAAATGGGAAGCCAAAGGAAGTTCAGAAAGAGTTAAGGAGACTGGGAGGGTCTCAAGCAAGTAGCTACTTCTGTCACTTTCTCAAAGTACTACCTGTGAGAGGCAAGGGAGAGCATAGGAGTGCATGCACCAGGAACTTTAACTCATGGTTGAAGAACTGGTGCTGTGAGGAAGGGTTTGGATTCATTGATGACTGGGGACCCACCTGGAGGATGGAGGTTTGTTCAAGCCTGATGGCCTGCATCCATCCTGGGGGATCAAGCACTCAATAAGTTTAAATGCTACATTGACAAGCATTTAAACTAGCAAAGGGTGGCAGGCCAGCAAGGGAGGGTACCTACTTGCTCACCCCCACAGCTAGCAGTGGAACCAGTGAACCAGAGGAGTGGCTATCTCTGCAAAGCAGTGTGCAAAAGATGGAGATCAGTGCCCAAGAGGTGGATAAGCAGAAAAGGGCAAAATTCAGCAGAAGGGCAGACAGCAAGGAGAACCAGGGATAAAGGACAACTAAGGAAGGGGCTGGAGTAGAACAGTGAAACAGTCTAGGGAGGTCAAATCATGGAAAGCTATGTGTGCAAATGCCAGGAGACTTAGCAACAAGATGGAAGATCTGGAGGCTGTCATTGTGCAGTCAGACCTGGACATTGTGGCCGTCACTGAAACCTGGTGTAATGATAACCACGACTGGGAGATGGCCATACCTGGCTACAACATATTCAGAAGAGACAGAGCAGGCAGGAAGGGAGGAGGAGTGGCACTATATGTGAAAATGACATAAGGGCCACGGAGATCCAGGAGGAACAAATGGGGAGAGATACTGTGGGTTAAGCTGGAAGGAAAATGGGAACAGCCATCCGCACAGGTGTGGTCTATAGACCACCAGCCCAGAGGAAGAAACAGATGGGAGTTGATGCTAGCCATCCAAAGGATGGCAGACAACAGCAAGGTAGTACTGGTTGGAGACTTCAATATTCCAGACGTGGACTGGAGCATCCCAGCAGCAGCACCAACTAGGAGCAGATTTATCCTGGACTCCCTTCAAGGTGCCTTCCTCAAGCAACTGGTCATGGAACCAACTCGGCAGAAGGCAATACTGGACCTTGTGCTCACAAACAGGGACAGTGTGATGGGGATAACAGTGGGGGAGCACCTGGGGAACAGTGACCACCAGTCATTGTGGTTTGAAATCACAGAAGGAGCAGAACCAAACCACACAAAAACACGTATCCTGGATTTTAGGGGGGCAGACTTTGGGAAAATGGGGAGATACTTAAAAGAGGCATTAAGGGTAATGGGACAAGAATCAGGGGTTGAGGAACAGTGGGCAGTATTTAAAATGGGAATTACAAGAACAACAGAATTATGCATTAAGCAGGTTAGCAAAAGGAAAAGGAAGAGGAGACCATTATGGTTTTCCAAAGAGGTAGCAAAGAAAGTGAAAGCAAAAAGATTGCATTCAGGCAATACAAAAGACACAGGCAGAAGGGGATAGGGCAGTACCAGGAGAAGCAAAGGGAGGCAGGAGGTCAGTAAGGAAAAGCCAAAGCTCAGACAGAAGAACACATTGCAAAATCAGTGGATAGAGGGACAAAACCTTTTACAGGTACATAAGTGAAAAAAAGAAGACAAAGGGAAGGATAGTGAGGCTGAAGGGAAGGATGGGGGCCGCGTGGAGGATGACAACAGTAAAGCTGACATATTGAACAGGTATTTCTGCTCAGTCTTTACTGAGGAAGAGGAGGGTAATGGGTCTGAAGGGAGTATAAGGGGTGAGAATGGTGCAGAAATGGACACAAGTCCCTTTACACGAGATAGGGTCCTGAAGGAACTGGAAGTAATAAGAGTTGATAAAGCAACGGAGCCAGATGGGGTGCACCTCAGGGTCCTTAAAGAACTAAGAAAGGTGGTGGCTGAACCTCTGGCTATCCTGTTTAGCCAATCACTGGAAACAGGGGATGTACCCAAAGACTGGAGGACAGCAGATGTAGTCCCCTTATACAAAAGCGGGAACAAAGAGGATGCAGGGAACTACAGACCAGTCAGCCTCACCTCGGTAGTGGGGAAGATCATAGAAGCACTACTGAAGGAGAGATTGGTGGAACATCTGGTTGTCAATGGACTACAGGACCCAAGGCAGCATGGTTTCACCAGGGAGCGGTCATGTCAGACCAATCTCGTTGAATTTTTTGACTGGGTGACTAGGGAGGTGGATCAGGGGAGGGCAGTGGACATGGCCTATCTGGACTTCAGTAAGGCCTTTGACACTGTGCCACATAGAAGACTATAACACAAACTGGGGAATATGGGTGTGGGCAGGACAGTAGTGTCATGGGTAGGTAACTGGCTGGGTGGCAGGACACAGAGGGTGGTGGTAAATGGCTGTCACTCTACAGAGGGAAGAGTGACCAGTGGGGTACCACAGGGATCAGTGCTGGGACCGGTCCTATTCAACATCTTCATCAGTGACATTGCACAGGACCTAGAAGGCAGAACTTCACTGTTCGCTGATGACACAAAGCTCTTTAACAGAGTAGACACACCAGAGGTGTAGACAGAATGAGAAGGACCTGCAGAAACTTGAAGAATGGTCAGGGGTTTGGCAGTTGAAATTCAATGCAAAGAAGTGCAAGATAATGCATATAGGGCACAAAACCCTGGCACAATATATCAGTTAGGGGTGAGGATATAGCATGCACCAAGCAGGAAAGGATCTTGGGGTTATCATGTCTGATGACCTCAAGGTAGGGAAACAGTGTGACAAGGCAGCAGGTAAAGCAAATAGGATGCTGGGATGTATAGGCAGGGCATCACCAGCAGGAAAAGGGAGGTCATAATTCTGCTATACAAGACACTAGTGAGGCCCCACCTGGAGTACAGTGTACAGTTCTGAGACCATACCTATGTAAGGACATAGACAGGGTAGTGAAGGTTCAGAGGAGGGCAACAAAGATGGTGCATGGATTGCATCACAAGTCCTATGAAGACAGGTTGAAGGAACTCAACATGTACTCCCTGGAGGAGAGGAGGGAGAGAGGGGATATGATAGAGACATACAAGTATCTCACAGGGAGGAACAGGGTGCAGGAATACACTATTTTTAAGTGAAAAAGATGTTCCAGGACTAGAGGGCATGGGATGAAGTTGGAGGGAGGACGATTCAGAGGAAACATGAGGAAGAATTTCTTCACAGAACGGGTGAGGACAAGTGGAACACCCTGCCAGAGGAAGTGGTGGGGCTGAAACAATCACGGATTTAAGAATGTATGGGATAGACATAAAGGAATTCTGGAGGTCAGGGGTAAGGGGCAACAGACTTCTAGGAAAACATAAACTGAACTTACAAGTTCAAATGGGCAGACTGGGTGGGCCATAGGCCCTTATCTGCCGGCACTGTCTATGTATCTATGTATCTATGATACCCAATTATTTCATTTTTTATAGTTCCTTAACCACATCGGCTCTTAACCACTCTGGTAACCTGTATGCCTTTTGCCTAATAGGATGAGCATTCCTTGGCACTATAACATGCTCAACCCCTGTTGCTTAGCCTGGTACTGTGGTAAAAGTACTGTTAAATGTCTTTAGCACATTACGAATGTCTGCAGTTTGTTCTGAGGTAACAGAAATATTCACCTTTACAGCATCAGCAGTTCCAGTTTGTTCCAGTCTATCATAAGTTACATCAATATTATCTTTATCAGTTTCTGGTAAAACTAGCAAAGCAGTTTGGGGCATTTTTTCAACTCATTTCTTGAGGAGGTTAGCATGGTATATCTTAATAGGATTTTTCCTGTCAGGGGTCTCAGTCTTGTAGTTACCAGTGCCAGTATGTCTAAGCACTTTTTAAGGCCCTTGTCACTTCATTAACAGTTTATTTTCTGCTGTGGGTAACAGTAGCAACACCTTTTCACCTGACTCAAAAACTTTTTCTTTTACCCCATGGTCATGGTATACCTTCTTCCAGTTTTGGGCCTCTTCCTGATTACTATGGGCAATTTCACATATTTTGCCAGCTTCTTTCTTAGGGCACACATATTAGATGTTACAGATTGTTTCCAAGTGGGGTTATCTTCCCACGTTTCTTTTATCACATCCAGTGGCCCTCTTGGCTGCCTATCACACAGCATTTCAAATGGTGAAAACCCTGTTGATGCCTGTGGCACTTCTCTGTAAGCAAAAAGTAGGTAAGGTAAGTATTGGTCCCAATCTTTCCCTTCCCCTTTTACAAGCCTTTTTACCATGCATTTTAGAGTTTGGTTAAAACGCTCAACAAGACCTTCTGTCTGAGGGTGACAGGGGGGGGTTCTAAGATATACCATGCTAACCTCCTCAAGGAATGGGTTTGTAATTCGAGTTCCCAATAAATAAATAAATAATGCAGCACCAAAATTACTACCCTGATCAGTAATAGTTTCTTTAGGTACGTCCACTCTGTTGAAAATTTTTGCAAGCTCTTCTGCCACTTTTGAAGCTGTGACAGTACGCATTGGAACTGCTTCTTGGTATCACATAGCATAGTCGCATACTACCAGAAGAAATGTATTACCATTTTTACTTTTGTCTAAAGGACCAACAACATCCATTGCAATTCTCTCAAAAGGCACATCTATCTGGGTAGGGCACAAGGGGCACCTTGGGCCAGATATTCAAAAGAGTTGAGCCACGCGCAATAGGGTTGCTCTTGCGCAAGTACGAAATGCGCCATTCTGCGATATTCAGCAGGAAGCAGTTGCACCCCCCAAATCATGCTGAGCAACAGTGCAATGATAATGAAGGCATGCACAACCGAAGGGGGAGGAACCATGCATAAACTGCACAGCCCAACATTCAGCCTGGGCCATGCAGAGTTATGCAGGTGCAGCCCCTACCTGCGCCTGCACAAAGTTATGCCAAAAAAAAAAGGAACAAGTTGAGGGCCTCCCACAGGTGAGCTGCTGCATTGCAGGGTGCAACACAGAAGCTGCCACCTGTGGGTGGCCCTCAACTTGTTCCTGCTGCACCTGGCGGCGCCCCCTCATGCACCGATCGTGGGCATCAGTATCCCTCCCTAAGTCCACTATCCCAGGTGGTCCAGTGGACTGAGATTAGCCCAGTCGTGGGCATAAGTGTAACACCCCCCCATTAGCCCGATCAGGGGCATAACTGTATTCCCCGTGGCAGTCATGGGCAGAGTGTTCTCCCCCACCCCCGAGTAGCCCGATCACAGGCAGAAGTGTTCCCTCACCTTCCCATTAGCCCAATGGTGGCATCTGAACCCTCGCAAAGTCCAATATCCCTGGTGGTCCAGTGGACTGAATGGAGCCCGATTGTGGGTGGCATTCCTCACCCCCCAAGTATGATATCCCTGGTGATCTAGTGGACCCCCCACGCCACCTGCCAATGGAGCCCCACCACCCTGCTCCCCCCCATCAGCCAGCGGGCGGCAGCACCCCACCCTCCTGCCACCCCACTGCCTGCCGACTGACAGCTCGGTAGGGCTGCACGCCCATTGGTTCAGAGTCTGAGCCAATGGCGTGCAGCCATATGTATAGTATAGTCCAGATATGTGAATTAATTAATTCATTCACATATCTGGACGACTTATATGGTATATGCTGCATGTGTCCATTGGCTCATGCTCTGAACCAATGGGCGGCAGCCCTACCGAGCTGTCAGGTCGGTGGCTGCGGGCGCGCAGGTGGGTGCTGCTGCCTCACCGCTGACGGGAGCGGGTGGTGTAGTTCCATGGGCGGGTGGGTGGGGTCCACTAGATCACCAGGGATATCATACTTGGGGTGAGGAATGCCGTCTGCAATCGGGTTCGCTCGTCCACTGGAACCACCAGGGATATTGGACTTGGGGGGTTCTGATGTCCACGATTGGGCTAATGGGGGGTGGAGGGAACACTTATGCCTCCAATCGGGCTCTTTGGGGGGCTGGGGGGAATACTGTTCTGCCCATGATAGGGCTACTCGGGGGAATACTGTTCTGCCCGCGATCGGGCTACTCGCGCTCCACTGGACCACCAGGGATTGGAGACATGCATTGTCCCTTATGGGATGTAATGTGATCGGGCTGCAGGGGGCATTGGTCCCGACGGCTGCTGCCTGGCAGGGCGCCAGGTGCAAGTTGTTGGGGATCGGTGCACCTGCATGCTAATGGCATGCAAATGGGGCAGTAATCAGATGCAAATGGCCCCCTCTGTGCCTTACATATATTATGGCCCCATTTTCATGTCACCCTTTGAATATCACAGGTGCTGTGCATGGCGCAATGGAACTTGCGCCACCGCAACTCAATGCTCCATTCTGACCACTTGCGCTGGTGCAGTTCCACTGCGTCATGCACAGTGGGTGTGGCCAGGGGGCGATATTCAAAGAAGTTGCACCATAGCGCAACTCCGTTGAATATCACCCTGGCCACAGCCCTGTGCAACTATTTTGAGCAGCACAGGGGCTTGCACCACAAAATGGTGCAGTTTGAATATCTGGGCCTTTGTCTGTTCTAGTGACTAGGGCTACTTTCTGACACTCAGCACAGGAATTACAATAGGTAGCAACATCTTCATGAATTCCATGCCAGTAAAATCTATACTGCAATCTGGCAAGGGTGCGATCCCTTCCTGAGTGACCAGCCATAGGACTATCATGTGCCATCTGTAACAACTGTCTTCTATACTTCTGTGGTACAACCAATTGTTCTGTCTGTTCCCGTGTCCGAGGTTTAACCCAAACTCTGTACAGTAACCCATTAAAGTTTTTAAACATTGGTCCACCCTGCTTTGGTTTCACCCCCAGCTGCTTAAACTAACCCTGGAGAGGAACATCATTAGCTTGCTCTGAAAGAAAATCACAATCAGTTATTAGCTTAGTTTCAACATTTTCATATTTTAACCCTTCATGTCCATCAGTCATTTGTTGCCACAGTTTCCTGAGGCATCATCTTTCTTTCCTGGATTTCCAGATCTTGGAGCTGTGCTCAAATAAGTTCAAATCCAAAATCACTGAAAGGAAAAGTGTTCCCACCATCTGAGATTTTCTTTGCTTGAGCTCTTGTCACCACAGCTGCTGAAACTAAAGGATTTACTCCTTCTGTGATTAACTCAGTAAATCCTGGAAAGTCATTTCCAATAATCACAGGTACAGGTAACTTAGGTACTACTCCCACTTTTATTTGGTGTGACACACCCTTAATGGTCAGAGTCACTTGGGTGGTGGGATAGTACTGAGTGTCCCCATGGATGCAGATGACACCAGTACCTGGTCCTTCTGCATGTGTTTTCCCAGCACTTCAACATGCACTAGGCTCTGTCTGCTTCTTGAATCAATGAGTCCCTTTACAGTCTTATCCCCCACCTTTTTTTAACCAATTGTTTAACCAAGAGTAACACACTGAGCTGAAAGCTTGTTTACAGGTGTGACCTGGGAGTAGAGGGAAGTTAAGTGACTTGCTCAGGGTCACACAGTATGCAAGTGGGGGCTGTAGGATTCAAACCCAGGACTCCGGATTTGCAGCTCAGAGCCTTCACATCTGTTAAGTACTTGTCCCAATTTGCCAAGAACAAATTTGCTACAGTGCCACTTTCCTTTGTATAGCATTTTCTTACCATATGGCCTGGTTTATAAAAGTTGTAGCAAATACCGTCTTTGGGCACAGATACATTATCTCATCCAGAGTTATTCTCAGGCTTGGAGTTTAAATGGGAAAAAAAAGTGTTTTATCTGGTGCTTGACTGTCACCTCACTGCTGTGACATCTGTCTGGCCAGTTGGTAGTCATTGGCCAAAGAAACAGCCTTTTCCTCACATTCTGGTTGGTGTTCCTTTACCCAAAGCTGCACATCTGAAGGCAGGATGTTGATGAATTGCTCCATTGCAAATGTGTTGTTGATCTGTGGGACTTTTTTGCTCTCTGGTTGGAGCCATTTTATTGGGAGTTCTCTGAGTCGGGTGAAGGCTTCTTGTGGAATGTCAGATAAGTTGTACTTCAGAGACTGATATCTCTGCTTGTAGGTCTCTCCTGAGATGTCACACCTTTTCAGGATTTTGCTTTTCACCAGGTCATTGTTTTCTGACTGTGCAGTGTCCATATTGCTGTGGGCAAGTTGAGCTTTCCCTGTCAGGTATGCTACCAGTCTGATTGTCCATTGCTGCTTTGGCCATTGGCAGGCCATTGGCAGGCTGTGGCAACTCTTTCAAAAGCTAGAAGGTATGCCTCAATATCATCTGAGGAACACAACTTTGTAAAGTTAATGGATTTTAAGTTGCTTGTGTTGTGTTGCTCATCTGGATCGGTTCCAGATCCTTTGATAGTTTGCAAGGCATCCAGCCATCGCAGCTCCTGTCGCTGCATATTTTCTCTCATTTGCTGCTTCTCCTCTCCTCTGCTGCTCCTGTCACTGCATCTCTTCTCTAACATAGAAACATAGAAACATAGAATTTGATGGCAGATAAGGACCGCTTGGCCCACCCAGTCTGCCCATTTCCCTACCTACTGGATAAGCTGCAGATCCTAGTTAACCAGCAGCCTACTTCTTCCTACCCCAACCCCCCAGAATTGCCTTATGACTATCCCATGCATGCTTGAATTCCACCACTGATTTTGACTCCACAACCTCCTCCGGAAGGCCATTCCATGCATCCACAACCCTCTCTGTGAAAAAATACTTCCTTAAATTACCTCTGAGCCGCCCCCCCTCTATCTTCAAATTGTGCCCTCTTGTTCTTGCACACCTCTCATCTGCTGTTTCTCTTCTCTCCTCTGGTTCTCCATCTCTTTTTGATGTATATCCCACAATTTGAAATACTCCATCAGGCTTTTGGATTCTGTCACTGGCTATTCCTTTTCCACAACTTGTGCTTACTGTACAACCTCAGCTTTGACTTCTGTCTCTGCTAGTTTGACTGCCATTCTCCTGGTAACCACTTCTGGACTTGCTGCTGCAGAATCCATACCTTTCTCTATGCCTCCCTGGTACTAGGTCCAGTACCCATGCACGAAACACCTAGCTTAGAGTATGTACGGTGTAAATCCCACTTAGGCTGACACAGTCTGTCATTGAGGCACAGGTCAGGAAGCATAGGAAAACCAGGAGCAGTTGTAAAATTCACCAAAAATATTTATTTGTACTAGCAGTAACATAAACAAGCATTTGTCAGTGCCGAATGTTTGCTTGCTGGTATTAGCATTGGAAATGCAGGAGTGAGACAGATGCAGAATAGGAATGGCAGTGAAGTATTGAAGTTCACACCAACCCTACCTGCATGCTGTAGAGACGGACATTGGGGTAAGTGTTTGGGTCGTCGCCATGACGGTCATGCCATGTCACCTCACCCTATTCTGCAGACACCGACACATGTTGAGGTGTGCCTTAGGGTGTTTGGCTTTACAGTCACCCCATTGCATAAAGACAGATGCTGAAATGGGTAGAGCATAGGAGAATGGAATGAAGTCTGGGGCTGAAAAGTCTAAGGTAAACCTTGATGCTTGTCAGTGGCTGGGGGTGGGGGTGGGATGGCATGAGCAGTACAGTTGGCAATCCAAAGGCACACCCCAATGCCTGTCAGTCTGTACAGGGTAGGAAGTTATGGTTAGAAACCCTAATGCCTCAGGCGTTTGTTGGTATTTGCAGTACAAATTTTCAACATGGCCTTTTTGTAACTCCACCTCATGAAAGCATTTGGGACCTCTTCTCATGAAGAGTGACAGTATGATATTTTGTCAATGTGTCCTAAACATTCAGTTCCAACAGCGACAGTGCCATTGTGTACCACATGTACGAAAACACAGATTGGGCAAGATGTGAAGAATGACAGCTGTACCATGCATAGGAAGTTAGGAAGAGATGGCAATGTTGAAAATCTGTAGTGGGAATATTAAAAATGCTCGCATTTCTGAGCATATGTGGAAAGTGCACAATGCATGAGCGTAACGCAGTCATTGTATGGACTTTTGTGACCACATTTTCAACATAGGCATTTTAGGACCTCTGCTCATGAACAGTGTCACTGTGATTTTCTTAATGTGTCCTGAACACTGATTTCCCACAGCGGACTCGCTATTCTGGGCCGGAAGTGCAAAAACACATTTTGGCCAGGATGTGAACAAGGATTTGTCAATTCCAAATGTTGATTGCGTTGGTCCGTCGAGCTCGCTCACTGCCCCAGTGTCACTCGCTCGTTCTGTTTCTCCCACTGTTGCAGGCTGCTCTTTTGTACTGGGCTCCTGCCTATGTTGGCATGTTTTTCTGCCCACAAAGAAATCTGCAGCTGTCCTGACAGAGCTTTGTTGAGGTGGGTTACTAACCCTCTCTCACTCGCTCATTCTATTTCTGCTGGTGCTGCAGGCTGCCCTTTTATACTGGACTCCCTCCTCTGTTGCCGTTTTTTTCTGCCCACAAAAAAATCCACAGCAGTCATGATAGACCTTTGTTGAGTTAGCTCACTCCCCATCTCTAGTTCCATTTCAGCAGGTGCTGCAGGCTGGCCTTTTGTATTGGGCTCCTGCCTGTGTTGCCACCTTTTTCTGCCCACAAAGCAATCCACAGCAGTCATGATAGAGGTCTATTGAATTCGCTCACTCCTCCCTCTCACTCGCTCATTGTGTTTCTCCCAGTGCTGCTGTCTGCCCATTTGTACTGGGCTTCTGCCTGCGTTGGCACAAACAAATCTGCATCTGTCCTGACAGAGTTCCTTTGAGGTCGCTCTCTCCGCCTGTTTCACTCACTCATTCTGTTTCTCCTGGTGCTGCAGGCTACTCTTTTGTACTGGGCTTCTGCCTGCATTGGCACGTTTTGCTGCCCACAAAGAAATCTGAAGCTGTCCTGACAGAGCTCCATTGAGGTAGGTCACTGCCCCTCTCTCACTCGCTCATTCTGTTTCTGCTGGCACAGCAGGCTGCCCTTTTGTACTGGGCTCCTGCCTCTGGTGGCAGCTTTTTCTGTCCACAAAGAAATCTGCAGCAGTCCTGACACAGGTCCGTTGAGGTAGCTCACCCCCCCTCTCTCACTCGCTCATTCCGTTTCTGCCGGTGCTGCAGGTTGGCCTTTTGTACTGGGCTCCTGCCTGTATTGCCCTTTTTTATGCCCACAGAGAAATCCACAGCAGTCACGATAGAGCTCTGTTGAGCTGGCTAACTCCTACTCTGTCACTCATTCATTGTATTTCTCCAGGCACTGCAGGCTTCCCTTTTGTACTGGGCTTCTGCCTGCATTGGCACCTTTTTCTGCCCACAAAGAAATCTGCTGCTGTCCTGACAGAGCTCTGTTGAGATTGCTCACTCCGCGTGTCTTACTAGCTCATTCTGTTTCTCTTGGTGTTGCAAGCTACCATTTTGTAGTGGTCTCCTGCCTCTGTTGGTGCCTTTTTCTGCCCACAAAGAAATCTGCAGCAGTCCCGACAGAGCTCCGTTGAGCTTGCTCACTCCGCATCTCTGACTTGCTCATTCTGTTACTTCCACTTCTGCAAGTTGCCCTTTTGTACTGGGCCCCTGCATGCATTGCTGCCTTTTTCTGCTCACAAAGAAGTCCGCAGCAGTCCAAACAGAGCTCAGTTGAGCTCACTCACTCCCCCTCCCTCATTCGCTCATTCTGTGTCTCCTGCTGCTGCAGGCTGCCCTTTTGTACTGGGTTCCTGCCTGCGTTGCCGGCTTTGTCTGCCCACAAAGAAATCTGCAGCTGTCCCAACAGACCTCCGTTGAGGTTGCTCACTCCCCCGTCTCACTTGCTCATTCTGTTTCTCCTGGCGCTGCAGGCTGCCCTTTTATACTGGGCTTCTGCCTCTGTTGGCACCTTTTCCTGCCCACAAAGAAATCTGCAGCTGTCCCAACAGAGCTCCGTTGAGGTTGCTCACTCTCCCTGTCTCAATCTCTCATTCTGTTTCTCATGGCGCTGCAGGCTTCCCTTTTGTTCTGGGCTCCTGCCTCTGTCGGCATCTTTTTCTGCCCACAAAGAAATCCACAGCAGTCACGATAGAGCTCTTTTGAGCTTGCTCACTCCCCCTCTCTCACTCACTTATTTTGTTTCTCCCACCGCTGCAGACTGCCCTTTTGTACTCAGCCCCTGCATGCATTGCTGCCTTTTCCTGCCCACAAAGACACCTGCAGCAGTCCCAACAGAGCTCCGTTGAGTTTACTCACTCCCCCTTCCTCACTCACTCATTCTGTGTCTTCCGGTGCTGCAGGCTGCCCTTTTCTACTGGGCTCCTGCCTGCATTGTCACCTTTTCCTGCCCACAAAGAAATCTGTGGCAGTCCCGATGGAGCTCAGTTGAGCTCAGTCATTCTCCTCCTCTCTCGGTCGCTCAATCCTAATCTGTCCCAAACACTGATTTGCCACAGCTACTGTGGTATTCTGCACCGGAAGCGTGGAAACAAATTTCAGCCAGGATGTGAAAAATAACAGCTGTACTTTTCATAAGGAGGTGTGAACAAATGCCAGTGTTGAAAATCTGGGATAAAAATATTACTAATTTGCAAACTTACAAGGCTGCGTGGAACCTGCACAACCCACGCTTGTAACACAGTCATTTTATGAAGTTTCATCACAAAATTTTCAACATAGGCATTTTAGGACCTCTGCTCATGAACAGAGTCAGTATGATTTTCTTAATATGTCCCGAACACTGATTTCCCACAGTGACTGCGCTATTGTGTGCCGGAAGAGCGAAAACACATTTCGGCCCGGATGTAAGAAATGACAGCTGCACTGTTCATAAGGAGGTGTGGTAAAATGGCAACGCTGAAATTCTGGAGTGAAAAAATGGCAAAGTTGCGAAAGTACAAGCGAGCATTGAAACTGCGTAATGCACATTCGTAACACACTCATTTTATGGACTTTTGTCACCATATTTTCAACATAGGCATTTTAGGACCTCTGCTAATGAACAGTGTCACTGCCATTTTCATAATGTGTCACAAACATGGATTTCCCACACTGACCACGCTATTCTGCACCGGAACTGTGAAACACATATCAGCCAAAATGTATAAAATGACAGCTGTACTGTTCATAAGAATGTGCAGAAGAATGGCAATGTTGAAAGTCTGGAGTGAAAATATTATTAATTTGTGAAGTTATGACCTTG
The DNA here is from genome assembly GCA_016271365.2 of Neoceratodus forsteri. NCBI lineage: Eukaryota > Metazoa > Chordata > Ceratodontiformes > Ceratodontidae > Neoceratodus > Neoceratodus forsteri. The sequence goes on along the minus strand of CM057455.1, from coordinate 110,217,068 downwards.
CGTGCAAACTGCACAATGCACGCTCGTAACACAGTCATTTTGTGGAGTATCATCACCAAATTGCCAACATAAGCATTTTAGGACTGCTACTCATGAACAGTGCCACTGTCAGTTTCTTAATCTGTCCTGAACACTGATTTCCCACAGCGACTGCATTATTCTGTGCCGGAACTGCAAAAACACATTTCAGCCAGGATGTTGAAAATGACAGATGTACTGTTCACAAGGAGGGCTGAAAAATGCCAGTGTTGAAAATCTGGCATGAAAATATTGTAAATTCACAAAGTTACCATTGTGTGTAGCAACTGCGCAATGCACGCTCATAAAACAGTCATTTTTTTTATTTTTCCCACCAAATTTGCAGTATAGGCTTTTTGAGAGCCCACCTCATGAACACTGGCACTGTCATTTTGTTAATCGGTCCCCAAAAGGGGATTCCATGCAGTGACCGTGATATCACCTTTCGGGCCGAATAATGCCATGACAGTGCCAGAATTCATGCAGAGGGATCCCAAAAGCCCCATGTTGAAAATTTGGTACCAAAATTACAAAAAAAATGCCTGAGATACACATCAAAGATAAAAAACCCCTAATTATTCCATTATACAGCTTACTGGTATTTCCTCAGTTCACAGTCGGCTCTGAAGAGTGCAGACGTGTTCCAGGTCCACTAAAGATTGTCGCGTTGGACTCCAGAGGTAAGTATGGGGTGAGGGGGTTGTGGGGAGTCAGGGTGCGCAGTGGGTGGGTGCGAATTGTGGGGGGGGCAGGGAGATCGCCAAGGGACCATTTCCTTTTTTATAGGTTAAAAAAATGGAATCAACATTGCGGGATGTTTTTTTCATTAACACGGAGATGTAGCACATTGGGGTGGGCTCCTAGCGTGCCAACCCAGTGTTTTGTTTAGGGTGCCGTGTAACCTGACGGAGATTAGGCACCCCTGTTATACATACAGGGGTGAGGGGCGCAGAGTCGGGATGGCACTCTCAGCAACAAATCTACATTTGGCCGGACATTATTCTGACAGGGAGTGGGCTCCCCCATCAGCACATCAAATGAGGATGGGGACTGAAGCTGATGGGGAGTGGGGCCCTCATCACCAAACAAAGACTGTATTTTGGGGGCATGCTGCCGGGGAATTGTGCACCCCCCTGGCAGTGGGGGTTGGGTAATATTGTTTGTGAATGCAGTGGCAAGCCACCGTCATGTTCACAAACAATATTACACTACTAATGTTCCGCCCTGCAATGACGGGTCACTCCCTCATTGCAGTGAATTGCTCATGCTGCAATGACGAGGCGGCCCCTGATTGCTGCGGCAAAAATGTTACAAGTTGGTGGCACTTTTGGAAGTCAGTGTCATCAGCACACTGTGCCTCCATTGGTCCATCACTACCAACCCCCAAATGCAATGCCTCCATTTGCTGCCACACCACTGCACCTCCACAACCCGTTTCTCTCCTAAGCTGCCACATAATGTTTCCTGCACATGTACGCAAGCAAACATAAAAATTAAATTGTTCAGTATAAATATTTACGAAGGTAAAATAAAATAGAGGAGATCCATCAGAGTTTTCCTTTAGTCTCTGTGTCCATCTTGCAAACAATTGCAGCTCTGTCTTATAAGTCCTTCCAAACCCCCATTCTTAACAAGCATCTTCCAAAGTATTCTTGTATGTTTCAGGCAGGTGTTGGCAGGAACACAGTGTGCCTGAGCTGAGGCCCCTTTTCCACAGCTCTTCTGCAAAAGGCTTAAAAAATGCATTAAGTTTACCTCTTGATTTTCCAATAGCTTTCTGCAAACATTTCAGAATATAATTATATACATTTCAACAGTAACACTATATAATTTCTAAACAAAGGGATCCCAATAACAGTTACATTTCCACATAATGATTTGCTTATATTTTATATCTGCAGATATGTAAGGGAGAAAAAGACAAACAGCAAGAGAAGACTGAGAGATAGTGAGAGGCAAATACTTGTGAAACTGTTGGGGTGATCATAGCCTAGGTCTCACAGGAAAATTTGGTTATGCAACCAGACAGACAAGAGACAGGAAAAAGGAGAACAGAAACAGATCCCTGCATTCAAACTCCTTCTATAACAACCGGGACAGGGTCCTATTCTTCCCTGTCACATGCCTGTTCTGGTGGTTGTTCAGGTGGACGTTAAAGAACCCATGGCAGTTCTTAAAAAGAGTAGGGGAATTTCTCCAGTGTTGTGGAAACATTTCCCTCATCTATTAAAAATAACACCTAGAGCTCTATCTGGTTCAATTTCAGTTGGTTACCGTCTGTACACCCCCCCCCCCACACCGGTTGCCCCTGTGAAAAGGACTTATAGTCTCAGGGGAACTACCCAGTCAAAGAAATTCAATAAATAAATTCAATAAATAAATTCAATAAAGTAAAGAAATAGGTGAAACATTTGAAACATCCTAGCTAGTGTAAGATTACAATGTGGCAAAGTAAATCAAAAATGGGAATACTAGAAACCCCTATCTGGGGTAAGGTTACAAAGGGGTAATGTAAAGAAAAAAATAGAATAACTAGATACAGCCTATCTGGGGTAATGTTACAAAGGGGTAAAGTAAAGAAAAAAGGGTGAAATAAGAAACACCCTGTCTAGGGTAAGGTTACAAAGGGGTAAAATTAAGAAAAAATTGGGAAACAAGAAATCCCCTATCCAGGGTAAGGTTACAAAGGGGTAAAGTAAAGCAAAAAGGTGGATACTAGAAACATCCTATTTAGGGTAAGGTTACAAAGAGATTAAGTACTGCATATCAAAAAGGGGAATACTAGAAATTCCTATCTAGGATAAGGTTACAAAGGGGTAAAGTAAAGTAAAAAAAAAGGGAAAAACTAGAAACACCCAATTCAGGGTAAGGTTACAATGGAGTAAAGTAAAGAAAAAAGGGGAATACTAGAAACACCATATCTAGGGTAAGGTTACAAAAGGGCAAAGTAAAGCAAAAAAGGAGAATACTAGAAACACCCTATCTAGGGTGAGGTTACAAAGGGGTACAGTAAAGCAAAAAAGGGAATACTAGAAACTCTTATCTAGGGTAAGGTTACAAAAGGGTAAAGTAAACTAAAAAGGGGAAAAACTAGAATTGCCCTGTCTAGGGTAAGGTTACAAAGGGGTAAAGAAAAAAATGAGGAAAACTGGAAACAGCATATCTATGATAAGATTACAATGGGGTAAAATAAAGAAAAAAGGGAGAAACAAGAAATGCCCTATCTAGGATAGGGTTACAAAGCAGTAGAGTAAAGAAAAAAAGAGGAAAAACTAAAATCCCCCTATCTAGGGTAAGGTTACAAAGGGATAAAGTAAAGAAAAAAGGTGAAACAAGAAAAACCATATCTAGGGTAAGGTTACAAAAGGCTAAAGTAAAGCAACAAGGGAAATATTAGAAACACCCTATCTAGGGTAAGGTTACAAAGGAGTAAAGTACTGTAAATCAAAAAGGGGAATGCTAGAAACTCCTATCTAGGGTAAGTTTACAAAGGGGTAAAGTAAAGTAAAAAGGGGGAAAAACTAGAAATGCCCTATCTTGGGTAAGGTTACAAAGAAGTGATATCAGAGGAGGCCTCAAGGTTTCTGGCAGAGGGACCCCATCAGAGGAGGAAGCAACTCCTGGTGTGAGACTCTATTGCAGGGAGGGCTAGATTTGGGAATAAAAAGGGAGGGAAAGAGGAATGTAAGGTACCTATCTGGTGCTACAGCTCAGAGGGATGGAAAGCAGATCCTAAGGATCATTAGGGCAGGGGACAGGAAGTGGAGCTTAATGTCACTGTCCACCTGGGTACTAAGGAGCTTGCTAGGGACAGGTCTGGGATTGTGTAGAAGGAGTTCAGAAAACTGGGAAGGGGTCTCAAGCAGGCAGCATGCACATTTGCATTTGATGAGGTGCTGCCTGTGTACAACAGGGAGGGGGAAAGATAGGTTACTCTGCCCCAGGAGCTTCAACTCATGGTTGAAGGAATGGTATAGAGAAGAGGGGTTCAGCTGCTCTGCGAACTGGGGCCAATCTGGAAGGATAAGGGGATTATTCAGAGGAGATGGCCTGCAGACATCTGAGAAGGTAATCATAGTATTCAGAGTGCGTAGAAGCCAAAGGAACACTCAGCTCAACCTCTAGAGACATCCACATTAAAACACTCCACTGTTGGTGCTATCAGTTTTTATAGCTTGTGCTTTTTAGCTTTTTTATCAAATAAATTATTTTTAATTGTGCACAAATAGTGGAGCGTTTTTATGTTGATGTCTTGAGAGGCTGAGCTGAGTGTTTCTTTGGTTTTTGCACAAGTTAATTTCTGACTTGGCTCCATCTACTATTCTCCTGAGCCACCTATTTCTGTGTTCGTTCAGTCTTCATGTTGCCATGTTAATCTTACATGAACATTTAACCAAGCTGAGCAGGGAGGTGGAAGTCAAAAGGGAGAAAGAAACTGCCCCCCAAAGGCTAAATCAGAAAGAAGGGAGGACCCGAAGGGACGAGAATCACTCAGGGAGCAGGATAAAGAAATAGACAGTACAGTAGACAAAGCGGATGGGAACAAAAGTGACAAGAGAGGGAAAAAGGGAGGCTGGGCAAAAGGGAAAGAAGATGAGTTGTAGGCAGAATGTGACAGAGGAGTGGAAGGCCATGTTTGCAAACATAAAAAGTCTTGTTTCTATGTTTCTATGTAGTGGGAGGTGGCAGGAAGTAGGCTGTTGTTTAACTAGAATCTGCAGCTTATCCAGTAGGTAGGGAAATGGGCAGACTGGGTGGGCCAAGTGGTCCTTATCTGCCATCAAAGTCTATGTTTCTATGTTTTCTTGGAGATAAAATTCCAAACCTGGAAGCCATCGCGGCAAAGGCTGACCTGGATATTGTGGCCATTATTGAGTCATAGTGTGCAGGGAGCCACAGCTGGGACATGGCCATACCAGGCCATACCCATTGCAGGAAGGATAGGGTGGGGAGGAAGGGAGGAGTGGAGGGGTTGTATGCAAGGGAGGGTATCTAAATTACAGAAAGGCAGGGCAACTGGAGGAAAGGAGGGATTGAAGGCAATGGAGGTCATCCTGGAGGCAGGAGCCAGAGCTTCTCTTCTCACTGGGGTGATCTATAGACCTCCAACACAGAGGAAAGAACTGAAAAAGGCAGCAGTGGAAGCCGCTAGCCCAATGACTAAAAAGGGGAGGTGCTGCTCACAGGTGACATCTATCTGCTAGATGTAAATTGGAGCCTCCTAGCCATGGCTTTGGCCAGAAGTAGGGATATCTTGGAGTCCTTGCAGAAGGCATTTTTCAGGCAAGTAGTCAGACAGTCAACTCATGATGGGACAATACTGGTCCTGGTGGTCACTAACAGGGACGGTATTGCAGATACCAAGGTGAGAGGCCTTCTGGGGACCAGTAATCACCACAAAGAGCAGTTCGGCATAAGGATGGCAGTGCAAGCAAGCCACAGAAGGACGAAGGTCCTGGACATCAGGAGGGCAGATTTTTAGAAAATGCATGAATGCTTCTGAGATGATCCAGTAGGGGAAGATTGCAAGGGTGGAGTGGAGGAACAATTGACCAAGTTAAACGAAGGCATATTGAGGGTAACAAACCTCTGCGCAAACGAAGTGAGCAAAAAAAAAATTAAAAAGAGAATGCTATGGTTCTTCAGGGAAGTGTCTGGAAAGGTTAAGGCTAAAAGTGTAGCATTCAGATGGCACAAAGAGATGCAGCGGGGCGAGGATTTAGAAGTGTACCAGGGAAGGCAGAGAAGAGCAGGAAAGTGGAGAGGAGCATAAAGATGCAAGCTAAAGAAAGGATAGCCAGCAGGGCAATTAAAGAAGACAAGTGAGAAGAGGAAGACAAGAGGAAGGATTGTGGGATTAAAAAGGACAAATGAGACTGAGCAGTGGAGGATCAGAAAAAGCAGATATCCTGAATAGATATTTAGTTCAGTCTTCTTGGTGGAATAGGAAGGGGATGCACAAAATAAAAGCAGCAGGAACACAGGGGTGGGTGGGTGAGGAAGACACAAAGCTATGGGGCCAGGCAGGGTACACCCGAGGGTGATGAGGGAACTCAGGGAGGTGCTGGCTACACTTCTGACAGCCCAGTTCAACAACGCACTAGAAACAGGAGTAGTTCAAGAGGACTGGGTGCGAGTAGATGTTTTGTAATCCCACGTCATACGGTAAATGTGGTAGCAGGAGGAGGCTGGGAACTATAGGTCATTCAGGCTGACATCATTGGTAGAAAAGTTAAATGGAGTCATTTTTGAAGGACAAAATTGTAGACTTTCTTGAATCCAGTGGGTTACAAGACTAGAGGCAGCATGGATTCACAGGTGGGTGGGGGGCACTTCAGATGAACCTGATAGATTTCTTCAACAGGGTGACCAGGGAAACAGGTCGGTGTGGGGGCAGTGAACGCAGCCTACTTGGACTTCAGCAAGGCCTTCAACACCATAGCACATGCAGTAAAAGGGTCATTAGGAAACTGGAAAGTTGGGAGGTGGGTCGTATAGTGATAAATTGGTTATGAAATTGGTTGACTGATAGGCAGCAGTGGGTGATGGTGAATGTAAATCCCTCAGAGTAAGGGTGGATGATCAGTGAAGTACCTCAGGACTCAGTATTGGGTCCAGTCCTCTTTAATGTCTTTACAAGTGAAATTGAAGAAGAGCTGGAAGTGAAGGTATGCCCTTCTTCAGATGATACCAAAAGCTGCAATAGGGTGGACACCCTACAGGGGGCACAGAGAATGAGCAGAGACCTCAGAAAATGTGGAGCGGTCAAAGAAATGTGAGCTGGGTTCATTGAGAAAAGGAGCAATATCATGCAGCTAGGACACAGAAACCCAGAAGTATTGATGATCACATAGATACATAGATGCATCAATGTTGTTGGCAGATAACGGCCTGGTGGGCCATCCAGTCTGCTCTATCCCTCTTTCTAACGCTTAAGGTACCCTGGATGCTACAAGTCCCCCCCCCTTCGCCCTAGCTGGACAATTCCTATGTGCCTATCCCATGCCTTCCTGAATCTCTGAACCATGGCCACCCCCACCTCTACTTGGGGGAGACTGTTCCATCTCTCAATCACCCTTTCAGTGAAGTAGAATTTCCTCAAATTCCCCCTGTTTTTCCTCTTTTAGTTTCGTGCTGTGCCTCCTTGTTCTTGTATTTCCCTTCATGTGAAAGTGCTCCTCTCTGGTACCCTGTTGATCTGCTTCAGATACTTGAAGGTCTCTATCATGTCCCCCCCCCCTCCTTTCCTCCAGGGAGTACATATTGAGAGCTTTTAGCTTCTCCTCATACGACTTATACTACATCTCAGACACCATTTTTGTCGCTGTCCTCTGTACTGTCTCAATCCTGTCTCTGTTATTTTGGAGATGGGGCCTCCAGAACTGCAGTAAATACAGTACTCCAGATTAGGCCTTACTATGGAGTTGTACAATGGTACCACCACTTCCCTCCTTCTACTTGTTATACCCCTCCCTATGAACTCTGGTATTCTGTTGGCCTTTTCTGACTGCTTTGTCTCACTGTTAAGCCACTTTGAGGTTGTCATCTATGACTACCCCAGATCCCTTTCCTCTGTGGTGGTCTCCAGTGTTACTCCATCTAGTTTATACTCATCCCTAGGATTCTATCTCTCTCCCAGGTGCATAATCCTGCACTTTTTTGCATTGAAACCCAACTGCGATTCCTTGGACTAGTTTTATAGCCCCTTCAGATTTCTCCTCATTTTTTCTATATCTTTCTGTGTATCTACCCTGTTATATAGATTTATATCATCCACAAACAGGCTAACCCTCCCTTCTAGCCCCTCTGCAATGTCACTTATGAAGACATTGAAGAGCACTGGTCCCAGCACGGATCCCTGGGTACATCACTTGTTACCTGTCCCTCCTGTGAGCTAACCCCATTTACCACCGCTCTTTGTGTTCTGTTACTCAACCAGTTTCTAACCAATGTGACTACCTCTGTCCCCACCCCCAGATTTGCCAGCTTGTGGATTAGTCCCCTGTGTGGGACTGTGTCAAAGTCCTTCCTGAAGTCCAGATAGGCCACATCTACCCCTCTGCCCTGGTCTATTTCCTTCATCGCTCACTTGAAGAACTCAATCAAGCTGGTCTGGCATGACTTCCTTGCCATGGATCCATGTTGCCTTGGGTCCAGCAGCCCCCTTGTCTCTAGGTAGTCCACCAGCCTTTCCTTAAGTAGGGTTTCCATCTTTGTATCTACTATTGAGGTCAAACTGACAGGGCAATAGTTTCCTGCCTCCTCCTTGTACCACTTTTGTGCAGGGGTACCACTTGTGCCCTCCTTCACTCCTCTTGAACCACACCTGTTTTCATTGATTCACTGAACAGCTTAGTCAGAAGCTTAGACAGCTCCTCCTGGAATTCCTTTAGGATTCTTGGGTGCATCCCGTCGGGCACCATAGCTTTACCCACCCTAAGCAGTTCTAGTGCTCTTTCTACTCTGTCCTCTGAAAAAGGTCTACGGTCCACCCCTTCTCCCTGTTTGCCCTTCTCAATTAATGAGGGGCTGTCCCCATTTTCTTCTTCCATGAATACAGAGCAGAAGTATTTGTTGAGGATGGTTGCTTTGTCAATGTCTTTCTTCATTATCCTGCCTCAATCTTCCCTAAGTCTCACAATCTTCCTCCCGTCTTCCTCCTTCTCACTAATATACTGTACCTAAAGAATGGCTTCCCTCCTTCCTTCACTGATTTAGCTAGCTTTTCTTCAGTTTTGGCCTTTGCTGCTCTTACTGCCTTGTTTGCTTCCCTTCATTTTTACAAGTAGTCTTGCTTGTCCTCCATGCTTTGTGTTGCCTTCTGCCTCAGAAATGCCATCTTTTTTCCTCTTCCTAGTTCTGCTACTCCTCTCAAGAACCACAGCAGTCTCCTCTTTTTGCACTTGCTAAGGCCTGGCACAATGGCTTGCTACTAGGTGCAGGGCTTCCCTTATCTTATCCCACTTTTTCAGCACTCCCCTTAATAGTTACAAAACAGAAAAGAGACCTGGTAGTAGTCCTATATGATGGCCTCAAGGTGGCAAGGCACAGAAACATAGAAAATAATGGCAGAAGGAGACCAAGTGTCAATCAAGTCTGCCCACAAGTTCTCAAGACCTATCTGTGGTCCTGGGTCCAAACTCCCTCGTTGTGGATTTTTGTCCTTATCTGTTCTAATGCAACTTTCTTGTGCCTTTACTCTATTCCACTCCCGTCTGAATGCTGTCACTGTCATTGGTCTCACAACCTTGGGAAGCAGACTGTTTCATGGATCCATGACCCACTAGGTGAAGAAATGTTTCCATAGTTCCCTCTTAAAGTTCCCTCTACAGAGTTTCCACTCATGTTCTCTGGTAGTTGAGCCAGTGATTCTGGTGAAGAGTTCTGTGTAGGGCCCTGTGTTTATGCCTCTTATGAACTTTGAAGGTCTCAGTCATATCCCCTCTCCTAGCATCAAGCAAGTACATATTTATTTATTGGAATGATTTACCAGGAAGGCACACTGAGCAAAAAGTTGCTCATCTCACAGTGCAACCTGGGGGAGGGAGAATACAAGAGTATCCGAACACTTGATAGTACAATTAATAAATGGAATAACAGGAACAAATTCAGTATACAGGTAATCAGATAATGAGGTTACAGACTTAAGTGCAAAGTAGTTCCAGGAGTGAGGCTCAAGGAGGAAAACAAGTGCTGGGAGCAGGAGAAGAGACTAAAAGTGCTGATAGGCAAGGAGGAAAGGGCAGAAGGGAGGAGAAGAGAGGTGGAGGAAAGGGGGGAAACAGACAGACCTGATGCAGCTCAGGATGGTGGGTGGAGGGGGAGAATGAGTGCAGAAAATTTAGAAAGTTTAGGCTCTCTTCTTATGAGAGACCCTGGAGAACTTGAATCATCTTGGCTGCCCTTCTTCCTTAGGCTGGGGATCCAAAACTGGACACAATAGTCCAGGTGGGGCCTCTCCAGTGATTTGTAGACTGGGAGGATCACCTCTATGCTCCTGCTATCAATATGTCTTCCTATACACCCCAACGTTTTACTTGCCATGCTGTATGCCTTGTTGCATTGGTTTGACTGCTTTAGGGTGTCACACTTGACAACCCCCAGATCCCGTTCCTCCTGGAAAGCATTGAGCTTTGCTCCATTGAGACAGTATTCTGTCTTAGCATTTCCTTTTCCTAGGTGCATTACTTTGCATTTCTTTGCATTAAATCTGAGTTGCCAGGTAGTGTGACAAGGAAAAAGTGGGGCCATAGAAATATAGAATTTGCTGGCAGATAGGGACTGCATGGCTCACTTAGTCTGCCCATTTTTCCCAGCTTATAGTATCACCACGGATCCTACTTGCTGTTCAGTGGGATGCTGGGGTGCATAGGGAGGGAGGGAGGGGTATCACCAGCAGAAAGAGGGAGGTGGTGCTACCACTGTATTGCTCACTGGTAAGACCCCACCTGGAGTACTGAGTCCAGTTCTGGGGACCACATCTCAAGAAGGACATAGACAATGTGGAGGCTGTCCAGAGAAGGCAACTGAAATGTTGCAGGAGTTGCATCACAATCCCAACCGGAAGAGGTTAAAAGATCTCAATATCTACTCTCTGGAAGAGGGAAGAGAGAGGGAGAATATGATAAAGATGTATAAATACCTCACAGGGTTGAACAAGGTAAAGGAGGGGAGTATATGTCAGAAGTGAAAGACTCACGAGAACAAGGGGACATAGAGTGAAGCTGAACAGGGGAAATTAAGGAGGGATATGAGGAAGTGCTATTTCACTGAAAGAGTGGTGGATGATTATAACAGTCTTCCTACAGAGGTAATGGGGGCAAAAACAGTGGTCGGTTTCTAGCATACATGGGATAGGCACAAGGTAATGTTAGTTGGGAGACAGCAGGGAGGAAGATGGAGATCAGGTAGAATCTGCAATGGACGTGTAGGCAGGGAGAAAAGGGACAGAATAGGTGGGCCAAACAGTCCTTATCTGCTGACAAATTCTATGTTTCTATGTTTCTCTTCCCTCTCCCTTTGTCCTGCTGCTCCCCAGCTTATCTCCCTGACAATAGAGTCTGGCACCAGCAGCTGAAATCTGTTCTTGGCTGGAATCAAACCACTGACTATTTGCTTGCACAAACAAGACACATACAGTGCACCACTCGAGCTGGAGAATTACTTCAGGCCCCTTATGCCAATGATAGTACTAGGAATAAGGTGATTTGCCTGCCTATTGTGCTGGAGCAATGTGTGCGAGCCATAGCTTAGACACCCAGTCCCTGAGGCTCTGGGTGCCTTATATAAAAACAATGTAGGGAAAAAAAACATACCGTATGCAGATACAACACATAAATATTTAAAATAATAAATATAATACTATAAAACAGATAAAACTCTAATTAAATTAGCTCCAGTTAAATTAACTCTGATCAAGATCAAATATCATCAGGGAAGGCCAAAGAAAACAAATGAGCCTTTAGACCCTTCTTGAATAACTCGACCATAGGGGCCTCCTTCATGCCAGCTGGAAAACAGTTCCACAGGGCCAGACCATTGATTTCAAATGCCCAGTCACCTGATGTTTTTAATCTGGCCCTGGAAACTGCGAGGAGGCCCCTAGTTGAGAGCCTTGTTCTCTCCCTTATTTCTAAGGAGGGAGCATGGGGACATGATAGAAACATAGAAACATTGAATTTGTCGGCAGATAAGGACCGCTTGGCCCACCTAGTCTGCCCATTTTCCTACCTAACAGATAAGCTGCAGAAACATTCAAGTAACTCAATGGCATAAATAAGGTGTTGAAGGGGGACATCTTCCAATGTAGGAGGAGTACAAGAACAAGGGGACATGCTATGAAATTGGAAAGGGGCAGGTTAAGAGGAAATGTGAGGAAGTTTTTCTTCACAGAGAGGGTGGAGCACACCTGCAATATTCTGCCAACAATCAGAGTGTGGGGGGAGTTAAACATGCCTGGGACAGGCACAAGGGGACTTTGAAGTGGGAAAGAGTGTTGAAAAGCTTCTGACCAGATAGGTGTAGGGCTTACAGGCAGACGGGACTGGCCTAGCAGTCCATATCTGCCAACAATTTCTATGTTTCTATGAGGAATGGAGTAATTGGGCAGATGTTGCTGGTGTAGGGAGATCAGCCAGATGGCCCTGGCCCAGTCTGTATGGGGCCTTAGAGGTGAACAAGCCACCTTGAAGTGGGAATGCTCTGTGGGGACTGCACGGCTTGAAAGACAAGAATCTGACTGGACGCCCCAGTGCTGCAGCAGGGCTCTCACTGGCTGCTGTAGCGCTTTCAACTTTTCATTCAAAAACTTGGCACCCCCCCTACTCGGACTTATTGTAAGTGTATTTTCATCCCACCCACGCTTCCCGGCCCTGACCTCTATTAAATCCACTAAAGTCTCCACTCTCTGCCTACTATTGGTCAGCCCACTTTCTTTGTTTCCTTATTAGCCACCCACACACTTTCCCTTAAAGGGATACTCAGCCTCTCCCTTACATACTCTCCCCCCGCCCCCCCCAAAAAGGAATATTTCATAGTGGCTGCCTGCTGCTTTCCTCCTAAACACAACACCATTGAATGAATACTAGTGAGGGGAGTCTTGATTCTCTCCCTCCTGTGACTGTCAGCCACCTAAGCAGCACACCTGTTTGGGACTCAGCACCAGCCTTAGCTCTTGCATCCATAAATCTGCACTCCTCAGGGACGCTGTCCCATACCATCACACTAACTACTCCACCATTAGAGCTGCATACTACTAGTGCACTGGATGATCGAGACCGCTATCACAAGAGCCTGCACCCCATGGTCCTCTGTCTTGGGCTTATCTTCATCAATGATGCACACCCATACCAGAAGAGTTCATGCCGTCAGCGGAAACTAAGCTCCAAGCTACTGAGAGAATATCTCTACCGCAAGCCCTCCTGCTCTTACTACTTTCTGGGAACATTCCCACCAGTCCTGGACAGCAGACTACCCCGGCAGGGGTATGAGGAAACACTGTTACTCTCATAATAGGATCACTCAATGTATGCAGTCTACTACCAAAGATGGACAACTTGTACACCTGGGCTCGGCAACATAACCCAGACATCTTAACAGTTGTGGAAACCTGACTCTCCCCCAATGTTGCGGATTTCTCAATATCAGTTCCAGGATGCACCATTTTCAGGGCAGACTGCCTTACCACACGTCGTGGTGGATGCATGCTCTGCCTCAGGGATTACGTACAGGCTCACATCCTTCCATTGCCAGACACAGGTCCAGTATCCAAGCCCTTGCTATAAAAATATTACTTGGGAATCACAACAGAACCCTTATGGTCCTCTTAGTATATATACCACCAGACCAGGAAACCCAGGGGCTCGACTTATTAATGCAGTGTCTTAGCACCCTTAATCTCAATACAGAAACCTTGCTGCTAGGCGACTTTAACATTAACTGGCTCTCCAAAGCAGCAACTCCCAACAAAGATGCAGTATGCTCAGTGCACCTTTCCCAACTCGTCATGTCACCCACCAGGGTAAACTATAAGACTGATACTTCCACTCTACTGGACTGTGTCCTTACAAACTGGACAGAACAAATCTCCAAGACCACTGTCCTTCCGGATGCCTACAGTGATCACGCACCAGTTCATTGTCGCTGGTCCAGCTCCTACCCAAAACCGCCTGTTAGGACAGTCACAAATAGAGTCCTTAAACAAGGTCACCTGGACCAACTCAGAAGAGATCTGCGCCAACAGGACTGGTCACAAGTATACGCCTCCAAAATTGTGGATGCAGCTCTTCAGTGTTTCATCTGACTTTTTAATGTGGTCTGTGATAGACACACCATATTAAAGAAGCGTATAATAAAAGGAAGGAGCAACCCTTGGTTCTCTGACACACTTCTTGAGTGCCTAAAATCTAGAGATTGACTTTGGTATAGAGGCTGAGAGACTGGAAAACAGGCCGACATCCAAAGTTACAAAAAGGCTCGAAATGACTGCACTAGGGCTAAATGCATAGCACAAAATTAATACTACCAGGATGCACTGTTCCGATCCTGGAGTAACAGCAAGCAATTTGGGGCTAATCTCAGGGATGTCATGGGTAAAGACAGTAACTCAGCACCCATGATGCTAAACATTGATGGCACACCCACAACTAACCAGGAAACAATTGCAAACGCATTCAATAATGCATTCACTGACCTCTCAGGAGTGTTGCCCCTGGACTTCTTTCTTCCTACACCCCCCACTGCCCCTGCACAAACCAAGGTCCAGACTCCATCGCACCCTCCATTTCATTTCAGAACCATCATATTATTGTAAGTCAGGAAATACCTCCTAAAGGTCCTAAGTAAATCTCGTTACAGCGGAGACTCCCTGGACCTAAAATTTGTTGCCCTTGCCCTGGAAGATATCCTGGTGCCTCATACCGTCATAATAAATGCCTCACTGAGAATATCACAGTTCTCTCAGCCTTGGAAAGCGACCTTAGTAACCCCAGTTTTCAAAAGTGGCGATCAATCAATGCTTGGTAACTACAGACCGATTTCGATCCTCCCGCCCTTATCTAAGGCATTCAAGAGGACTGTAGCAGATCAGGTGGTGGAATACCTGGATAAATATAATTTACAATTTTCTGAACAGCATGGCTTCTGGAAAGGACATAGCACCATAACTGCACTGCTTGAGTTCACAGGCTTTATACAAAACTCCCTCAAGCAGGGCAGCCTGGTTGGTGCAACCTTCATTGACCTGTCAAAAGCATTCAACACAATCAATCATGACCTCCAAGTTAAGCAGCTGTTGGTTATTGGTCTCTCCAGTGACACGGATGGTTTAAGGCTTACCTCTCCAACCGGACCCAGCAAGTTATGATCAACAATGTCATATCCGACAATAGTCCAGTTCACTGTGGTGTTCCCCAGGGCTCTATTTTGGGGCCCCTGCTGTTCAGCAAGTTCCTAAATTAGCTGCCATGTGCATGCTGCTGCAAAATTCTACTTTATGCAAACGATGTAGTTCTATTTTCTAGTGACTCTGACATTTCTTGCCTGGAGCACACCACACAGGATAAATTCACAGCAGTTGAAAGATGGTTCAAGGACCATAAACTGGTCATGAACTATACAAAAACTAAAACGATGATGTTCTCCAGTCAGCATAACTGACATCGAATGCACACTCTCACCATCATGAGTGCTGACGGGGTATCCCTGGACCAGGTACAGCAAGTTAAATACCCGGGTGTTACAGTTGATAGCTTCTTGTCTTATGACAACCACATTGACAACATAGTAAAGGCCCTCGACATTCATATCAGCCTTCTCTATAGGCATAAGCACAGCCTGTCCCTTGGAGCCCTCAACCTTGCTATCCACAGCACTATTGTCTCCCTGGTAGAGTACGGAATCTTAATTTATGGGTCTGCAATGGACTCAGCCCTCAATCTCATCAAAATTGCTTTAAACAAGGCATGCCGTCTCTCCTCTGGCTCTGAAGCGATACACACACACACCCGTGACCTGCTCGCCTGTGCCAACTGGCTGGATTCAGGGACAGACTCAAGTTCCAGACTTGCATTCTGGCCCAAAAGCTAGTCTTGGTATGATGCCCGCCAGTGTTCAGCAGCTCCTCATCCCCTATGACAGTACCCACCCCACAAGATGCACCAGGAGAACAGTTTGCAAGACCCCATGGTGTTGCACCTCTTTTGGTCTAAGAATCTTTGTCTTTCGAGCACCCAAATGGACTAACACCCTGCCAGAAAACCTCACTTCTACACCAACATAAGGCCCTTTTAAGCATGCACTTAGAACACATTTAATTGCTTCTGCTCACTGCAGCTGTCTTTTATAGGGACTCTGGCCCAGACTGACTGAAATCCTACCCCGAGCTCCCCGATGCAGCCTCCCTACTCATTCATCATCCCCCCCGCACTGTCCTAACCCCATCCTGCCCCCTGCCCATCCCTCTTACAACTGTCTCTATTGCAACCTCTTGCTCCAGTACCTGACTATGGTTCTTGCTGCTACCCAATGCCTGGTCACTCAGGATTTTACTATGTGCTCTATACTGCTTGGCCTGACTTCACCTCCAACTTATGGACCTCTATCAGGCCAGGCACCCCTTTCTGAAATGGCCCACCTCCTGCGCTGATCTTCTCTTTCACTCTCGCCCATCAGTGTAGGTGTCCTCTCTTCCCCACCCCACTTTCCTTTTACTCTCTTCACCTTTCTTTCACCCTCCCGTTCACCTCTCCCTTGGGTTATCCATATTTCTGTAGTTGCGTGGTTATTGTATTTTGTTGTTCTATATTGCACTGTACTCTACTGCCTAATTACAAATACTGTAAACTGATGTGATGTCGTATTTGTTGTTTGTCCCTGAAGTGGAACCTATGTAATGAGCCAGCTATCAAAGGTTTAATCCGAGATTATCAATAAATTAAAAAAAAGTTGATCCTCCACATGACAGGCAGCCAGTGCAGAGCCCGCAGGACAGGGTCACATGACAGAACCTAGACATGCCCATCAACAAGCACTAGCTTCAGCTGGCAGAGGGTTCCTCCACTGACCCAAAAGTATAGAGCATTACAATAGTCAAGCCTGGAAGTAACAAAGGCATGCACTAATGACGACAACGACTGCGACTGAACGCTTTCAAAAAGGGCAACTCAGTCACAGTGACTATGTTCAGGGCTATTTATTTATTTATTTTACTTACTGTGCTTTTTCCCTGCCGGCACCCTTAACCCGAGGAGTGGACTCACCCTGGGGTTGGCGACCCAGACCCTCACCCCCGAGTGGGGCCACCAGAGGCGGAACTGTAGGTGGCTGGAGGGTCAGGCACCGAGCCTCAGCTCATACATGGGGGCCAGCAGAATTTTACAGTGAGTCCCCTTGGAGCTGGGGACATGCAATGATGTTAACGCCTTATGGCAGCATCTATCCCAGCTTCACCCATGTTACGGTATGGCGCCATGCTCCTGGCCTCCGCCAGGGGGTGAACGACACCGGAACTGGTTTCCTTACCCTTCCCAGGGAAGGAGAACTGTCCTTCCAATACTCGATCCTTCCCCTCCCCTGCCAATCCCCGGTGGTCCGTGCACATTCCCGAACACGGGTCACCGGCGTGGCGCGAGGTGTGGTGTCCAGCACCTCAACCTTCATCGCCACCGGGCCAGGGCTATTTATTTATTTATTGAAATGTTTCACCAGAAAAGGCACACAGAATGACAAGTTGCTCATCTCATGGTGCATCCTGGGGAAGGGGTGATGGGAGATACAACTGAAGAAGTATAATCATATACAATAGAAACCATATACAACACTGATGAAAAATAAGGTACTTAACATTATGAAAAAGCAGGTAGAGAACTTAAGGAAGTAAGATTGCATGTACATACAACTGACAAAATACATAGAGTCCGGAAAACTGACAGGAAATAAACAGTACTTAGGAATACAAATCGCAGAAATCATACTTCATTATAAGTGCTGTAGTAGTAGAAACCAATGTAACTACAGTGACATATGTACTGACAATGGCTAGGAGCTGGGCAGGCTCAAAAGGAGTTAGGTAGAGGAACAATTAACAGAGAGGTAGTTGTGAAGTGCTGCAGTTAATGAGGAGGGTGATGACGAGTGGCGAATCTGTTTTGGAAGCAAATTCCACAGTTTTGGGAAGTGGTATGAGAAGGCAGATTGGCCTATGGTGGTGGAGCATTGAGGGACTACCAGAGTTCGTGGTCGTGAGATCTGAGGAGCGGTCAGGTGGAGGGGGGATAGCTAACGGAAGAAATAAGATATGCCGGGAGTGAGCCAAACCAGAATTTTGAGATGAAATTTGCACAGTGATGTAAGCACTTGTTCGCAAGAGGGGGAAATGCCAGGGAGTGGTAGAGTTGACAGTGATGGGTGAGAGGAGGAGTGTCAAGAGCAAAGCGACAGAAGGAGCCGAAGAGGGTAACCAGTCTAGCTAAAGAAGTTGTGGGAGCAGCACTGTAAACTATGTTACAGTAGTTGAAGATAGGTAGGATCATCTCCTGGACAAGTTTGTGCCTTGCTGGGAGAGGGAGGCAGTGCCTGTTCCTGTATAAAGCATCAAGCTTGGGGCACATCTTTTTCAGGATGGCGTCTACATGGTCAGAGAAGGTGGGTTGTTGATCAAGCCAAACACCCAGATATCTGAATGACGATGTGTCCTCAATAGCTGTCCCATCAAGGGTATGGAAGGAGGGTAGGGAAGGGAGCTTAGAGAGTCTCTGCCTAGTACCGAAGGTCATGGAGACTGTCTTCTTGGCATTGAGGAGGAGTTGATAAGTGCGAAACCAGTTCTGGACATTGTAAAAGTCCAGCTGAACTCTGTTTGCAACATCAAAAGGGGATCAGCCAGATGTGAAAAGGACTTGATCATCTGCATACATATGTATAGAAGATGAGTTGCAGACAGATGGGAGGTCATTAAGGAAGATGGAGAACAGGACAGGTCCCAACACAGACTCCTGAGGGACACCAGTGTTTATAGGGAGTGGACAGGAAATAGAGCCAGTGATTCTGACTGATTGTGTCTGGCCAGTTAAGTAAGCACTAAACCAATTGGTGGCAGAGTCAGACAGACCTGCTGAGGAGAGGGAGTTGAATAACAGGATGTGGGGAAACTGTGTCAAATGCCTTGGCAAGATTGACAAAAATGGCAGACGTGATTTGACCACTGTTCATCCCTGAAAGGATCGAATCAGTAAGTCTAATTAGAGAGGGAGTGGTGAAGTGGTGTCTCCTAAAGCCAGATTGGTAGGGGTGAAGAAATTAGAGTTAGAGAGATAAGATGATAGTTGGGTTAGAACCAGATGTTCTTGCAGTTTAGCTAGTGTAGGAAGGAGGGAAATGGGGTGATAGCTCCCTGGTGTATAGAAATCACAGCTCTTGGGTAAAGGAAGAATGATAGCATGCTTCCAAACGGTGGGGATGGCAGCCAGGTCAAATGAGAGGTTAAAAAGAGCAGACAAGGGGACTGAGATAGCTAAGGTGGAAAGGTACAATAGCTTTGGATCCAGGCCATCAGGTGAGCTGCCTTTGGTAGGATTTAGGGCGTACAAGGCCTCCAACATTTCGGTCGGTGAAATTTTGGAGAAGGAGAAGTTACATGTTAGAGAGGGTGAGCAAGTGGAGTTGGCAGGTGCAATCAAGCTTGAAGTTGGTAAGGTGGCCAGTAGAGCAGAGGCACAAGAGGTGAAGTACGTGTTGAAAGCAGCAGCAACACTAGGGTGGTCAGAAATCAGGGAGTTGTTTATATTGAGAAGGGGAGAGGGAGGGGTAGCCATAGGAGAGAAAAGAGTGTATCACTTTCCAACATTTGGAGGGATTATTAAGGTTGGAATGGAAGGTGGAATTGAAGTACTCAGCCTTGGCCAAACGTGTGGCTTTCGTGCACTTATTTCTAAGAGAGCGGTAAGCTTCATGGTCTTTGAGAAGCTTAGAGAATTTGTGAATCTTCCAAGCTTGGTCATGTGCTTTTTGGCATACTATGAGTTCTGACGAGATCCAAGGAAAGTGGCTCCTGTTGACCCTAACTCATTGAATTGGGATGGGCTGGTTTGAGACGATGAGGAATTTGCCTCTGAAATAATCTGCCGCTGCGTCTAACTAGTTTGCAGATGCAATGAGGGCCCAGTTAGTATAGTCCAGTTCACGTGGGGGGTGCAATGTTCAGAGACTTGTATGAACCGATTAGTAAGGTTTCATGAGGGGATGTAATTTTATTAACTATGCATATCAGGAAGGTCATACAGTGGTTGCTGAGGGCGTCAGCTAGTACTCCAGATTTGATTACCCTGTCGGGGTGTGAGGTGAGGGCCCATTCAGTTAAGGAGTTGTTTCCCATCTTGTGGTTTAACTGAGTCAGATCAAGGATAAGCTGGGTTAAGCTGAGGGCATGTTTATCATTATGCACTTTGTTTAGGGTGGGAGTAGACGAGTTTAGATTAAAGTCGCCCATGATGTATAATTCACACGCTGTGGTATGGGTCATTATGGAGCTAATGAGGTCTGTAATTATTAAAGAGTGGATACCAGGGTGGCAGTAGGCACCTGCTACAAAAGTGGGTATAGAAGGGGGGAGAGAAAGTTGTGAAATCAGCACCTCATAGGCTTTAGGTACAGAGATGGAAAAGGTAGGGGAGAATTGGATGGATGAGGAGACGTAGATTGCCTTGCCTCCGCTCCTCCCTACCCGGTCTTGGTGGGATATTGTATAGCCCGGAATGGGGAGTGAGGAATGACAAATATTTTTGTTAAGATAAGTTTTGGATAGGATGATTGCATCAGGGTCGACCGAAGCAACCAGAGGCTGGAGTAGGCCCACTTTGGGGAGGAGGCTGTGTATTTTAAGGTGCAGGATTTTGAGGTCGTGAGGAAGTTTGGTAAGACACGAGGGGGAATTATCAGCAATTGGGAATGGGGGGACAGAGGTGTTTACTGGGCATGGTCCAGGGTTAAATTTTTTTCCCTAGCAGATAGGAGTAGGAGAGCAATAATAATAAAGTGGAGTTTGGCACTCTTGAACCAAGACAAGGTGAAAGAATGATAGGAGAGAGGGATAGTGGGGTAAGCAGAGGGGGTGCTGGAAGCTAAGTATAAGTATTGGAGTGCAATACATGGTCATTTCAATGAGTGAGAAACAGTGTCGAAAGCAGTAGTGTGCCAAAGCATGTATGTAGGGAGAAGGGGGTAATTGCATAGATGAAGACAGAGAGCTGGAGGGAGGTGTGGCAGAGCAGTGCTGGTGTGGGAGAGGGATGTGTAGAAGTAAAGGTAGGTAGGGGGAGAGTGAGGGCAGAGAGGAGCAGGACAAGGAGCCTGGAGGTGTAAAATGACATGATGGGGTCAGTAGAGGCAAGAGAAGTTGGAAGGGTGAAAATCTAATAGAAATATAACGGGCTGAGTATAAGTGATGAGGCAGTCACCGAGCTGTATTTTGAGGCAGACCCTAAGGCTTCCAACACTCTCCTTGATCCCCTGCTGTTTAGCTCACCGAAAGAGCAGTGGAAACTAGAGTGATAATGCCCTTTAAGAAGACTGCCACTTTGAGGGAGATTTAGCAGGAAGATAGTGATGGAGTGTCGGGGGGAGGGGTTGCAAGCCAGGGGAGGAGGTTGAGGGAGGCGCCGGGGGATTGGATGGAGTTACTAATGGCCAGGGTAATATGGAGTCTACTAACAAGTATGTAGAGAATAGGCTGGTGGAGGTATGAAGCATGGAGAAGGTGGAGTTTCAGTGCTGGGGGATTCCATACTAAAGGGGATCAGATGGGGCAGTAAGGAGTAAAAACATAGTCGAATCTGGGTTGAATCCATACCTGGGCTGACTATGGGAAGGGCGGGCAGTTTCTTCTTAAATTTGAGGGAAGGGGAGGAGGAAACCTCATGTCGTGGTGCACATGGGTACGAATGGACTGGCAGGGTAGGAAGTGATGTGGGAGAGGTTTGAGGAACTGGGAAGGCTGTGTGAAGAGGTGGGGGGGATCAGTGGCCTTGCGGAGGTACTGCCAGTACCCTGCGTGAGCACAGTGAGAAAGGAAGAATAGGTGAGTTTAATACTTGGCTGGGGGAATGGTGTCACTCAAGGGGGTATGGGTTGGTGGGTGGCTGGGGTAGAACCTTGGACAGGAATTACCTGTATGCTGGGGACAGACTACACCTGAGCAAGGAGCGGAAGGCATCACTAAAGCAGAGGATAGAGGAGTACATAGAAAAAAAAGATGAATTTAAACTAGAAAGTGTGGGTGTCTAGTGGTCAGCTGGTAGGCATGGGTCCCAGTGAGGGGAGCCTGATAAGCTTATCCCCCTAGCTAATGGGGAAGGCAAAGGGGAGGGGACACAGTGGGGGAGAAAGGAGGGAGAAGGGTTAGGGAAGGGAGTGGGATGGACAGTGGTCTCACTGAACGTGAGGTGCCTCAGAAACAAGTCAGCTGAGTTTCAGGCCCTATTGGCAGACAGGAGGGAGGGAGGGAGGGGTGACATTGCGCCATCATGGAATGTGGGGCCACCCAGTACCAGGACTGGGAGTTGATGGTCCCGGGATATAGGATATTCAGAAAAGATAGGACCGGGGGGGAGGGGGGCTGATGATCTATGTACCAGAGGGGACAAGGTGTGCAAGGGATGAGGGGGAGGAGGGCAGGACAGAGGCCATAAGGATGCATTTTCAGGATTCACAAGGCAGGACACTGAGGATGGGGGTAGTTTATAGACCACCAGCTCAACTGGAGGACCTAGATAGGGTGCTATCTGAGCAAATCCGAAGGGTCTGTAGAAAGGGGAACATGGTGGTGGTGGGGGACTTCAACTTACCTGGGGTGGACTGGAGTACCCCAACCTCCACAAATGCAAGAGAGCAAGTCCCGTTAGAGGCATTTCAGGACAGTTTCCTGATGCAGCTGGTCCATGGGCCAACTCAGATAGGAAATACTCTGAACTTTGTATTGTCCAATGGGGAGATGGTGAGGGATCAGGAGGTGGAGGACCCCTTGGCAGAGAGCGATCTCTACTCGGTGTGGTTCACACTCAACATGTGGAGAGAAGCTGGCGGTACAGGTGCCAAGGTGATTGACTTTAGGTGGGTGGACTTTGTAAAGATGGGGGAAATTCTGGTTAAGCACCTGTAGGGGATTCAACCAGGCTGGGGCACAAGTCAGAAGTGGGATGTCATAAAAAAGGGGCTAGCAGAGGCTACAGGGGCATGTATTAGAACACACAGCAAGAAAGGGATGGCAAAGAAGCCTATTTGGATAACTCAGGAGGTCAGGGAGGGAGTGAGGGTCAAGTGAGAGGCATTCCAGAGGTTCAAAAAGTCAGGAAGGGGAGAAGACAAGGAGATGTACATGAAGAAGTCCAGAGAGGACACCAAACTAGTCAGAGCAGCCAAGGCTTCCAGGGAGCTGAGGCTGGCACAGGGTATTAAACATGGAAAAAAGGATTTCTTCAGATATATAAGGGAAAGAAGGAACAACAAGGACCAAATAGTGATGATAAAAAAGGATGCGGGGTGGGTGGAGAGAGGGGAGGACCAGGCAGAGGCATTAAATGAATACTTCTGTCCTGTATTCATGCAAGAGAAAGGGGTCAGGTACCGCAGGAGATGGGTGGGGTAGGCAGGGAGGAGGAGAGGGTGACAGATTTGAGGATTTCTGAGGACAGGGTACTGGAAGGACTGAGGGCACTGAGGGTGGACAAGGCACCTGGACCAGATGGCATTCACCCTGCAGTACTCAAGGAGCTGGCTGAGGTCCTGGCAGGGCCACTGCCTGACCTGTTCAATACCTCTCTGGACAAGGGGATCTGTACCATAGGACTGGAGGATGGCCCATGTGGTACCCATCCACAAAGGTGGCCCAATTGATGAACTGGGGAAACTACAGGCCAGTGAGCCTCACATCAATCATGGGGAAGGTCATAGAGACAATCCTGAAAGAGAGGCTGGTGACCCATTTGGAGGACAATGGGCTCCAGGATGGGTATCAGCAAGGGTTTGTCTCAGGCAGATCCTGCCAGATAAACCTTATGGAGTACTATGATTGGTTGACAAGGAAATTAGACAAGGGCCATGCAGTGGATGTTCCGTATTTGGACTTCAGCAAGGCCTTTGACTCTCTGCCACATGATAGGCTAGTAGGAAAGCTGGAATCTGTGGGGGCAGGGGAAAAGATGGTGAAATGGATGAAGAATTAGCTAAGGGGTAGGCAGCAGAGGGTGGTAGTGGGAGAGGAACTCTCAGCACCGAGGGAAGTAATAAACGAGGTAGTGCAGGGATCAGTGCTGGGCCCAGTGTTGTTTGGGTTATTTATAGCTGATATCTCACATGGGATCTGAAGAAAGATCAGTCTGTTTGAAGACAACACCAAAATGGGGGCGGTTGTTGATGATTTTGAGGGATGGAAGTGGCTGCAAGATGACCTGACCAAATTGCAAGAATGGCCAGAAACATGGCAGCTGGGGTTCAATGCCAAGAAGTGCAAGGTAATGCACTTCTGAGCAAAGAACCAGGAGAGGGACTATCAGCTGGGAGGGGTACAGTTGGGAAGCACCATGGAGGAAAAAGACCTGGGTTACTTATAACAGGGAACATGAACAACTCTGCTCAGTGTAGGAAGGTGGCAGCGAAGGCCAGCAAGATGCTGGGGTGCATAGCGAGGGGAATCTCCTCCAGAAGTAGGGAGGTAATCCTCCCCCTGTACAGGTCACTGGTCAGACCACACCTGGAGTACTGAGTGCAGTTCTGGTGCCTGTACCTGAAGAAGGACGTCAGATTGTTGAAGGGGGTACAATGTAGAGCAACAAAGATGATCCAGGGATTGGAGGGCAATCCCTATGAGGAAAGGCTGAGCGAGCTAGGTATGTACTCCTTGGAAGAGAGGAGGGATGGGGGGGGCATGATTGAGACCTTTAAGTATTTGAAAGGGATAAACAAGACTCAAACAGAGGGGATCTTCCAGTTAAGAAGAGAAAGGGATACGAGAGGGCACGGTCTCAGACTGGAGAGGTGGAGATTCAGGAGGGAGGTAAGGAGACTTCTTCACAGAAAGGGTGGTGGGCAAGTGGCACCCTCTACCATAGAAGGTGATGGTCTGCAAAATGGTGGGCAGTTTTAAGAGGGGATGGGACAGGGTGAGGGGGAGGATAAATCTAAGGAGGGGAGGAGTGGGAGAGGCAGCTGCGAGATGAGGGGCTAGCTGTGCAATTGAGCAGACTCGACAGACCGTGAGGCCTATTTCTGCTGGCATTTTCGTATGTTTGTATGTTCGTAATATTGTATATCTGAGACCATGGATCCCTCGATTATGGGCAGATATTTTAGAATATTGTATATCTGAGACAATGAAGCCCCCAATTACAGACAGATATTTTAGAATATTTTATATCTGAGGCCATTGAGCCCTCGATTACAGGCAGATATTTTAGAACAGTATATATCTGAGACCATGTACCTCTCAGTAATGGGCAGACATTTTAGAATACTTTATATCTGAGACCACAGAGCCCTCGATTATGGGTAAATATTTTAGAATTCTGTATTCTTTACTTGACGTGTTGGGAACACTGGTACAAGAGTGATCTCAGCAGCTGGGCTAATCTGGCCTGAGGGTTAGAAGTTCAGGGGTTGAAGACATCATGTTCTGCCCCTCTGGCGACCCCTGTGGTAGGCCGGATTCTTTGCCCCTCTCCAGGGGCATGCCTACAGCATGTGAGGTCAGAAGTCGGATGCACCCATCATTATGGAGGGAAGGCATCAAGTTCTGCCCTCTGGTGACTCCTGTGGTGGGCCGTGTTGTTGCAGCATGCAAGGCTGGCAGTGGGATGCACCCAACATCAAGTCATCAGTTCCACTACTCTGGTGATTCCTGTGGTGGGCTGGGTTGTTGCAGCATGTGAGGCTGACAGTGGAATGCACCCAACATCAGGGAGGAAAGGCATCAGGTTCCACCTCTCTGGTGACCCCCCATGGTGGACCAAGTTGTTGCAGTATGCAACACTGGCAGTGAGATGTACCCAACATAATGGAGGGAAGGCATCAGGTTCTGCCCCTCTGGTGAACCCTGTGGTATGCTGCGTTGTCGCAGCGTGCAAGGCTGGCAGTGGGATGCACTCAACATCAGATAGGGAAGGCATTAGATTCTGCCCTTCTCGTGACCCTTATGGTGGTCCTGGCTGTTTGTCCTCTGCAGTGGCATGCCTACAGCATGCAGGCTGGAAGTAGGATGCACCCAACTCCATGGATGGACGGCATCAGGTCCTGATCTCTGGTGACCCTTGTGGTGGTCCTTGTTTTTTGTAGCATGCAATGCTGAAAGTGGGATGCACCCAACATCAGGGAAGGAAGGCATCAGTTTCCACCCCTCTGCTGACCTCTGTGGGTGGCTGGGTTATTTGCCCTTTGGAAGGGCATTGCTGTAGCATGTAAGGCTGGAAGTGGGATGCACCCAACATCAGGAATGGAAGGCTTCAGGTTCCACCCCTCTGGTGATCCCTGTGGTGGGATGGGTTGTTGCATCATGCAAGGCTATAAGTGGGATGCTCCCAACAGCAGGGAGGGAAGGCATCAGGATTTGACCTTCTGGTGACCACCTATGGTGGACCATGTTGTTGCAGCATGCAAGGCTGGCAGTGGGATCTGCCTAACATTAGGGAGGGAAGGGATTATGTTTCTGCCCCATGGAGCCCCCTATGTTGAGCCGGGTGCTTTGCCCTCTGCAGAGGCATGACTGCAGCATGCAAGGCTGGCAGTGGGATGTGCCCAACATCACGGAGGGAAGGCATTAGGATCCACCCCTCTGCCAACCCCTGTATTGGGCCGTGTTGCTGCAGCATCTAGCAGTGGGCTCTGCCCAACATCAAGAAGGGAAGGCATCAGGTACCTCCCCTGTGGTGACCCCTATGGTGGGCAGGGTTGTTGCAGAATGCAAGTCTGGCAGTGGAATGTGCCCATCAGGAAGGGAAGGCATCAGGTTCCACTCCTCTGGTGACCCCTGTGGTAGGCAGGATTGTTGCAGAATGCAAGTCTGGCAGTGGGATGTGCCCAACATCAGGAAGGGAGGGCATCAGGTTCTGCCCCTCTGGTGGCTTCTGTTGTGGACCTTGTTGTTGCAATATTTGAGGCTGTAAGTGGGATCCACCCAGCATCAGGGATAAAAGGAATCAGGTTCTGCCTCCCTGGTGACCACTGTGGTGGGCTGTGTTTTTGCAATATGGTGAGGATGGAAGTGGGATGTGCTGAATATCAGGGAGAGAAAGCATCACATTTAGGAATGTGTATTCCTGCCACAGGACTTTGGTGCTCCAATATGCTCATTGTAACTAGTTATGCCATGAAATGAATGAGGGTGGTACTTCATGGGCCTACATCACATGGGTGTACCATGGAGTCAACCAGCATGCAATACTCTTATTGTAGCTCCTGCCAGTGACATGCTGCAGAAGACAGCAGGAATACAATGTAAACCAATGACGATTACTCCAATTTGTCACACAGGAAAGTATGGCATGCATAGGAACATAGAAACACAGGCAATAATGGCAAAAGTAGACCAACGGTAAAGCCAGTCTGTCCTAGTTCCCTATATAGCCCTGGAACCTATTGATCCCACAAGCTTCTGGCCCTCCCATTCTCACCCCATTCTCCTCCCCTTTTCTGATATGCCAAGCAACCACTATACCCTTCATTCGGTACCAGCTTTGCTTAAAACCATTAACAGTTTCCACACCCACCACACTGGCCATCAGCCTGCTCTATGCCTCCACCGCCCTTTCTGTAAAATAGTGCTTCCTCATGTCCCTTCTGAATCCTCCCTCCTGTTAGCTGCCATTCATGCCCACATGACCGTGAGACAGTATTCAAATTAAATAGTTCCCTGCAGTTCACCTTTTTAATTCTTTTTAGGAATTTGAAGGTCTGTTGCATAGCTCCCCTCTCCCTTCTGGTTTCCAGTGAGTACATGCCCAGTACCTTGAGATGCTCCTCATATGACATGCCCTGTTGGCCCCGGATCATTTTTGTTACCTGACTCAGCACTATCCCCAGTCTATCCCTATCCTTCCTGAAGTAAGGGCTCCAGAATTGGGTGCAGTACTCCCAGTGTGGCCTCACCAATGATCTACAAAGAGAGAGTATTATCTCTCCATTTCTGCTATCAATATCCCTTTCAATATACCCAAGCATACTACTTGCATTGCTATATGCCTTGCTGCACTGACTTGATTTCTTTAGGGAGTAACAAATGATGACTTCAAGGCTTTGTTCTACAGCCTTGGTAGCGGTCGTCTCACCCCTCCCTTCCAGTCCTCTGTCCTGGGGTTCCTGTTCCCTAGGCTTTCACAGAGAGGGTTGTGGATGCATGGAACAGCCTTCCTGAGGAGGTTATGGAGTCCGGAACAGTGGGAGAATTCAAGAATGCATGGGACAGGCATAAGGCAATTCTAGTGGGGGGGGGGAGGAGAAAGTAAGCTGTTGATTAACTAGAATCTGCAGCTTATCCATCAGGTAGGGAAATGGGCAGACTAGGTGGGCTATGCGGTCCTTATCTGCCATCAAATTCTATGTTTCTATAGGTTCATCACCTTGCACTCTTTGGCATTGATTTTCAAGTGCCAAACCCTTGACCAACCCTCCAGATTTTGCAAGTCTCTCTGCATTTCCTTTATTCCCTCATCACCATCTACCCTCCCACAGAGTGTATTGCCATCTGTGAAGAGGCACAACCTGCCCTGGATTCTCACTAATGTCACTGATGAACATGCTGAAGAGAGCCTGCCTTAGGACAGATCCCTGTGGAACCCCACTCATAACCTCACCGTCTTCTGATCTAACCCCATTGACCACTACCCTCTACTGTCCTCCTTTAAGTAGTTACCAACCCAGAAAATCTCCATTTTCTTCAGCAAACATCTGTAAGGCATTAAAAGTCTTGCTGAAAGCAAAGTAGAGCAAGTGCAGGGTGACCCGTATCCAATTCCCTCTGTCCCAAATCAAGGAAAACTCTCAGGTTAGACTGTCAAGACCTTCCTGCTACAAATCCATGCTGTTTACTATCATGGAGATCATTACTTTCCAAGTAGTCCACAGTGTCCTCTTTGATTAGTGACTTTATCAGTTTCCCAGCAATAGAGATAAAACTGACATGCCTGTATTCCCTGCTTGTTCCTTGCCTTGTCCCCACCCTTATTAAGCAGATTTATCTCCACCACCCTCCAATCCTTCAGGACTACCACTGTTATTAGAGAGCTGTTTAACAGACCTACCAGTGGATTAGCCAGTTATACTGCCAATTCCCTGAGAATCTTCTGATGCAACCCATCTGGTACTGGGGGCCTTATCACTCTTGAGGGTTGCCATCCCTTTCAATGCCCTTTCACTAGCAAATGTTGACTGCCTCATCTCTGGGAGACCCTGGTGGCCACATGATGCCCCTTTCTGACATTAGCCCATTGTCCTCTCTAATGAAAATTCACTTATCACAGCACACTGCATCCTGGTTGACTCTGCTGTACTGTATGTCACAGTGTTGTAGAGGAAGGGGGTACATTATTGCTGGAGTGTTACTGGAGGTGTGTGAATACCATAATAGTATGACAATGTTACATCTGTGTGTGCACAATATGACAATGCGTGTCATTCTGTTTTGCACAGTGGTGTCTTCTGTCAGTATTGGCATCATATGGCACAAGTGTGTTCAAGTGTTTTTTTCTTTTCTTGTGTTTTCAGGACTATCATGGTCCTGTGTGTTGGATAATCCTCCATCATTGGATCTGGATGGTCCTGTCTGTTGGATAACCCTCTATCAGGAGGAACTGGATGATTCTGTTTATTGGATAATCCTCCCTTGGGGGGATCAGGATGGTCTGTTCATTGGATAATCCTCCACTGGGGGATCTGGATGGTCATGTTTGTTGGATTAACCTCCATTGGGGGATCTGAATTTCTGTTTGTTGAATAATCCTCTTTTTGGGGGGGGGGATCTAGAGGAGGTAAGAAACATAGAAACATAGACTTTGATGGCAGATAAGGACCACTTGGCCCACCCAGTCTGCCCATTTTCCTTCCTATTGGATAAGCTGCAGATTCTAGTTAACCAACAGCCTACTTCCTGCAACCACCACTACAATTGCCTTATGTCTGTATCGATACACCACCTTGATGGCAGCTGCTTCATGTAAGGGATAGGCAACCATGGCAGCTTCCTATGGGGAGACAATAGTTACCACTTGGCAGGGTGGCATGTAGGGGTGCAGTGTGCAACTGGGTGATATTGACTGTGTGCTGCTGTTTTGGGGGATGGTTATATTTTGACTTATATCACCACAGGAGCATTTATTGTACAGCACAGTCTTGTTCTGGATCGTGTTTTGATATTTTATAACATCTCATGTTTTGCAATGTATTGCTCCATTAAAGGGAAGAGTCACCACCAAGGGCTTCCGCACTCAAGTATGGGATTGGTCCCAATGTGCACTTTGTGTGCTATAACATTTTGGCTTTTATAATCTCCGATCAGATGTTTTCCTGGTCTGATTTTCTCCAGGGGCTAAATACAGTCCTCTGCGAAAGGTCAGCTGGACCAGCAAACAAAAGATCAGAGCTTATATAAATTCTACCATGCACTACAAGCTACTGAATCTCCTGCTGCTGCCTTCTGCACTGATGTCAGCTGCAGAGAATCCTGGGATTTGTAGTAACAGCATATGTCAGCCTAGAACTAAGCAAACTTAGTCTGGTATAATCTAGTGTATTATAGTAAACAGTAAGTAAACCAAAGTGCTTTTCCACACAAAGTGCAGATAAGGATGAGCCCCGGTGGCCCATTGTGCTGGTTGTTCCCCTTTAATGCAGTGATAATTGTTGCAATGAGAAAGGCATACTGCTGGTGCTGTGTGCCACGTGCACATTCCAGTGGGTATATGGTCCCTGGTTATGGCTACATCACTGTGATGAGTTGCATGGCAAAAGGTGTACACTTTCTGCACTGTGTATTTGTGTCAGTTCAACGAGGTGCACTTTGGGAGGGTATACTGATTTGCAGCAGGTCTACAGGTTGCATACTGGTTATGGGTACATCACTGTGATGAGTTGCATGGCAACTGCTGTATACTTTCTGCACTGTGTATTTGTGGGAGTTCATCTGAGTGCACTTTGGGTGTATACTGATTTACAACAGGTTTATAGTTTGCATGGCAACAAGTTTACACTTTCTGCACTGTGTATTTGTGTAGGTTCATCTGGGTGCACTTTGGGGGATAAACTGATTTACAGCAGGTTTACAGGTTGCATACTGGTTACCTGCCAGTAGTGTTCTCATGTGTGCATTGCAAAGACAGTGTGGCCACTGGTTATGGCTTCATCTCTGTAATTAGTTGCATGGCAACAGGCGTACACTTTTTGCACTGTGCATTTGTGGGGGGGGGGTTCATCTGGGTGCACTTTGAGGGGTATTCTGATTTATAGCAGGTTTACACATTGCATACTGATTACCTGCCAGTAGTATCATCATGTGTGCATTCCAATGACAGCGTGGCCACTAGTTATGGCTATGTTGCTGTTATGAGTTGCATGGCAACAGGTGTACACTTTCTGCACTGTGTATTTGTGGGGGTTCATCTGGGTGCACTTTGGAGGGTATACTGATTTTATAGCAGGTTTACAGGTTGTATATTGATTACCTGCCAGTAGTATTATCATGTGTGCATCTATATATATATGTATGTGTTTTCCTCCCTTATACAGACACACTCCAATGACGGAGCATATAACATGTTTAAGTGTACTGGCATGGTGAAGATAAGGCACCTTTGCTGCACAGGTGTTGTACATTCTGATACATCTTTCTACCATGTTGTGCCTCACGTAGCAAACAGCATATAATATGTGTATGTGTACTAGCATGGTGAAGATTAGGCACCTTTGCTGCATAAGTGTTGTGTACATGCCTTTAAAAGTTTCTGCCATGTTGTGCCTCATGTAGTACACAGAATATAACATGTTTATGTGTACCAGCACGGTTAAAGTTAGGCACTTTAGTTGCACAGGTGTTGTGTACATGTTAATGAATGTTTCTACTTTGTTGTGCCTCATGTAATACATGGAAAGCACACATGTGGTGCATAACACAGGTCATTAATTCAAGTGCAGTGTCCACTTAATGTAAGTCATGTCTGTCATAACTGTGTGGAGCTTGGGAACCTTGATGCTCTCCTAGCCTATAAATTTGGGGACAAATGATGTGGTGTAGTCGGTCTTACCTCAAGGTGCAATTTTTTTATGTTCTGCACCTTTACTTTTAACCATATAGGGATATACAGGGAGGTCGGAATCCCAAGGAGACAGGTGGGTCAATAATTCCTGAAGGTAGCTGAGGTCTGGGGAGGTGAGTGTTATTGAGGTTGTCAGGTGCAGGAGACACTCTGGGTTTAAGCGGAGCTTAGAGACAGGCCAGACATGCTTGGTCTCCATACTCAGGGTGTCACCAGACCGAGTGGACAGGTAGCTAGAGGGACAGCCATTCCCTTTAATCCTCTTCGGTAGGTGCTTTGTAAGGCTAGGTTGATAAGGAAAAAGACCGCCATTGTTGTGGTCTTGATTTTCTCGACCTGGCTTGCATTACGGAGACAAGGCTGGGTGATGATGCTGGCCTTGTTCTAGAGGCTGCCATCACCATTGGGTAATCCACTGTGCACAGCCCAAGAAAGGATCACAGGGGTAAGGGAGTGGCTATCATCTTTAGAACCAGCTTGGGCTTCTCGGTGCATCCAGTTGGTAATGTCAAATCCTTAGAGTGAGTCATCGTGCTTGGGGTCCAAGTGCAGGCTGCAGGACTCCCTCCTCATTTACCGACCTCCTGGGTCGGGGGAGAGTTCCTGCAGGAAGTGATGGACTTCATCCTTGGCCAGGTGTTGGAGTCTATCAGGTGTTTAATCCTGGGGGACTTCAATGCCTGGGTTGACAATGAATCCTTGCATGTTGGTTATGACCTTCTCCAGTTGATGTCATCACTGGGCCTGGCACAAGTGGTTGCTTCTGTGACCCACCAGCACGGGCACACACACTCTATCAGGTGTTCCCAGTGGATCTTGAGGTTGACTGCTTCAAGATTGATCGGGTCTCGTGGACTGATCACTGCACTGTGAAGTTCAGGTTTGTGCCCCCCCACCGAAAGCCCTTCCCCTGTGGAGATGGTCAGCTATTGCTCTTTAGGGGGTTTGTGCCAAGAGGGATTACTGGCCCTAGCTGACCTATCTAGAATGGATGCAGCTTGTGCAATTTGCTTCAGTGAGGCGGTAGCCACCTATAACAGGGTGGTATCCAAAGCACTGGATGTCATTGCTCCAGTCCATATATGACCCAGATCTTCTCACTTGAGAGCTCCTTGGTTTGATGGGGATCTCAAGGAGATGAAGATCAAGTGTCAGACATTGGAGCACTGCTGGTGGAAGACCCAGCTGGAGGCTGACAAACTGGTCCTGCGTGCACACTATGGTAAGTACCAGGAGGCAATTTCCCACAAGAAGGCAGAATTCCTGTCCAGGGAAACTGCTGCAGGAAGAAACAGAACTTCTCAGCTTTTTCAGACTGTGGATAGGCTACTCCATTCTGGCTGTCTACAGCTGAGAAAGACATTTTCATCCACCATATGTGAACAGTTTATTCTGCTTTTCTATGACACAGTGTCTTCCGTCAAGAGGTCATTGTCTCGCAGTGGTCAGACTGGCATGAACAGAGGCACTCCATCTACTTTATCTGGGAGGGATTTGAGCCAGTGGAGGCAGTTGAGGTCACTGAGGTGATCTTAGAGCTGAAGCACACTTACTGTGAACTTGACCCAGCCCCGATTAATTTCTTAATGGGATGTGCTGAGGTGCTGAGGCTGTTGACCCAGTGTTTGCCAGGATTGTCAGGTGATCAATAGCAGAGGGGGTGTTCCCAGTGGCTTTGAATGGAGTGCTGGAGAGGCCCCTCCTTAAGAAGCCCTCCCTTGACCCAGACATCTTGGCGAATTACCATCCAATCTCTTACCTGCCATTTTTGAACAAGGTTCCTAAGAAACTTGTGGCACAGCAACTTGAGGATCATCTTGTGTCCTTTGACATCTATGAGCCATTTCAGGTGGGTTTTCAGGCTAGATACAGCACAGAAACATCATAAGTAAGGGTGCATAATGACCTGCTCAGGGCTACAGATAGAAGAGACTAGTCAATTCTTGTACTCCTCGATCTCACTTCAGCCTTTGACACTGTGGATTACTTTGTGCTTCTTGATCGGCTCTGTGAGTTCCGTGGACTCACTGGTGTGATCATCAAATGGCTGAGTCCTATCTATCTGATATAAGGTGCAACAGGTGGTGATGGGTAATTTCTCCTCATCCTCCCCAGTGTCCCATCATATGGAGTACCAGAGGGATCAATCTTATCACTGATGTTGTTCGCAGTCTACATGCTGCCCCTCGGTGAGATCATTAGGAAGTACAGAGTGTAGTTTCACTGCTATGCAGATGACACCCAGCTGTAGCTGTCATTTGCGCCTGGAACATCCAGTGCTGTGGACATGCTCAGCAACTGTCTGGCTACAATCAATGATTGGATGTCTTCCAGCTTGCTGCGACTTAAGCTGGATAAAACAGAGGTGCTGGTGATTGAGCCAGGTCGTGGGTGCCTGGAACATCCAGAGGTGCTGGTGAAAATTCTGAATTTTACTATCTTTGAATTTTATCTAGTTTTATGTTATTTACTGCTTCTTCCTAATTGTTTTATTGTTAGGCACCTAGAGCCCCCAGGAATGGGTGCCATATAAATAAAAGTTGCCTTACCTTATGACCCTCCAATAGACTGTTCAGTGCTAGTATGTGCCACAGGCTCTATTATCAGTTAAGTGTTCATCATTATTTATTTATTTTTTATTTTATTTTATTTTATTTTAGACTTTGGTAACCGGGTTTCCCTGGAGGTATGCCTTTAAGAGAAATTTAAATGAGTTTTGAGCAATAGCCAATCAAAAACCAGGAGGGGGAGTGAGCTGAGTGAGAGCTGCCTGAAGGCTTCAGAATTGTTTTGAAGGAAATCGAGGGCACATACCCCGAAAAAAGAATCAACAGGATTCAAAAAACATGCAAATGTCCACAAAGTGGAAATAGAAACAACAACAACAACAACAAGAGTTAAAACTCATCAATAAGAAACTCCAAATTTGTTAAGAGATGTGATACAGACCCCTTCTCCGATAGGTGAACCGGGGAGGAAGGGTGGGAGCTTACTGATTTAAAGGACCCCTTGGAAGAAAGAAGATTACTGCAGTGAGTCATTTTTTCTTCTTACCCCAGGAGTCCTTTGGCATCAGTAACTTTAGCAGTTAGCTAGCTAGGTGCATCTGCTCCAGAGAAAAAAAATACCTGTTTTCAGGGGTGACCTGGGAGCACTGGGTGGTTAAGAGACTTGTTCAGAATCACACAGAATGCAAGTGGATGTTGTGGGAATCAAACCCAGGTCTGCTGGATGTACAAAGCTCATTCACAGCTCATTACTCTAATCTTTAGGTTATACTGCCTGCCATATTATTATATCATAATCTTTTTTAACATCACCTCAGATGACATCACACTATACTATTTATAACCCACCCAATTTTAATCAGTAATGTCCAGAGACATTTACTGAAAGCAGTGGACAGGACAGGGAAGGGATTAGAAAGGGGCGGGGCAGCAAGAAGGCCGCAGTTCTGCTCCACTCCCTGCTGCAGAAGTTCTTGATCCCCAGTCTTCTGAACAAGCAAATGGCTTATGTTTGGAGACATGAATGAAAGTTAAGTTGTCTTTATATCTAGCATTTGAAAATGTGCTTTTAGAGCATTTTTTGTTCCCGTGTAGTCATACGGCTGGCCGTTTGTGTTTGTTTATGCCCAAAGTTGGCATTCTCTTGATGTCCCGCTGGCATTTTCATTGGATCATTGGACTCAGTAGTTCAGCTAAGTAGCTTCAGTTTATTCTAATTTTTTCAGTTTCTCCTAACTACAACATAGAATGGCATAGGAAATAAGGAGAGATTTTATGCATGGGAACCATGCCAACCATAGCAGTGTGAGGAAACTTAAAGATCTTGAGTCCGCACAAGGCTCCTGATAACAGGAAAAATTAGGCACAGAAGATTGTTGGACTAAAAAAGGAGAAATGCTTAAGCTTCAAGGAATTTGGATACCTCCATACAGAAAGAAAGATGCTGAAGGACTCTGGAAGTACAGTGGCACTTCATGTACTGACAGGCTTGTTTAAGCCATTTAAAGTATTGCAGGTGGAAGATGAGCTGGATTGAATAGAGGAGGATTCAGCCGATACAGAAACTAGGCTGGCCTTCTGGATCCCCAGTATTACGGAACCACTGATAACGAAAAGGGGAGTTAACTCTGTAACAGGCCTACGAATAACAGTTTTCCTCTGGTAAAAAGACACTGATTCAGCGATAATCAGAAGTTGGTTATCAGATTTTCCCCCCAAGAGGTACTGTTTCTCATGCCCCTTTTTATTTTTTTTTTAATTCAAGTTTATTGAAATACTGTTGGCACAAAAATGAAAACAGCATCTTACAAATGGTAACCTGTGACAGTGTAGTGCCACTTACAGTGTACCACTACAAAATAAGCAAAAAATTTTTTGTAATATAGACCCCCCCTCTGTTTAGTTACCTTGCCTATCCTCTCGTACTACTCCCCCCCAAATCTGTAAGGGTTAAGATAGATCTGCTCATCAGCGTGCATGCCAGGGTCAACTTGCCTTGCAATGATGGAGCTGAGATTGAAGCAAGTAGAGTGTTGAAGGGACTCCACACCCGCTCAATTTTGAAAGGCTACCCCTTCTCATAGCCCAGAATTTTTCCATATTTAAATTGAAAAGTAGTTCTTGTAACCATTCCATGTAATTAGGTGAAGTATTATCCAGCCAATGTTTTAACACTATTTTCTTGACCGAAGATGAGATCAAGGCCATATAGTATCTTCGAGCTTTTACAGCGATACCAGTATAATCACCCATCAGGCAGATTTCTGGGGTAAAGTAATGTTCGATGCCCAGTAGAGGATCTGCCTTGTGTTTAATTTGGTCCCACAACCCTTTTACCAATGGGCAATCCCAGAAGTTGTGAAATAGTTCTCCATCAGCCTGCAGACAACGGTAGCATGACTGGTCTGGTCTACGTCCGACTTTATACAATTTGGAAGGAGTCCAAAACAAATTGTTTAAAAAATGGTATAGCATGATGAGTAATCTGTCCTGGGTGATATACTGGTACGTGTGTCGCCATATAACATCCCAGTTCCGTTCTTGGTCCCCAAGACGACTTAACCAGAATCTAGATTTATTGTCGGTGTCTGCCTAGACTTGGCCAAACAATGCCTTATAGACCTTGGAAACCGCATGTGGTTCCCAAGCCCTGTGGGCCAGGGATTTGAACCATTCCCCATTTATCTTCCTCTCCTTTAATTTATTCTTGAAATTCTCCAGCAAGTGTTTGAGCTGATATACTTTGAAAGTCTGGTTAGGGCCTATATTATACTTTGCTAGAATTTCTGCAACTGAGAGGCACCTGTCCCCCTGCATGATATCTGCAATCTTTAACCCTTTCAAGAAGGGAAGCCAGGATCAGCTTATCATTTTCTTCCCAATCCTCAGGTTGGGGTTATGACATATTGGCTGGTATCTATCTGCACACGGGGAATAATGAAGGGAAGCACATAGCTGAATATGCATGCATAAGGAATCTTTAATTGGGGTGGCTGCTAGTCTAGAGGGGAGAGTTCTTAACGGGGAATGAAGAAGAGCTTTTGGGTCTACGCCCACCCCCTTTATCAACTCCGTTTCCAATTCGACCCAGGAAGGTACATACAGTAGTAGTTCCAAGTCCCTGGGGAGCAGGAACCAACGTAAATATTTACAGAGACTACTTGCCCAGTGATATAACCCGAAATGTGGCAACCGTAAACCAGCTTTCTCCCTGCGGGCGGCAAGTTTGTGATAAGCTCTACGGGGAGATTTCCTTCCCCAGATAAACTCAGAGATAGTTGAATGTAGTGCTTTATGCCATTTTAGAGGTAACCATACGTTGAGCATATTTAGGGGATAAAAAGTCCTCGGCAGGACATTCATCTTGATTATATTAATCCTTCCCCAGAGAGAGAGCGGAAGTCTGCCCCAACTGTCCAGGTCTTGTTTTATAGTTACCTTAAGGGCGTTCAAATTAAGTCTCACCATTTTGGCCTCTGATCTTGCCAAAACAATACCAAGATATTTCAGGGTGAGTGGGGTCCACTGTATACCCAGTTCCGAAAGATCCGACTTGTAGACTTTCATATTAAGGGGGAATATCTGAGTTTTCCCTATGTTAATTTTGTAGTTAGATAACTTACCATAGTTCGCAATGATTTCGAGCACCGCTGGCACTGAGGTTCGGGGGTGGCTAATGTGGAGTAAAATGTCATCAGCGAATGCTGAGATCTTAAGTTCCTGTGACCCAATTTTTATCCCCATAATCCTGGGATCCTGCCTAATTTTACACAACAGGGACTCTAAGTATAAGTTGAACAAAAGGAGGGATAAAGGACATCCCTGTTTGGTGCCTGATAACAAAGGTAAGTTTGCCGAAAATACCCCATTGCAATATATTTTTGCGGACGGGGATCTATATAAAGCAAACACCCTATTAATGAAGAGAGGTGGAAAGCCAAATTTCTCATAGTCAGGGACAGAAACCTCCAGTCTACTCTGTCAAATGCTTTCTCAGCATCAACAGACATCAGTCCGCATGGGACATTGCTATCCTTGGATCCTGAGAAGATGTGGGATAGTTTACGGAAATGGTCTGATGCCATTCTACCATTCATGAACCCCACCTGGTCCTGGTGGATTAACCTAGGAAGGACCTTAGCTAATCGGGCTGCTAGTATTTTCACTTAGATTTTAACATCATAATTGATTAAGGCTATAGGCCTATAGTTTGGGACCTTATCTAGCTCTTTCTCTTCTTTGGGGATAAGCACTATCAGGGACACAAAAAGGTGACTGTCAACAATTTCAGAAGTAAGAATACTATGGAATAATCTTTTTAACCCTGGACATAACTGGTTCCTAAAACATTTGTTAAAATTCGGAGAGAAACCATCCGGTCCAGGGATTTGTCTGCTGGGAGCATCTGAATTGTGTTTAGAATTTTGGATTCTGATATAGGGGAGGAGAGCATCTCCTTCTGGTCCTCGTGTATCAGAGGCAAATTACACATGGAAAGATAAGCCCTTACCTCCTCGCCACTTGGCCTGTTGGGCATAGGGATATATAAGTCCCTGTAATATTCCTCAAATTCTTTTACAATCTCATGGGGGGTGGTTTTGATGGACCCGTCTGTAAGGGAGGATATACTTTGAATAATTCTGGATGTTTCGGTTGCTTTGAGTCGCATAGCGAGAAGGTGACCTGCTTTCTTACCTTGATCTAGATATAGGGCTTTCATTTTATTAATGGCATATTCTGCTTTTTCTCTCAGAATCTCATCATATTGGTACCGGAGCCTAACTAACTTTTCCCTAGTTTCCGTCGGAGTATTCTTTGAAAGGATATTCTCTATTTCTCTGATCTGGGTCAGCAGTTCTCTGGCCCAATTCTCTCTCTTTTTCTTCCTTGCTGCAGCGATCTTGATAAGTTCCACCTTAACACACATTTCAGTGCACTCCATTCTATGTCGCCCCTACCCGTCATATTGCAATTTTCCTTCTCGTATTGTGCGATTCTCTGCCTTATACTATCTCTAATCTCCGCAGTGTGGAGAAGTTGGTTGTTTAGTTTCCAGATGGTTTGCTTGGGGGTGTTAGGGGCAAGGTTAAGGGTACAGCAGACCATGGAATGGTCCAAGATGACCCCTGGAGTGATTTTACAATCTATCAGACAAGGAAGCATGCACTGACTCATCAAAAAGTAGTCTATGTGAGACCTGGTTTTATGGACCTCCGATAGGAATGTGTATTCCTTTTTGGAGGGGCACAAAACCCTCCACGGGTCACACAGGCCCAGATTGTCTGATAGATCTCTGATGGCTGTCTGGGCTAGAGAGAGACCCCTACCTCGCTTACCTTCTCTGTCCAATTCTGGGTTAAATGCAAGGTTCCAGTCACCACCTAACAACATAGGAAGGTGAAGAAAGGGGGACAGGACTTTTAGTAGTTCCGTAAAAAACCAGGGTAAATCCCCGTTTGGGCCATATCTACTACCCATCACAATTCTTGTTTGGTTTATGCGACCCACTACTATTATGTACCATCCCTCAGGATCTGCCAGTTTCTCCTCACACACAAAGGGAATATTCCTAGTTATTAAAATAGATATCCCCCTACTAGCGGTACTATCACCGGCGGCGTATACCTGGCCCACAAACTGACACTTCAGTACTTTAGATTCCCTCTCCATAAGTGTGTTTCTTGCAAACATATTATTTGGGCCCTTTGTAACTGCAAGTGTCTCAGAGTCTTGTGTCTCTATAATTCCTTCCTAGCCCCTTTAATATTCCATGTGATAAATTTGTGTATACTACCCATTGTCCATATATTCCATATGGAATCCATGTGTACTTGACCGCACCCTAGTTCTCCTTTTCTCACCTGGCACCCCCTGATGAGCAGATCCATCCGAGCAGTTTCCCTTTAACCCCCTTTCAATCCACCCCCCTCATCTTTATCCCCTTTTCTGAAACCAGAAATACTCCTAATAACTCCCTTATCCCCTCCTGCTTCTGGTACCTTAATCCTTAATTTTGCCCGATAAAGATTCCTGCCCTCCCCTCCCACCAACAAAACCACCTCCTGGCCCATGAATTTCCAAGTTCCAATCTTTCTGATCCCCCTCCAGCCTCCCCCTCCCACTGACAACATGACTGGCTTCTTGTCGGGTGAAGGCCTTTCATGTTACAAAACCTTGACTGACACCTCCCAAGTCTAAAGATATAGTGCAATACCTGAGAAAATCTACCCATCATCCCAAAGTGACTCTTCCTAAGGCAAAGCTGAACTTAGATCTGCTACCCGTCAGAGCAAGTTATTAATATTTTTTAACCATCCCGGGTAGTACTGAGCTGGAGAAAAACGGTTCTTCGTTGCTGCCTAGGGAGAGAAGTCACTGCCTTAAATTCCCTGTGCTCACGCTACAATTCCCCCTGAAACAGAGCATGCAATCATTAAACAACTTTTATCAAACGTATAAGCATCCCCACTTATTACACGGTTCCCCCACACCTTGAATGAAAAAGTCTATGTAGAAACAATCCAGAAAATCAAGCCCCCTAATCCAAAAATGTGAGACCAACCAGGGGGGAAATTAAACATAAGTCAGTTTGTATGTCTCTCAAAAAGTCTGTTCCCTCTAAGCGCAGCTGCTCCCCTAGCCCCTATTTGGGAATGCTCATTATTAAGGAAGACAAAGAAAAAGGGAAAAAGGAACAGTAAAAGTACGAGTTGTATAATGGAAAGGGAGCGGGATCAATCAGACTTTCGACCCCCATTGTCAAAGGCTCCAAGAGGTCAAAGTAATACGGGAGCTCCCTCTAGTGGTTGATGTGCAGAACATATTGGCTGTCCACTTAGCAAGGTGTCCAAAATGCTACGATTTGCGACATTCCATGAATGGAACCTTCTCCGATCTGGCACCAGGCAATCGAGTGATGCTGCTAGGGACCACAGGAAACACCCCCTCAACCTTTCTCCAAGGTACCCGAGCAGCAATTGAAGCAGCCCCCAAGGACTCCCGAAGAAATAGAAGCCGTACCCAAGTACTGGAGCGAGTCGCCTGGAGAGAGGCGCCAAGGACTGACATGGGATATGGGGCCATTGGGAGCAAGATAAAGACCATGCCAAAATTTCTGTTTGGTGAGTGGTGATAAAAGCAAATCGCCGCAAATTATTCAGGTGTTGAAGCCAGTGTAAATTGAGGTATAGTATTTTAGAACCTGCCAATCACCTCCTGTCCTCTGCCTTCCAATTTACTCTGGGATTTCAATCAAACCCCGAACTCCACTTTCTTACAAATTCTCCAGAATCGTAAAAAACAAAAAGACCGATACTGCAAGTGTAGCTTGGTCTTCATTTGAGAGAGCAGCATCCCCCAACTATAACTGTTATTTGGCACCAGACACCTAATAAGACAACTCCGTAATTTCCTGTGTTCCCCTGGTTCTTCATATCATAGGGAGAATCTAGGTTGCATCATTCTACACTTTTGCCTGCCTTGATTTTATTCTTTATTACCCTCCGGATCGAGACTCTTTATGGGCTATAAACGCAGCCTTCACTTTTACTTGAACAGATCCAGAAGGGCTTCCTGCAACCCTTTAGCTGCTGACTGGGCATTCTCAAAGCTGGACCACTGGCCGGACAGAGCCACCTGTAACCGCACAGGGTACCCCATTCTGAAATGGATGCCAGCGGCTATTAATTTAGTTACGATGTGATGGTAGTCCGCTCTTCTTTGGCGCACCGATAGTGGGAGATCCTGGGTGATTCTCAGCAAGGTACCCTCCCATCTCACTTCTTTGAGTTCTTTAGCTTTCGTTAAAACAAACTGCCTCTCTTGGAAATTTAGAAAGCGAAATATCAGTGTATGAGGTGGGGAGCCAGTAGGAGGTATAGCCCGTAATGCCCGGTGAGCCCTCTCGATTGTGTAGTTCTCGTCGAAGGGCGTAGGGCCAGTAATCCGACAGAGGAATTTTTGAATGAATGCGACTGCATCGGATCCCTCTTCCTTCTCGGGGAGACCGATTATGATCATGTTGTTCCGCCTGCTTCGTCCCTCCAGGTCCTCAATTTTCAGTTCCATTTTGTTGATTTTCTGTTTAAACTGAATTAACTCTGGTTCTTGTTTAGCCACACGTTTCTCGGGAGGTAACTTTGGCTTCGGTATCTCCCATTCGTCGAGATAAATCCTCCAGAGCCTGTGTCACTGCCTTCAACTCTTCAGTTACCGAACACAATTCCACGCAAAAAGGCTTAAATTCTGCCAGAAATTGTGCCAGCATCAGGAGCTCCTTCTCTGGGTTACAGCTTTCACTTTCTAGGCCTCCTGCAAGCGTGGAAGTTCTGGCTTTTTTCGGCAAGGCCATAGCTGGGGACGCCAGTGGAGTGTGTTTTGGCGGGGATTTTCTCATCTCTGCTTCCATATGCCCCTGATTTCCTTGCAGGATGTTCTGGCAGCTTTCAGGTGTACAGATCAGAGACAGCACTTGATGTAGCTCCTTCGTAACAGTATAAAAAAAGGCTTGTAATGGAGCAGGAGGCTGGAGCTGTTCAATCAGGCAGCTACCGTGGAACCTGCATCATGTGACCACTGATGTCTCTTTTTATTGGTGTAATTATTTACACAACTCTTGGATACGGACCTTGGATAAACCTCCTCAAAGTGGTACTGTTTCTTTATTAACACTGTTTGTGTGCCGTGGTTTAAGCTGCAGGAATCACTGGTTGCAAATTATTGACTTTGAAAAATTCTGTTTTAACATCTAAAATGTTTGCTCTGTTCACAGTTCAGGGACCCTGAGCTTGGTTTGGTTGGAGCCTTTGGGCTTCAGGACTCCTAGATGTTTGGAGCCTACAAAACGTAGCGTTTAGTTTTATCATATTATTATGAATAATTTCATAAATTTTTACCTGCCAGTGTTTGGTTGCTGGTGATGTCCAAGTGTCAGCGATTTTTATAAGATATTTTGATTAGTTACCAAATATGTTGTACAGATTGTACACCGCCTATATAGTGATATAATGATACAGAGGATTTTGTGCTAAAAAAGCTATTACATGGAGTAATATTCTGTGCTAGAAAGCCATTAATCTAATCCCCAACGAAAGCTCAGGCACAGATTGTGTTGATGAGAATATAAGCAAGATTGTGTATCAGTAAGCTAGATGTCTGTGGCAAATTGCCCCATTCTAGTTGATTAAAACTAGAACTTATTTTGGATAAACAGCCACTTCAGAACCTCTCTGCTACTCTACGGCTGCGCGAAGCTCTTGTAAATCATGTTCCCCTGGAAGGGTAGCTCACCCACTGAACAATGGTGTAACCATGTTAAAAAAAAAAAAAGAAAAAAATAACTGTAAGATTTTGTAATGTACAAACAACCTGTAAACCATGTTTTGTCCCTTCTGTACTCTATGTATGATGTGGAAACTTTGTAAATGAGTCTTTGACTCAAAGGTCTTTCTGAATATCTCAATAAATAAATAAAAAAACACATAAATAAATACAACTGCCAGTTGCTGGAAGTAGCTTAAGCAGTAAACATCTCACAAGTAAGCTAATTGGTGCATAGCCAAAACAGAAAGTGTTATGTTAGTAGGTAGAAGCTGTATTTAGCCAAAGTAGAAGATGTTATATAAGTAAGTTATTGGCTTAAAACTAATGCAGAAAGTGTTATGCTAGTATGCAAAGCAGGATGAAACTAAAGCAGAACATGCTACACTAGTATGTTAAATGGTTTATAGACAATACAGAACATGTATATTAGGCTGCAAACCCAAGATGCTGCTAAAGTAGAGAATGCTGCATAAGTAAGTTTTTAGGCTTAAAGCTGATGCAGAAAGTGTTGTGTTAGAATGCAGGTTCAGGCCTTAGACAGCTAGTGTTGGAACCCACTCGGGAGGGAGCAATACTAGACCTGGTACTCTCAAATGGAGAGAGGATCACAAATTTAGAAGCCAGTAGACATCTGGGAACACGCGACCACTGCACAGTGTGCTTCACAATGAGCACAAACATGGAGATAAGCCATACAAAAACAAGGATACTGGACTTTAGAAGGGCTGACTTTGGCAAAATGGGTGAATACCTGAAAAATGCACTAGCAAATGACCAAAAAGGAGGGGTGGAAGAACAATGGAGAAAAATCAAAACTGCCATCATAGAGGCAACAAGCCTTTGTGTGAAACAAATAAAGAAAACAAAGCAGAGTAAAAA
Organism: Neoceratodus forsteri; assembly: GCA_016271365.2. Taxonomy (NCBI): domain Eukaryota; kingdom Metazoa; phylum Chordata; order Ceratodontiformes; family Ceratodontidae; genus Neoceratodus; species Neoceratodus forsteri. The sequence goes on along the minus strand of CM057455.1, from coordinate 110,172,559 downwards.
ACCACTATGGTTCTCAGTAGAGATGGCAGAGAAGGTTAAGGAGAAAAAGGCTGCATTCAAAAAGTACAAGGAATCACAGAAAGAGCACAGCAGGGGACTATATCAATTAAAGCAGAAAGAAGTAGGGAAGGCAGTCAGACTAGCAAAGGCCCAAACCGAGGAAAAAATAGCCAACTCAGTTAAGAAGGGGGATAAAACTTTTTATAGGTATATTAGGGAGCATAGAAAGGTTAAGGGAGGGATAGTGAAGATTAATAAAGGAGAGGGGAGGTGGGCAGAGGGAGACAGTGAAAAGGCAGAGATACTGAATGAATACTTTTGCTCAGTATTCACAAAATAAGATAAAAAGTTACCTAAGCCAGACAATAGAAGCACTCTGGGTAGGGGGGTTGACACTAGTCCATTCACAGAAGAAAGAGTCCTGAAAGAACTCCTAAAACTCAAGGTGGACAAAGCAATAGGGCCTGACAGGATTCACCCTAGAATCCTAAAAGAACTAAGGGAGGACCTAGTAACACCACTGACCACGCTTTTTAACAAATCATGGCAGGATGGGGTGGTACCTGAGGACTGGAGGAGGGAGGATGTGAGTCCCCTTCACAAAAGTGGGAGCAAGGCAGAAGCAGGAAACTACAGACCTGTAAGTTTGGCCTCAGTGGTAGGGAAAATGATGGAATGACTTCTGAAAGAAAGAATTGTTGAGTATCTAGAGGTCAGCGGGACACAGGACCCAAAGCAGCATGGATTTACAGCAGGAAGGTCATGTCAGACAAATCTAATTGATTTCTTTGACTGGGTGACCAAAGTAATAGACCAGGAAGGGGCTGTGGATATGGCCTACCTAGACTTTAGCAAGGCATTTGACACAGTCCACACAAAGATTAATAATCAAGTTAGCCAGCCTGAGGTGGGTCCCAGGGTAGTAGCCTGGGTAGCAAACTGGCTGCACAATAGGACACAGAAGGTAATAATGAATGGAACACATTCCAAAGAAAGGGGGGTTACTAGTGGAGTACCTCAGGGCTCAGTACTGGGTCCAGTCCTCTTTAACATCTTTATAGGTGACATTGCAGAGGGTCTGGAGGGAAAGGTATGCCTCTTTGCAGATGACACAAAGATGTGTAACAGAGTTGATTCACAAGAGGGGGTAGAAAAGATGAGAAGGGACTTGGCAAGGTTGGAGGAATGGTCAGACATATGGCAACTTAGATTCAATGCAAAGATGTGCAAAGTAATGCACCTGGGAAACAAAAACCCAGGAGAAGAGTACACAATAGCAGGGGAGGTACTAACAACAACAAAAATGGAAAGGGACCTAGGGGTATTCATATCAGATGACCTAAAGGTGGGTAAGCAATGTGAAAAGTCGGTAAGAAGAGCCAGGGGGATACTGGGATGCATAGGAAGGGGCATCAAAAGTAGAAAAAGGGAAGTGCTTATCCCTCTATACAGACAGTTGGTGAGACCCCATCTGGAGTACTGTGTGCAGTTTTGGAGACCTCATCTACGCAAGGACATAGACAGGATGGAAGCAGTCCAGAGGAGGGCAACTAAAATGTTGCAGGGTCTGCAGCAGAAACCATATGAAGAGAGACTGAGAGAGCTTAATATGTATACTCTTGATGAAAGGAGGGACAGGGGGGACATGGTAGAAACGTTCAAGTGCCTCAAGGGAATCAACAAATTCCAGGAGGGTAGCATCTTTCAGAAAAAGAGATGTGTAAGAACAAGGGGGCACAATTTAAAGATAGAGGGGGGACGGCTCAAGGGTAATGTGAGGACATTTTTTTTTTTCACAGAGAGTGGTGGATACATGGAACAGCATTCCTGAGGAGGTCGTTGGGTCTAAAACAGTGGGGGAATTCAAACATGCATGGGACAGACACAAGGCAATTATAGTGGGGGGGTTGCAGGATGTAGGCTGTAGGTTAACTAGAATCTACTGCTTATCCACTAGGTAGGGAAATGGGTAGACTGGGTGGGCCAAGAGGTCCTTGTCTGCCGTCAAAGTCTATGTTTCTAAGTACAGCCAAAGACGGTTTATTTACATGTGGGGAGTCTATGCCAGGACTTATGAATCTGGTCACTATTTGTTTTAAGCATTACATTAGGTAAGGTTGTCATGAGCCCTTGGGAGTGAAATAATGAAGTCTGATTGGTTTAGCAAAGCTTCCAAAAATTCAAAAAATTCAAACCACAAGTATCATTATAAGATTACTGGACCATGATTTTTTAAAATGTTTATCTCATTATCATATGTAAATTCTTTTAGAAATCTTAAGAGAGAATGGTTAGGAGAGTGCGGCCTGTTAGAAATTGAATCTCCAGTGTGTATGTGTATGTGTATGTTATGCATTATTTTTTTTCTACATACTGTAATGGCTGATTTGCTGAACATTAAAACCAATTTGATTTGATTTACTGAAAGCAATCTGTTTACTATGATAATCACACCTACCAGGTGGACAATGTCTTGTGTTTCCTGATGTAAATAAATGCCGACATATACTTTAGTTCCGTGCTACTGATATTATTTCAAAATTAATACGGCCACATTGCCTGATTGCTTAAATCTTTTTGTAAAAAATGTCTGTTATATTGCGTGAATTTTATTTTTATTTATTGAATTTTGTTGACTGGGTAAACCCACTGAGACTAAAAGTCCCTTTTTCAGGGGCGACCTGGGGGAGGGAAGACGGATGGTAACCAACTGAAACTGAACCAGATTAAGCTGTTGGTGGTATTTCTAGTGAATGGAGGAAATTTGGCTAGGACACAGAGGAAATTCCCCTACTCACCAGTAAAGAAACATTTGCATCCTGGTCCTAGACCAAGATGGCTGCTGTGGAGGAGCTGATGGATGCAGAAGAGGCTGGGGAACAGGTCTGACCCCATGTTTCTCACTATTCTGAGACCACAATGCCTAAGGAAAAACTACAGAGAGAATCTTCTACCAGGGAAAATGATTTTGAAAGACAGCCTACACCTGTTCAACCTTTAATTACTACATCACCGGTAAGCCAGCCTGATGTTGTTGAAGACCTATGCACTGATTCCTTACCTGTTGAGAGTCTGAAACATCTTTTATAGCATGAGGCAGATCATTATATACATCATAGACAATTGTTGAAAAAAGCTTTGGAAATAGCGCAAACTAAAGCTCCAACAGCGATATCCCCACAAACTGTATAGCAAAATGAGGTATTACCTCAAAGAGAGAACAATTCAAATGTTGTAGACCCAGTGCAAAATGTCTCTTCTTCTCCACACTCTGATGCCAGGGCTTCCAAAGGATTGCCATGATGTATTGAAAGCAGTTGACAGTATGGAGGGATTGCAGGGAATGGCACGACCATGAGTCTGGCCTAAGACATTCCGCTGAAGATGCTTCTGATGTGCACACCTAGTCAGTGAACAATGCACTAGAGAAAGCCAGTTGGATCCATGATAAACAGGGGAAATGGATCTCAGGACTGACTCCTATTGTAACTTCACCAGCGCACCAGTGCAAGACTGATTTTCTGGACTTGCCCTCTGTTGTTTCTGTGGTCGAACAGGTACAGGAAGAACAACCAGCCTCTGGAGATACTTCTCCACTACACTTGCCTATCAAATTGTGGTTGACAGGAAATCCAGTCTTAATCTTCGAACAGCCAGATTGTAATCCTGGAACTTCAAAAGAGCTGAAACAATCGTCAATACCAGCTGCAACGGAGGGGTCCCCAGAAGCACCTTTGAAAGTACTGCATAGATCTACACAAAGCCTTATGCTTCTTTATTTCATCAGCCAATCTATCCAGCAAAATGGCATAACGCCGTAAGACTTTTGTACAAAGGGGGTAAGGACACAATACCTGACAGAGTGTTTGCTGTAAATAATTTACTTAAAGAGTCTATGAAATTCTTTGCTAATGAGGTTTATGCGCTTATTTATGTCTCTGGTGAGACTACATTCAATGTAAGTTTTAAACTAAACACTGGCTTGCAAAGGACTTGGGCACAGTATAATGTATTGGAACAGACCTCTCTATGGACACCTTTTGAGGCTATCCCCTTACTAGCCTGCCTATAAAAATATCAATGTCTTATTCAGGAATGAGGGGGTAAGTGTTATTGAGTTAATCTACTGTTTAAAACAATGTTGTTTAGTTCTTGGGTCCCCTGAAGAGTGACTCTTGATTCAGAGCACATATGGACAGGAGGGTGGAAAGTAAAAGTTATGCTACGTTCCAGAGATACAGGACTAAGTCATCTTCCGAATTGTTTTTTTCTTGGCAGGGATAGGGGAGTGCTGTTTTATGCAGGCCAGCCAAAGGCCTGCTATAAGTCTGGCTCCACTGCTCACCTTAGCAGTATATGTGACCAAGTAAAATGTACTTTATGTCAGGAATTAGGCCATACAAGTGAGAATGAATGAACCCAAATGTAATTTGTGTGACTCAACAGGACATACCTACCAAAGTTGTACGTGGGCAGCCCAGAACCAAGCAAATCCCTCAGATGATGTGGAACAGAGACTGATGATTGTTATAGCAAAAAAGAGAGTATTTTCCTTATCCTCCAAGACAGGTTATGACTCCTAGGGTACCCCCCTCAACTTCTAAGGCAGGCCCCTCAGGCCCACAAGTGGTAAAAGAGACCCCCCTCTGCAGAACAAAAGGAGATAACAAAGGCTTCTCCCATGGAAGGAATAGAGCAGCCCAGCAGGAGGTCTGTAGATATGCCCCACCCAGTACAGAAAAGGTCAACTAAAAGAAACCAAGCTACTGAACAGCCTGCCCCCAAGATATCTAAAACTTCAGAATTACCCCTGCATAAAAGGTATGAGGCATTTCAGACAGCTTCAGAATTCTCAAATGCAGACTCAGAAGACTCCTCTTTGTGGTCTTCACAGGTAGACCCCCATCTGAACCTTAGAAGCCACAACAGAAACCTAAAGAAAAGCAACACAGATCTAGAAGAACAAGGAAGAAACCTCCTTGAAAACTTTCCCTCTTAGAAAGAAAAGCACTCTTTCCTCAAGATGATATCCACACCACTGTGTGTTGGGTCCCTCAATGTTAACAGCATCAAAAGTAGTGAAAAGAAACAAATAGCCTTATCTTTTTTGGGCTAGTCCCCTAAATGTTCTATTTTTACAAGACACTAGACTTCACACTGTTCCAGAAATAAGTTACACTAAAAAATTATGGCATGTAGTGCCATCATATTGGTCCATAGGCACAGATACTTGCTCTGGGTGGGAATTCTATTCAGATCTAACATACAGACCCAAGTCACAAAATTGATGGATTTAATACTAGGCAGGGCCTTAAACACAGAAACATAGAAACATAGAGGTTGACGGCAGATAGGGACCTCAAGGCCCATACAGTCTGCCCATTTCTTTTTCTACCTTATAAATGCATAACTTATAACTTCTGACCATTTTGCTAGTTTATCCAGATCTCTTCTCATTCTGCCCACCCCATCTGGATCATCTACTCTGTTGCAGATCTTGGTGTAATCTGCAAACAGACAAGCCTTAGTCTTAGACACAAACATTTCTAATTCATACTACAGGTTTGTTAATATTTACACTCCACAAACCAAAGCAGAAAGGATTACATTGTTTAAAACTGTTCATACAATGACGTGTGAAAATCCTGTAATCTCATTGGTCAAAACATGTCACATGACTGTGGGTAAATCCTGCATAACCCACGGCTGAGGAATAGTGTTTATAAAAAACATAATTAAACACATTTTAAATTTATTTTACAGATGGGTCCATTGTATAATCATAATAAGGCACTCCAGGGTGTGAGTTATTGGGTGATTTACCCCCTTCTTGTGTGGTTAAGTCACTCAGCTGCACTTCATGACACATCACACAAGGCAAGGGTAAATCCCCAATAACCCACACCCTCTTGTGCCTTATTGCTTAAATAACCATACCTAGTTTCATCTCAGGCAGTGTGACATGGCTACTTTGAAATCTATAATTTCTACATCTGACTTGAAAGATGCTTATTTATGAGTACATCAGGTAGCTTATCCAACATTTCAAAAACGCCATTTAGCAACAAGGATTGATTTTTTTTTTCATTTCCAAATCCTTAAACATTTCATCTATTCATGTAGCAGAAGTTAAATTTTTGTACCATAAGCTGTTAAAATTACATTTGTGTTTTCCACCTCAGTTTTCCCAGAGCCCTGGTACCTGGAAATTCAACTCCTCTCTTTTATTAACAGAACGAATAGCTCAGAATATTCAGTATTTTATCAATCATAAGAAATCAGTTTTGGAAATGTTTGACAATCCTGCCCTCTGGTGGGAAGATGTTAAAATTGATTTAAGACGGTTACTGAAACAAGAAAGTAAAACGAATAGGGATACTTTTATTTATTTTATTTAGTTTTTGTTGACCGGGTAAGTGCACTAGAAAAATCCTGCCTACTTTCAGGCATGACCCGGGGGAGGGGGATACAGATGAATGCCAGCTGACCTTAAACCAGATTAAGTTGTTGGTGGTATTTTTAGTGAATGAGAGAAATTTGGCCAGGACACCGGGGAAATTCCCCTACTCTTTTTTGATAAGTGCCTTGGGATCTTTAACATCCATCTGAACTACCACCAATCCAGGCAGATGGGACCTCGGTTTAACGTCTCATCCGAAAGACGGAATACTGCTTATTTACTTTTTTTAAAGCAGAGACAACAACTGCAAAAATTACAATCACGAGCCAGAACTACCACTCATGATTTCAGTGCACAAATTAGGCCATTAAAACAAGACATGCAGGCCTTCCATTTAAGGCAGCAGGAAAGTCTGCACAACCAACAAAATGTTGGCATACAGGAGAAGGCGGAAGTTATTTCCCCCTTTCTACAGTGTAAAGATAGAATAAAGCATAAGCAAATAGATTCTCTAACGGATCATGATGGGCATATTTTTTTAGACAAAAGTAGTATTTTAAGAATAGTATCACAGAAACATAGAAAAATAGACTTTGACAGCAGATAAGGACCACTTGGCCCACTCAGTCTGCCCATTTCCCTACCTACTGGATAAGCTGCAGATTCTAGTTAACCAACAGCCTACTTCCTGCCACCCCCCACTACAATTGCCTTATGTCTGCCCATGCATGTTTGAATTCCCCCACTGTTTTAGACCAAACAACATCCCCAGGAAGGCAGTTCCATGCATCCACCACTCTCTCCGTGAAAAAAAATGTCCTCACATTACCCCTGAGCCATCCCCCCTCTATCTTTAAATTGTACCCCCTTGTTCTTACACATCTCTTTTTCTGAAAGATGCTACCCTCCTGGACTTTGTTGATTCCCTTCAGGTACTTGAACGTTTCTATCATGTCCCCACTGTCCCTCCTTTCATCAAGGGTATTCATATCAAGCTCTCTCAGTCTCTCCTCATATGAAACATAGAAACATAGAATTTGATGGCAAATAAGGACCGCTTGGCCCACCTAGTCTGCCCATTTTCCTACCTAACAGATAAGCTGCAGATCCTAGTTAACCAACAGCTTACTTCCTCCTACCCCCTACTAGGACTGCCTTATGTCTGTCCCATGCATTCTTGAGTTCCCCCACTGTTCTTGACTCCACGACCTCCTCAGGGAGGCTGTTCCATGCGTCCACAACCCTCTCCGTGAAAAAAAACTCACATTACCTCTGAGCTGTCTCCTCTCTATCTTCAAATTGTGCCTCCTTGTTCTTGCACATCTCTTTTTCTGAAAGATACTACCCTCTTGGACATTGTTGATTCCCTTGAGGTACTTGAACATTTCTATCATGTCCCCTCTCTCCCTTCTTTCCTCAAGGGTATACATATTAAGCTCCTTTAGTCTTTCTTCGTATGTCTTCTTGTGCAGACCCTGCACCATTTTGGTGCCCTCCTCTGGACAGCCTCCACTCTGTCTATGTCTTTGCGGAGATGGGGTCTCCAGAACTGCACACAGTACTCAGATGGGGTCTCACCAACTGTCTGCACAGAGGATAACAACTTCCTGTTTTCTACTATTGATGCCTCTTAGCATCCCAGTATCCCCCAGCCTTCCTTACTGCCTTTCTACATTGCTTGCCCACCTTAGGTCATCTGATATAATTAACCCCAGGTCCCTTTCAATTTTTACTGTTGTCAGTATCTCACTCCCCATTGTGTACTCTTCCCCCTGGGTTTTTGTTTCCCATGTGCATTACCTTGCGCTTCTTTGCATTGAATCTGAGCTGCCATACATTTGACCATTCCTCCAACCTTGCCAAGTCCCTTCTCATCCTTTCCACTCCATCTTGTGTATCAACCCTGTTGCAGACCTTTGTGTCATCTGCAAAGACACATACTTTTCCTTCCAGTTCCTCTGCAATGTCACTCATAAAGACATTAAAAAGGACCAGTCCCAGTACTGAACCCTGCGGTACCCTGCTATATGGTTTCTGATGCAGACCCTGCACGGAATAAACAAGCCATTTTAGTTGCCCTCCTCTGGACTGCTTCCATCCTGTCTATGTCCTTGCATAGATGAGGTCTCCAAAACTGCACACAGTGCTCCAGATGGGGTGTCACCAACTGTCTGTACAAAGGGATAACCACTTCCCTTTTTCTACTTGTGATGCCCCTTCATACGCATCCCAGTATCCTCCTGGCTCTCCTTACTGACTTCTCACATTGATTACCAACCTTTAGATCATCTGATATGACTGCCACCAGGACCCTTTCCATTTTTGTTGTTGTTAGTACCTCCCCTGCTATTGTGTACTCTTCTCCTGGGTTTTTATTTTCCAGGTGCATTACTTTACACTTCTTTGCATTGAATCTAAGCTGACATATGTCTGACCATTCCTCCAACCTTGCCAAATCCCTTCTCATCCCTGCTACCCCCCCTTGTGTATCAACTCTGCTACAGATCTTTGTGTCATCTGCAAAGAGGCATACCTTTCCCTCCAGACCCTCTGCAATGTCACCTATAAAGATGTTAAAGAGAACTGGACCCAGTACTGAGCCCTGAGATACTCCACTAGTGACCCCCCTTTCTTAGGAATGTGTTCCATTCACTATTACCTTCTGTGTCCTGTTGTGCAGCCAGTTTGCTACCCAGGCTACCACCCTGGGACCCACTCCCAGGCTGGCTAACTTGATTATTAATCTTTTGTGCGGGACTGTGTCAAATGCCTTGCTAAAGTCTAGGTAGGCCATATCCACAGCCCCTCCCTGGTCTATTACTTTGGTCACCCAGTCAAAGAAATCTATTAGATTCATCTGACATGACCTTCCTGCTGTAAATCCATGCTGCTTTGGGTCCTATGGCCCGCTGGCCTCTAGGTACTCAACAATTCTTTCTTTCAGAAGTCATTCCATCATTTTCCCTACCACTGAGGTCAAACTTACAGGTCTGTAGTTTTCTACTTCTGCCTTGCTCCCACTTTTGTGAAGGGGAATCACATCTGCCCTTCCTCCAGTCCTCAGGTACCACCCCATCCACCCATGATTTGTTAAAAAGTGTGGTCAGTGGTGTCACTAGGTCCTCCCTTAGTTCTTTTAGGATTCTGGGGTGAATCCCGTCAGGCCCCATTGCTTTGTCCACCTTGAGTTTTAGGAGTTCTTTCAGGACTCTTTCTTCTGTAAATGGACTGGTGTCAACCCCCCTATACAGAGTGCTTCTATTGTCTGATTTAGGTAACTCCTCCTCATCTTCTTTTGTGAATACTGAGCAAAAGTATTCATTCAGTATCTCTGCCTTTTCACTGTCTCCCTCTGCCCACCTCCCTCTCCTTATTAATCTTCACTATTCCTCCTTAACCTTTCCATGCTCCTAATGTACCTATAAAGGTTTTATCCCCTTCTTAACTGAATTGGCTATTTTTCCTCTGTTTGGGCTTTTGCTATTCTGATTGCCTTCCCCACTTCTTTCTGCTTTAATTGATACAGTTCCCTGTCATGCTCCTTCTGTGATGCCTTATACTTTCTGAATGCAGCATTTTTCTCCTTAACCTTCCCTGCGACCTCTTTTGAGAACCATAGTGGTTTTTTACTCCGCTTCGTTTTCTTTATCTGTTTCACACAAAGGCTTGTTGCCTTTATGATGGCAGTTTTGATTTTTCTCCATCGTTCTTCCACCCCTCCTTTTTGGCCATTTGGTAGTGCATTCCTCAGGTATTCACCCATTTTGCCAAAGTCGGCCCTTCTAAAGTCCAGTATCCTTGTTTTTGTATGGCTAGTCTCCATGGTTGTGCTTATTGTGAATCACACTAGGCAGTGGTAGCTTGTTCCCAGATGTCTGCTGACTTCTAAATTTGTGATCCTCTCTCTCAGCATACTCCATCTCTTTTTTCCCCGGGGGAATCTTCACAGCAATAGATCTCAGACTTTTTACCAGAAGCTCAGGTCCCTGTCTGTCCATCCTTTGTACTGGCTGACTTCACAAAGGATATATCAGCTATTGAAGCTGAAACATCTGTCCAGTTATTGCAAAACAATTAAGCTCCCGGGATAGATGACTTAACCCCAGAACTATATGGAGTACTGGGTCCTTTAATCTCAAAGGAACTAGCCTTAGCCTTCATGCACATGTTACAACAGGATTCTATTCCACTAGATATGGCAAGGGGTCTTTTAATATTTTTATATAAAAAAGATGAAAGAACTGACATTTCAAACTGGAGGCCAATCAGCTTCCTCAACACTGATTTCAAACTCTTTGCAAAAATACTGTAGACTAGATTATTACAGGCAGCACTTTATCTCATTTCACCTACACAAACACGCCCCATTCCTGAGAGGAAAATGAGTGATCATTTACTTCTCTTAAGGGAATTAATGGAAAGAGACAATAGTGCGGCATTAATAATAATAATAATACTCTTTATTTAAATTAAGCACCTTTCAAAATATCAAGGTTCTCTACAGTAAGGTTAAAACAACAATAATAATATCAGAAATCACAACAATAAAATAATCTGTTGGGGTCCCTTCAGTCCATTCCATTAAAGGCTGATGCCATAAAAAAAAAAAAAAGATTAGAAGGCTTTCTTCTCTCATTAGACAACAAACAAGCCTTTGACACTGTAGAATATCAATATTTGTGGGACACCCTAGTCTATTGCAGTATTCCAGATTCCTTTATACAATGGATTATTACTTTATACAAATATGCTACAGTAACCTTACAAATTACTGGGTGGTTAGGACCAATGATTCCTACAAAAAGAGGTGTGAGGCAAGGCTGCCCCCTTAGTCCTCTATTACATGTTTTCAGCATTGACCCTCTGTTAAGAAAACTTAACTCTACCCCAGGTTTAGTGCATATACATATAGACACCCATGTTGCTCAGGCATATGCTGATGACATTATGCAGAGCAGAAATGGGATATTATTAAAAGGGGGATTACAGAGGCAAAAGAAGCCTCCACCAAGACACAGAGTAAGAGGAGCAGAGCAAGAAAACCATGCTGATTGAACAGCGAGGTACTGAAGGTGGTGAGAGCAAAACGAGAGGCGCACCAGAGGTACAGAAGGACAGGAAAGGAAGTGGACAGGGAGGAGTATGCAAGACAGTCCAGGGAGGTGACCAGAAAAGTGAGAGAAGCCAAGTCCCAGAGGGAGCTGAGATTAGCACAGGGAATTAACGTTGGGGGGGAGAAAGACTTTTTCAAATACATCAGGAGAAAAGGAAGTGCAAGGAGACAATAGTGAGGATAAACAGGGGTGAGGAGTGGACAGAAAAGGGTGAGGAGCAGGCAGAAGCACTGAATGAATACCTTTGCTCAGTGTTCATGGAAGAAAAGGGCGGACCGCCACCACCATGGGCTGGGAGGGTGGGGATAGGGGGAGAGGAGGAAACAGATAGAAGAATTGAGGCAAATAGAGTCCTAGAGGGACTGAGGGCACTGAAGGTAGACAAGACACCAGGGCCAGATGGTATCCACCCCAGGGTGCTGAGGGAGATGGCGGAGGTGTTGGCAGAGCCACTGGTGGATCTGTGCAGCACCTCACTGGAGTTGGGATGTGTGCCACTGGATTGGAGGATGGCACTTGTAGTACCATTACACAAGAGCAGACCAAGGGATGAACTGGGTAATTATCGCCCGGTAAGTCTCACCTCCGTAGCATGCAAACTTATGGAGACAATACTAAAGGAAAGACTGGTGTCATACCTGGAGAATAATGGCCTCCAGGATGTGAGGCAGCATGGGTTTGTTTCAGGGAAGTCTTGTCAAACCAACCTGATACAGTACTATGACTGGGTGACAGGTGAGCTGGATAAGGGTCATGCGGTGTATGTTCTTTACTTGGACTTCAGCAAGGCCTTTGATTCTATGCCTCATGGGTGGCTTGAGGGAAGCTAACTGGTGTAGGGGTAGGGGCAAAAATGATGAACTGGATTACAAGTTGGCTGAGTGCGAGGCTGCAATGGATGGTGGTGAGAGGGGAGCTCTCAACTCCAAGTCCAGTGATGAGTGGGGTGCTACAGGGCTGTGTGTTGGGGCCAGTATCATTCGGACTCTTCATATCAGACATTGCACATGGGGTGGTGAACAAGATGAGTCTGTTCACTGATGACACCAAAATCAGAGCAGTGGTGAATAGAGAGGAGGGATGGAAGCAGCTGCAGGGGAACCTAAGCAAGCTAGAGGAGTGGTCAGAGAGGTGTCAGCTGGAGTTCAATTCAAAGAAGTGTAAGGTTATGCACTTTGGGGTGAAGAACCCAAGGAGACAATACTGTCTGGGAGGGGTTACGCTGGGGATCACTGCAGAGGAGAAGGACCTTGGGGTGATGATAACATGGACCATGGACAACACTGCCCAGTGCAGGAGAGCGGCTGCAAAAGCAAACAAAATGCTGGGGTGCATAGCAAGGGTTTTTTCATCCAGGTGAAGATAGGTGATCTTGCCCCTCTACAGGTCGCTGGTAAGGTGGCACTTTGAGTATTGTGTGCAGTTTTGGAGGTCATACCTAAAGTGTGATATCAGACTACTGGAGGGGGTGGAGAGGAGGGCAACAAAGATAATATGTGGAATGGAAGGGACAGACTATGACAGCAGGCTGAGAGACTTGAATATGTGCACCCTGGAGGACAGAAGGGACAGGAAGACATGATAGAGACATTCAAGTATCTGAGGGGGAATCAATAAGGATGGGGCAGATGGGGTCTTTAAGTTAAGGAGGGGAAGGGTCACCATGCACTAAGAATAGAGGGGGGAAGATTTAGGAAGGAAATGAGGAGACACTATTTCATAGAGAGGATGGTTGCAAAATGGAATGCCCTACCAGAATGAGTGGTATCATGTAAATCTGTGAACAATTTCAAAAGGGCATGGGACAGGGAACAGGGGAGAATGAGGGTGGAAGAGGTGGGAGTGGCAGTGGGATGACAAATGGGAGGGGGTGGGACAGCTGCAAACTAGGGGTGTTAGCTGCACACTCGAGCAGACTTAGATAGACCGGGTGGTCAGTTTCTGCTGGCACATTTGTATGTTCGTATGTTCGCATGTTCGTATTACCATATTAATACATGAAGCATGTTCCGTAACTCAGGTAATAAATACATGTCAGGTGTTTGGGTCTAAATCAGGTACTTCTCTAAATCTAAGGAAATGTATAGGAAGACAACTGGGAAACCCATTATCTCCCCTTACCGATGTAGAAGGCATAACCATTACAAGAGACCCAATCACGATTTTAGGGATATTATTTGGTTCAGAGGAGCTAGATATTCTTAATTGGCAACCAAAACTCAACCAAGCTCAAAAAATGGTAAAAAACTGGAATACTTGGCAAATGAGCAAAACAAAAAGAGTATACTTAGTAAAACATATTGTTTACCTATTTTCTTGCAAATTAGTTGCCCCCCCCAAAAAAAAATTCTTGAAGCCACATTATATAGTATTTTCTTTCAGCCTATATGGGGAAGCTGACTCAGTCCCCTAAAATGGAATATTTTATATTTATCTAAGCATAAAGGAGGGTAAGGGATGGTAAATCCCATATTTATGTTTAATATTATATATATATATTATCACATTTGAGACCCTTATTGTCCCAGGTTAGACAGCCATGGATACCTTTATATAAACATTCTTGCAATCCGTGGTTCCCTCAGTGGTCAGCTGACTCCCTAAAACAAGTTAAAAAATTTAATGTATGTCCCCAGTAGTTAAGTGATGTTTTTGTCAGACTTAAAAGTTGACAATTAACTTCCAGAATGAGTAATAGTCAACATAGAAAATTTGTATATAAACAGATCATACATGATAAGTTAATAGAACAGTTTTCTTTTCCCTGCTGCCCAGTACATATAATCCCAGTAATGCTTGAGTATTTAAATAATCCCAGAATACTGGAGAAAATATGGGATGCTCACTGATTGTGCTGTCATAACCAGCTAAATGTAACGGAACATGAAAAACATAAACAATTGACAGGATATGTTCTAGACCTCAATGTTCCTTAAAGTTAGAGTCAATGTCTCACGTATTCTTTACCTGTCCCTACATGTCAACCTTCTGGTCTCTGGTAGCTCAAAAATGGAATATGCTCAACCTAAAGCATCTTACATTAGAAATGTTATTATATGGGAATTTTGATGAAACCTGGAAAGGATGGGATATGTCTACTTTGCAAGTAATTCTTAATGTGGTAAAATGGCACATATGGAATTCTCGTTGTTGGTTTACTTTACAACAGAAAACAGTAACCCTTATTGAATTATTCGAAATGATTGAATGGGACATAAAATTGATATATAGGAAAGAGGTCAAAGACAGATCTCATAACTGGATGTTCCAAGCTTGGAGGAATCTTCCGTGGGTTACTGACTCAGATACACCGATTACCTGAAGTGTTATACTACTCAAGGTGTCCTCTGTATTTTCTTTTTGTATAAACATATGTTTTGATTACTGTACTGTGGTATTTTTCTGGCTATTTGTCTTTGTGTTTCCTTTGTTTAGCATTGTATTTCATGTGTGTGTGATTTCTTAATTAAAACTAAATCCCCCGACTCTTGCCAGTAGGGAGAACCCTTGCCACAGAGATGGAGGAGCCATTCGATGCAAGCATGGATGTGGAGGAGGTTGTGGTGTCAACTGAGGAGGAGTTACAGGAAATCCCGGAGGAGGAAAATAAAGAAGCTAATGGAGTTCTCTCTGTTATAAGCGACCCAGAGTTTAGCGAGGAAGAAATTAATTTTAAAATTGTATCACCAGTGAAAGCAGGTTGTTTGGAGTCTTTTCAGACCACCTTGCTGAACATTTCTTCCAAAGGCTGCAACAAGGGTTCTGCTGGGGAAACTCGACTTTTGGGAGATGTAGCTGACACTGCACCATGTCACAAAGCTGCAATTGTGTCACAAGTAATATGGGATCAGTTTGGAGTTAAACACAGAAGCGCTGCAACAGTGCAAGACCAGTCAGTGGAAGAATCCTTAGATAATGCTGGATGGATGCAGCTGCTAAACGGTAGTTGGGTGCCAAATGAAGAGTGGGATGAAAGCCAAAATGTAGTCTTAGCAAGATCAAACAGGCCTGCTACGAGGGATGCTAAGACCAGCACAGAGTTAAAAAACAAGGTACTGAGTGATTCTAATAAAACAGATCAATGCAATGACTCTGTGCAAAATTACTTTGGCTTGCAAGCAACGAGCACTAATTTAGATACTTTTGAACTATTCAAGAACTCACAGTACTGTGAGAAGGGGGAACTGTAAAGAAAAATTTTTTTGTTGATGCTAACAAATCAAAGGAGAAAATACAGAGGAATGTTGAAGATATTGAAAGTGTGATTGAAGGGTCTTCTGGAAGGAGTAATGTTTTAACATATCCTACAGAAAAGCCTGAGGGGAAAGGAGTTCTTAATGGGAAAAAACAACCTGAAGGTGGCAGAGACGATGTAAACAAAAATACTTAAAGCAACAATGAAAGTAAGGAAAAGGAAAATGAAGGTTCAAGTGGGAGTCGAAGTGACACTGGAAGCCAGAGTAGGTGGGGGAGAGGGCCCAATTTATCAACTCTGTTTAAAAATAAACTAGAGCAGGTCCCCAGGAGGAATGCAGTGCGGCTCAGATACAGGAGTGGGTTATCTGAGCACCCAGAAAAGTATTTTGTGGTTAGAGGGCTCCAAAAGGGTTCTATGAAATTCTTGACAGCTGATATTTATGCTGTAATCCATGTGTCCCGGAGAGGATACTTTTGATAAAACTTCAAAACAAACACTGGATTGGAGAAATTCTGGGGTAAATATGAGAATCTTAAGAAAACTCCTTTGTGGATACCCTTTATTGCCATACCTTTGACAAAACCAGCACTTAGAATGATCACTATTATGTTCAGAAATGAGGGAGTTAATATTAGCGACATTTATTATTGGCTGCAAAACAGGTGCGATGTCTTAGAGCTCCCGGAAGCTATTATAGATGATGAGAGTCTGTGGAATGGAGGGTGGAAGTTCAAGGTCAAGTTATTTCAGATAAATTCCGAAATCACACATCTACCTAACAGTTTTTTGGGGGAAAGGTTAGAGGGGTTTGTTTTTATGGGGGGCAGCCAAGGGCATGCTACAAATGTGGGGCAATGACCCATCTTAGTAGTATATGTGACATGTTAAAATGCTTCTTATGTAGGGGATATGGGCACCCAAGCGTAAACTGTGGAAATGTTTTTCAGTGCAATCTTTGTGATCAGAAGGGGCACACATATCATCAATATCTGTGGGCTGAAAGAAATAGAGCTCAAGGGTGGGACCAGGACAATCTAGTGCAGAGAGCTCAAGAAAAAAGGGGGAGACCGGGGCCTAGTACACCACAGGACAGAAATGCACAGCGACAAGAAGATCAAGAGGTGCAGCAGGAACTAGAAGGGTCTAGAGAACAGGAGAAAGAGCAAACCAATAGTGAAAGAACAAAACAGGAGATTACCAAAGAAGCAGAGGTTAAGCTTGCACGCACAATGTTTGAAAGTCAAGAAGAGCAAAACTTTGAGAAAAATGGTAATGGCCAGGATAGCAAGAGGAAAAAAATGCCTCCTCCTACAAGAGTGCAAACGAGGAGGGTAACAAGGGCAAATGCAAAGCAAAACCAGGGAGGGTTTGTACTGGTAACACAAAATCACTTCGTGCCCCTTCAAGGGAAGGGTGGGGAATCTGAATTAGATCCTGATGCATTATTTAGGTCAGGGATAACTTCTGAAGCAGAAGAGGAGGAGAAAATGCCCCCTAGTAAGGTTAAAAAGAAAAATAAAGTGGAAAAAGGAAAGAAAGAGACACACAGGAAGAGGTAGATCAGGGTATATATTCAGCACAAGAGGCACCTAAATCAATCTAAAAGTGAATGGCTACCTTTAATATTGCCATCCTTAATGCATGTAGTGTTAAAAACTACAAAAGAAAGTTTATGATCCTTTCTTATCTGAAAAAAATACAGGCTGATGTTTCCTTTTTACAAGAAACTCACATTGCTTCATTATTTGAAATACAGCAGTTAAAGAGAAGCTGTGTCTGGGGTCCCTCATACTGGACATTTGTAGAAGAGGCATCAGATGGTGTAGGGATTCTTTTTAAAAGCACAAATTTCTCTGTAATTAAAGTAATAGACATATGTCCAGGAAGAGCATTAATATTAGATTGTAGGTTTAGGGACTTTGATTTTCAATTCATAAACATCTATGCGCCCCAGACAAAAACAGCCCAGATTGAGTTGTTAATTTAGTAAGACCTTGTTTGTACACTAGAAAACACATTATATTGTGGGGGGGAGGTAATTTTAATTGTAGCCTAGATATCCATGGGTCAGATATGAGGAAGATATATTGTGACTCACACAACCTTAAACATATTATTAAAGAAGCTTTCTGGTAGATACTTACAGGAAGTTAAAGAAGGACCCTGGAACTACCTACCATAGACATGTATATTTGGTCATTTAATGTTAGTAGGGGAATATAATATGGGTATAGCTCCTCCTAAATTTATCGCATCAAAAAGTAAATGGAAATTAAATGCAGAGGTTCTTCTAGAGGAGGAAGCAAAAAACAAAGTAGAAACTTTGTTAGCAGCATGGTTATCTGTACAGCTCATGTATGATGATTTATGGAAATGGTGGGCAGACACAGAACAGATATACAGCAGCTTTTTATGAAATATGGGAAGGACAAATTAAATGCAGACTACATAAATTACTTAGATTACAGAAACCAACTCTGTAAACTTATGTCAATTCCAGACAAGGAAAGCGTGAAATATAAACAACAAATATTAGAGATAAAAAATGTATGAGGCAATATCAATACGATAGAGTGAAATCTTTAGAGGCAAAGATGAGGTACGGGGCAGAAAAATCTCCTGTATCTGACCCTTTTATGGAATGCAAACAAAGGCTGGACAAAGCAGTTATTGTTGAGCTATATAAAATGGATGGGACTATTGAAAATAGAGATGTGAATATATTACAGTTAATACAGGATCATCAGAAAAAGGAATTTTCAGAAGGTATGCATGGCGGGAAAAGCTAGAAACTTTGCTTTCTTCCCCTTCACTCTGCATATCAGAAGAAGAGATAGCTAGGTTGCAGGCGCCGATATTAAGAGATGAAATTTTGGGTACCTTTAAAACCTTAAAAACAGGAACAGCTCCAGGAATAGATGGGCTGACTAATGATTTTTATCAGAAATATGCATCAGAATTTAGTATTATATTGGAACATGTGTTTGACTATGTTTTACAAAAAAAAAGGGACTCACTGCCGGACTTTGGCACTGCAGTAATTAGTTATTTCTACAAAAAAAGGAGATATGTATTCCTTAGAAAATTGGTGACCAATTAGCCTTCTCAATTCTGATTATAAAATATTAGTCAAAATTTTATGCAACAGATTGCAGAGTAGCCTGTAGCTTAATTGATGAGGCCCGAACTTGTTCTATTCCAAATAGGAACATACAGCACAGCCTCTTTCTTACAAGGGAACCTTTTGAAATCAAAAGAAGACAAAACAAAGAAGGATACCTTATTGCACTGGATCAGGTCAAAGCCTTCGATAAGGTAGAGCACAATTATTTATGGCAAGTTTAAAAAAAATATGGGATCCCTTTGAAAATAATCTCTTGGGTACAAATCTTGTATAAAGAAACACATTGTGTACCTTCAATGAATGTTTTTTTGGGATAATGAATTCCTTTTAAGAAAGGAATAGGCAGGGATGCCCACTGAGTCCACTCATGTACATATTTGCCCCGGATCCCATCATTAGGGAGATAAAATGGGATATGCAAATTATAGGATTAGCCCCAACAATAGAAAGTCAGGAAG
Source organism: Neoceratodus forsteri (assembly GCA_016271365.2). NCBI lineage: Eukaryota > Metazoa > Chordata > Ceratodontiformes > Ceratodontidae > Neoceratodus > Neoceratodus forsteri. The sequence goes on along the minus strand of CM057455.1, from coordinate 110,153,265 downwards.
AAAAAATCACTGCCTATGCAGAAGATGTAGTGGTTATGATGCAGAATAGAGATTCAGGTGCAAAAGCCCTGCAAATATTTAGGAAATTCTCACAAAAATCAGGGGCCAAAATTAATATGGGGAAAGTGTTGTTATCCCTTTGAAACAGGGGGAGGATCAGGGTCAAAGTCTAGAAAGAAGTAAAATTAGTGATGTACCGCAGAAAATGAAGGGTATTTGATTTTGTGCACAAAATACCGTATTGTCCCCTGAACCCCCTTCCAGGAATGATGGATGCTACACTTATTTTACTGTTTGGTTGTTCGTTGGCAATATTTATTTTAGGCACAAAGAATATATTTACATCCACAATATTATTGCTTCACATTCCACACATAAATTCTTTCAAAGTTTTCCCTGGTTCTGGCCTCTGTCCTTCTTCTGGTCATTCCTCCATCTTGGCTTTCAGAGCCCAGACATTGTGAATCTGGTCCCCCTCCTCCACACCAGAACCAGGCTGGTTCCACCTAACTGGGATTTTTTCCTCCAGGCCCAGACACTTCTAAATCTGGTGCCTAGACCTATCCCCTCCCACTTTACCACCACATCTGGGTTCCTGTCTCCAGCCTGTGTATCCTACCCCTCCCCCTTCCACCCCCACTCCCCTTTTCTTCCGTCCCATCCCAGGGACTATAGTCCAACCCCAGCCATGGCTGCCTCCCGCAGTGATGAAACACTGGCCCTTTGCCCAGGGCCCCTAGGGCACTCAACCTGCCCTCCACCTATGTATGTGCCAACCATAACCCCCGAGCCTTCCTTAATAAGGGTGGGAGGGTGGGAAAATTCCCAGCAAAAGAGGTCATCCTGCCTGAGTCCTCACCTAATATACCCTACAGGACCTTGGTCAGGACCCCTTGAGGCTGCTCCCCAACCAATCCCTGGGGCTCTGACATCGCCCTGTCATATACACCTCACCTGCTTAGTGATGTATCTAGCCCCACCCTTCTACCTGATCCTTCCTCCCCTCCCCCACCCCTCCCTCTCCTGTGCTTCTTCCTGGAAGGGATCATCAGACAAACTGGCCTGCCTTTCAGTGGCAAGCCCTATTGTCCCTTGAACCCCTCCCAAGAATGATGGATGCTACACTTATTTTACTTTTTGGTTGCTCCTTGGCAATATTTATTTTTGGCACAAAGAATATATTTACATCCACAATATTATTACTTCACATTCCACACATCAATTCTTTCAAAGTTTTCCCTAGTTCGTGCCTCTGTCCTTCTTCTGGTCATTCCTCCGTCTTGACTTTCAGGGCCCGGACACTGTGAATCTGGCCCCCCTCCTCCACACTAGAACCAGGCTGGTTTCACCTGCCCAGGCTTTTACCCTCCAGGCCCGAACACTTCTGAATCTGGCACCTGGACCTATTCCCTTCCCCGCTTTACCACCATGTCTGGGTTCCTTGTCCCCAGCCCATGTATCCTAACTCCTCTCCCCTTCCTTCTCCCCCCGCTCCCCCTTTTTCTTTCTTCCACTGCCCCTCCTCCAGTTTGCGATGGACAGAGGGGCTCCCCTTGTGGGCTAGTATCTCAAACCTTTGCTGGCTATCTCGTTCACTAGCTCCCCAATAGGCCTCAGGAATAAGCACATGCCAAATTCTAACAAGTGTACTCCGTCAGAGCTATACACCATAAGCTGATCAAAGGAAATGTCCTTGTGCTGCAGATGCACCCCCCCATCTCGATTACTGCCCTTGCCACTCTTTTATTCAGACACTTCCTGACCTTTTCGATCAGCAAGACGTCTTTAACCCTCCTCCAAACCCTCCGTGAGGTGATGTTGGAACTGCCGATTGTCACCCTCGGCCACCATCCTCTCAATTTCTCTAAGTACCCCATGATGTTCTGCCCCAGTTCACCCCATGGCAGGTCCCACAAATCATTGCCCCCCCAGGTGTATAATAATGCAATCCGGCTTGCCCCATTTCAACTTTAACGCCTCCGTTAGTGGCATGAGCTGCACCCATCTCATCCCTCTAATGCCTTTCCACAGCACCCTGGTGTATTCAGTATTGTATTGCAGCTCTGCTCCTCTGGAGGTGGAGACAGCAAACCTTTTGTCCCAATATACGAAGGAATGCCCCACTGTCCAGATTTTCCTCTTGGAACCTGCAATGGAAAACAAGATAAACAGTGTGAACTGCTGTTGTTAATACCTGACATACCTCCCATAGCAGCTGGACTTCCACCGCCCCAACTTCTTTACATCCTCCACTGCAGCCCCATTCTCTGCTGCCTCCATGGCTGCCCCGATCCGAAAAGAATGCAGGGCAAATTCACCCGGGTCTGCCCCAATGAAGGTCAGGGCCCTCCTGAGCACCGCTCCTACCTGAAAATCGGTGACCGGGGAACCATCCCCGAGTCTGAACAAAGCTCCCCCAGTCCCTCCTCAGGTACTCCCATATGCCTCCAGTGCGCTCACCAATGACACTTTGGTCCCCTTCCCTCTTTGGTCCATTTTAGACCTGGCCAGGTTAATGACCATCCTGTCATGACCCCATAGGATGGCCTTGTGCTGCAGAGCCTGCCCAGCAGCTGTCTTTCGTGGGCCACCACTTCCCCCACCAGGAATGCCCCGCCACCATAACAGCAAACACGGCCTGGAATGGTGCATGCTCCTGGGCCAAGGTACATACCTTCTGAGTTACTCATAAGACCTTTTCAAGCAAATGCCCTCTTATGGGGCACCACCTGTCCATCCTGGCCACCTGACCCTCTGCCTACCTGAAACCATGCAATTTATTGTCCTGCTGGCCACTATATCGGGCCAGCCCCTGTCTTGACATACCCAGCTGATGCTCCTCCAAGTGCACCACCATGGTGGTGTGGGCCAGTCCGTCCTCCCACTGCTCTACTGAAAACCTCCTTTCCTGCTTGTCCAGGGCTGGTTCATCCCTGCCTCACCCGTGCTTCCCTCTGAAATCCTGGAACTTTGCCCACCCTGCTTTGTAGGCCCTCAGTGTGTTTGCTGAACAGGAGCCCTGGAACAGCACCCTGGCTGTGTCCCTCCAGCCTCCCATGACAAGTCCAGGATCCTGGTCCTGTGTGTTACTGCCTGCGGCCTCAGCTCCAAAAACCTGTCAAGCTGTAAACGGGAAAGACTGTCAGCCACTTCATTCCTCAACCCTTCAATATGCTGCACTTTGAAAGATAGGTTCAGTTGCAGACCCAACAAGACCATACACCTGAGCAGCCTGTCCACTGTCTCCGTCCTCCCCTCTTGCCTATTAATGACCTCCTCTACCGCTCCACTATCCCTTTGTTGTCACAGCAAAACAAGATGCACTTCCCCTTCATCCTACACCCCCACAGTTCCAGGGCCACCCATATCGGGAAGATCTCCAAGAATGTGATGTCCTTCAGTACTCCCGCTTCTGCCCAAGCTGTCGGCCAAGGTTCCGACATCCAGTCCCCTTGAAAGTATGCCCCCATTCCCAGGGTGCCCAAAGCTTCTGTGAACAGCTCCAAGTCTGTGTTCCACTCCCAGTTTAGCCTTACCCGTGGCCCTTCCCAGCCTCCTTGTAAATGCCCTGCCTGGGCTGATGGCCTTACAGGCAAAATTAAGGTGCCCCAGCAGTTGGCATTTGTACCAGCTACACCCTCCTCCTCCTCCCCATGATCTGGGTCAGCAGGCCTTTAAGGTGCACCACTTTGATCCCAGGCAGCTGGAAACAGCTCTCCTCCGTGTCCACCTCTATGCCCAAGAATTCCAACCTCTGGGCAGAGCCCTCCGTCTTGCCCTGTGAAAGTGGTATCCCTATCTGTCGGCACATTTCCTCAAAATCCCGTAGCATCCCCTGTGCCTCCGCCCTTGATTCCCCAATGTGGAGGAAATCATCCAGGTAATGTACCACCCTCCTGTGCCCATACCTGGCCCCGAATATCCACTGCACCCAGGTGCTAGATGCTTCAAAGTGGAACAAGCCACTGGAACACCCCATGGGCATGGCTTTGTTGAAATAGATGCACCCTTGGAATTGAAAACCCAACAGGTGCCAAGCCATGGGCCTGACTGGCAAGAGCCAAAATACTGACTCAACGTCTGTCTTCACTAGCCATGCCCCCTCGATTGCCTTAATCAGTGCTATGGCTTGCTCTAGCGAGGCATATGACACCACCCTTAGGTGATCCGGTATGCCCCCATTCACTGATGAGCCCTCAGGGTATGATAAATGATGAATCAAGCAGAATTCCCCTTCCACCTTCTTAAGTACAATACCCAATGGGGAAATTCAGAAATGCATGCACAGGGAGCCCCCAATGGGCCCTCCACCTGGCCCGCCTTGATTTCCTTTTCTATCTTAGCCCCTATGATCCCCTCCTTCCCTTTCACTGACCCGAGGTTCCTGGCCCACATTTTTCCCACCCCTTGAAATCCCAGTGGAAGCCCATCCAGAAACCCTCCCAGGCAGTTTCTCTGCCAACTTATTTGGGTACTCTGTGGTCCACTCCTCCACCACTGCTAGAGAAATGCGAGTACGTGCCATCATGTAACCCCACCATCCTCCCTTGGGCACCCTGTTAACGCCACCCTCCAAAGGCATAGTGCTGCCCTCTGTGGTTGCCCCCTCAGACCCTGCCCTGTCCCCCCTGAGCACCCAGAAAGGACTGTTCATAAAGCTGTCCCCAGCTCTGCCCCCATCTGTCCCCATTCTGCTGACAGTTGGAGACCGGGTGCGACCCCCGCCACATTTGGAACAAACATGCCGGAACTTACAGCTGCCCCATATGCAGGTGGCCTTATTATAACCCCCAACATGTCTTTGCCCCTGCGGCAGGAGTGATCCTCCTTGCTTGTTCTCCCCCAGTCCAGCCCCCCTCCCCAGAGAGGGTCCTTACCCACAATTCCGAGTGGCTGCAGTCCCATCTCAGGTCCCCTTTCGCTGTCATCCTCTTCCGAAATGCCTCATCATATTTCCGTCCCCCATACGTAACCTTTGCCTTGTAAGCATCTCTGATGATGGACATGTACATCAGCAAAAGGATGGCAAGTTCTGGCTGCTTCTCCAGCAACAATGCGCTGTAGATGATGAAACCACCTTGCCCATTTTCGATGGTCTTCCCCTTATACTTCACCTCCTCCATCTTGTGGCCTACTACTGCCAGGGCCACCGCCATTTCCGACTTCCCTACTGACTCCTTCTGCTCATATTTCATGGTTGTGTCCTCGTCCACCAGCCCAAAGATGTAGATATACTCCCCTTTCCAGATTTTTTCCTTGATTGAGGCCAGTACGTGGTCCCTAATCGAGCAGCCCAGGGTCCCCTCATACAGCTTCTTAGTTGCTGCTGTGACCCCCCCTTTTCTGCCCTGCCTCCTTGACCTTTTAAGGACAGTATGGCCCACTCCATCTTTTCGATCCCCACGTCCCCCATGCTGCCCAGCAACCCCTCCAAGTAATCCTTCAGACTGCTGTCATCTGTGAGGTCCACAGCATTCTTAGCTCCAGCCAGGCTCCTATCATCTGGTTCCGGTGCAGGCAGGGGTGCTGGTATGGGTGCCGGGCGTGGGACTTCTTGTCTGGGTCTCTTACTCCCTCCGTCCCTGCCCAGGTGCTCCTCCCACTCCTTATGCTTTCTCTGCACCTCTTCCTCCACCTCTCTCTGTTTTGCTGCAGCCAATAGCTCCGACATCTGCCCCATCAATAAGGATGCCTCCTGTAACATCTTCTCGCTGGACAGCTGGGCTTGCTTGGGTGACATGTCTGCTTCTCTGTCACTGTAGGCAGAGGGGCAAGAAAATATAATGCTCAGCCTTGTATAGTCAGAACAACTGCTCCCATTTAACCGAGGTTGCCTGGTCTTGCAGGGCTGCCCTGCCCCGTGCTCCATTGGACCACTCTCGTGCCCTGCTCTGGGCCTGCCATCCCAGTGCCTGCTCTCTCCACTGCTGCACTGAGCCATATTGTTTTAGCATTTTGTCCTTTTTTTTGTTTTTTTTTGCCAGCCTTCTCAGCCATTGCCCTGTGGGGCTGTAACATCCTTAGTTGCCCCAGAACCGGGAGGTCTGGACCTTACTGTCTCTGCCCATGACACTCACTAGTGACCACTTCCCATGTTACTATGCCATTCCATCCTCGAATAATTCCCCCCCATAATGTGTGCCCTTCCCAGCACCATGCTGTAGCCTGCCAACCCCTACAGACCCTCTTCATGTTCCCTGGACTGCTGCGATGGATGCTCACACAGCTGGCCGCTCACTGCCCCCATGCCCCAGCCTAGGCCTGTAATGTGCATCCATCATCCACATTACGCTTCTCTCCTTCATTACTGGGCACCATCCACCGCCCCCTTTCTCCCCCCTTTCTGTGTAGTGTTACCGACTGTTTCTTCCCCTGGTGGCCATAGTGTGTGACCCCATTATGACCTGCTTCACTCCTACCCTGCCATCTGGGTTCCCCGGACCTCATGGTCCCACTCCTGTGGCATGCGCCATGCCCCCCCATGAGGTACACCCCCTTTTTTATCCTCTGGTCTAGGCCTGCCCAATTTAGACCCTTTGGGCCGCCCACATGCTGGGAGTGCTGTGCGTCCTCTTTTCTCTGTTCCTTTTCTTCTTTTTTTTGTTTTGTTTTCTGATCCAGGCCATGCGCTGCCCCAGCCTGACAGAATGCCACCTGCTGCTCCTCCCAACCTCAGCAGCCACGGTCCTGGTCAGCTGGTCTGCTCCTGTAGGCCCAAGCGTGAACACCAGCATTGCAGGACTCGCCCCCTCTCTGCGGGCACCTTACCAGTCAATTCGTGTGCAGTCCCCCACCCAACCTGCCTCTCTCCCACAGCATGATTGCCAGGGTCCCAAAAACAAATGCTGCAGCACACCGCACTTCCGGTGCACATCCTGGTGTCACCCGCTGAAAGCCCAACCCTGAACCAAGAGTGAGCTGTGTTCCCACTTTACCAGCTTGTGTTTGCTACATAAAATCTTTTCTTTTTATTAAAGAGACCAGCGATGTGTCAGAATACCCTCCCTTGTCCCCCAAATCAACTGCCCTGTGCACAGAAAGCAGCCATCCCAACTAGGCCGCACAGGACCACATGGTAGCAAGGTCCTGGCTGCTACCAGCCAGCCTGGAAGGGGCCTCCCCCGTACGCCATGTGGTTCTCCACCTCCATCACTGAAACTACCAAAAAACTCACTCGCTGGGCCATACCCCAACTCCAGCCTGCCTGGCGATCACAATGCCTCGCTTTTCCCCAGGGCACAGCCGTAGGTGACAACTGAAAGAACCTCGTGGCATTCTGGCTCACTCCCCACACTCGCCAAACAACGCTGGATCTTCCCTGTTGCACAACCTGCTTCTGTGCCTCCCCCTCAAGCTTTTAAGGTACAACCATGTACTAAAAATTCCAGCAAACTGGCCGCCATGAGCTCTGTTTGTCTATTGCTGGTCAAACACTCAAGCAGTATTCTCCGCAGTAGGAGCATTTGATTCTTTTCCCAAGCTCTTTCCCAAGTCATAACATTACCATTCTTTCTGCTTTACAGCTCAAGGGATGTGCCACAAACCACTCGCGATGGCCTTGGCCTCCCCACATGGTTTCTGGAACCGCAGCAAGCATTTCATCAGTACAAGAGCCCTCAATCTTTTTTTTTTTTTAAACCATGTGCCCTCGCCTCGAAAGAAACACCAGGGCCACATGCTTTATCCAATGCATCACAGGCTGTACTCTTCTAAGAAACCAATGGTACAGAATCAACTTTGTACTCCTAAACCAAAATACAACCACACCACTGGGTATGCAACTAATGCTACCATTGGGCTCTGAACCCAGTACCCATGGCTGCTAGGACACAGATCTATCCTCAAAACCAACAGCTCATTCTTACATCAAAACACTTGAATTCTTCCCAGGTGTTCTAAAAGGTTTTTTTTTTAACAATGCAATTGAGATAACACACATTACTTGAGCTAGCCCCTATGCCCCATGGCCTACCAGGCCTAGCTGCTTCCACTGAAATAAGAACACTCTCCAAAACCTCTGCATTCTCTAATTAATATGTACTACAACATTGCCTGTACAGTGAAACCAGTCCTGTTTAGCCCATGTTTACATCACATTTAAAATGCAATGGAAAGCCGACATACTGAGAAAATCTCCATGAGCTAAACACACTGGGCCACATGGCCTAACAGGCCTAGTTGCCCCCATGTGCCTTACCTGTTGATTGCTAAACAATGTGCTGAGATCTCAGTCTTGAAAATTTCCAGCAAAAAGAAGTCGTATTGCCTGAGTCCTCGCCTAACATACCCCTACAGGACCCTTGGTCAGGACCCCTTTGGGCTCCGCCCCCCCAGCCAATCCCTGGGGCTGTGGCATCTCCCTGTCATATGACACCTCATCTGGTTGGTGATGTCACTAGCCCCATCCCTTTCCTGATCCTTCCCTCCCTTCCCCACCCTGCCCCTCCAGTGATCCTTCCTGGCAGGGGTCATCAGACAAACTGGCCTGCCTTTTAGTGGCAAGCCCTATTATACAGTTGGGCAAAACAATTGGGGGTATGTGAGGCAAACGTGCAGGTTTGGAAAAACTGGAAGATTGGGAAAAAGAAAATGAGTTCTAATAATTAAAAAAAATGTATTACCTATTTTTATCTATTTAAGTGCAGTATTTAGTCCCACAGCGCACCTCAAGGTCAGACTCTACAGCAATTTCTTTCAGATGTTGTGGGGAAGCAGACTAAACCTGGTAAAGAGGGAAGACACTTATAGACCTGTAAAAAAGGGTGGGCTAGATATGATAAACCCGGTGTTTTGTTTTTTTTACACACCATTTTTTTTGATGGAATTTCCAAAATATATACAACAGAAATAACTTTGCTAGGGCAAAAATGGGTTAGGGCTGCCTCATTGAAAGGTGCATGCCTGCGGTTATATGGGCCAGAGCTCCTCCCCCATACCCTACTTAAAACATTACTCTAACCACAACTCTGCTTTGAGCGAGTTGCACTCAGTGCGCTCTCTCCATGCTGTGTGCTAGGACTTGTCCCCCCCATCCCTTGCCTTGCTCCACTTCTTTCTTGCCTTGTTTCTCTTCCTTTGTTTTATCTCCTCTGCCCACCATCCCTCCTGTGTTGCTATTTGTTTTCTTTGTTTTTTGGGGGGGTTCTACCTGCCTCTAGCCACGGCGCCGCAGTTCATGCTGCTTTTCTCCATCCATTTTCGCTCCCTCCATGGACCTCCTTTGGCTTGCTGTCCTACACTCTTCTTCGGAGCCTCACTTACTACAGCACTTAAGTGCTCCCTGGAACCTTTGCATGTGCTTCCTGTTCGTACATACGGACTTCCAATCTCCTTGCTGCGTCTGTCTGGCACCTACAGTGGGATTCCTTATGATTTCTATTCCCTACTGAAGGGCATGGACTAACTTGGCTGCGTTAGCACTACAAGCTCAGTGCCTCCACTGCAGCTTCCACCTTCATCAGACTGAGCCAGACCTGCCACTTGCTGCTCTACTTCTGCTCCTGATTACCACTCGGCAGCGCTTGCAGCGCCACCTGCTGACCCGACACACTAGCTCTGCGTTTTGATTGAACTGCACATTAAATCAATGTCTTCCGCCCTAAATACTTGCTTTGTATTCTCACAGGCAACCAGAAACCTTAGAGTTTTAACTTCCGATTTGCTCCGATATAATTCCAGATGTATTTACACTGTACCTCGTTCGTTGCAACCTGGCTATTGCCATTTACTTTCTGCTCTATTAGACACCCTGCTTTGGATGTATTCCTATTGAACCCTGCAAGTTCACTTCAAAAAGCACATCTAAGCCATGCTTGGTATTTAAACTATATGTTTTCTCCACACAGGAAGAAATAAAACTCCATATTTCATTTATCAAGGTCCAGCCCCATTTTCCCTCATTCTGGGACATGCTAGGTATTCCTTTACTACGGGCTTCTGGCATCTCGGCTAGCTGAGGCACTTATCAGAACTACTGTTCTGTACTTGGCTGCTTCTTACTCATCCTGGTTTTCCCATAATAGCAATGCACCATCCTGTGCAATGACAGACTTTTTCTCTACCATACCTGACTAATTGTTTCAACATATAGATTATTCAATTGCTTCTCTTTTACAGCATCACCAAACTAGTTATGGCCCAGGTGCACCATTGTATAAGTTTGATCATCGTTGTTCTCTTATTGCATACATCCAGGTCCCTCTTGCTCTGCACTTCTACCCCCGAGACACATGCTGCACTAGGCAGCCCTCCATGGTGGTACCTCCAGTACTGCTTGCCTACGTGGGGTTGAGCATGAGTCACTCACTCCCCTTCTGACTGACCTATGTGGGGTCCAGTCATTTCTGCCAGTCATGCTGGGGCTAGCCCGGGACACTTTACTGCTCCTTTGCTACCCATGCATGGGTTTGCAGTCCTGTTAGCCTCTGTGGAGCCTAGCTGCTGCCTATACTCGCTCCTTTAGTTGTCCTAAGTGTGGTCTAGCTGCTCATCCTACCCTCATATAGGCCTTGCTGCTACATGCCTGCGGCCTTTGGACTCCTGCTCTGCACTTCTGTCATGCGCCTCATCATAGCATTCAGCACCTTGCTCCGAATCTCTCCTGCAAACCATCTTCCAAGCTTCTCCATCAGGATTGAATACACTTCAAGATATCTCATCTTCAGCTATACCAATTGAGTTCTGGATGTTTCAGCTCTCACCGTGCCTGTTCAACCTGTCCAGCCATTCAGGATCCATCTGTGCTCTACTATGGATTTTCTATTGTACTATGTCTTAGGATTTACCTTACTGTCCCTGGATGCTTCCCATATTGCTTCACTTCGTTTGGACTTATCACTTTCTGGCTGACCTAGGAGTGGTCTTGCTGCACCTGCTTACCCTACCGGCTGACCTACGTGTGGTCCAGCTGCACATGCTAACCTTTGTGGGGCTTAGCTGCCATCCCTAGTTACCTTACCGGCTGACCTATGTGGAATCCTGCCGCACATGCTAGCTTTCATGGGCTAGCTGCCACTCTTTACTTATGCTGCCTTACCAGCAGATCTCATCTGATCCAATTACATGCTAGCCTTCTTCAGCTTAGCTACTACTCTATTATTTACCAACTGATAGATGCTGTTCATGTCCCTCCTACGGTCCAACGGTCAACCTGCACGTGGTCTATCCACTCTCCCTTATCTCATTGGGCTCAGCTCCCTCTCATTCTCTTGGATGCTTCTTACAGAGCTACACATTCATCCAGTCTATCCTCTCTAAATCGTGCTTCCTACAGCTCCTGTTTTCACCGAACTATTTCTGGAGTACATTGTTATTCACCTCAATTTCCGTGGATGCTTCTCTCAAAGCTATTTCACCTCCTTTGGAGTTACTACTACTCTCTCTGCCAGAACTCTCTGCTAAGCTCTATTCCATATTGCCTTCCTTAGTTTAACTGATGCTTAGGCCATCAATCTACAATTTCGGGATGCTTATTGTCTCTGGCTGAGTTGCCAGTTCATCCACCTAATTATCTTTACTGCAATCCCTTCCAGCCTCGATCTTCAGGATATGACAGTCTACAGCATCTTTCATAGCTCTTATAAGTCTGCCCTAATCTACATTACTATTCAGCTCCAAATGACTCAAGATATGCTACCTGCAGCCATGTTTGCCAAAATTAAGAGGTCCTTTACCATGGGCTCTCATCTGGATTTGTTTAGTCAATTGTCTTCTAGTCTTTGGATGCCTCTGCCTTGCCACTTCAATCACACAAATTACTACTATAACTACTCCTACCAAGAATTTGTTGAGATTATCCAAATATTTTAAATCCCATGATTTACCTTATGGCTTCATGTACTTTGTGATAATGCGATAATAGAAACTTTCAAGTACCTCAAGGGAATCAACAAAGTCCAAGAGGGTAGCATCTTTCAGAAAAAGAGACTTGCAAGAACAACGGGACACAATTTAAAGATAGAAGGAGGGCGGTTCAGGGGCAATGTGAGGAAGTATTATTTCACAGAGAGGGTAGTGGATGTATGGAACACCCTTCCTGAGGAGGTTGTGGGGTCTAAAACTGTGGGAGAATTCAAGAATGCATGGGACAGACATAAGGCAATTCTTGTGGGGGGTAGGAAGAAATAGGCTGTTGGTTAACTAGGATCTGCGGCCTATCCTGTAGGTAGGGAAATGGGCAGACTAGATGGACCCAGCGGTCCTTATCTGCCGTCATAATCTATGTTTCTATGTTTCTATGCTACGTCATTCGACATCAGCCTCTTCAGTCATCACCAATTATGACTTGTAAGCTCATCTATTTAGGATTTGTCAGACTATTCTTAACAAGTCAGTTCTAGTTTTCATACCATTCTGGCTTTAGACCATGGTTATCTTCATTCAGCAACTATTTGGGTCACTAGATGAAGCCCTTCGATTCTTGAGCTATTACTATTTCTTCATACCCCTAGCTGTACACCGTACATAAGCTATGCAATACTACTTCCTTGCTACTACGTCTGCATCATGCAGCTTTACATACTACCACAACTGACCTATGTACAGGTCCACTTATTTACATTACTTGCTCATTACCTGCTTCACCTTTACAGGACTTAGAGGTTCATTAAGATCACCGATTCCCTATTCTACAACCTACTCCCATCGGGATCTGGAGGTACATTTAACGTATGTCTACATATTTGGACTAAGATCTATACCTAATTCACTTACTTGCTTCCACTCCAGAGCAGAGATTCCTACTGCTCTGCTCTCTCCAGATCACGAAGCATGCACCCTGTTCTTATGCTTCATCGCCAAGGCCTTCAATACCAATGCTTGCCAAGAGGAATATGAATTACCTTCCTCCTATACTGGACATGGACACCTAGCCTTTTAGTTACCAGCTGTCCTTGCAGAAGCCATCCTCAAATGCAGGAACATTTCACTATTGTAACTTCGACACTTCGAATTACCATTATCGACCATGGATTCCAGTCTACCACCATCCTGCTCTGGACATGGATTCTCAGAATTGGATTTGTCTGAAGGATGCTGCTACATTCACCAACTGGATCATTCTGTCCTTACTCATCTTCGCTTCACTGGATCAGGATCTCGAACCTTGGAACTCGAGTTAGCATAATATAGTTAATTAGGCTTATTCTCCCTTAGTATGCCCCGAAGGACGGGTGGGTCAGTAGCCATGGGTCCTCAGAGGTTTCCCCCAAAGGGGGGTTTTCCTCTCCTGCGTGCTACTGGTCATACTCTCCGGAGATGGAGGAGATAATTGTTTGATATTATTATTCTACTGGGGGAGTCTCATAGTACTGGTCTCAGCATTCTTTATGGTGGGGTACAGAGTAAGGCCAAACCAATACCAAGTCATAACACGTTACTCTTCAGCTCAAGCATCTAAGCACCTTGCATAAGATTATCCAGATCACTTGTACTATAACTGCTGACTGTATAACTATGTTCAAAGTACCTAAGCACTGATGAATTCAAACTGCTAATACCTGACGAGCATTGTCCCACTTACTCATCTGGCCTCTGTATCCAAGCACAACCTACTTGATTCAGCTACAGTATGTAACATAAGTACTGAGCTCTGAACCACATACAACAAATATATATGGGAAAATGGGATTGTTTACCCCCCAAAATACTGCAGCAATGGGCCCTCCCAGAGCATGTTATAGACTCTTTAAAAAAACTGAGACAGTGGAAAATATAAAAAAAGTGTTTTTTTGAGTCTGGAAAGAAAACAACTTTATCAGAGAGTGGTAAGACATATGTCAAGAGCACCTGGCATTTCCAGGATCTACATCTTCCCAGATACCTTTACGTATTAAAAATATTAATGCATAATAGAATATCACAATCTATGTGGGACATTAACTGGCTTTGTTGTCATGGTAAGTTGGAGATAATGGGGAACTTAAAACATAAGGTGATACAGGAACGATATTGTCCACAGATATCATGCACAGCAGTAGAGGAAACTATGCAGCATTTCCTTTTAGATTGCCCTGAGACAAGAATATTTTGGCAAGAAGCAGCACTTAAATGGAACTGGCCTTTTTTACAGATGCTTAGCTACCAAACACTAGTATTAGTTGATTTCTCAGGTATATGGAGGATTTTTTATGCTAGTACCATAAGGTTAGTATTTGCAGTTATAAAATATTACTTATGGCAGAGCAGGTGTCAGCTGGTACTGCAGCAGATAAAACTCGCCCCCATGGGTGTTAACAGTACAGATAGAGATAGCATTAGCACAGGTTAAATCTAATGGAGAGAAAAAGTTCACCGGGGATAAAATCAGGTCAATATGGAGAAACACAGGTTTTGTAACCTAAGAGGCAAATCTTATGGTCATGAGTTACGGCTTCAGAAAAAAAATGAGAAGGAATCAAAGAAGAGTGGGTGTTGTGTGTGTGTATATTTAGATATATATATATATTTTTTTTTTTCTAGGTAGAGTTTTTGGGCTGCATAGAGGATGTATGTATTTTATTTTACTTTAATGTTTTTCTGTGTTTTTTTAAGAGATATGGCTACTTATTATGTATATGATGTAATGTTTTCTTTTGTTTCAAATAAAATTCCCCTACTCTTTTCGAGAAGTGCCATGGGATTTTTAACATCCATCTGAACAACCACCAAAACAGGCAGATGGGACCTCGGTTTAATGTCTCGTCACAGAGACAGCACCTCAGGAATGCAGCACCCCCTCATGCTGCACTACAGTGTCAGTATTGGGATATTAACCCAAGTGCCTGGTGCCATGAAAGAACCCACAACTTTCTGATCTCCCAGCCTCAGAGGTGAGGGTGCTATCTGCTGAGCCACTGTCACAAGGTAAATAAGATAATTTGTTAAGCTGCATCAGTCATCGCTTGGCAGAAATGCTTGGAACATCTGTTTAGAAAGAGAGTGTGTTGCTCTAAGATATAGTCACAGGTACTGAAACATATTGATGTCAATTATCTTTTGTTACTGTGAGATACATTTTCTTATATGCTGTTTCAGTACCTTCTTTTTAAAAGACATCATTATTTTTTAAAAACAAATGTTACCAAGTTAAACACTTTTTTAAAGTAGCAGTACTATGAAAAAAATTGCACTTTTTGACAGTTTATTCCCTGTGCTCTGCTGATCATATACCTGGTAATTTCTCCCTCCGGCATTATACTATCACTGAGTAATTTGCTCAGTTATCCTCTGTTTTGATTTACATTTCTGCCACCAAGCATGTTGTGCTGGAACCCTTTCTGCTTTCACCTGCACATGTATATGACTTGCAGGGACATTGGGAATGGTCAGCAAAGGGCCCCACTGCTGTAGTCAAAAGACGTGATGCGATCTGAAGGAAAAGTGCAGCTGACAAATATCAGCCGCCATATTTATTGTAATGCCACAACAATTCAAATAAATTGCAAATATCTAAAAAACTAAAGATGACAAAAAAATATTCACAGATATAGAAACTGAAACTTTGGTAGCATGCTTACAGCCGAAAAGTAGAATTTTGATAGATCACTTCCTGATTTGGAAGTACTGCTACTTTAAAGTATTGATGCTAATGAACAAAATTATATCGCTATCACAGCTAGGGTAGACACCAAATCAGACTCGGTAAAGATTTGTTTTAAAAAAGATTTAATGTCTTTTAAACAGAAAGTACTGAGCTGACCTAAAAAAAACATTCATCCCTCAGTAAGAAGAGAAAGGGTTGCGAAATTAACAGAATAGTATTTTCTGAATATAACAAAAAAATCACTGTTCCTTATTTACATCCCAATAACAAATTGTAGCATATTTGTCCCCTATTCAGGAAATCCTGTCATAAAAAGAGAAAAAGGAACACAATCCCCACCATCCTCCCTAGCCCAGACCCTTTAAAATAGATAAACTCCCTTCCCCACCATCATTTAAAGCTCCAGCTCCCTCTCCTTCCACAGCACTCACAATTTGATCATTAATTGTTATTTAAATTTTTACACTCCAACGATGGGTGATGGGTACAGCCCTCCCACCTCAATGGCAGGCCTCTGACTTTTAACAATTCCTTTCCTAGCAAGAGCATCCTCCTCCTCCTCCTCCACTCCACCCACACACACATGCACCCTGCACCCAATTCTGATCTGCAAGATGAGAAGAAAGACAACTGACACAGCCTGTCCTGCACCTCGACCGACCACCTTCTTTGGAATGAAAGCACTCACTTGCTTGTTCTCAAGGTAAAACCCATTGAGATCAACTGGTTTTACCATGTGAGCAAACACGCAAGTGCTTTCATTTAGAAGATGCAAACCATGGAGCAGGGCGGGCTGTGTCAGTCAACTTTCTATTCATCTTTCAGGCCAGAACTGGGTTCAAGGTACACACATAATGAGGGGAGCAGAGTAGCATGCTCCTGCCAGGGAGTGGGGTTGTGCTGATCCTTTTTTTTTGTTAAAATAACACAAATAACGAATAGTGAATACCTGAATATTCGGGTATCTGAACAGAATATTTGAGCTAATAGTCAGGATAACACAAGATAACTGACATTGCTATGTTTCAGTCCTTGTGACTATAGAAGTATATATCTTGGAGCAATAAACTCTTTCTCAGCAGATGTTCCAAGCATTTCTGCTGCAGTAAGAGATGACTGACACAACTTAGCAAACCCATGGCACACATCAGGTATGTTTCCAAAAGGATTTAAGCAAGTAGGCAATGTGCCCATATTAATTTTCATAGTAAGCAGATTGCTTTCAGTAAATGTACTGTATCTGGACATTATTGATTAGAATTTGTTGGGTTATGAATAGCAAGGTGTGTTGTTATCAGCGGTGATGATAAAAAACATTATGATATAATAATAAGGTTAATGATGCACGTTGAACCAATAATAGAGTTTCTGGCACATACTAGCATTGAATAGCTTATTAGGGGTTTATACATTTCAAATTAATGGTGCATTACGTAAAAAATAGAAACCTGTATGAACTGCAAAACAGTGGAATTTCAAGGAATGTTGGGCATAATGTGTATTCTAATGGCATGTATAACAGGCTGATAGTACACTAGTGAATAAAAAATATTATTTTGTTTGCACAATAGGAACATTGTGGGCCCTAAACAAGTGGCCTCTTTATCCACAAAAATGTCAGCTGTTTGTTATGATAAGTTGCTGATACAAAAACGTTAATAATTACTAATATGCTTTAAAGGAAACAGGAGTTCTGAGTCTTCCTGAACCAATACAGAGGAAACCATGTCTGTTGACTGATGTTTCTGAACAGGTATACAGGACATTTTACTTTCACTCAAGAAATAAAACAACAATAATGATGATGAACACTCACCAGTTTGGTTGGCAATTTCTCCTTCAGAGCATGGCACACAGTCATAACAGCAAACTGGCATTCCCCAAAGTGGAGCTTTCCGGTACCCTGAAGGGCAACTATCACTACAGGCAGAACGGGGAATCTGTGAAAAACAAAACAAAACAGAGAAGGCCAATGCTGGCAGTCTGATATGACCTGAGTAGACTTTCTCTGTACCATTAGGACAGAGTTAGAAGTGTTTTATCTGTATAAACAATTACTGTATATACAGTGTACCTTGGGATGCAGTGAGAAGTGTTCCCAGTACACAAACTGGAATATTCTGGGATACTGCTAGAAATGCTTCCTGTACACAAACTGGAATACTGTATCTTGGGATGCTATTAGAAATGTTCCCAATACATAAACTGTATTATCCTGGGATATTGTTAGAAGTTTTCCCTGTACACAAATGTCAGTGTCTTGGTATGCTGTTAGAAGATTATCTGTACATTTTGGGACAGTGTTAGAAGTGCCCCTTGTATACAAAATAATATAGATTTTGGATGCAAGCGTTCTCCATTTTGTATACTAAATAATGTACTGTATACATAGGGATGTTGCTAAAAGTGTTCCCAATATACAAAATAATTAACAGCATATCTTCTGATACTGTTAGAAGTGTTCCCTATATATGAAATAATGTACTTTACATGGTACCTTGGGCTGTTGTTAAAAGTTTTCCCTGTATATGAAATAACATACTGTATACCTTGGGATGTTGTTAGATGTGTTCCCTGTTCACAAAATAGTGTACTGTATACTGTACCATAGGATGCTGTTAGAAGTGTTCCCTGTATATAAAATAATGCACTGTATACTCTGGGATGCTGTTAGAAGTGTTCCTTGTATATGAAATACTGTACGGTATACCTTGGGGTGCTGTTAGCATTGTTCCCTGTATACAAAATAATGCACTGTCTACTCTGGGACACTGTTAGAAGTGTTCCTTGTATATGAAATAATGTACTGTATACCTTGGGATGCTGTTAGCAGTATTCCCTGTAAATGAACTAATGTACGGTGTACCTTGGGATGGTGTTAGCAGTGTTCCCTGGATATGAATTAATGTACTGTATACATTAGGGTGCTATTAGCAGTGTTCACTGTATACAAATTTACAGTATATCTGGAGATGAGAATAGAAGTGTTCCCATATAAAATAATGTTCAGTATACCTTGGGATACTGTTATAAGTATTCTCTGTATACAAAATACTGAACTGGATATTTATTTATTTTATTTATTTAAAATTTGGTGACGGAGAAAAGCACACTTAGCCGAGGCTCTTTTCCAGGTGCAACCCGGATGGGGTAACAACACACACAAGATGTTTCAAAATTACACCAGCAGATATGAAAACAAATACAGGGTAAAAAATAAATACAAGTATAACAAATAATATCATTAATTAAATTCGGCTGCAGGTCAAATATAAAGGGTAGAGTGAGGAACAGAAATACATGTCAGAGTGGCTAGGATATCTTGAGATGCTGTCAGAAGTGGTTCCTGTATTTATTGTAATGCATTTCATAACCCACTTAAGTTGTTTCTCCAAGGTGAAGCCCCCCGGAACCAAGTAAGGCCCACTAGGCACAACTGCCTGTTTTCAGGGGCAGCTGGGGAGCACTGGGGTGGTCAAGTGACTTGCTTAGGGTCACAGTATGCAAGTGGGGGTTATGGGAATCAAACCAGGTCTGCTGGATGCACCAAGTTAATTCACAGCTCATTACTCTAACCTCTAGGCTATACTGCCAGCTTAGGGCTCCTGATTCTAGGTATTTTTTTTTTTTAAAAGATGTTTATTTTTAACCTTTTTCTACCCCTTTCAAAAATACAAAAAATCAGTTATTTTCATGGACAACAAAAACTTTATAAATCAGTGTTTGTTCACTCAATTAAACAAAATTTCACTTTTGAAAAATGCGCTGCATGCCACAGATATTGCTCTACAAATATAGAACTTGCAAAATGGTAATTATTGCACCATAAATATTGTAAGTGTGAACTACAGACATGTCCTGATTGTATTAATAGTTAATGATAGAGGTAATTAAATTGTAAAATTATTATAGTAAATCATGCAATGCATTTTCAGAACTTGCTTGTTCTTTTTCTTCTAGTAGTAAATGCTCTGATTTCTGAGTATGACCTTTCTACATTAACACTTGTCACAGGCAATACAAGCATACACAAAACACATTCAGCTAGTTCTTGCCACTGCTTCAAGTTCTATCTCCAGTACTGATGCACTTCCAAGTCAGTACTTGTGGGTATTGGTTCTGCCAATATTCAGCAAGTTGAGCAGAACGCAAGTCTGTGTCTGACTTATTGAAAATGTCAAATATGAAATGGTACAGTTCATAGTTCACTGAGAACTCATTTCTCCTGCATAGGTCTATAACTCGTGCAGAGTATCGCAGAGAGGCCTCATTTAGCTCAAATCCCATAGTAGGACTAGGAAAATTTCTTGCCATTACATCCTGCCATTTCTCATACTGTACATCATTGTGTAGAACATTTGGAAACTTTCCTCCAGGATTTGCTGTGTCTCTAAGGGTAAACGATCTGGAAGTGCAGTAGCTGCAAGGCCAAATTCAATGCTTCCATCATTGATTTTCTTCCAATTTAAAATTTTAGTGTCCACATCAACAATATTAAAGACCTGATAAATGAGTGCCTTTTCTAATTCTAGTCACTTCATGATGTCAGTTACAGGTTGCATGTCCACACTTAAGAAGTTTAAAATAAGAACACAGTGTTCTTTTTAACCTCTGAATCAATGTGCTCTTTTAGTTCTTTACATTTTCTATCAGCAGCATCATCACTCAACAGAAAAACAGTGAACGGTTGCCACATGGCTAGCAGAATTTCAACAGCTTCTAGTGTCAAGTACCAACGGCTACGGGTTACAGTGAGAATAGTCTTTTGCTTCACTCCCAGCCTTGAGAAGATAGCAAAATATTTGTGTTTCACTTCTCTAGCATACCTAAACAATGCCTCCGAATGCTTGAGGAAATCAAGTACCTTTTTCAGCAGGTTTGATAAAACCAGTGCAGCAGTCAAAAATGCCATTGAGGAGTCATGTGATGTGCTTGCCCTGAGAAGTAGCCTCTCTTAGAGTTCCACAGCCCAGACTTTAAAAATGGGGCATTTTTATTTAAACAGCATGCAAATACCCACTTCAACTACAAATGTTGTTAGGGGAAAATGGACTGAAATGAATTGTGAAGGATAACTGAAGAATGGAAGACCAAGAATCCCAACAAATGGATCTACAAACTTCACTTGCCCAGCAAATGGTGGGGCAGCCAAATAAACAACAGAAACAGGACTCATCTGAAAGCTCCCCACCCACTTTCCTGGCAGCCGATCAGTTCCAAATTACCATGGACACATTTTTTATGGAACTGTCAGCTATGAAATTAGTATAATGTGACATGGCCACTGATTTAAAAACCTCAGGCCTGCTCTAGAGAACATTACACTGTGTGTGTCTCTGATGCGGAAGCCAGGGTGAGCTCTGTGGAGGACCAGCAAGCCAGAGAGAATAAAGAACTAACAGAAATAGAGAAAAAAAATGGGGAAACTCAAGGATAGGCTGGAGGATCAGGAAAGATGGCTTTGCAGAAACAATCTGGCCATTGTAGAGATACCAGAGTCTGCAGAAGGATCCAATATAAAACATTTCACACAAAAGCTGCTACAGGACCTTGTTGGACCTCCACAGAACAGTCAGACTGTTACCCTGGACTTGGCCCGCTGATCATTAAATCAAACCCAGAGGCAAGGAGACAACTCAAGAGTAATCATCTCTCACTGCTCGAACCTTCAGGATAAAACACACATACAAGACCCAGCCCATGTCAAAGGTGCTCTGTATTGAAATGGATGCAGAGTACACATCTATAATGCCGTTAACCCAGCTGTGAGAGACAGGCAAAGGGAATACCAGGCAATTAAATCAAAGCTCCATCAGGCGAAATCCTCTTCAGGGTCTTACACCAAGCTAGACTAGTAATAACGACCAATACCAAGAGCCATGAATTCCCCAATGCAGAAGCAGATCGAAGAGACTTACCCAAGCTGTTCCCCAAGATATTCACACCCCAACACATGACCAAAGGGAGTCACAGCCAAAACCACAACCACAAGAAATCAAACCAGGTCTGAGGAGGGTCAGGAGATGTGCTGGCAGACTCAAATATCTCATATGGTTGGCTAGCAATGCAAGTAAGGAAGTCCAGTGAGCAAAGGCACAAGAGGAGATGCAGATAGTTGAAGGAATTAAGAAGGGGGAGAAGGCCTTCATTTACTATATGAGTGAGAAAAGGGACAAGAAGGAAGGGATTGTTAAGCTTAAGAAAGGGATGGAGCAGCTGCAAGTTGAGGGGCTAGCTGCACAATCGAGCAGACTTGATTGACAGTGAGGCCTGTTTCTGCTGGCATTTTGTATGTTCGTATGGAGGATAATGGGGGAAAAGCAGAGATGCTAAATGAATACTTCTGTTCTGTCTTCATCAGGGAGAAGGACAGACCAGTGCCTTTAGGAGGGAAAAGAGGAGCGGGGGAAGGGGAACACAGATGTAGTGATAGAAGAGGATAGGCTGAGGGAGGGGCTGCTGGCATTGAAGGTGGAAAAATCTCCAGGCCTGGACAGAGTACATCCAAGGGTACTAAAGGAACTGGCTGAGGAGCTGGCAGGGCCACTGGCAGACCTATTTAATAGTTCACTAGCGTCAGGCATGGTACCACAGGACTGGAGAACAGCACATGTAGTGCCCCTACACAAAAGTGGTCCGAAGGATGTTCCAGTGAATTACAGACCAGTCAGTCTGACCTCCATTGTGGGCAAGCTCATGGAGACCGTACTAAAGCAAAGTTTGGTGGAATATCTAGAGGAGCAAGGTCTCCAGGATGCGAGGCAGCATGGGTTCATAGGGGGCGATGTGTCAAAAGAATGTGATTGACTTCTTTGACTGTGTCACTAAGACAGTAGACGGGGCCAAGTGGTAGACATCCTCTATCTTGATTTCAGCAAGGCCTTTTACTATGTGTCCCACAAAAGGTTGATCAGGAAATTGGTGGATTTCAGGGTTGAGGAAAAGATGGCCAGATGGGTGGAAAACCAGCTGAGGGACAGAACCCAGAGGGTGGTTGTGGGGGGAGAGTTATATGGCACCAGAGAGGTAACCAGTGGGGTCCTGCAGGGCTCAGTGCTGGGGTCGGTGTTGTTCAATGTCTTCATCAATGACATTTGGGGATGGCATTAAGGGCAACATTGCCTGTTTGCAGATGACACCAAGCTCTGTGGGAGAGTGGACACAGCAGAAGGGCTAAAGGACTTACAGGAAGATCTGGAAAAGCTGGGGAGGTGTTCCAGGTTCTGGCAGCTTGTCTTCAATGCCAGGAAATGCAAATTTATGCATATTGGAGCCAAGAATCCCAGGACAGAGTACTACCTGGGTGGAGTCTGAGTATCTGCATCAGTGGAGGAGAAGGACCTGGAAGTAATGAACACTAGTGACCTGAAGCACGCCGCACAGTGCAAGAAAGCAGCAGCAAAGGCAAACAAGATGCTAGGATGCATATCTAGGGGAATCAGTGGTAGGAGAGAGGACATTACACTGTCCTTGTACAGGTCACTGATAATACCGCATCTAGAGTATGGAGGTCAGTTCTGGTACCTATACCTCAAAAAAGGACATTAACCGGCTGGAGATGGTCAAGAGGAGGACTACAAAGATGATCATGAGTCAGCAGGGTAAGGCATACAAGGAGAGGTTGAGGGCACTGCACATGTACTCCCCGTAAGACAGGAGAGAGAAAGGGGACATGATAGGGATTGTCAAGTACTTGAAAGGGATAAATAAGGTTGATAAAGATAATCTCTTTAAGCTGAGTGGCAACCATAACATGAGGGGGCACAGTCTTAAACTGGAGGGTGGAAGGTTTAGGAGGGAGGTCAGGAAGCACTTCTTCACAGAGAGGGTGTTGGACACTTGGAATGCGCTGCTGGAAGAGGTCATCTTGTTGAAGACAGTGGGCAGCTTTAAGAGAGGATGGGATAGGGGAGGGTAAGGATCATGGGGAGGGAGGATGGGAGGAGTGGGGAGGGAAAGCAGGGACATTAGCTCAAGCTGTGGACCCTGCAATACGGCAGACTTGATAGACCAAATAGCCTTCTTCTGCTGGCTTCTTCGTATGTTCCTATTCAGGTACTGTAGATCCAAATCTTTATAAAATGGAAAAAAAGAGGGGTTTATTTAAAAAAAGGGGTAAAAGACACACTGTCTCCTTACTCATTCCATCTGGACCACATAAATGTTTAATAGCAAATCTCAGTACGTAACACTCACAAGGAGCTGCCCTACATTTAACCCCTCAGCAATGGAATATAATCTGAAACACAGTCTACAAAGTCTTAGCTAAAGGAACCAATAGTCAATGAGGGATGTAAAACCAAACATAGCCAGAGCGATTTTATTGCCTTTCTTGTCCTGGGACACTCCTTGTTTCTCCTGCGACTCATACACTCTCTTAGTCCCACAAGAAGCAACATACATCTGCAAATTCCAATCATTCCAAAACAAACCTAAACCCATGCCTACCTTCCTCACCGATAATGGGACAGTGACTAACAGCTAGACCGGGCATCAAAGACAAAAGGAGGTTTACGTGAACTCCTACAGCTCTTGGTTACACTACCCAAATAAAGATGTGACAGCCCAAACACATAGCTGGAAGTGTAAGCTAAAATGACTAGTCTCAAAGTGGATGCAAGGAAAGTGAAAACAGGAAAAGACACTTTAAGAGACCTACCCCCTACTTCTTCCTGCTGCCACTGGTCTATCAACATGAGCAGGGACAGGATTCTCAGGAAGAGATAATCCCTTTAGCTAGGAACATGAACTAAGACTCAAACCCCAGAGCCCCATATGGACTAAATGCCACACACGGGCACAGATGTAGACAGTGCACCCAGTATGGGGGCTGGAAACTCAGAAACAGAAATGGACTAAGCAGAGATCCTAAGCCCTTGCGCTCAGACATCACTGCACCAAGTAAGGTAAAAGGTTAATGCTACTGACTAAGACAATTATAAAGCAGGGCAGGAGAATCGATACAGTTATTAATAGTGGGGCTGTCTTCTGACCTTGTGTGGGGGTGGGAATATGTAATAAAAATGTGTCAATTTGCATGATTGCAAAGTGTAACAAGGCTCATCCTTGGGGACCCCACTAGTCCATCTCCCAAGGGGGTTAGGATGACAGAAACCCTAGACACACCCAAAGATGGTTGATGCACCCAGGGGTGGGAATTCATGCTCTTAAGACACCATACGAAGATCTATGGGTAGTTCTACCCTTCCCCCACTTACCCCAGGATAGACACGTATATACTATACTGTTACTTGGGCTGTGATACACACACACACACACCTCATGTGCGATAACCACCATCCCAAGAGCAACTACAGCTGCAGTCATCTCCAACAACCATCCTGGCAATTCATGCCAGATATTCATGCATGGTGAGCCTTAACTATTCTCTGGTGGAACATGCCATTGCCACTACCAGTGAGTGGGCTGTTACAATCAAGAGTGGCCCCTGAACAGTACCGCCACTCAGACATTGCAGCCATCACCATCCCCTCCACGTGATCACTATCTGGTAAACCAAGTTAAAGGGAGCACAATATGAGAAAAAAGGGGTAATAAACACAAACAGCCACCAACAGAGGGGTACAATGGGCCAGTCTAGGGACTCCCATCCAATACCAAACTGGGAGAACCGCAGCCATCCACAAGCCCCTACCCCTCACACCAACCAAACCCCAACATTACCAAACATTACCCTATTCCACAGTAGAAAAGGGAATGACCACCATGGTGCTTAGCTGATTCCAACCCTCCCCACCCGAGGGCATTTGATGAAATCACCCAACCAGAGAGAATAGAACCTGATTCTATACAATAGGGAGAGTGGCTATACCCTCACCACAACTATTCCATCCCTTCCCCAGAGACGTCCAGAAGGACATCGAACCACACACTTTTAGAGACCCTTCTCCAAGCTCCAACCCTAAGGCACGCACCTATCCCACAATGGGGTAAGATCCCTACCAGGGACCACAGACAGAGAGGATCTGCCGCCATGGGAGCATGTTACGGACCAGGTGTAGAGAGGCCTCGATCCCTCCCTTGACCCCAATGCCAGTTATCTGGGGGGGAGTTGGGAAGGAATGAGACCCGCTTTGGAATACAACTTACTACAAACAAAGATTTATTAGTTTCACTATTTAGTTTTTATGAAGTCTATTTTTCTTACAGTTTAGCAATGTGTACTTTAGACATTCTCATGTTGACAGCACTCCTCATTGTACAATTATCACTAACATGTAAGTGCTTGCTCATATCACACCTGCCACAAGGCAAACCCATATCTCCAGTGGGGACAGAGAGGGACTACCCAGGCTCTGAACCAGAATACTATATAAGCTGGTCGATAAGTAAGGAAACTCTACCCTTTGCTATATTTGAACCTATACAAGCACACCCTTCCCCCTTGCCAATGGCTAATACCCATCATTACACCTCATGGAACATTAAGGGCACACAAACAAAAGAAAGAAACCAGATTATTAAACACTTAAGATCCCTAGGAACTAACATTGCCTTCCTACAAGAAACATACACCACATCTCAACAAGCCAACTTATGGAGAAGAGACTTGGTAGGGCAGGCATTCATGACAGGAGAAAGCAATAGAAAAGCACTGGTGGCAATACTGATACACAGATCAATTCACTTTGAAACTGAAGAAGAACATGCAGACCCCAAAGGGAGGTTCTTAATCCCAAAGGGCAAATTAGGCCAGACCAAAGTAACTCTTGCCAACATATACTGCCCGAATACAGAAGAACCACAGTTCTTCACCACCCTATTCGCCATACTATCAACATTACAGACACAAATTACCAGCCTAGCTGGGGACTGGTATCAGTACTGGATAACACAATTGACAGATCCCAGCTGCGATGCCGAAGCCTATGCCCAGCACAGAGATCACTTAAAGAACTATAAGATTCGCTTGGCCTTATCGATATGTGGAGAGTCCTACACCTATCAGATGGGGAATACTCCTTCTACTCAACTGCCAACAAATCTTACTCTAGGATAGATTTCTTGCTAACATCCAAATTCACACTCCACACTACCCAGGCATGTGAGATCTCTCCCATGGTCATTTCTGATCATGAACTGGTTACCCTCTCCCTTCTACCTCTGGATTCCACAGACTGAGACTTCACATGGAGAATAAATAATAACTTGCTCAAATACCCAACCAACCTAGAAAGTATAATAAATATGATCAAACACTTCTTTGAGCATAACAAACTTTGTCCCAGGCCAGAGAATCATATGGGAAACCATTAAATGTATGATAAATGTATGATAAGGGGAGAACTTACAAGCTTAGCATCAACATGTAAGAAAAAGAGAGATGGGGCCTGCAGGACACTACTGCAGGAAATCAGAGACCTGGAGAAAAAGTTAGCTAGGGACACATCATCCTCCACCCTGTCCCAGCTTAGTAAAGCAAGAGCAGAAAATGGCGAGCTCCTCAGAGAGCAAGCCAAATTAGTCATCTTTAGAACCAAAACTAAATATGTTGATCAAGGGAAAAAGCAGAGAAAAGTCCTGGCACTCTACATTAAACAACAAGAGGCCCTTAAATCAATTACTAACATCTGATCCAAATTGGGTAACACCATCTCCAGCCCAAGGGAGATAGCTACAGCCTTCAGGTACTTTTTCAGTGAACTCTACATCTCAGACTCTGCCACCCCAACCCCCCCACATTAGAGGAATACCAAACATTCCTGTTGCTGGCCTCCTGCCAATACTGGATAATGAACCTGGTAAAGATCTTGGAGAGCCCATCACAGCACAGGAGGTGAACCTAGCCATAGGAACCCTTCCTATGGACAAACCCCCTGGCCCAGATGGTCTGTCCTCTAACTTCTTCAAAATCTTGGCAACCGACATTACAGAACCTCTCACAAAACTATACAATGAAGCCAAACTGCTCAAAGATCCATAACTGATGGGGAACTACAGACCAATATCCCTCCTCAACACCAGTTTCAAAACACTTTCCAAGTTACTTGCCTTCAGGTAGAACAGAGTCTGGGACAAATAAGCCCTGAACAGGTGGTTTTCATGAAGGGAAGGCTGCACGCAGATCAGATGAGGAAACTGAACCACATCATAGCAGCAGCCAGGGATGAGAACTCACCAGCAGTCCTCATCTCTAGCGATGCAAAGAAAGCATTTAACAGGGTATCCTGGCCATTTCTATTTGAAGCCTTAAACCACTATGTCCTACTCCCCCTTCACTGAATGGATCCAACTCCTATACTCAAAACCCATGGCAAGAGTCCTGTGCAATGAAGTTCTCTCCCAGCCCCTGGAACTGAGAAGAGGAATTTGATAGGGTTGCCCACTATCTCCCTACCTGCTTACCCTATACCTAGAACCACTAATCAGGAGAATAAACAGGGTAGACACCATACAAGGCATTCACATAGGGAAACACAGATATAAACTTTCTGCATTTTAGGATAACACTCTCCTGTATCTAGATAAACCAGAAATATCCATCCCGTCCATCCTGATCATACTTCGGGGATTTGAAAGAATAGGGGAATGCAAATTAAACATATCTAAAACTAACATCATGCCCCTCAACCACCAAATACACAAAGCACACACAACACAGTGGGGGGGGGGCACTTGGTGCCCAACCACCATGAACTACTTGGGAATAGTAGTATATCTTGACAAGTGGTCAATTCAGAAAAGCAATCTAGACACCAAATGAACATCAGACCTGATACGATGGTTCACCCTCCCTTTAACCCTATGGGCATGAATCAACATTAAAATGAATGTTTTACCCAGATTACTTTATCCCATTACTATGATGGGCTGCTTTCTCCCAACCACCTGGTTCTGAATACTCCAAACCATACCAACCATCTTTTTGTGGAACGGCAAACCTCTGCGTAGTGTGTTCCACAAACTAACCCAGAGGAAGGAGCTAAGAGATCTACAACTCCCTGATTTCTGACTGTACTACTTAACAAGCCATGCCAGTCAATTCCTATGGTGGTGCACCCCCAGGAAACAGCACAGCAACAAATATATCCTGCTGTGAAAGGTAATAGAAATTGACTTATGCCAATCCGTAAACATTAACACAAAAACACTATCCTGTCTACCACACTAGACCTTTCCCAACCAACTAAAGAACTTACCCATTGGCATCTGGAACCTGGTCTCCAAACAACTACACAATCTCCTGGGATCTAACCCAAAATTAGACCCAACCCAGCCAATAACCCAAAATCCTAATTTTAAAATAAACTGGGCACCCCTTCCATCTAACTTTATAAGCAACATAGAACTAAACTCACTCGGCAACTTACTAGAAAACTATATTATCTTCATCCATCTTGCCTTCCAACAAAAAGTGAAACCTACTCAAATCCCAGCCCTTTCCTTTTTACAAGTATGACACATGCTCCATGCATTATTTGGTCCCAAACATTGGAACACAAGTAATTTCACCAAATGGGACCACCTAATAACATGATCAACCAAAAGACATGCAGTCTCTCTAATCGATAAAGAGCTCCTATATACCAGCACAGACCAGAGAAACTCAACATGCATATACTGGCAGTCAGAATTCCCATCATCAACGATCACAGCTGATGTCTGGAGATGAACATACAAGTACCTTTAATTCGATGGGCTAAGACTTATGCAATTCAACATCAACCACAATCTGTACTGAACTCCAGTCAAACTCCATAAGATGGGGAAGCTAAACTCTGACAAATGTTTAAGATGCCAAACAGACACAGGCACACTAAAACATATTTTATGGGACTGCCCAATGGCAAAACCTCAGTGGGAAGTGATGAAATCAAGCCTAGATCCCTTATTGGGTCTGGACGAAGACTTCTCCCTGGGGGTCTGCCTCTTGGGCACAGGTTTAGACAAGCTAATGGGAAACAGGAGATTCCACATTACACTAATCTCGGCAATGGCAAAGAAGCTGATCCTAAGACATTGGTTGGATGGCAGAGTGCCAACCTACAATGAATGGCTTAATGCCATTATGGAGGCACTAAGAACAGAAAAGATTATCTGTTACTTGAGAAATAATCCTAAACAGTACCTTAACAGATGGAGTTGGTTGGATGTTCTCCTGCTACAGTTGAGAGCAGATCCTGCCTCAAAGCAGAGTGCGGATCTGGGCAATGCACAGATGACCCTGGGACGTTGCCATGGATACCTCTCGATCAAGAATACCCTTGTTGTGCATGCCTCCCCATAGACAATCCTCTATATTTGCCCCCCTCACTGGGCTGCAACATGACTGCTGTCAATAAATGTATTTCTCTCTGCTCAAACCAACTCATCCCTGAAAGTTGATGAGATGACTTCTTACTAATACATGAGAACTTCTAACTGGGACTGCAAAAATGTCTATTGTAGTTTTGTAGAATAGTGGAAATTTCAATAAAGTTTACTATTTTCAAAAAAAACAATGCTGTTGAGAAGATGACATGGATCTCATACAGGGAAGACTTTGAATTGATTCTGAGCTTTGTGGAGATCCTCACAGAACTTTCTCATATAACAGGCCGAGTCACTACAAATGCAGACAACATCCTCCCAGCTTTTACCATACGAGTCAAGCACTTTTTGAAGACATGAAGCAATGAAAACGGCTTTGCAAGACTCCATAACATCCAGGCGTGCCATGATTGTCCGCTTGAGTCAGCCCTTGTTTCTGTCTGCTAATGTAAATAAAACTGCCATAGCAGGGTCTCCATGCATTTTGGGCATCTCATCGATGGTAACTGGAATTGGAGACACAGATATCAGTTCCAGTATGTGCTTTATGTCAGAGTTGAATACCTCTGGCACGTACTTCTCATACATCTGAATAGATTTTGACATAGTGCATGCAGCAGGGGCCCTCTTTCTGAACAGTTCTCTGAGCCGCCCATCACTTTGATTTAAGCTGACATCAGATTGAATCATAGCACGGGCAAACTTGTGGGTCACATCCCTTTCTTCCTCCCATTTTCATTTGAATCTTGTAATTGTGGCAGCTAATGAAATCTGACTCAGTCCATTCTCTTCTTTTGGAGTTGTCCGCTTCTGTCTGCTGTGCAACTTTGATTACACATGCTTGGCTATATGTCTAGCAGGCTTTCCTGTTACCACATGAATTTGCAAACAAGTAGTTGCTTGCCTTGTATCTCCTTGACCAGAAAATCATTATTCTCCACAGCGTACTGGTCAGCAGGTTTAGGGCATCGTAGCATTACTTCTTTATGTGCTGTCTGCTCACATTCTAGGCATCTCCCTGTGACTGTTTTATGCTCATGGTGCTGCACAGAAGCGGGAATCACCCTACGTGCATGTGCCATTACATGATGCAATGTCCACGGGGATCTTCATGGTTTTTTCAGTTATAACCGATTGCCCGATTTTCACCCAGTGGTGTTTTATCGGTGATTATCAGTTATAACTAGTGGTGGGCGAAGTGGCCAATTTGCTCCACAGAGTGATTCTTGGAGTAACACGGAATCTGAGAAGTGCCCCACAACGTGAAGTGGAGTACTTTGTGTTATAATGAGGAGCGTGAAGTCCATTGAGACCAATGACTTTGCGTTATTCCACCTTCCCCAAACCACTTCTCCACCAATTTTAAGGTGAAGTACACTGAAATCAATGTACTTCGCATCACTTCACCTTGTTATTGACTTCCAAGGAGAATTTTGCAGTGCTTCATGGGATTGCAGGTCACATGGGCTCTAGATTGTTCTGCACAGCCTCAGTTTTGTGTAGTGTGTGTGCAGTGGATGATGGAGACAATTTCCTCTCAGAGCTCTGTAATTCAAATCTTCAAAAAGTTATTAAAAAGCATTTTGAGACATTTTGTTTGCTCAAAATTTAGTACATCAATTATAGGAAACCATCCTGTACTCATATCATCAAGTGTTTATTGTTTGTGTGTGGATTTTGAATGTTAATTTAGAACAGTCAGTCTGTGTACAGTGAAGTCTGCTTCGGGGAAGGGGCGTGTAAGTAGATTAACTTGGAGAAAAAGGCAGTCTTTCCGTTTTGGTTATATTTTTTCTTGTATAACTGTTAATGTAAACACAGTAATATTTTCAGTAATTCTTGACTTTTTTTTGCTGATTGTTGTGGTGCAGCAGTTTATAATTTCAGTTGTTTAAAACATTTGGTTAGATTACTAAAGATTTTCAATTTGCTACTCATTACTTGTAGTGTGTGTGTGTGTGTGTGTGTGTGTGTGCGCGTGTGTGTGTGTGTGTGTATATACGATGCGTGCTATTAAATCAGATACCTTTTATTGTGCCACAGAGTAATTGCAGCAGTGTGAACTTGCTATCCACAGCTTCTCCATGAATTTTTTATACTGCTTTGTGTTATCTTTACTTGTAGTGAACTGTTACTGCCATGCACTGCCCCCCCCAACCAGCAAAAGGTATTCTTTTCCAGATT
The DNA here is from genome assembly GCA_016271365.2 of Neoceratodus forsteri. Lineage (NCBI taxonomy): Eukaryota > Metazoa > Chordata > Ceratodontiformes > Ceratodontidae > Neoceratodus > Neoceratodus forsteri. The sequence goes on along the minus strand of CM057455.1, from coordinate 110,121,290 downwards.
TGGTTTGTGACTTGTGAGCACTGATTAGGTGTTGTTGTGCCTTTGCTTCTGCATTTCTTGAGTGCACAGTGCAATCTTAATCTGTCAGTGTGTTTGCAGTACACCATTAATTCTGAGAGACTTTGCATTTCTTGTTACACTCTCACTTTGACAGCACTGAGGAAATTTCTGGACACAAGACAGTAGCATTTTGGGGATGCACATTAATTCTGGTAACTGTGTGTGACCACTGCACACATGACTGAGTGTACCATTAATTCTTAGAGACTTTTCATTTCATGTTGTGCTATCATTCCACTTCGTCAGCACTGGGGAATTTTCTGGACACAAGATAGTAGCATTTTGGGGATGCACATTAATTCTGAAGGCAGTGTGTGACCACTGCATGCAGACTTTGCATATTTTGTTACCCTTTCACTTCATTAGCACTGGGGAATTTTCTGGACACAAGACAGTAGCATTTTGGTGATGCACATTAATTCTGGTGATTGTGTGTGACCTCTGCACGCATGACAGAGTGCACCATTAATTCTGGGAGGCTTAAAATTTTTTGTTACCCACTCATTTCGCTTCGTCAGCACTGGGGAATTTTATGGACACAAGACAGTACCATTTTGTGGATGCAAATTAATTCTTGTGAGTGTGTGTGGCCACTGCGTGAATGACTGAGTGCACCATTAATTCTGGGAGACTTTACATTTCTTGTTACGCTCTCATTTCACTTCGTCAGCACTGGGGAATTTTCTTGACACAAGACAGTAGCATTTTGGGGATGTACATTAATTCTGGTGATTGTGTGTGAGGGGCTACCAATATTGTTGTCACTCTGCTTCATTTTGTGTTAAGGCAGAATGGCAATGCGAAGTAATAATTACAAGGTGAAGTGAGCCTTTTGCTTTGGCCACTCCACATAGCAGAGTGACAACGTGAAGTGGCCACTTCGCGTTCACTTCTCCAGTGGAATTTCATTTACTGCATCTCTAGTTATAACTGAAAACCGGGAACCCTAATAATGCTCTGTATGAACTGGAATGTGTTTTACACTTGAAAACCTAATAAACAGTTTTCATACAATAAAAACGTGTTCACTGTATACAAAATAATAAACAGCATACCTTGGCATACTGTTAGCAGTGTTTCCTGAAAATAAAATACTATACAGTGTATCTTGGGATGCTGTTAGAAGTGTTTCCTGTATACAAATTAATAAACAGTATACCTTGGGATGATGTTGGAAGTGTTTCCTGTATATAAAATAATATATAAGGGGTGGGATATTCAAATGGGTTGCTGCACCATGCAGAACCCACTGATGTGCCCCTGTGCAATATTGTATGGGGAATATCGCACAAATCCCATGCTTGGTGCATTGGTAATATATGTGGCACAGGTAAGGGGGGGGTGTGCCCATTCATATTCTGCACATCCCGATATTCAGCCCGGGATGTGCTGTGAATATGCAGGTGCAACCCCTACATGCGCTACATACAGTTAAGCCACAAAATTATGGAGCAACAGCTGGCCACCCACAAGTGAGCTGCCATAATGCAGGGCTCAGCATGGCAGCTGCCAGCTGTGGGTGGCCACCTGAGCTCTGTCAGCACTGTCTAGTGGCGTAGCACCCCCTATGCCTGATCAAGGGCTGTAGAAATAAAGAACCTCCCTGGTGGTCCAGTGGACCTATCCCCTTGCCCGATCGCAGGCTATAATAATATTTAACCTCCCTGGTGGTCCAGTGGACCTGTCTCCATGCCCGATCGTGGGCTATAATATTTAAATCACTCCCTGGTGGTCTAGTGGTACCTATACTCCCCTCCCAACCCGCCCACTCATTCCTGCTACCTCACTCCCCCCTGGTCAGTGGTGGGCGGCAGCACCCACCCTGAGCCGCCCAGCCACCCACTGACTGACGGCATACAGTACGTTGTATGCCCATTGGTCCACAGCATGGGCCAATGGGTGTACAGACCATACTGTACTACACAGTCCTGATATGTAAATGGATCCATTCACATATTGGGACTGGGTAGTACGGTATGGTCTGCATGCCCATTGGCCCACACTGTGGACCAATGGGCGTGTAGCCGTACTGTACACTGTCAGTCAGTGGGTGGCTAGGTGGCTTGCGGTTGCGGTGCTGCCACCTTCCGATGACTGGGGGGAGTGGGGTGGCGGGAATGAGTGAGCGGGTTGGGCGGGGAGTACGAGTACTGCTAGACCACCAGGGAGTGTTGTAAATATTACAGCCCACAATCGGGCATGGAGAGAGGCCCACTGGACCACCAGGGAGGATAACTATTATTACAGCCCATGATCGGGCATGGAGATAGGTCCACTGGACCACCAGGGAGTTATTTACTATTTACAGCCCACGATTGGGCATTGGAGAGCTTTGCCGGTGGGGGCAGGGGGCATCGGTCCCTGACAGCTGCTGCCTGGCAGGGTGCCAGGCGCAAGTCGCCAGGGATCGGTGCACCTGCATGCAAATGGGGCCATAATGACATGCAAATGGCCCCATTTATGTCTTGCAAGCATTATGGCCCCATTTGCATGTCCACAGCTGAACATCATGGTTGATGTACCAAGTGCAACAACACTTGCACTAGCGCATCCCCTGCTCCTCTCTAACCACTTGCGCTGGTGCAGTGCAACTGTGCCATGTGCTATGCGGGTGGCCACAGAGCAATATTCAATGGTGCTGAGCCATGGCACAGCACCGTTGAATATCACCTTGTCAGCGCCCTGGCACATCCCAGTTGTACTATGCCCAGGCTAGCGCCACAGCCTGGCGCTGTCTGAATATCCCACCCAGTATATCTTGGGATGCTGTTAGAAGTTTCTCCTGTACTGTATACAAAACACGAACATATGAACATATGAAGAAGCCAGCAGAAGAAGGCTATTTGGTCTATCAAGTCTGCTCATATTGCAGAGTCCACAGCTTGAGCTAATGTCCCTGCCATCCCTCCCCACTCCTCCCATCCTCCCTACCCATGATCCTTACCTTTCCCTATGCCAGTCTCAGCTTCTCTTAAAGCTTCCCACTAACTTCAACAAGATTTCCTCATCTGGCAGCACATTCCATGTGTTCACCACCCTCTCTGTGAAGAAGTGCTTCCTGATCTCCCTCCTAAACCTCACACCCTCAGCTTAAGACTGTGCCCCCTCATGTTACGGTTGCCACTCAGCTTAAAGAGACTCTCCTTAACAACCATGTTTATCCCTTTCAAGTACTTGAAGGTCCCAATTATGTCTCCTCTTTCTCTCTCCTGTCTTCCGGGGAGTACATGTTCAGTGCCCTCAATCTCTCCTCGTATGTCTTGCCTTGCTGACCGGCTATCATCTTTGTAGCCCTCCTCTGGACCTTCCTCAGCAGGTTAATGTCCTTTCTGAGGTATGGGCACCAGTACTGAACTCCATATTCTAGATGTGGCCTTACCAGTGACCTGTACAATAGCAGTATAACCTCCTCTATCCTACTACTTATCCCACTAGATATGCGTCCCAGCATCTTGTTTGCCTTTGCTGCTGCTTTCTTGCACTGCGTGGAATGCTTCAGGTCACTAGTGATCATCACTCCCAGGTCCTTCTCCTCTGATGCCATCCCCAATATCATTGATGAAAACATTAAACAACACCGACCCCAGCACAGAGCCCTGTGGTACCCCACTGGTTACTTCTCTGGTGCCAGATAACTCTCTCCCCACAACCACCCTCTGGGTTCTGCATCTCTAATACTACACAATGGGAGGGATTTTCAATAAACAACATCCATTTTTCAGATGTGGCTGTCAAAAAGCATTCAGGGAGTTAGAGAACAAAAAAGAAGGTTTAAGCAAGCAATACTACCCCACAGGGTGGGCAGTTTTGGGTGATGCTGGACCTCCCAGAGGTGTAATGAGGCCTGACACTGCAGGCGGAAGGCCTTATAGCCCCTGGAAAATCCCGTATTGTTCAATACCACCCAACCTGGAGGGCAATATTGTGCTTAGAAAATGGGCCGCATGTTGCTTTTTTATTTCAGAAATAAAAAGTGTAAATATAATCAGCTATCTCCCATAAGAAGGCAGTGTTCCTGTTGAGGGAGATTGCTGTGGCACAAAATTGACAGGCTCAGCTCTTCTGGACTGTGGACAAACTATGCAATACAGCCTGTCTGCAGACTTGGACAGCTTCATCACAAGATAAATGTGATGAGTTTGCTCTCTTTTTTGTTGATAAGATTGCCAACATCAGATCAAGACTCATGCAGTGCACCCCAGTGGGGCTGACAGTGATTGGTGGGAGGTGGCAGCTCCTCAGTCTGTCTGATCTGACTTCACCCAGCTGGCAATTGAGGATGTTGTGAGGATTATCCAGTCTTTGCTGCCTACCTACAGTAGTTTGGACCCAGACCCAATGCGCCTTCTTATGGGGTGCGTTGAGACCATCAGCCAGGTCCTTGCCAAGACAATCTGGTGTTTGCTAGATTCTGGGGTGTTTCCGGACACCCTAAAGGAGGCAGCAGTGATACCCCTCCTTAAGAAACCATCTCTCAATCCAGACTGTCTTGCTAATTACAGACCTATCTCTAACCTTCCCTTTGTGGGTAAGGTTATTGAGAATGTGGTCACGCTGCAGCTGTAGGATCACTTGACCATCCACGACATCTACGACCCTCTCCAGTCTGGATTTCGGAAATGGCACAATACTGACACTACCCTTGTTCGGGTTCTCAATTTTCTCCTTACAGCAAGAGATCAGAGGAGCATTTCCATATTGGTTCTTTTTGATCTCTCAGTGGCATTTCACACTGTGGACCAGGGAGTATTAGTTGAACACCTGTGGTTAATCTGTGGGCTGTCTGGTACAGTCTTCAGATGGTTCCACTCTTTCCTCACTGGCAGGTTTCAGAGAGTTGTCTCTGGGGTTTACTCCTCAAACAAGATCTCCCTGCCATGTGGGTTTCTGCAAGGCTCTGTGGTGTCTCCAATGTTGTTCGCAGTGTACATGCTGCCATTGAGAGACATTGTTAGGCATTATGGGCTGAATTTTCATTGTTATGCAGATGATATTCAGTTCTATCTGTCCTTTGTGCCTGATCAGGTGGGAGCTATCTCAAACTTTAACAACTGCCTTTCCAAGATCGAGGACTGGATGAGTGCCAACTAGTTGAGGCTGAGTCCAGATAAGACTGAGGTTCTGGTGATGGACCCGTGTCATGGGTTACAGTGGCCATTGGCGGGGTGAATTACTAGGCTTTGGCTCGGTGGTCACCAGCTGACAACCTCTGAATGGATGCGAGATCTGGGTGTGATTCTTGACAATGGACTGATGCTTAAACACCAGGTGTCATCCATTGTCAAGGCTGCCTTTTACCATCTGAGGAACGTAGCCTGGGTCAAGCACCTAGTTCTGCCCGATGACCTGCCAGTTCTGATCCACAGCTTTGTAACCTCGTGCCTTGATTACTGTAATGCCCTTTACCTAGGGCTTCCAGGTGTTGATATCCACCACTTGCAGCTGGTGCAGAATGCAGCACCTAGGCTGTTGATTGGGCTGTCTTGTAGCTGCCATGTTTCAGTGGTGCTGCACAATCTGCACTGGCTGCCTATTTAGTGGCAGTATGTATTATCCTTCCAGCATCTCTGACACATTTCTTGCCTACTGCCATGCCCCTCTCCTACCCCTACATCTCCCTGTATCTTCTCTCCCTCAGTTGAAGTATTACTGAATTCTATGTTGCACTTTATTAATGTTGAGTGTATTTTTAGAATCTCAACTGATTAATTCCCTCATGTTTATCTGTTATCTCCTCTGCCTCAGCTGAACTATAACTTAATTCCATGTTGCCCTATATTAAAGTTTATTGTATTTTTGAAACTCAACTGCTTGGTTCCCCTCATGTTTGTAACCCCTCCTTTTAAGTGGAACCTTTGTAAATGAGCTGCATCAATGCTCAAAGATACTTGTAATCCTAGATTGAATAGATAAATAAATGCATTGGGATGTCTGTAAATCTGCTGCATGCATCCTGGTACATTTAACACAGAACAATAGAAACATAGAAGTTGTTGGCAGATGGGGACCATACGATCCATCAAGTCTGACCTTGGCTTCCTAACCCTCTACTTAGCTGCCTGCTTGTTTATCCCACAGTGTCTGTCCCATGCCCGCTTGAATTTCCCCACTGTCTTTGCTCCCACCACCCCCTCCGACAGGCTATTCCATGGTTCTACAATATGCTCTGTTTTAAATTAAAAGTTTATTAATTTTCCAAAATAATCATCATCAAACAATTATGATGCAAGTTTAGATCAATAAATTATTACAAAAATATACAATCCATGAAATAGCACAACCACATACAATAATTGCTTCTTAGGCTATTACAGCACTAGTTTTTACTATAAAGTATACCGTCTCACTCTTATATAATATTAATAATAGACCCTAAACATAGGCAGTGACTAAGACTTACATGATGCAAATAAAATTACGTGCAAAGGGTTATAAAAGAGCCCCAGATATCTTCAAGTACATCAATCTTGTTCAAAAGAAAGTAACATATTTTTTCATTGTTTGCCAATTACCACCAAATTATCTAACCATTGTTGAATGGTGGGATGGTTTTTATCCTTCCAGTACTGAAGGATTAGCTTTTTATATGCTAGAGCACACGTTAGCACCCATATTTTCTTTTGTTTGGGGATATCCAAAATTAGACTAATGCCCCTCAATATATATACTAAAGGGAAAAAAGGTATATTTGCCCCAGTAACAGCTTGGCAGAAGGTATGAATTCACAATGCCAGAGTAAATGTGCCAGACCCAAACCTGCACAGCCACATTTCTAGCATTTACTATCAGGTTCTACCCCCCCCCCCCATTTTAAGCAATTGGATAGGAGAATAATAATATTAAAGTAAATTGTTTAATTGCAGAAGTCTCCCCTGCACTTCTCTAGAGGATCTAATTGCACAGTCCCATAGTCTTTCCCACAGGCAATATGTTTATATCTAGATCCTCTTGCCATTTCAATCTGGCTTTTTCTGAAATTTGGATATCAGATTTCCATTAAATAAGCATATATCAAACTAAAGCCCCTAGGTTGATAGCATATTTGAAAGAACTTCTGCCAAACCAAGGAAGAACGGAGACTATAAGATGCATCTACATATTTGTTGTGGAGAAAACTTCTGAATAGTAAATATATACAAAAGTCACAATTTTCTAATTTAAACTTACTCCTCAAGTCTATAAAAGAGTGTAATCTGTCCTGATCATCTAACAGATCTCCTATAATTGTAATACCTTTTTGTTTCCAGTCATTATTCTTAATTTCTTTATTATCTGGGGCTAACTTGGGATTGTTCTATAATGACATAAATTGCAGTGGGAAATATTCTACTTTTTAAGAGAATTAAACTTTCCACATACCATTACCATAACCTGAAGAGCAGGTTGATTTATCAAATGATGTGGAATTTTACAAAAAAATAAACCAGTCAGTTTTAATGGGTGTACAATCTATTTTTCTATCTGGAGCCATAAGGGGTTGTCCTGTATCTTATATGACCTAAACCATAATGCTCCTCGCTTCAACTTAAAGTCCCAGAAATATCCTTGCCATCAGGGTAAGGCAAACCCTCCTTTCTTAAATGGAGTTTTCAGTTTTTGTTTTGATAGCCTTGGAGGTTTCCCTTCCCATAAAAAAGAAGAAATAACCTTCTCAATTTTGTTAAACCAACCTTTGGTAATAATTGCAGGAAAATTATTAATAAAGAAGAATAATTTGGGAGCAAAAATCATTTTTAATGAATTTATCTTCCCTGTAGAGATAAATGTATTTTTGTCCACCTATCTAGATCTTTTTTCAATTCTTCTATAATTTTGGTCATGTCATGACTTAGTATGTTTTCAATTGAGTCAAATATTTTAACCCCTAAGTAGGTCAGACCATTCAGACCAGGTGCTTTCCCATTAGGAGCTTGCAAAATAACCTCCGATATCTCTTGGACACTAATTTGTTGATCAAGTTTTCCTTTGTCTTCTGAAGACAGGCAAGGAAGCTCTACTGAATTAAGGAAAGTATCTATTATATCTGCCTGTATAACACCTTTGGTTCTAGACAGGTTCTTGTAAAGAATCTTGAAACAATTATTAATTTTTTTAACATGATACATTACTTCCCCTGAACCATCTTTAATTCCCTTAATAATATTTTGGTTTCTAATTTTATGCAATCTATAAGCCAATAAGTTCCCCGCCTTTTCACCTGACTCCCAATATTTTTACTTTACTCTAAAGAGTGAATATTCAATTTTCTCCAAATGTATTTTGTTAATTTCATGCTTAAGTCCAAGCACCTTAAATATTGACTCCTTGCTATTTGGTGACCTAAGTTTTAAGTTAGATAAGGCTTCTCTCAACATACCTTCTTTATCCTTTAGAGCCTTCAATCTTTCTTTTTTCTTTCTAGATGCACAACTAATAATCCCCCCCCCCCCATATAAGCTTTGTATGCTTCCCAAGTTATCTTTGGACTAACCTCTCCATCACAATTGAATTTAAAGTATTCCTTGGACTCTTTTTGAGTCCATTCACAGAACTCCACATCCTTTAAAAGTGAAGCATTAAATCTCCAACTAACAGATCTATCTGGTTTGTTCTTAAAAACTATAGAGCTTTTCAGGGGGCAGTGGTCTGAAATGAGCTGATTTCATACAAGACTAGATGGGCCTAGCGGTCCTTATCTGCCGTCAAAGTCTATGTTTCTATGTTTCTATGTGACTAGTATTATTGTACATATCCAAGGGAAAGAAAAAATAGTCTAGTCTCCTAAGTGTTCCAAATCTGGCTGATAAAAAGGAATAATCCCTTACTTGAGGGTGCATCAATCTCTAGACATCTAGTAGACCCAAATCGCTCAACAATTTATGCAAACTTTCTTGTGAAGAAGATAGCCTTCGTGAATTTTGAATAGAAGATCTATCTAGTAATGGATCCATAACCGTATTAGAATCTCCCCAAGACAATTTCGTATTCAACTATATTAGCTAACACAAATGACAGATTTAAAAAAAAAAATTGTTCCAACTGTGTATTAGGAGCATAAACATTATAGAATGTCATATTCTTCCCATATAGCTTTCTCCAAAGTACTTGAAATCTACTTTCTGGATCAGTCGAATGGTTGTGTTTAATGAAACTAACCCCTTTCCTAATCAAAATAGCAACCCCTCTGTTTTTTGAAGAAAAACAGCAATGGTAGACTGAATCAACCCAACTTCTAGCTAGCTTTTCTGCTTCTTCAGGAATAAGGTGAGCTTTTTGTAACTTAGCAATGCCCACTTTGTGCTTATTGAAATGATTAAGCACTCTATACCTCTTAATGGGTAAACCCAACCCTTGCACATTCCATGAGCTAATAGTTTTTGAACTCATATTAGGTAAATCAATAAAACAAACACTTGAGAAACACTGAAAACAATAAGACCCTAGGTAAAACCAACCTTAAGACTAACCCCCCAAAACACACTCTCACTGCAAACACAGTAGGAAGATGTATGAAAAACTCACTGAGGACCACCTCAAGGTGTAACACACATCTTTCAGGCAACATTATAAGAGCCCCACCTTAATCATGTATAACAATATGGAATGATATCTATCTATATATATGGAAAGCTTCAGCAAAGAGAAGAGAAAAAAAGGGGAATTCTTAATCTCCCTGAATAATAGCTCAGCACAGCCAATACCAAATTAGAGTACAATTGGAGTAAGTGTTGTAGTAAGCTGGCAGCAAAGAAATCAACAGAACTCATAACTAGTAGAAATGATTTTTATCTAAAGTAGATCAGAATGATCGAATTGGTGAGACTTATGTCAAAATGGTAGTATAAGCACGCTACTCATTTAATAAAATACCTTACCCTTAGTAGATCTAACATGCCTTTATTTCTTGCCTTACAGAGGGCCATCATAGTATTTCACCACCAGGTCTTGTCTCTCCCTACAAGATTGACCAGTAATAAGGAGTAAAATCTGAGCTTTCCAGCCTACCATACAGGCATGCATATCAACCAATCATAACTTTTTTGCATAGCCTCATAGGCTGCTTAATACTCCCTTTATAACTTAGTCAATCTGTAAAAGAAAATTATCTCTAATAGGCATAGGCAATCACTACAGGTCTTTATGATAGTGCGAGAAGTAACCAAACTTAGAATAGATTAAATACAATAAGCAACATCCTGCAAAACTCTCTTTGCTGTCTCTCACCACAAGATTGTAGGTTTTAAACATTATGTATTAGTATAAATAAAAACAACCCAAAAAGAAAATCAACTGAGCAATTCTTATTCAGATAAGGCAAAGAAATCAAGCCCCACAGATATCAATACCATATTTTGCCACTCTTCCTTTCCCTTCTCCTCATCTATAAACTTCTTCTTCCACTCATTTTCCCCTTTCAGACATTAAAATCATCAGTGAAAGACAGAAGTAATAATAAACTGTAAAGGACAACCTTCATGGTTTGAGAATAGCAAATAAAATCTTAAATCTACATTTAGAGATATGCTTAATAATTTTACAATGAAATTTCAAGACATTTTGCACAGCACACTAGCGATAACATAAAAACAAAAGTGTTGGCCCTCCCAGCCCCTTAACATGTAAGTAAACATTACATCAACATCTCTGAAGTTGTATCGTAATAAAAATAATTTATATGAAAAAAGAAAACTAATCTTCCTAGCTGCATCTGTAAGGGGACTGGCCAAATTACATTATGAAAATGAAATTTTCACTGAATTCATAGCTCACCCACTCCAAACTTCCATTTCTTTCCTGCGATGGATCAGAGATATGACCTTCATCACCTTTGACCTATTACCTTCTGCCCCCTCACAGAACACAAACAATACATTTGCTTCAAAGGAAGGAAAAAATAATGAATTATGTACATAAATGAAATTAAATAAAACCTAAAGACAAGGTTCAATAACAAACATTAACTAGAACTGGGTTAGATTGATGAAAAGGTCCGATAGGCTATTCAGTAACTATTGACCCCACGTCAGTTCTTGTATCAGAACTTCTGTTTCAGAACATCATCAGCAGCTCCCTCAGGTTACCAGAGAGTCAGAATGTTCTGAGATGGGTCCAGGAGAAGAAGATTCGTCAAATATATCAGCAACTGGGCTGATCGGATCTCTTAAGCAATCAGGTACTTTCCTAGGAGAATGGGCATCAAGAGAAAGTTTAGATGCATTAGCTGGAGGCAGGCTCCACGTTGGAGTATTTGGAAGTCTAGAAATGGCAGAAGCATGCAATGACTGCTTGTTTTTATAGAATGTTTGAGACTTCCAATTAATCTTAGATGGCCAAGTAACAGATTTAGGAAGTGGTTTCGATAAGCTTGCAGATCTAGAGTTTTTTTAGGCACAAGTATTTGTGTATTTTCCTGCTGCACTATTCGAGGGGATCCTGATGCTTTGGTGATTCCTGCTGTTGGGTGGCGATTCTTTTGAGTTGTGGTATCTCGAGCTTGATGTTCTTGAATAGAACGCGTAGATTTTTCAAACCTGTATGGGGAATCAGATGAATGCTGCTGGCCTATATCAAATTTGGGTTTTTTATTCAGTGTGCATTTAGCATCTGGCCAAGAATTAATAAGGTAACCCCAAGCCTCCTCTGGTGTTTTAAAGCTACAGTACAAGTCACATTAAACTGTTTCACCAATGAGTTGGTTTAGTATTGTTTTTTACAGTTGGCAATGCACTGGCAGCTCATATTGCATTATTTTTCAGTGCTTAACCAGCTAATTAGCAATGTTTGTGAAATGTTTTTGCAACTCAGTTGGACTCCATCTGCTGTCTAGTCACAATGCAAAGCAAAACTGAGTTTTAACTCCTAAGGAAAAGTTTGTGTAGGGCTTTGTGCTGGATCCAGCAACACTTATGCAACTCAGTCAGAAATGCTAAAACAACTCATTGGAGGAACAGTTTAATCTTACTTGTACTGTATATGAGCCATCCTTAGTAGACATAACTAACACAGCAGGGTATTTAACATAGTATGAGATTTGAAGTTCTTGTAGAACTTAACGAATGTCATTGTAAGCCTTTCTCTTTTCCAAAATCTCTGCCGAATAATCCTGAACTATAAGGATCCTTTCCTTTCCCCAGTAAAGTGTTTTCCTTTGTCTAGCCAGTGCAAGAATCTCCTCTTTCACATTAAAGCAAAGGAACTGCACTATAATAGGTCTGGGTTTCTGACCACTTTTAGGAGGTGACCTCAACAATCTATATGCCCTTTATATCTCTAAAGGCCACTGCCAGGAAACATTCAATATTGAGGGTATAAATTCCACTAGAAAACAAACCATGTCATTGTCTTCCACAGATTCTGGCATTCCAATAAATCTCAAGTTATTTAGTCTACTCCTGTTTTCTAAATCGTCAATTTTAGAGCTTAGAGAGTCAATCTGTGTACACAATTTATCAATCAATCAATCAATCAAGTCTTTATTTAACCAGACGTTCATCGTTGAGCAGAAGCTCATTTGCAAGATGGACCTGGTTGGAGCATGAACAATTGTATATACAGGTCAACACAGGTATTTACAAGGCAATACAGATAATACTCTTTACAGAGAGGAAGAAAAAGGAGTTCATATGTACATAGAATTATACAGATATTGTACAGATTACACGGTATTTACATATATAGAAGTGTCTATAGTAAGATAAAGCAGGTTATCTAAGGTTGCAGGAGGAAGTAACGGAAGAAAAAAAATAAAAATATACACCAGGTAGAGGTGAAGGTAGGGGGGAAGGGAGGGAGGTAGGGGGAGAAAGGCTAGGAGGGCATGGTGCACAGAAAGGAGCTGATAAAATGGGATATAGAGAAGGTGGATGGAGAAAAGGAGTATGTGTGAGCCCCAGGATTGAATGCTATAAAGTACGGGGCATGGTAGGATGTCACAACCCAGGGTAGTGAGCTCCTATCCGAGGTTGGGAAAGGAAGAATAAGGGGATGGACGGGCCTAGTGTTGATAAGACAGGGGGATAAGAGAGAGAGAGAACAATTAGGCTAGTGAGGAGCAAGCTGGGGGGTCAATACTAAAAATTGGGTCTAGGCATGGCTATATACCAGTGCAGACACCGGTACTGGGTCTGAGTGGGTGAAGCAGTTACATACTTCTCTGATTGTATGGAAATAAAGCGTCTTGAAGGCATTTATACCGATTAGAGTTCTTAATTTGAGGGTTTTTGTAGATCGTTCCATAAGGTAGGTAGCACGAAGCTTATGGCTGCCCTGCCGAAGCGGGATTTTGCTTTGGGTACTTTAGGTGTAATAGCTGAGTAATCTCTTAACATGTATTTCCCAGTTATACTGGGAAGACAGCAGGAGATATAGTAAGGCAGCTTATTAGAGATGGCTCTAGGTCCAGAGAGCTAGTGTTTTGGCTGCGCCTGAACTTTAGTGATGTCTCACCCCACTGCCACATATAAGGTGCAGTGATGCATGTCAAAGGGGAGTCCCATTATAAACCCCCAGTGCTCAATGGTAGAGTGTGTCCAGTTTAGCCATGTAAGAGTTGGGCATTGACTGTAGAGGAAGTGTGAGTAATCAACCAATGATAGGAAAATGGATTGGACTAGTTGTTTTTGGGATTCTGGTGAGAAATTGGTTGATTCTAAAAAACAATCCAAGCTTTTGTCAAGTCATTTTAGCAAGTCCTCATGTTCAATGAAGGAGAGTTTTGGTCTATCCAAACCCCAGATACTGGAATTTTGTAACAAATTCTAGTTTTTTACCTAGAACTGTGGTAATTTGGGGAACTGTCCACTGGATACAGGGTTAGCTGTATGGATAAAAGGGAGAGGACCATCACTTAGTTTTTTGCATTAAGGAGTAGCTTTTTGAGGAGTTGGCTTGTAAAAGGTTTAATTCTGACTGTAGGTCATTGCAGGCAGCTTCAGGTGTTGAGACGACTCCACATAGAGAACTGTATCATCTGCAAACAGATGGATGTTGGCTTTTATACAGCAGTCGATGTTATTAATGTAGATTGCAAAGTCAGGGTCCCTCAATAGAACCTTGAGGTACCCTTTGCAGAGTTTTTATAGACACGGCCTCCTCAGCTTTAACTTGTTGAAGGCGCCCCTTAAGATAGCTGCAAACTAACGCAGAGGTGAGGGGTCCACACCTATGGTTTGAAGAGAGGAGAGGAGTAGACTATGGTTGATAGTGTCAAAAGCCTTGCTTAGATCACTGAAAACAGCACAAATAAAGTTTTTGCTCTCAAGATTACGCTGCCAGTCATTAGTAACTTTGGCTTAGGGGCTGTATAGTGCTATGTTTAGCTCTGAATCCAGACTGCATAGGATTTAGCAGTTCCCTAGACTCAAGGTGAGTCCTCAGCTGTGCATTTATAATTTTCTCTAGGAGCTTGGACAGGACTTGGAAGGAGGAAATTGTCCTGTAGTTGTTGAGATCGTCAGGGTCACCTGATTTGAACGGTGGTATGACATGTGCTGTCTTCCATATAGGTGGTGGCTTCTTGAGACAAGGATAAGTTAAAAGGTGGGTGACGGGTATTGCTAGTACGTGGTAGGCAATTTTAGGAAGTAAGGTCATGTGTCAGCCCCAGCACTTTTTCTAGTATCCAACTGAAGCAAGAGGTCCTCAACTCTTTCAGTGCAGGTTGAAGCGAGAAAGGCTGCAAACCATCGGAGTTTCAGGCAGTTGGCTGTCAGTCTGGGAGCGGGTATGTTTGCAGGGAGTTATCAAATGCCATGCCTGCAGTAGCAAAGTGGTTATTGAATGCGCCAAGTATATCCATCTTTTCGTTATAGTCAAGTTTCCAGAGGTTATCTTGGTTGAGAGTGAATTTCTGGGAGTGGGCTCTAGAGATCATTGATTGTGTTGCAGTAGTTGATTGGGCTGTTTTATGGCAGAGTTGAGTTCGGATTTGAAGTGAGGTTTGTTTGGATTGTTTTGTACATAAATTGTAGTCTCCCTGAACTGGTTCCAATCCTCTGTGTGTTCAGTCTGCACGCCTTTTTCCAGAGTTTATCTCTTTCAGAAGCAAGGACTTGATCTGAGGTGAACCATTTACAGGTTTTGGTTCTAGTCGAACTTTAATCAGGGGAGCATACTTATTAAGGGCCTTGATAGAATGTTGTGGAAGATATTGTGCTTGACGAATCGTTTTGGCCAGGTAGAAATCTTGCCACCAGGGGAGTATTTAATCTGCTTAGGTAGGCATGTTCATTGAAGCTGCGCCTGGATCTCTTCATAAAGAACTTGCTGATGGGTGCTGTTGTTGGTGATTTACCCTGCACAAAATAATGGTCGCTGGGTGCCTGAGAAGAAGACATCAGCTGGGAGAAGAGATGAGGTTTGCTCACCATTAGCACATCCAAAAGTATACTTTACTGGGGTTCTTCATTTGGGCTTGTTGGTTCAGTAATAAGTTGCATCAGCCTTGTTCATCACAGAAGGATGCAAGGGGACAGCTGTGTTAGAGAGCCAGTCAAAGTTGAGGTCTCCTAAAATACTGTTTCTGGCAGCCCCTGTCCCAACTTGTCACTTAGATATGACAGAAGTTATAGGCCTGCAGACGGTGGTCTGTAGCATCCTATTACACTAGAGTGCAGTAGTCTGTGTAATTTTCACTTTGAGAATTAGGCATTCAAATTACTGGCGACAGATGCCGAGGATAAGCAGAAGGCAGAAAATTTGTCTTTAATGTAGATAGCTACCCTCCTCCTCCTCTGGCATGCCTTATCAGCTCTGGAGCAAGGCATAGTTGGGTATGTTACTTTCTATCAGTGGTGCTGGGTCTAGCCAAGTTTCGGAAATCAAGTATGTCAGGAGAGGGATGATTTACTCAGGTTTGTATTAGGTTATCTTTTTAAGGAGGCTACATAATGTAATATGCAATAAGCTTATTCCTTTTAAATTTGCTAGTTCTGCTGGCAAAGCAATAGCTTCTAAATAGGTTGAGTTATGTGTCTCTGGAGCATAGCAGGAGGATAAGTAGGATTTTTTCAAGAGCGCTAATTATATGCTTGTAATTCCTGCCTTTCTCCCGTCTAGTAGATCTGATGTTTTAGGGACTGGAAAGTAGCCACCATAGAAGAGCTGATCTGTTGTAGCAAGAGCTAGTACCCTACCACAATGGGCGGGAGGAGGAAGTCTGCGGTGGAGGGCCTTGTGGTGGAAGAAGTAAGCAGGCACTACTGGTATGTGTGGTCCAAGAGAAGGGTTCAAGGTATTGGCTACTTGGAACTATGGATGCACTAAAGGATAAGTTGCTGTTGGTATACAGCACAAGGTGCCATTGTAGACCAAACGTGATGGTAGTTCAGGTGTCCAATGCTGGGCAGCTGTTATCAGCAGAAGAAGGGGCAGTATAAGGAGCCATATAGGGCCCGACATGACGGTACCTCAAAAAAGGAGCCACTCAATTAGCCCAGGGGCCAGTGGGGTTGCTGGATTAATGCAGCTTATCAGTAGCTTTCCGATCAGAGGAATCTTCAATTTTGCAGAACATTTCTTCTAAAAGAGCCAGTATCTCTTCCACAACATTAGTCCTTTCTTCCACTATTTCCGATTTCTTTCTTTCAATATTTGCTTGTGCTTTTAAGTCCCCAATGTCTGTGTGCATGCTTTGTAATTTTTCCCTAATATACTCCATGTCTTTTGAACATATCTCTGTATTACCCTTATTTATTTTAGGTCACCCTTGAAGTTTTTCCTCCATGACTGCCGAAAGGTCCATGGGAGAGGAACCAGGTGGTTTGAGTGCTCCTGCCAACCCGCCACGGTCGTCAGATGGCATAATCTTACTGACGGTAGTGCTATTATTTGAAATGCTTGAAATATCATTAAATACCAGACAGATTTAGCCCCGACTACGTAACTGAATGTAGGCCTTTATATAGCAATCTTTTATTTATACGATTACTATCACTGTAAGTGATAAACGTTGTTTATTTCTATTTAAATTTGATTCATGTTAGAGCTCCTGTTATGCTACCATTTCAGAGCCAGTGCGCGACTCCGTCCACAATATGCTCTTGTGAAGAAGAATGTCCTTGTATTGTTTCTGAACTTTTCTCTGTTGTTGAAGGTTGTGCCCTTCTTAGTCCTTTGCTGTAATCCTTATCTGAAATGGGTTCTGTATGTGCAACTTGTTGGTACTTTAAAGGTATTTGAATGTTTCTAGCCATATGCAGCATGCCTCTGAAATACAGACAGGAGTGCTGCATCCAAGGCTTGGTAACTCCCACCCAGTATATCAAGGGATGCTATTAGAAGGATTCCCTGTGCTGTATACAATATAAATATATATTATGGGTTGCTGTTAGAAGGATTCCCTGCACTGTATACAAAATAATATATGCATTTTTATAAAAGAGTTCTCTGTATTAAAAATAAAGAAATGTATAATTTTTGCCCACCCAGTCGCTGGCAAGATGTTTCCTTCCCTATTCAGCCTCCACTGTCCCTTCCTGCACTCTGGTGATCCCCCCCCCCACCATGCCTATTACCAGTATTCCGTTATGCCGATCCCATCCATGCATGAGGCCCACCACGGTTTTTGCCCCATCTGTTAACAGACTGTTCCTGGTGTCCACCACTTTATCATGAAGAAGAACTCACACATGCCTCTTAAACTTCCCCTTCCAGCTCATTGCATGCTCTGTGGTCCAGGTGCACTTCTCATTTTAAATAGATTGCCTCATGTACTCTGTCCTCCCTCTCCATAGAGTACCTGTTGGTCTCTATAATATCTCTTCACTCCCACATCTCTAAGGTGACATGTTGAGACCACTCAGTCTTTTCCTCAGGATCTTCGGTGAAACCCCTGCACCATTTAGTTACCCTTCTCTACTGCCTTCACCCTGCTCATATCCTTACTGAGATGCAGTCTTCAAAACTGGACACAGTACTCCAGATGAGGTATCACCAGTGACTGATACTGTGGTAACAGCACCTCCCTCTTCCTGCTAGAGATACCTCTCCCTATGCACCTCCGCATCCCATTGGTCCTGCCCACTGCCTTGTCACACTACCCCACCACTTTGAGGTCATCAGATGTGATGATCTCAAAGTCTCTTTCCTGCTTAGGAACTGTCAATACTCCTTCCCCTTTTATGCTCATCTCCTGGGTTTCTATTCCCTAGTTGTATGATTTTGCACTTATTGGCATTGATCCCAGCAACCATACCCTTGACAACTCCTCAAGATTTCTAATGTCCCGATCCATTCTCTTCACATCCTCCTGTCTATCCACCCTATTAGAAATTTTTGTGAGATCTGCAAAATGGCGTAGCTTCCCATCCATATCTTCTACAATGTCACTTATACAGACATTGAAGAGAACAGGTCCAGTACTGAACTCTGTGGCAACCCTCTTATCACTCTTCACCCCCTTAGATTGGCTGTCTTTTACCACCTGTGACAGAATTGAGTAAGACCCGGTCCTATGTGTTATATATAGAAGTTAAAAGCAGGGATCTGTTCTGCCATTTCTCTCTCTCTCTCTCTCTCTACCTCTCTCCCTCTCTCCTATCACTCTCTCTCTCTCTCTCTCCCCCCCGCCGTCTGAATGCAAAATCAACTTTTCTTGTGTAACTGATGGTCTGCCAAGCCTGAATGGCCCTACATTTCTCCCCTGTGATCTCACTGCCTTCACTTGGTATTTCATGCTGTTTCTGTTTTTTCTTGCTCTCCTTTGCTTCTCTGTGGTTATAAAAATATATGTGGATCTTTGTGTGAGACTTGGTATACTGTATTGCAAAGGTATGTACAGTAATTATATTGATGAAATATTGCAGAAATTTATTTTTGTGAGAGTGGTTCTTAAAAAAGACAACAAGCTAAAACAAGGAATTAACCTTAAGAAACCTTTTAACCACCTCAAGTTTGTTAACAGAATTGTCATCAGGAAACCAGCTCCAGACTGACAGCTGTCCTGTTTTGCTTCACATGTTGAACTTGGATGTTTTCTAGCCAGGAAAGAAATTGACAAAGCTGATGCATTTTAAGAAAAACAGGATGCAGAGTAAAAATCTATCAGGCATCTTATAAAAAAAGCAATGTTTTTTGATTTGAAGATAACTTTCGGAACCCCTGTCCAATATCCGGTTGTTTTTTTACCTAGTTTATCACTTTTGGATCTCACCCCTAGAATACTCTATTTCTTTATCAGTCTTCTGTAGCCACAGTGCTGAAGGCCTTGCTGAAGTCCAACTATGCCATGTCCACTGCCCTTCCTCAATCTATATTCCTTGTCACCAAGTAGAAGAAATCAATCAGATTCCTCTGACAAGACCCTCCCCCTCCTCAGGAATCTATGCTGTATTTGGTCTTGTAACCCGCTGGATTCCAGGTACTCCATCCGCCTTTCCTTTAACAGGGTTTCCATTAATTCATCCATGGCTAATATGAAACTTACTGGTCTATAGTTGCCATCCTCCTCCCTGTTGCCACCCTTATGGAGTTTGACTATGTCTGATCTCCTCCAGACCATTTGAACCACTTCTGTTTCAAGTGGGTTGTTAAATAAGACTGTCAGGGGTACAGCAAGCACCTCCTTGAGTTTCTTTAGCACTCTTGAGTTTATTCTGTCTTGTCCCATGTCTTTGTACACTATAACCTTTGCAAGACCTTTCAGGAGTCTTTTGTCTGAAAATGGACTTGTGTACACCCCACCCCATTGTTCCAGCTGCTTCCTGGTGATCTGTGCCCCTTCCCATCAATTGTGAAGACTGAACAAAAGTACCTGTTTAGGACATCTGCTTTTTCCTGATCCTCCTCTGTGCAGAATATCTGTGCCATCCTCCTTATGCTCACTACCCATCCCCTTACCTTCCTTTTCTCACTTGTGTACCTGAAGAAACTCTTGTTCCCATTTGCTACCCCTTTGGCTATCCTTTCTTCTGACTGCATATTTGCTCTGCTCACTGCCTTACCTGCTTCCCTGTGCTTTCCTTGGTACACCTCCCTATCCTCACCTCTCTTCATTTCTTTTGTACTTCCTGAATGTCACCACCATTGCTTCACCTTCATAGTCACTTCTTTGAGTACTATAATTGTTATGTGTAGTGCAGCTTTAAGAAATGTTAGACAGTACAGTTTTAAGAAATCTACTTCCTGTGAGTCTTCCTGTGTGTGTGTTGAGAACAGTTTTCCCCTCATGTCCGTGCTGAATGGAAGTAAACAGAGAAGGCCTAGGTTTCTGTGTGATGTGTTTTCTTATTACCAAGACCCTGATGTGTTTAAGGTACTTATTTTCAGCCACCAACTACAACAAACTGGTGACAAGGATGATGAAAATTTTCATAGCTCCAACATACTGAATTACACCATTTTGTGACTTTCTGCACTAGAGGAAAGTAAGCAATTTGGAACTGTGCTATATCATGGAAACTTCATCCAGCTTTGAAATTTTTACAGAAACAGACTGGGATACATGGTCCTGATGGTTTAATCAGTGGTTATTACTTAATCCTGCCATACAAGCTGCAAATGTTGAGTAAGAGGAAAAGCTTATTCGAGCTGCTTTTTGTAATTTCTTGGGGAGTGAAACCTTCAAACCTTTATGCAGTCTGTGTGCACCAGACTGGCCAGATAATTTGTCATATCGAGAGCTACAGGCTAAATTGAATGCACAATACAGTTAAATAACTTTCCTAAGGGCTGAACATTCCAAATTCTATAGTTACCAACAGAAAGCAGGTCAGTCATTGCAATCTTATTTGGCTAAGATCAAACACTTAGCTCTCACGTGTGAGTGAAGCAGGTAGCATCTTGAATCTAATTTAGCTAATAAGTTTGTTATGGGGTTGAATAATGAACATCATATTCAGCAATTACTGTCTGTAAGTGTCAAGAAGTCTGCTGAGCAACTTTTACAGTTGGCACAAATGTATGAGGCTGCAGAAAATGAAGCACATGCTAAGATGTATACTAAAAATGAGGTACAAGTAACTGCAGTAAACCCCAAATTGAAACAGCTCAAACCTAAGTCTAAACCACTGTTTTCAAAGAAAAATACAACCACTCCACCCAAACTGCATGGCCAGTACAAATGTGCATCATGTGGGTCTTCTCAGCATAGCAGGGACAAGAGCAAATTCAGAGAAATACAGTGTCGTGAATGTAAATGTCAGGGGCATATTACTAAGGTTTGCAGAAGCAGGGGAACTGCAGTGATCAGTTCAGAGAGCACAGATGGTGCAATGGTTCCTATTGCACAACAAATGCAGACTAAAGATGTTCCTCCTTTCTATGTGTTAATTCAATTGCCACAACTGAGATGTCAGTTGCGTTTATTGGTAGATTCTGCTTCCCTAGTTACTTTTATTAACCATCAAACATGGTCTGATCTGGATAAGCTACCATTGTCTCCTTGTAATAAGTTGCTGCATGCATTTGATGGGTAACCAATTCAGCCACTAGGCTCGTTTATCACTTGGTATGCAGGATTGATTCTCCTAGTACACCTTTAACTTTTCTGGTTTCAAAAAGGGTGTTAACATTTTGGGCAGAGATGCTCAGGTTCTTCTAACCATTCATATTGATCCAGCAGATGTTGGCCTACTTGCTGCTATCCAGGTACCACAATGCAGTAACCCGCCCAAGCTGGGGGAGATTTTAGACATGTATCCAAAGTTGTGGAAGGGCCTGGGATGATGCACAATGGCTAAAGCAAAGCTAGTTACAAAGCTTAATGGGGTCCCTAAGTTTTGTAAACCAATTAAACTTCCTTTTGCCTTAAAACAAGTGGATGGGGCAGAACTGGATGGGCTGGAAAAAGCAGGTGTGCTGGAAAAGGTTTCAAGTTCAGACTGGGCTGCTCCAGTTGTGGTGGTGTCTAAACCAACTGGTAAGGTTCAGATATGTGGAGATTTTAAGGTGACACTCATTTCGGTACTTAGCACAGATGTATTTACTTTACGCTGACCAGAGGAACTTTTCACAGACTGAATGGTGGCATGGGGTTCTCTAAACTGGACCTTGCTGATGCATACCTTCAAGAGGAACTGGATACAGACTCTAAGAAACTGGTAGTGATTAATACACACCAAGGACTGTACAAGTATAAATGGTTATGTTTTGGCCCTAGTTCTGCACCTGCTATTTTTCAAAAAGTGATTGATCAAATGGTGGGTGATATACCAGGTGTTGCTTGTTATTTGGATAACATCATTGTCACGAGCAAGACAGAAGCAGAACATTTACTTAACTTACAAAAGACTTTAGAAAGACTGCAATAGAGTGGATTCAGACTCAGGAGAGAAAAATGCCAATTTTGTCAACCAAGTATTATGTACTTAGGTCAAACTATTGACAAACATAGAATTCATCAAAAGAATGAAAAGGTGGAAGCCATTGTGCACATGCCTGAATCATAGAATGTTTCAGAGTTACGCTCATTCTTGGGTATGGTGCACTACTATGACCATTTCATACCTCATTTAGCCACTAAATGTGCTATCCTAAATGAACTGTTACATAAAGGTACTCTGTGGAAGTGGACCAAGGTACACAGTAAGGTAGTTCATGCCATTGAGCTCTTTCTAACTGATGTAAATAATTTAACTCATTATAACCCTAACTTACCTATCACATTGGCCTGTGATGCTAGTCCTGTGGGTATAGGAGCTGTCATTTCCATATAGATCCAGAAGGAGTGGAGAAGCTGATAGCCCATGCTTCACGCCTACTCACTGCAGCTGAAAGGAATTATGCCGAGATTTAAAGAGAGGCATTAACAATTGTGTTTGGAGTCCAGAAATGTCATCAGTACTTGCTAGGTCACAAGTTTCACCTGAAAACGGATCACAAGTCACTAGTGACAATTTTCATCCCAGTAAAAAGAATTCCAGAAACAGCTGCTAGCCAGCTTCAGTAATGGGCATTACTTTTATCTGCCTAAAATTTCGAGGTTACATACCAATCAAAGGACAAGCATGGAAATGTGGATGGCTTGTTGAATTTATCAATATCCAGAGAAATGGAGTTTGATGTGGGACTTAAAGAGGAGCCATTAGTATGCCAGGTGAAGCCAGATAGTTTTCCAGTGCAATTCAAAGATATGGAGGACTGTACTGTTGTGTGTCTGGAAGACTCGATTTGCTGGCAAAGGCACCTAGCTTCACCTGAGCTCTTTTCTTCTAGGTTGCTTGTAAGGACAGAGCAAAGAACTTTACCAGAGCAAGGAAAAGGATTAAGACTTCTTTGGGCTAGGTAGATTTTCTGTGTATTATTATTTTCTTTTGCACTCACAGGGATTGTTACTGTTTGTTGCTAACATTTTATTGCTTTATTTTTCTATGATTTAAATTGTTGTTGCTAGCTGACCCAGCGGCGCTCAGGATTGAGGCACTGGACACCACACCTTGCGCCATGTTGGTGACCCAAGTTCAGATGTGAGCCCAGGCCACCAGGGGTCAGCAGGGGAGGGATAAGATTGAGCATCTGGAGGACTGCTCTCCTATCCCGGGGAGGGATCCAGGGGAACCATGCTCTGTAGCAGCCCCTGGTGATGACCAGGGGCACTACCAGACCTGTGGCAACATAAGGGGGTGGCGTGTGGCAAGACATTAACATGTCAGTGCCCGGAGGTCATTGCATACTGTACTCTGGGATGAAACACCATGGAGGAAAATACGGGGGATGATCTCTGTGGCTGATGGCCAAACCCTGCACCCGCAGACCCAAGAGAGGTGCATGTCCAAGGTACAGTGCGATGCTGGCCCACCCTGTGTCCCGTGGGTTCATGTGGTCTGCGTGCATGACCAGGTCTGGGGGGTGCAGGCACGGTGGCCGGAGATCGTGGAGCTTGCACCGCCGAGGAGGTGGATAAATAGAATTAAAAAAAATAAAATAAATAAAATTGTTCTTGCTGGGTATACCTTCTGTTGCATTATTACAGGGTGTGCCTGCAGGTGTATGATTACAGATTACTGGTGTGATCTTCTGATTCAAATTGTCTTTTGCAAGGTGTATCTTCTGTTACTGCTTTATTTTTCTCTGTAGCAAAGTGTTTCTTACAGGGTATATCTTCTGTAAAATTATTACAGGTGGTACTTTACAGTTTTATCTATCATTAGGCTAATCTTTCAGGGCTACTGCATTTGTTGCTGGCTGATTGTTTCTGCTCTTACCTACTTGTTTCTTTCTTCCATGGTTCTTCTTTTTTGGCAAGGGAAATGCCCAGCCACCTACCCCCATCTCCAACCACCCCACGCTACACTCCTTTTATAGGGTAGCACAGTCATGACATTTCCTGTAGCAAAGCAGAAAGGGGCGGATCAGAAGGGTATCCACACAGTTACATTACTTACAGGGGCACAAGTAATTTAACTTGTTATAACAAGTTATACAAAAACAAACAAACAAAACACAAAATCAAACTTTTGCTTTTATTTTCCTCCTCCTAATTACTCTGACCAGGTTATAAACCCAGCAACTTATCTGAAATGGATATTATTAACTGCAGGTACTGCGGGACACTTTTCAAAAGGGCAGTTATACAGGATTTAGGACACTGTCCTACATGCTGAGCCATAGGAGATCTAAGGGTTCAGCTCCAGGCAGCATGGGCAGAGATTGCGCACCTCAAATCGCATATTCAGGAAGAAATATATTAAAAGAATTGCCCGCCATTTTCCCAACATCTAACAGACGCATCTTGACTGAAGAGGATACTTGATCCGGGAAGTTGGCAAGTGGTCAGGAGGGGAAAACTGGTTGCCTCATCAGCTGGTGCTCTCCAACATATCACCTCCACAAATCATATAAAAACTACAAACAGGTATCTGCCTCTATCTCCGAAATCAAACAAAGGGGCAGAGGGCACTGCAGAGCAGGACACTGCAGCACAGGACATAGCACAACAAAACTCACCCAAAACAAGAACCAAAACAAAAAAAGCAAAAAGAAAATCAAAAATACTTCTGATCATAGGCGACTCCATGATTCGGGGAGTTGATACCTATCTCCAGCCAGGAGTAATGGTCAGATGTCTCCCACGTACATCACTGTGGAGAGACACCGACCACATTGATAAAATTGTTCAGGAAGCAGAAGAAAACATTGATGTCCTGATACACATAGGGACTAACGATCTCGACAGTCGGTCCATTGTAGAGACCAAGGAACACCTGACCAGGCTGGGTGACAAACTATCATCCCTTTTGTCCGGCATCTCTTTCTCTGTGATCTTGACAGTCTGGCAGAGTTAGGCAGATGGACAGAAGGTCAGAGAAGGGGAGATAGGGGAGCTAAACATGTGGCTCAAGGGCTGGTGCCTGGAAAAAGGACACAAATTTGTAGGTAACTGGCAACAGTTTTGGGATCAAAAGTTCTTTAAATTCGATGGACTGCATCTGACTAAGGAAGGATTCTTTGGGGCAGAAGTTTGACATCCTTGCAGAATATTTAAACTAGCAAATTGGGAGAGGGGTACAGCACCCGATACATCGAATGAGAAGAACACCTCTCCCCCCCCAGCTAGATATCAAACAGGAGTTCACCATGTTTGTAGTTCATTTGCATCACCAGGTAAGGATAAAGGTCAGGCTCGCCATATGAGGCACAGGGGAAACGCCAGACCTCACCCAACAACTAACAGACTGAAATCTGGCCAATGGAAAATCATGTACACAAATGCTCGCAGTCTGGGAAACAAGATCCCAAACCTGAAGGCAATAATGACAGAGGCTAAACTGAACATAGTAGCCAATAGTGAGACATGGTTCACCAGTAACCACACTTGGGAGACTTCAATACCTGGCTATGTACTGTTCAGAAGAGACAGAGGTGTAAAAAGGGTGTGTGGAGTGGCCCTTTATGTTAATGAAAATATCAAAGATACAGAAATTCAGAATACACATAAGGAGCCAGAAGAACTGTGGGTCACCCTTGAAACAGGAAATGGGACAGCCATATGAACTGGGGTTGTCTACAGGTCTCCAGACCAGGAGGTGGACATAGACTCATTACTGTTATTCATTTATTCATTATAAATCGGGTTTACAACCTTTGAGTCAGAGACTTATTTACAAAGGCACCTCATTGCGGGGGGGCAGACATCAAGACAGTTATTACAGTGCAGATTAAAACAGAGGATAACATTACAAGTGCTGTAAAAGGAACATTTAACATAGATACACTTAGGTTACATAATGTAGTAGTGTGTATGTTACTTAGGTTACATTATGTTACAAAATTGTGAGTTACAGTCATGGATATAGTAGGTCCTCAGAGAAGACAGTGGGTTACATCCCTGTTTGGACCTAGTAGGGATGGGGTAGATCTGGGGGAGGGAGAGGCTGTTCAGTACATGTTGTTGCACCAGGGGGCAAGGCAGGTGGGAACCACAGGTTACAACAGGGGGTTACTTGCACCTACAACAGTGGGTATTAAAGATATGGTTTCAAAGGGCTGTTTTGAAGGAGCCACTTTTTGGCAAGTTGGAGATGCAGCTAGGGAGGGAGTTGAATCAGGTGGGGGCTCAGTAGAGGAAGGATCTCTGGGCAAGAGAGGTCTTGGTTCTGGGCACCTTGAAAGTGGCCTTAACAGAGCTACAGGTGGTGATGGATGAAGATGGCTGCTGTAGGGAGGTGGAGACCCCCGGGGGGTAGAGTCCTAGCAGAGATTTCTTAGAGAAAAGGCAGGTCTGGTAGAGCACTCGCTCCTCAAAGTTGAGAAGATTGGTGGTAGTATAGAGAAGGCAGGTGTGAGCTCGGCTGGTGGCACTGCTCAGGAAACTACAGGCCTTATTGATGGAGAGTTGGAGTTTGGAGAGGGCAGTGTTGTCAGCTGCAGCATAGATAGGCAAGCCATAGTCCACGAGGGACAAGATGGAGGAGTTGATGGCCAACCTGAGGGCAGCCTGAGGCAGGCAGTCCCTGTGCTGGTATAGCAGGCCAATCCACGAGTTAATGGTGGCTGACAGGGCATTAATGTGGGTGTGGAAGGAGAGGGCAGTATCGAATGTGATGCCTAGGTACTTGTATGTGATCACTTGTTCTAGTGGGTGCAGAGTGCTGGGGATAATCAAGAGGGGGGTATTTTTAGCTTTATTTTTGTGGTGGGAGAAGAGCATTGATTTGGTTTACTTTAGGTTAATGACCAGTCTACAGTCTCCGAACCACCTTTCGGCTTGGTTGTAAGCTTGCTGGAGGGATAATTGGAGGGAGGTGGGATTGGGATGTGAGGCAATGAGGAGTGCATCATCGGCATAGAGGAGCATTTTATTGGTACATGAGCTGGGGATGGTGTTGAGTTAGAGACTAAAAAATATTGTACCCAGGATGGAGCCCTGAGGGACCCCGGTGTGAATGGGAAGAGTGCTAGAGAGGGAGCCGCTGATCTTGACACACTGGGATCTAGCAGAGAGGTAGCTAGAGAACAAGGAAATGGGACCACCAGATAAACAAAGTTGGTGGAGAGAGTCGAGTAGAAGGGGATGACAGACAGTGTCAAAGGCCTTGGAGAGGTCAATGAACACTGCTCCTGCAAGGCTGCCAGAGTCGACAGCAGCTTGCAGGTGTTGGGAGAATTCCAGGAGAGCCGTGGTTGTACTGTGTCCTGGGCAGAAACCGTCCTGTTCTGGGCACATAATGTCATAGTTGGTTAGGTATTTAGAGAGCTGGATCAACACCACTTTTTCAAGGGCTTTAGAGAGTGGGGGGAGGATGGAGATGGGCCGGTAATTGTTGGGGTGGATCGGTCCCCACTCTTATGTATGGGTGTGATTTAAGCAGTTTTCCAAGCACTTGGGAACTGACCCAGGCACAGAGACTGGTTTAGAAGGTCAGTCAGGAAGACTAGGACTTCATCCAAGACCATACGGAGGATCCTGGAGTCGAGGGGGTCACTGCTGGGGTTATTGCTGCCTAAGGTTTTTAGCAGGTGTGGCCTGGCTTCTTGGGGGGATAGGATGCACAGGTAGAATGATGGGCGATGCAGGACTGGAGGGAGAAAGGTGGGGATTGGGTCAAAGAAGCAGCTGGGGAGGACCGAGCTTAGGTCAGAGAAGGCAGTGTTAAGGCAATAGGCTATGAGGAGTGGATCTGTGGTGGGAGTGCCATTGATGGAGAGCTGATATGGTGGAGGGGAGTGGGACTTCCCATTTAGCTCTTTCATATTATCCCAGAAGGTCCGGGCTAAACCCCAAGTGGTAGTGAGGGTGGTCTGGTAGTGCTCTGCCTTGGCCCACCTAATGGCCCAAGTGCACTTATTGCATTCTGTGTTGTAGGGCTGTCTGTCAGACACCTTTCCAGATTCTGCAGCAATGTGCCAGAGATTATCTCTGTTTTTGAGTCTCTGGAGGAGGGGTGGGGTGATCCATGGGGCACTCCATTTTTTGGAGCGGATACTGGTGAGGGGCGAAAAGGTCACAAGCCTTACAGAAGGCATTTGTGAAGTGGTCAAGAGCTGAGTCAATGTCAGGGGCGCACTGGATAGGGGACCAGTCTAGCTGGGCTAGGTACTGTTTTAATTTTCTGAGGCTGCAGGGGCATAAACGGCAGTGTAGAGTGGCCTGGAACACTGGCTTCAGAATGGAGGATGACCAGAGACAGAGGACCGGGGAGTGATCACTAAGAGAGTTGGGGAGGACAGTGACATCCTGGATTTTGTAGGGACGGTAAGATATAACAACATCTAGGAGAGTGCTGGTGCCAGTAGAGTGGTTGAATCTGGTAGGCTGGGAGACTAACTGGGACATATCCAGGGCAGCAAAGGAGTCCCTTATATGGGATGCAGTGGAGGCAAACCAGTTAACATTGAGATCACCTAGGATGACTTGCTCCACTTTGTGAGGGAGAGATGTGAGATAGTCAATGAGGGACTGGATCGCTTGGTTTTGATTCCTCAGGGGTACGTAGGAGACCATGAGGAAGAGAGGGCCTTGGGTGGGGTCAGGTGTGATTTTTAAAGTGAGGGCTTGGGCTCCATAATCAAGTTTAGGAGCTGGGAGTGCCTGACCTATGAGAGAGTCCCATACGAGTAGTGTGCAACCACCACCGCGTTTGCCTATTCAGTCTTCCCTGTAGATGGTATATCCAGGGAGAGTGATAGCAGAGTCAGGGGTGGATTTGGAAAGCCAAGTCTCTACCAGTGCAATTATGTCAGGTTGATGTTGAATGACCCAGCACTGGAGGGCAGCAGATTTCTTTAGGAGACTACAAATGTTTAAGGATGCAAAGCGGAGGCCAGTTGCAGTACAGGGTTTAGAAGGGCTGGAAGCAATAGGTCCTGGGTTTGGGTGTACATTACCAGATAATAATAATAGCAGTGTAATTGTTCTGGTTAGTGGCCGGTGGTGATGGAGACCCTTGGGTAGACACCCAGCTGAGGACTTTAGAATCAGGGTGCATGGGATAGATAAAGTGTAAAGGGTGAGAATGGCAGGGGAGAGCTGGGTCCAGGTCAGGCCTTGGAGGCAGAGGGAGTGAGGGTGTTGGCAGCATGGGTGTGTTGGGGGGTCACGGGTGTGTCGAGGGTGGGGGATGGCAGAGTCACTGTTGGGTAGTCTGGGGATGAGGTGCCTAGTGTGGAGGAAAGGTGCTCCAGTCTATGAGAGGTCCATACCAAGAGGGTGAAGGAGAGCAGACTTAGTAATGGATTGTAGGTACCCATAGAAGTTGAGCAGTAAAGGAAGAGTGCCAGGAGTAGTAGAGAGTACGAAGATGTAGAGCAGCTTTGGAATGGTTGGGGGAAAAAACCTTTAGTGGGCGAAAAGACTATAAGCTACAAATGGGAAAAATCAGTATCAATCAGTAAAAGAGGGAGGGGCAAAAACAGATGAATAGTGATAGACTGACTACACAATAAGTGAAATGAGACAGGAACTATTTTGTGTTGGATTGGGTAAGTGTGCTTATAACTGGGCCCTCTAGTGGCTAAAGGATATAATCTGCTAATGGAAAAGTCAGCAAAAAGAACAGGCAGGGAGGTTCTGAAACAAGTTTGTTTTGGGGGGGGCACTGCAGCAGCCTCAATTAGACACTGAGGTCAAGGGTGCAGCCCACAGACTTACAGCTGTAAGAGAAGGGGCACAGCGCTCAGGGCAGATAGCAAAATCACAGTACCTTAAGACCTCTCTCAAAGCTTAAATAAACTCTTAAGAAATCTCTACATCAGACTAAACATTTCTTAAAGTAAGAAATCAAGAACATGTCAAGCAAAGGTCAGTCCTATTATTAATTTCTTGGCAGCAGTTCCAAGAAGACTTCTGGATTGCTGCACAAAGTGTGAGACACACTGGCAAACAGGGGCAAGTGATATTCCTCCAGGGGTAAATGCCAAAATTCAGGGTTCCAACCAGTACCTTGCTTGGAGGGTGAGCGTCTGGCAGCTTCACTTTGTTCTGTTTACCAAACTGCAGAATGCAGTTTGTTTGGGAGGAGAGAGCCCAAAAGGGCAGAGTTGTCCCCTTGTTTGGAGGGTGAGCGTTGGGCAGCTTCTCTTTGTTCTGCTTACCAAACTGCAGAATGCAGTTTGTTTGAGAGGAGAGAGCCCAGAAGGGCAAAGTTGTCCCTGTTAGAAGATATACAAAACATGACAGCTATAGGGGAGGTTCTGATAATGTGAGGCTTCAACATGACAGATACAGATCAAGCAATACCAGCAGGAAAATCAGCCTGAACTAGACACATAGTGGATTTCTTGCAGGGGGAGGGCCTCAAACAAGTGGTACAACAACCCACAAGAGACAGGGCTATCCTAGATCTAGTACTGACTAACAGGGAAATAATCACAGATCTCCAGGTAGGTCACCTGGGGGCCAGTGACCATCACATGGTATGGTTCAATTTGGCCACTAGAACTAAATCATCCCATTCCAAGGCAAAACTATGGGACTTCAGAAGACCTGACTTTGATAAGATGGCCAACAGAGTTAAGCTAGCCCTGGCAAGAAGAAATACAGGGAAGGGGGTACAGGGAGAGTGGACAAGCATTAAGGATGCAATACTTGAAGCAACATTCCATTGTGTTAGAGAGAAAAGAAAGTGCAAAAGAAGAAAGAAACCACTTTGATTCTCAATAATAGTAGCAGAAAAGGTTAAAGCCAAAAGGCTGGCCTTCAGGAATTATAAGGGAATGCAGCAGGATGAAGATAGGGAGGCATACCAAACTTCCCTAAGGGAAGCAGGGAAGGCAGTAAGGCAGGCAAAGGTCCAAACAGAGGAAATACTAGCATGAACAGTAAAATAAGGTGATAAGACTTTCAATAGATATATTAGTGAAAGGAGAATGTCCAGAGGGGGTATTGCTAAGATCAAAGGGGATAAGGGGGCATGGGAGGAGGAGGACCATGTAAAAACATCTATACTAAATAGATTATTTTGCTCAGTATTTACTGAGGAGCAGGTAGAGCAGAGCCCACAGCTCAGCACCATGGACACGGGGGGCGGAGGTGTGCTCTAGTGCCCTCACAAAAGAAAGGGTCTTACAAGAGTTCACTAAGCTCAGAGTGTATAAGACAATGGGACCTAAAGGCATACATCCCAGGGTACTAAAGGAGATAAGAGTGGAACTAGCAAAACCATTATCAGAACTGTTTAGTGAGTCTCTGAGCACAGAAGAGGTCCCAGAAGACTGGAGAAGGTCTCATGTGGGTTCCCGATCCACAAGAGTGGTAACAGGAAGGAGGCAGGGAACTACAGACCAGTCAGTCATACCGCAGTAGTGGGCAAGATTATGGAGGCACTCCTTAAGGAAAGCATAGTGCAACACCTGGAATCCATAGGAGCACAGGATCTCAGACAGCATAGGTTTACAACAAGAAGGTCCTGCCAAACTAATCTCATAGATTTCTTTGACTGGGTAATCAGAGTGGTGGACCAAGGGGGAGCAGTTGATATCACCTACCTTGACTTCAGCAAAGCTTTCAATACTGATCCACATAGAAGATTAATTAATAAGCTGGATAGGCTTGGGGTGGGTCAGAAGTTGGTCAACTGGGTGGCAAACTGGTTGGCAGGCAGAAAACAGAGAATGGTGGTAAACAGAATACAGTCAGAAGAGTTGCAAGTCACAAGTGGGTTACCTCAGGGATCAGTCCTGGGACCAGTCCTCTTCAATATCTTCATCAGTGACATTGCAGATGGACTGGAGGGTAAGGTTTGTCTGTTTGCAGATGACACCAAGATCTGCAACAGAGTATATGATCCAGATGGGGTGGGCAGAATGAGAAGAGATCTGGATGAATGGGCAAAATTGTCAGAAGAGTGGCAACTGGGGTTTAATGCAAGGAAGTGCAAGGTCATGCACATAGGGAAGAGAAAACCTGAAGCCACTTATAGGTTGGGAGGGGAGTCACTGGCAGTCACAAGGGAAGACAAAGACTTGGGCATCATTATCACAGATGACCTGAAATCATCCAAGCTGACCACTAAAGTAGTAGGTAAGGCTAGGGGGATGTTGGAGTGTATTAGTAGGGTATCACAAGTCATAAGAGGGAGGTAATAATCCCTCTTTACAAGACACTGGTTAGGCCTTATCTGGAGTACTGAGTGTAGTACTGGAGGCTGCACCTTCACAAGGACATTAACGAAATTGAGGCAGTCCAGAGAAGGGCAACCAAAATGGTGCAGGGACAGCATCAGAAAACATATGCGGACAGATTAAGGGAGCTCAATATGTATACCCTAGAGCAAAGTAGGGAGACAGGTGATGTGATTGAAACATTCAAACACCTTAAGGGCATTAACAAGGTGAAAGAGTCTAACATGTTTCAATTTAAGAAAAATAGCAGGACAAGAGGACACAGCATGATATTAAAGGGAGGCTGATTAAGGTGTAATGTGAGGAAGTTCTGTTTCACAGATAGGGTGGTGGATGCATGGAACAGCCACCTCAGGAAGTGGTGGATATGAATACAGTGCAGGGCTTCAAACAGGAATGGGATAGGCATAAGGGAGCAATACAGTTGAGTATGAATAGATAGACCATTGACAGAGCAAAGGCCGATGGCACATTCATAAGGTAGAAAAGGAAATGGGCAGACTGGATGGGCCTTGCAGTTCTTATCTGCCGTCAACTTCTATGTTTCTATGTTTCTATGTTATGCTTCAATGGAGCTACAATAGTTAGAGCAGCTTCTAGTACTGGTCAAGGACATTGCCAAAGTGACTAGTCAGGATGTAATTTTGAAACAAGTGTATCAGTATACACTGGAGGTTTGGCCACAAGGCACTACTTGTTTGGCTGAACTACAACCCTACTATACGAAGAGACAGCAGTTGTCCATTGCTGAGGGGTGTCCTCTAAGGGCATTGCATGTCATAGTACCCCAATGTTATCACTCAAATGTGCTAACTCTTTTGCATGCTGGCCATCCAGGCATTGGTAAAATGAAATCCCTGGTCAGACTTCACATATAGTGGCCTTCCATTGACAGAGACATATACCAGGTTGTGCAAAGATGTGAAGGTTGTGCTGTATCAATTGGAAAACCAGCAAGAGCTCCAGTTCACCATTGGGAACAACCGAAAAACCCTGGCAAAGTTGCATATTGATTTTGCAGGACCTTATTTCAATTCCATGTGGTTACTCTTAACTGATGCTTATAGTAAATGGCCAGAAATTCATCAAATGTCTTTGACAACTATTGAGAGTACCATTAAAGTGTTGAAATCTATCTTTGCTACACATGGTTTTCTGTAAGCGATTGTCTCAGATAACAAACCACAGTTCATGTCTGTTGAATTCCAAGCATTTTGCCAATGACGTGGTACCTGCCATGTTTTCTCACCTCCCTACCATCCAAGTTCAAAAGGCGAAGTGGAACGCCTGGTTCAGATTTTTTAAAATAGTGTGGACAAAACTAATCCTACTACACCGAAAGCAATACAAATAGCCCTTTTGGACTTTTTTGCAATGTATCGAACAACACCACATTGTGTCATGGGAATATCCCCTGCAGAATTGTTGTTTGGACATCAGATTCAAACTCAGTTGGACCTTCTTCACTCTCTAGGCTGTAAGTCAGTAACTGAAATGCTTCCTAAGACCAGATCCTTCAAACCCGATAATCTCATGTGGGTCAGGATGTATGCAGGCCTGAAGAGATGGCTAGAAGGCGTGGTAGAAAAAAAAGTTAGGAAATGTTTTCTATAGTGTTCGACTGACTAACCAGAGGACAGTGAAAAAACATGTGGACCAATTACGTACTAGAATTGAGACAGAACAAACAAGCATTTGTCAATGCCGAACGTTCGCTTGCAGGTGTTTGCAGTGGTGTTTGACATGTATGGTGCTTTACCCTAATACCCTGTGCGATTGCTGGTATTTGCACAATAAATTTTCAGCGTGACCTTTTTGTTATCCCCATTGTGTGCTACATAGGCGGAAACACGTTTTGGGCAGGATGTGAAAAATTACATCTGTACTGCTCATAAGGAAGTGTGGTAAAATGGCAATGTTGAAAATCTGGAGTGGAAATGTTGAAAATTCGCAAACCTACGAGCATGCATGGGAACTGTGCAATGTACGCTCGTAAAACAGTCATTGTTAGGAATTTTTTCACCAAATCGTCAACACTGGCATTTTAAAACCTCTGCTAATGAACAGTGTCACTGTGATTGTCTTACTGTGTGCCATACATTGATTTTGCACACCGACTGCGCTATTGTGCACTACATGGGCGGAAACACGTTTTGGGCAGGATGTGAAAAATGACAGCGGTACTGCTCATAAGGAGGTGTGGTAAAATGGCAATGTTGAAAATCTGGAGTGAAAATATTGAAAATTGGCAAACTTACGAGCGTGCATAGGAACTGCACAATGCACGCTCGTAAAACAGTTATTTTAAGGAATTTGTTCACCAAATTTTCAACATAGCCATTTTAAGATCTCTGCCCATGAACAGTGACACTGTGATTTTCTTAATGTGTCCCACACACTGAGTTCACACAGCGACTGTGCCATTGTGCGCTACATGGGTGGAAACACGTTTTGGGCAAGATGTGAAAAATGACAGCTGCACTGCTCATAAGGAGGTGTGGTAAAATGGCAATGTTGAAAATGTGGAGGGAAAATATTGAAAATTTCAAACTTACGAGCGTGCATAGGAACTGCGCAATGAACACTCGTAAAACAGTCATTTTTAGGAATTTTTTCACCAAATTTTAACACAGCCATTTTAAGAGCTCTGCTCATGATCAGTGTCACTGTGATTTTCTTAATGTGTCCCATACATTGAGTTCGCGACACCAACTGCGCCATTGTGCTACATGGCGGAAACACGTTTGGGTGAGATGTGAAAATGACAGCTATACTGCTCATAAGAAGGTGTGGTAAAATGGCAATGTTGAAAATCTGGAGTGAAAATATTGAAAATTCGCGAACTTATGAGCCTGCGTGGAACTGCGCAATGCTGCAGCTAGTAAAACAGTCATTTTTGGAATTTTGCCAAATTTTCAACATGGTTTTGGGACCCTTCTCTGAGTGATTCACCGTCATGGCTATTTCGGCCAGAAGGGTGATTTCATGCAGTGATTGTGCAGTGACTGCAAAATCACCCTTCAGGCCTGAATAACACCATGACAGTGACATCATTTATGAGAAGGGGTCCCAAAAAACCCATGCTGAAAATTTGGTGCAAAAATACCAAAAAATGCCTGAGATATGCAATAAAGTTGAAACCGCCCTATCTAGCCCATTATACAGCTTACCGGCATTTTCTCAGTTTGCGGTCGGCTTTGAAGAGTGCAGACGTGTCCCCAGTCCACCGAAGATCGTCGCGCCATGCCCGGAGGTAAGTAAGGGAGGTGAGGGAGGTGGGGAGGCTGGGTGCGCAGTGGGTGGGTGCGGGTTGTGGAGGGGGACTGAGACTACGTGACTGTTTTTTCTTTACAGGTTTTTTTTAAAAAGGACTACGTGGGACGCTTGCCATGCTGGGGTGGGCTCTCAGCGTGGCAGAAGATGGCTGGGGGCTGAGGAGCTGACGGGATTGGGCACCCCGTCAGCAAAAAAGGATGTTTGCCACGCTGGGTGGGCTCCCAGCATTGCAGAAGTGTGGCTTGGGGGTTGTGGAGCCGACGGGGATTGGGCACCCCATTGGCAAACAACGTTGCACACTTGGTGGGCTCCCCAGCATGGCACCAAAGCTTTGGGGGCTGCGTGATGCGGGGGCAGCACGTGACGCGAGGGGGGCAGCGGATTTGCAGTTGAGATGACAGCGGTGGTTTTTTGAAGCGAAGACCTGTCATGTAGAGCTCCTGCACCCATTGGTGCAGGGACCGCCACACCTGCTCACACGGAGCACTGATTGCAGTGGGAGAGGCACACCTCCAAAGTGTGCTACTCTCCCAAAACGTTCCTTGCGCATGCGCGCAAGCGAACGTAAAAAGAGATATCCAACATTATTTCTTCCAGAATAAGAACAGGAAGAGATAGTGGAACCACAGCAACTGAGACAAGATGTGGTTGATGCTAATCAGATTCCAGAGTAACATCCTCCAGTCCTACTACGTCATTCAGGACGTATGAGACATCCACCAAAGAGAATGGACTTCTAGAGATATAGCCTAATGACATAGACTAACTAAAAGGGACTTTGCAGAAATAACTTTAATAGTTTCATATTACTTCTGAATTATTGACTTACGTACTTTATAGCTAAGTCAGAAGGGATTGTTATGTGTAGTGCAGCTTCAAGAAATGTTAGACAGTACTGCTTTAAGAAATCTACTTCCTATGAGTCTTTCAGTGTGTGTGTTGAGAACAATTTCCCTTTATGTCTATGCTGAATGGAAGTAAACAGAGAAAGCCTAGATTTCTGTGTGATGTGTTTTCTTACTACCAAGACCCTGTTGTGTTTAAGGTACTTATTTTCAGCCACCAAATACAACAATAATGTTCTTGTTTTTCCTTTTGCCTTTGGTCAGTTCCTTAACGCAAAGGCTGGTTGTCTGCACTATGCCTTCCTTTAATTTTCTCCACTGTTCCTATTCCCCTCCCTGTTAGTCCTCCCCTGCTAAGCAGCCTCTGACACAGGCTCCCATTACTTTAAAATTCACCCTGCTAATGTCCAGAACCATCATCATCGAGTGGTTTGTCTTTAAACCTGTCTTAATGTAAAAAAATAATATATGTCTTGGAATGCTGTTAGAAGTGTTCCATTTATGCAAAATAGAATATCCCGGGAAGTCTTTAGAACTGTTCCCTGTACACAAACTGTATTTTAAAAATATGCTATTAGAAATGTTAGATATTTGGATGGTGTTAGACATGTTCCCTGTACACAAACTAAAATATCTTGGGATACTGTTTGAAGTGCTCCCTGTACACACATGGCAATATCTCAGTATTTTGTTTGAAGTGCTCCCTGCACACACACGCTACTATCTTAGGATTCTGTTAGAAGTGTTCCATGTATGCAAACTTTAATATCTTGGCATGTTGCTAGAAATGTTTCCAGTATACAAACTATAATATTTTGGGTGTGTTTAGAAGTGCTCCCTGAAGGCAAACTGTGTTATCTTGGGATGCTGTTGGAAGTGCTCACCATATGAAAATATTTTCTTGTGATACTGTTGGAAGTGCCGTGTATATATAAACTCTGACATCTTGGGCCCAAGAGGGCATTTTCTTTTTGTCATGAATTTCATACCCTGTATATATTTTGAGATGCTGTTAGAAGTGTTCCTTTTACACAAATGGCTATGTCTTGGTGTATGCATTGACCACCAGCTGACTAACTTGTTTACAGTGCTATCTGTGCTGCAGAGACTGGTGCTTGTGTGAATAGCTATATTATTTTGATGAGAAGTCTGTTCCAGCAGGCAATAGATACTTGCTTGAGACTGCAAGGACTTGTTGTGGTCTGCTGACTGGAGACTACATGGAGACACCTAGTGAACATAGTACCAGATAATCCTGGTAACTCCTGCAAACCCACAGCCATAACAATATATTATTAGTTCAAATCAAGGCTGAGCAGCCTGTTTTAATTTGAAATCCCGGGGACAACACGTGTGCTGCTGTTTTTTATTTATATTGTTTCTTTACAGTATTTCAAAGTTTATTTGTTCGACAACATATGTCATTAAAAAATTTAAAAAGGTTAGGGAATACATTAAATAAAATTTAAGAAGACAAAAAATACAATTGACATCCATGTATTAGATTGACAGTACAAGTCTCAGGTTGAAGTAATTCTCCATATATTTATTTATATATATTCTTAAATTTGATTAAACACAATTTTCAATAAATGAAATGCTCGTAGTATTCAGCCAGGAGACCAGGCTATGCAAGTTGTGGGAGTACATCGGAACTGACCATGTTCTTTTTTGAAAGATCACTACAACAGTTCTAAGAGTTTATATCCTAGATTAGAAACTGTACCATGAATAATTGAGAGATACCATGTTTATTGGTTATTAAAGTTTTGTTCTATGTCTTATTAATTCCTAAATGAATTTTGCCAAAGTGCTAGCTTGTTTATTATCTATAGAGTGAAGCAACATGTACAGTCAATCAGTTGGATTATTAGCATATGGCTGTGTTTAGTATTGTACATGGATTTTCTCCATTTACTATATAATGGGCAGTGAAGGATCATGTGTACAAGAGTCTTGGTGTGTCCGTTATTACATGGGTAGAAGATATAAGGTGGAACTTTTTTTCTGTCTTTATCACATCTATATACTAAAACATTAATCAGAAAAAGTTCAAATCTGGCCAAAGTGATCAGTCTCTTATATTCCGGTGAAACAGGGAGGGCCAGATATGCTTCTAATCCCTGTTTTTTCATTTATTGAAAGCCATGGAACCATCTTAAGTTTTTCTATTGCCAAAAGGTCTTCTTGTAAGGATATATCAAAGAGTCTTTCCTTAATCTGTTTTTGATAGGGTTTGTAATACTGAAACCTTATTTAAGTAAAGAGCCAAAGAGGTGCATAATGAACTTGAGATAATGTTTACATAAGGCAGTGTAACCAAAGAGAAACCCTTCTTGTGCCATTGTATTTTTTCTTCCATGGCACAGGGGGTTAACAGGGCAACTTTACTGTTTCTTTTTCTTAACCAATATAGCACAAATATTAAAATGGCCGTAGTTTTAAAGGGACACAGTCAACCTTTTTTTCCATCATATTATTAGGTAAAAACCCACATTTTATAATTACATTTTTTCTCTAAAATCGATTGATGTTGCAGGTTATTGTATCTGTCTCCTTGCTTATTAAGAACAAAAATGCATGGTAATATATAGATATGCCTTGCTTTGTTTCAGTTCAAATACTATATAGTACCTTGTATTAGCATCCCATTTATTTCGCTGTATCAGCTGTTCCAGTGCTATCCCGCCGCTTTGATTTAGCACTCGAGATATGGGAACAGCTGATGGTATATAAACTCTTCAAAGTGCACTCTGTTAACTTTCACAGCATTGCACTGTGAAATACTGAATGAGTACATGTGACAAGATGTCTGTTCTTATCTGGCTAAACAGCAAGAGAGGGTTGAAACAAAAGTACCCGGTTGACCTTAGTAATGTAAATTCTGACGAGCTGTCGGCAAGCTCTGGTATCAAACTGAATGTTGCTGCTGCTGTTAGCCATGAGCTCGCTGCCACTCAATCACCTCCAAGAAAGAAAAGAGCCACCTCATATCAATTTTACAGCCCTGAGGTCAGGTATAAGCTTGGTCGTTATGGAGCAGAAAATGGTGCCATGTCTGCAGTTCATTACTACTCCCTCAAACACAGTGGTACAGTAAATGAAAGCACTATTAGAAAATCAAGTGTGACTACTTACCAACAGACAGAGGTTGATTTTAAATGTTGTGCTGCAACACATATGAAACTTTGCAACCCCGTTTATTTCACAGACTCCTTAATTTCTCTTGATACCACCGTGTAACAAAAATAGCGAAATATAAATTCCAGCGAAATAAAGCTACTATACAGTAATTGAACTACTTTTAGCACACACTTTTTGAACATTAGAAACACCCTCAAACAATGCAGCCACTCATGATCCAATAGTCTTCTCTACTCCCACTGCTGAGCTTGGGGGCCCCCCTCCTCGCCAGGCCAGTCGCCCACATATTTAATGCCTCACTTATCTCGGGGATCATACCTGACATTTGGAAAGTTGCCAAGATTGTCCCTGTGCACAAGCAAGGAGACCCCAAGGATATGAAAAATTACCACCCCATTGCCATACTCTTGGCAGTCAGTAAGCTCCTAGAAAAGGCTGTTGCCTCTCAACTCTCCCACTCCGTTCAGGGGTATTCAGTTCTCTCCCATGCCCAGCATGGCTTTAGAAAGGGGCATAGCACATCGACAGCGCTTGCCGTAGTTACCTCTGAGATCCGGTCAGCCACCGACCAAGGCAAACTGATCAGAGCCATCTTCGTTGACCTCTCTAAGGCCTTCAATCGTGTTGACCACTCCCTCCTCCATTCCACTCTACAGTCCATCGGATTCTCCCACCGAGCCCTTGCATGGTTCTCTGACTACCTTGGGGGAAGGCAGCAATATTCTTGCTTCACCCACGCCCTCTCTGCCCTTTCCCCCATCACCCTCAGGTTCCCCAAGGGATCTGTCCTCAGACCCATTCTGTTTTCCCTATTCATCAATCGGCTGCCCTCCGTTGCTACCCATGGGCACATAACCCTATACGCGGATGATCTTGTCATATTGTACAGTTCTCCGGACATGTCTAGCATAAACATGCACCTGAACTCTGACTTCACTAGTATCCAGAACTGGCTGGTGGGGCACAAACTCACCATCAACCTGGATAAGACCCAGACCATGCTCTTCGGGTCTTTGGCCAAAACCAATGCCAGCCCCACACCCCTAATGATTTATGGGGCTAATGGCACCCTCCTGCCAGTCCCTGTTGCCATGAAGTACCTAGGCATTACCCTCGATCTGCAACTGGATCTTACAGTGCACCTTAGAAATGTCTGTAAGGCCACTAACAGGAAGCTTGGACTTGCATACAGGGCTAAAGATTGCCTCACCCCTGCTGCTCGCCTCACCATTGCCAGGGGGATACTCCTGCCCACACTTTGCTACGGGCTCATAGCCTTTGCCATGGTCCTGAACTCTAGCCTTGCTAAGTGGGATACTGCATACAACAACATCTGCTACTTCATCCCCTCCGCTTCTCACCTCACGCATTGCTGTGAGCTATACTCCAGGCCAGAAAAACACAATCAGTTTTTCCTTGGCAATGTTGTTGACAACATAGTCAGAATGTCCACTCCTCCTGCACTAGCCCTCCCCCTCAAGCATGATACCCTCACCTACAACCTATGACCTAGCACTACACAGGTCCGCCTGGTTCCTAAGAGCCGTACTCTCACTGGCAACCGGGCCTTCTCGGTCTGTGCACCTAGGCTGTGGAACTCCCTTCCCGCACTTGTATGTGCATCTCTCTCCCATCACTGCTTCAAAACCTCACTCTGGAACTTCCTCAAATCCGCAGCTGCCTGTCTTTGTGCTACATAGTTCCAGAATTGTCTCCTCCTCCTCCTCCGGTTACTCTTGGGAGACTGTGGGTTGATTCACTGCCCACGGCTAATCTATGATGGTTACCTGCATTATTGCACTTAAGCCCTCCCGGGGGGGGGGCTACCCTGGCTAAACACTTCCTGCCTCTAGCTGTTCAAGAAGTGTAGCGTTTCTCTCTAATGATAGGCACTCATGAAATGTCATGTATTTTGTTGTACTCCCTGTCATGGTGTTTTCCTGGTGCTTACCCACCTCCCTACTGCCGATTTATATCCTGTTTGCTGTATACCTTACCTTGCTATGTAATGACAGTGTACCTTATTGCTGTTCCACCCACTTGTACATGGGCCTGAATGTACCCTGTCCCTGTATTGTGTCTCCTATGTACTCTGTAACCTCCCGGGTCGCACCTGAAAATAGGCACATGCTGTCTAGTGTGCTAACCTGGTTAACAAAAGCAAATAGACAAATAAATGAGCAGTTAGATTATGCTTGGGATGTTACTGAGTCCAGCAAAGATGCATAGGGAGCTGGTCAAAGAAACACGTTTTGGTGTGGTAACACTAATATAGTGAGTAGTCAATTTTTCACTTTTTAAAAGAAAAAAGGACCTGAATCAAACTACCAACTGCATGAACAATCTCTATAGCATGTGAGCAATCACAAAAATCTGTTTTTATTTAAACTAGGGATAATTTGAGGCCCAAGGGGGTTGACAGTACTTTTTCTAATAGATACCCTCACCAATTCCACATGAGCCACACAGGATTCAAACTTGGGATTTTTAACCATGTTTTATAATAAAAATTGCATGTTTTTTCTATATTGTTCATAACTTGGAACCCCATACCTCTACTTCATATGAACTAATTGGATTTAACTTAGGACTTAGGGGCAGACTGAATGGGATGAGTGGTCCTTATCTGCTATCATTTTTCTATGTTTCTATGTAACTTCATCTCTGCTGCTTTTAACGTGGGATTATGGACCACCCTCCATACCTGGAGTTAAATTTTTAATATACCACTAGCATTCAGTCTCACTTTATCTGCTTGAGTATTTATGTGGTGTGTCCTATTACCCGTATGATGGAGCAGGTTCCCAAGGTATGCATATTGATTGACTTGTTCAATTTGGTTTTTATAAATCAGTTCAAATCTCATCCACTGAAATCTAACCAATGTTGCTGTTACAAGTAAAACTGGTTAAAATTTGCATATTAGGCCTCAACCTGTGACCACATGACCTTCTATGAAGTATTCCTTAAATATTGCTCAATAAATTGTGTTTCATGTCTTGTTAAGAACTTTGTGGACTAATAACGCCATACACCTCTGTATGATGAATGTATTGTCGCTACTTAACTGTATAATGGATGTGTTTCTGCTCTATGTTTCTCTGTATTTAACCCCAGGTCACCCATGAAAAAGGGACCACCTGGTCTAGGTGGGCCTACCTGGTTACCAAAATAAAAAGATAAATTAAGTACGAGTCATTTTTATAGGTACCAAAAAACATGAGTTTGGATTTGGACAGATTTAGCCTGAATCTAAAAGAAGTACAGGATTCTTAAACTGTGTACAGTTTTCTCCGCATTCTGAATTTGGATAGTGATAAAAGAACCAGAGCATCCACATAGAAACCTAGAAACCTAGAAACATACATTTTGACGGCAGATAAGGACCACTTGGCCCACCCAGTCTGCCCATTTCCCTACCTATTGGATGAGCTGCAGATCCTAGTTAACCAGCAGCCTACTTCTTCCTACCCCCACCCCCTAGAATTGCCTTATAACTGTCGCATGCATGCTTGAATTCCACCACTGTTATTGACTCCACAACCTCCTCCGGAAGGCCATTCCATGCATCCACAACCCTCTCTGTGAAAAAATACTTCCTTAAATTACCTCTGAGCCACCCCCCTTCTATCTTCAAATTGTGCCCCCTTGTTCTTGCACACCTCTTTTTTTGAAAGATGCTACCCTCTTGGACTTTGTTGATTCCCTTGAGATCATTGAAAGTTCTATTATGTCCCCCCTCTTCCTCCTTTCCTTGAGGCTATACATATTCAGCTCCTTAAGTCTCTCTTCATATGTCTTCCGGTGCAGACCCTGCACCATTTTAGTTGCCCTTCTCTGGACAGCCTCCATCCTGTCTATGTCCTTGCGGAGACTGGGTCTCCAGAACTGCACACAGTACTTCAGATGGGGTCTCACCAGCTGTCTGTACAGAAGGATAATAACTTCCTGTTTTCTACTGGTGATGCCTCTCCCTATGCATCCCAGTATCCCCCCAGCCCTCCTTGCTGCCCTCTCACATTGCTTGC
This sequence comes from Neoceratodus forsteri, assembly GCA_016271365.2. Lineage (NCBI taxonomy): Eukaryota > Metazoa > Chordata > Ceratodontiformes > Ceratodontidae > Neoceratodus > Neoceratodus forsteri. The sequence continues at coordinate 110,077,462 of CM057455.1, read as the reverse complement.
CCACCTTTAGGTCATCTGATATGACTACCCCCTGGTCCCTTTCCATTTTTGTTGTTGTTAGTATCTCAGCCCCCATTGTGTACTCTTCCCCTGGGTTTTTGTTTCCCAGGTGCATTACCTTGCACTTCTTAGCATTGAATCTAGGGTGTCATACATTTGACCATTCCTCTAACCTTGCCAAGTCCCTTCTCATCCTTTCCACCCCACCTTGTGCATCAACTCTGTTGCAGATCTTTGTGTCATCTGCAAAGAGAGATACTTTTCCTTCCAGTCCCTCTGCAATGTCGCTTATAAAGACATTGAAGAGGACCGGTCCTAATACTGAACCCTGCGGTACCCCACTAGTAACCCCCCTTTCTTCAGAGTGGACTCCATTTACTATTACTCTCTGTGTCCTATTCTGTAGCCAATTCTTTACCCAGGCTGTCATCTTGGGACCCACTCCCAGGCTGGCTAACTTGTATATTAATCTTTTGTGTGGGACTGTGTCAAATGCCTTGCTAAAGTCTAGGTAGGCCATGTCCACAGCCCCTCCCTAATCTACTACTTTGGTCACCCAGTCAAAGAAATCTATCAGATTTGTCTGGCATGACCTTCCCATTGTGAATCCATGCTGCCTTGGGTCCTGAGCCCTTCTGGCCTCTAGTTACTCAACAATTCTTTCCTTCAGAAGTGATTCCATCCCATTTTCCCTACCACTGAGGTTAAACTAACAGGTCTGTAGTTTTCTGCTTCTGCCTTGCTCCCACTTTTGTGAAAGGGGATCACGTCTGCCCTTCTCCAGTCCTCAGGTACCACCCCATCCTCCCATGATTTGTTAAAGAGAGTAGTCAGTGGTGTCACTAGTTCTACCCTTAGTTCTTTTAGAATTCTGGGATGAATCCCATTAGGCATCATTGCTTTGTCCACCTTCAGTTTTAAGAGTTCTTTCAGAACCCTTTCTTCTGTAAATGGGCTGGTATCAACTTCTGTATCCAGAGTGTTTCTACTGTTTGTTTTAGGTACCTCCCCCACTTCCTTTGAAAATACTGAGCAAAAATATTTGTTAAGTATCTCTGCCTTTTCACAGTCACCCTCTGCCTGCCCTCCCTCCTCTTTTTAAGCCTCACTAGCCTCCTTGGTCTTCCTTCGCTCCCTGATGTACCTATAAAGGTTTTATCCCCTTCTTAACTAAGTTGGCTATATTTTCCTTGGTTTGGGCCTTTGCTGTTCTGACTGCCTTCCCAGCTTCCTTTTGCTTTAACTGATACAGTTCCCTGTCCTGCTCCTTCTGTGATTTCTTGTACTTCCTGAATGCTTCCTTTTTCTCTTGAACCTTCACTGCCACTTCCTTTGAGAACCATAGTGGTTTCTTACATTGTTTCATTTTGTTAATTTGCTTCACACAAAGACTTGTTACCTCTGTGATGGCAGTAAAAGACAGTCTCTCTCAGTTATTTTTGGTGAGTAGAAACTAGGATCAGTACAGATGGACAAAAGATTATTTGTATAAAAATTGTAAAGATGGGGCCAGTATGCACCTTTGCTTTCCCCCAATGTTAGCTAATATTTGTTTTGAAAGGTTACCAACATTATTGTATCTTATAAATGTCACATTGTTTGGTTATAGCTAGATTATTGGTATAAGTAATGCATGATCTATTCCATAACTCATTAGAATCTGCCACAGCAATTATCTATCCACTGAATCAAATGTTACAAATGTCACATTGTTGTCTACAGCTAGATTATTGGTATAAGTAATACATGATCTATGCCATAACTCATTAGAATCTGTCACAGCAAGTGTCTATCCACCAAATTAAACTTGTTACAAATGTCACATTTTTGTCTATAGCTAGATTATTGGTATAAGTAATACATGATCTATGCCATAACTCATTAGAATCTGTCACAGCAATTGTCTATCCACCGAATCAAACATGTTACAAATGTCACATCTTTGTCTATAGCTAGATTATTGGTATAAGTAATACACAAACTATGCCATAACTCATTAGAATCTGCCACAGCAATTGTCTGTCCACTGACTCAACTGTGTTACAAATGTCACATTGTTTATATATAACTGGATTAGTGGTATAAGTAATACATGATCTGTGCCATAACTCATTAGAATCTGTCACAGCAAGTGTCTATCAACTGTATCAAACGTGTTACAAAAATCAACAAATTTGTCAAATAACTGGCTTTTTCTTATACTGATTTATTTGTTGCATAACCTAAATATGATCAACTGTAGAACATGTTTTTTTAAATCTGCCTGAAATGGTGACACTATATTATTTCATCAACCCAGATAAATGATTTGATTAAAAATAATTCTAGAATATATTTTGGGATACACTGAACTGTCCACCTGCTGCGTGACTGTTTTTTGTAGTGTGACAGATGTGGAAGTGGTTTATTTTTACTTTATGTTAAATTGAACCTGCAGAACTGAACTGTGCTTGCTGTGGCCAGGCAACAGTGCCTAGCTAACTCAGGAATTCTGGGGGCTCTGTACACACCACATAAATACTTAACTCAAACTGTAGTTTTGTATGTTTCAGCAGTCCAAGCATACAAAAGTAAACGAGGTAAATAAACCAAATCTAACTCACAACACTGGTCATAGGTTAGCATTTTGGGCACTGTAGAGGTGGTTACCAGCATTTGTTTTTACTGCTTTCAGCAGAGTGTTTCAGTGAATTCTAATGAATTCAGTGGGCCTAGGGAATGGAGTGGAGTCACAAGACTGGTACATGTATATCTGGATCTCAGGTAGAGAAGTCTAGCCCCGAGTGAGTGGGATGAGTGCATGCAGGGCTAGTGTGCAGGCAACATGCACAGAGACACTTGCGTCTGTGCATGTGTCAAGCGTATCAGGAGCGGTAGTCAGGAACAGGACTCACAACTCTGTGGAACTATTCAGTACATCATCCTGATCTACCACTGGGGACTGTGTCACCTTAGTAGGAATGCTAGAAAGGGGAAGGGGTTCACTAGTGTAATCTAACTTGCAAATAATAACCTAATGTAGTGACACCAAGTAAGTACCAGTAGTAGCCAAACTGTGGTTACCCCATTATATTCTAACATCACTGGGATCGGTGCAATAAAATAAAAAAGCAACTATGGATGTCAATGTAGTTACATAATCAACAGAGGAAATGGGGATCAGATGCTCTGCATGTAGAATGTTTAGTACAAACGCTGAGTCACTGTTTGGGATTTACAGTTGTGCAAACTGCTTCGAGATAGTGATCTTGAAAGAACAGCTGTTACAAAGCAGTTCTGAAATATAGCAACTAAAAGCAAAAATAGAGGAACAAAAGCAGAACATCATAAATAAAACTATTACAAACGAGGGCACTAGTACTAAAAGACAGAGACCAGCTGAGGAAGAAGGGAAGGGAACATTGTTTAACCAGGAGTAGAACACTAAGCCGAAGCTTGTTTCCAGATGTGACCTGGGAACACAAGGAAGTTAAGTGACTTGCTCACGATCACACAGTATGCACATAGGTGGCTGTGGTATTCAAACTCAGGTCTCCAGCTCAGAGTCTTAACCCACTGTGCTATACTGCCTCCTGGCAGGAAGAGGGAGGGGTGGATTGGAGTATAGCAGAAAACAGAAAAAGATCAAAAAAAGATTGCAGATCACTGGGAGCAAATATAGAGCTATCAAACATCTATAAATCCCCAGTGAACTAAATTGACACCATAGAAAACCAGATGCAGGAGCTTCTAGATATAGCAAATGGTGAGGCCCCGAATCTCCCACTAGATAGCCATATAACAAATGACCTAACACAAGGCAACCAAGAGGAGCAGCTGAAGATATCTGAAATTACACCTCACCTAGCACTGAAACCACTACCATAGAGACTGACATCATTCCAGAACAGATATACATTTTCAATGATTCTACGACTAAATTCATGGATAGGTACTCGACAGGAGGGAATAAACTTAATACAAATAGCTGTTCATATAGTGGATCATTAATTGGGGACATTGCTAAAATTATCCTGGGCATACAAACTGGGGTTGAAAACCCAAAGACTGTGTTACTACATGTCTGAACCAAAGAACTAGATAGCTTCCCTATGGATGAGGCAATAAAGGAAGTGTAGAAGTTATAATACAACAGCAGCAATCGGCTGTTTTTTACTAATAAAATATGGTTTAAAAAATATTGGCGTCCTGACTATTGGCTTGCGTGTGCACAGAACAAGGCTCGATACTTGTTAAGTATGTTCCAGTAGCACCACAGCTCCGAGTGCGCACTCTCTATGCAATACTGTGTTACTACATGCCTGGACCAATGAACCAGATAGGTTCCCTATTGATGAGGCAATAAAAGAAGCTTAGAAGTTATATACAACAGCAAACAAGTTTACTAGCAATCTTATTCTCTCAGAGGTATTGCCTGTCCCCAGGGCTACTTGGAAAAGAATAACAAGAATTAAAAAATATAGAACTGGTTTAGATTATGGAGCTCAGATAAATCAATCAATCAATCAATCAATCAATTAATAAAGTCTTTATTTAACCAGGCATTCATCATTGAGCAGAAGCTCATTTGCAAGATGGACCTGGGTGGAGCATGAACAATTGTATTTACAGGTCAACACAGATATTTACAAGGCAATACAGATAATACTCTTTACAGAGAGGAAGAAAAAGAAGTTCATATGTACATAGAATTATACAGATATTGTACAGATTACACAGTATTTACATACATAGAAGTGTCTATAGGAAGATAAAGCAGGTTATCTAAGGTTGCAGGAGGAAGTAACGGAAGAAAAAAATAAAAATAAAAATATACACCAGGTAGAGGTGAAGGTAGGGGGGTAGGGGGGAAGGAGGAGGAGGTAGAGGGAGAAAGGCTAGGAGGGCACGATGCACAGAAAGGAGTTGGTAAAATGGGATGTAGAGATGGTGGATGGAGAAAAGGAGTATGTGTGAGCCCCGGGATTGAATGCTATAAAGTATGGGGCATGGTAGGATGTCACAACCCAGGGTAGTGAGCTCCTATCAGAGGTTGGGAAAGGAAGAATAAGGGGATGGATGGGCCTAGTGTTGATAAGACAGGGGGATAAGAGAGAGAACAATTAGGCTGGTGAGGAGCAAGCTGGGGGGTCAGTACTTAAAATTGAGTCTAGGTGTGGCTATATACCAGTGCAGACACCAGTACTGGGCAGGGTCGGACTGGCCCACCTGGATACCTGGAAATTTCCAGGTGGGCCCCCCTCAGTTGGGTAAGTGGTTACCTTCTGAACTCTGAAAACTTTTGCATTTATCTTCTTTTTTCTAATTAAATGGGGTATCTGGGACACTGTTGATAAATGTAAGATGCAAACACAGAGCTAGTGTATCAGATTGAAGTGGAATATTGATACGAGTGTGACAACCTGGGCCCTCCTCTATTGATTTTCCAGGTGGGCCCTTGCATCTTCTTTCCAGGTGGGCCCTCTGTACCCCAGTCCGACCCTGGTACTGGGTCTGAGTGGGTGAAGCAGTTACACACTTCTCTGATTGTATGGAAATAAAGCATCTTGAAGGCATTTATACCGATTAGAGTGCTTAATTTGAGGTTTTGTAGATGGATTCCATAAGGTGGGTAGCACTGAAGCTTATGGCTGCCCTGCCAAAGCGGGATTTTGCTTTGGGTACTTTAAGTGTAATAGCTGAGTAACTTCTTAACGCATATTTCCCAATTATACTCAGGGGAAGACAGCAGGAGATATAGTAAGGCAGCTTATTAGAGATGGCTCTATAGGTCCAGAGATCGGCATTTCTGTGGCGCCTGAACTTTAGTGATGTCCTCCCCACTGCCGCATATAGGGTGCAGTGATGCGTGTCGAAGAGGAGTCCCATTATAAACCTCAGTGCTCGATGGTAGAGTGTGTCCAGTTTAGCCATGTAAGAGTTGGGGCATTGGCTGTAGAGGAAGTCAGCGTAATCAACCAATGATAGGAAAATGGATTGGACCAGTTGTTTCTTGGCATCTCTTGTGAGAAATTGGTTGATTCTAAAAAACAGTCCAAGCCTTTGCCGAAGTCGTTTTAGCAAGTCCTCGATATGTTCAATGAAGGAGAGTCTTTGGTCTATCCAAACTCCAAGATACTTGAATTTTGTAACAAATTCTAGTTTTTCACCTAGAACTGTGGTAATTTGGGGAACTGTCCCACTGGACACACGGTTAGCTGTACGGATAAAAGGGGAGATAAGGGCATAAGAGTCATAAAAACCTTAGTGAAGGAAGTCTGCACCTTAATAGGAGGGGTACAAGACTCCTAGGGAACATATTTTATAATGAAATTAATGCAGATGATAGGAACCAAAAAAACTGAAGGTACAGGGCAGATAAGGTGCCAAAAGTGCAACATACAGTGATAACTTCAAAAACGAATCAGTTAACTAGGAGAACTCTTGATCCTTCTTATAAATGCAAGAAGCCAGAATGTGACCCAAAAAGCTAAATTTCAACTATTATTCATAAACAAAACCATAGATGTGGCAGTGGTTACAGATACCTACGGGTCAGACAGCTCCACCTGGAATAAACACATACCAAGATATCCTGTGTACAATTACTGGAATTACTGGGACAAAAGAAGGCACAAGGGCTATTTTGATTGCTCACCTCAAACAGAGGATCTTTAGTTACTACAGTAATGAGAATTAATCCATAGGTCTAAATGGAATTTGAATAAATCAAAATTAGCTAAATTAATCAGGTCTTGTGGTAACGAATTCCAATATTTAGCAACTCTGATGGAGAAGAAATGATCACGTTTCTTTGTATCTGCCCACTCTACAGCTAATTGTAGATGGTGACGTCTACCCACCATTCTTTTGTCAGCAAAAGTGAGTCCACAATGATTCATTAGAGTGGGAAATATAAGTAGTTTGTAGACAAAGAGAATATACCCCTTATATCTGCAGAGATTGGGTAGGTGTGATGGGGGTGTCACCCTTTATGTAAAAAATGGCATCCAGTGTAGAGAAATAATACAGGATGAGGAAGGAGAATCACAGTACTGCACATCATGGGTCAAAGTAGCAAGATGTAGAAATAAAAACCTTAAGGTTGGGGTCTGTTATAGACCCACACAATAAACACAGCAATAGAGTCAAGCTATACAAAGGCAAAAGTACTGGACTTTAGGAGGGCTGACTTTGCCAAAATGGGTGAGTACCTAAGGAATGCACTAGCAAATGGGCAGGAAGGAGGGGTGGAAGAACAATGGTGAATAATAAAAACTGCCATCACAGAGGTAACAAGCCTTTGTGTGAAGCAAATAAACAAAACAAAACTATGTAAGAAACCACTATGGTTCTCAAAGGAAGTGCAGTGAAGGTTCAAGAGAAAAAAAGCATTCAGGAAGTACAAGGAATCACAGAAGGAGCAGGACAGAGATCTGTATCAGTTAAAGCAAAAGGAAGCTGGGAAGGCAGTCAGAACAGCAAAGGCCCAAACTGAGGAAAGGATAGCCATCTCAGTTAAGAAGGGGGATACAACCTTTTATAGGTACATCAGGGAGCAAAGGAAGACCAAGGGAGGGTTAGTGAGGCTTAATAAAGAGGAGAGAGGGTGGGCAGAGGGTGACTGTGAAAAGGCAGAGATACTAAACAAATATTTTTGCTCAGTATTTTCAAAGGAAGTGGGGGAGGTACCTAAAACAAACAGTAGAAACACTCTGGATACAGAAGTTGATACCAGCCCATTTACAGAAGAAATGGTTCTGAAAGAACTCTTAAAACTGAAGGTGGACAAAGCAATGGGGCCTGATGGGATTCATCCCAGAATTCAAAAAGAACTAAGTGTAGAATTAGTGACACCACTGACTACCCTCTTTAACAAATCATGGGAGGATGGGGTGGTACCTGAGGACTGGAGAAGGGCAGATGTGATACCCCTTCACAAAAGTGGGAGCAAGGCAGAAGCAGAAAACTACAGACCTGTTAGTTTAACCTCAGTTGTAGGGAAAATGATGGAATTACTTCTGAAGGAAAGAATTGTTGAGTATCTAGAGGCCAGTGGGGCTCAGGACCCAAGGCAGCATGGATTCACAGTGGGAAGGTCATGCCAGACAAATCTGATAGATTTCTTTGACTGGGTGACCAAAGTAGTAGATCAGGGAGGGGCTGTGGACATGGCCTACCTAGACTTTAGCAAGGCATTTGACACAGTCCCACACAAAGATTAATATACAAGTTAGCCAGCCTGGGAGTGGATCCCCAAGATGACAGCCTGGGCAAAAAATTGGCTGCAGAATAGGACACAGAGGTAATAGTAAATGGAGTCCACTCTGAAGAAGGGGTTACTGGTGGGGTACCACAGGGGTTCAGTAATGGGACGTCTCTTCAATGTCTTTATAAGCGACATTGCAGAGGGACTGGAAGGAAAAGTATGTCTCTTTGCAGATGACACTAAGATCTGCAACACAGTTGATGCACAAGGTGGGGTGGAAAGGATGAGAAGGGACTTGGCAAGGTTAGAGTAATGGTCAAATGTATGGCAGCTTAGAGTCAATGCTAAGAAGTGCAAGGTAATGCACCTGGGAAACAAAAACCCAGGGGAAGAGTACACAATGGGTGCTGAGATACTAACAACAACAAAAATGGAAAGGGACCAGGGGGTAGTCATATCAGATGACCTAAAGGTGGGCAAGCAATGTGAGAGGGCAGCAAGGAGGGCTGGGGGATACTGGGATGGGATGCATAGGGAGAGGCATCACCAGTAGAAAACAGGAAGTTCATATCCCTCTGTACAGACAGATGGTGAGACCCCATCAGGAGTACTGCGTGCAGCTCTGGAGACCCAATCTCCGCAAAGACATAGACAGGATGGAGGCTGTCCAGAGGAGGGCAACTAAAATGGTGCAGGGTCTGCACTGAAAGACATATGAAGAGAGACTTATGGAGCTGAATATGTATAGCCTCGAGGAAAGGAGGAGAGGGGACATGATAGAAACTTTCAAGTACCTCAAAGGAATCAACAAAGTCCAAGAGGGTAGCATCTTTCAAAAAAAAAGTGTGCAAGAATAAGGGGCACATTTGAAGATAGAAGGGGGGCGGCTCAGAGGTAATTTAAGGAAGTATTTTTTCACAGAGAGGGTTGTGGATGCATGGAACGGCCTTCCGGAGGAGGTTGTGGAGTCAAAAACAGTGGTGGAATTCAAACATGCATGGGACAGTCATAAGGCAATTCTAGGGGGTGGGGTAGGAAGAATTAGGCTGCTAGTTAACTAGGATCTGCAGCTTATCTATTAGGTAGGGAAATGGGCAGACTGGGTGGGCCAAGTGGTCCTTATTTGCCATCAAAATCTATGTTTCTATGACCCCCCCAATATAGATACACTTGACAATGCAAAACTTATAGATAATATTTCCAGGAACATAAGTGACAAGGAGAATTTGATTATGGAGGATTTTAATACACCAGGAATTCAGTAGGCAAGAGGTACAGCTTCTACCCAACAGAAACAAACCTTTCTGAATGAATGTGTTGGAAACAGGCTTTTCCAGGTGATAGACAAACCAGCAAGGAAAGGTACCATACTGGACCTGGTACTAACAGATAAGGATGAGGGGGTACAAAAGATAGAGTTATTAGAACCACTTAAATTTTGTGACCGCAATGTAATACACTTCATCCTAAATTCAACACCAGTTACACTGCAGGGTTGCACATGCATTAGAAATTACAGGATGGCGGATTTTGAATCCATAAGAGCCAAACTAAATAAATGGATATGGGACGAGAACAGCATATCCGTAGATCAATTGTTGAATAAATTAAAACTAAAGCTGGTAGATCTGGAAGACAAGTATGTTAAATGCAAAGCAAAATACAAGAAGAGAGGGAGGGTTCTGCTATGGTACACAAGCAGGGTAAGCTTGCAACTAAAGAAAAAGAAACAGTTATATAACGCCATGAAAATAGACAATACTGGATATAATAAAGACAAATACAAGCCCCAATTAAAAAATGCAAGTATATTATCAGGTAGGCCAAAAAAATGACAGAATTTAGACTGGCACACACCAAAGATAACTCTTACGTGTTTTTACTCTTATGTAAACAACAAAACTGTTACTAGGTCAAAAGGACCCATTAAACTAGAGGATATGGAATGCAACAACCCAGACTTTATGGCAACCGAATTTAACAAATATTTTTGCTCGGTATATGTTGGAAGCAACAACAAAAATGGAACAAATAATGACGAGACTGGCAGAACTAGTATACAGAATATGGGGCAGCCTAATGAAATTACAGAGGAAGAAATGATAGCTGTAATAAATAATGTTGATACTATCAGATCTGCAAGTCCAGACAAACTGCACCCAAGCCTGCTCAAGGAGGTCAGCCCATGGCCGGAAAAACCCTTATTGAAACATTTTAACCTATCACTAAAAACTAGGGATATACCAGGTGACTGGAAATCAGCCATAGTTATCCCTATTTTTAAGAAGGGGGACAAGACAAAGATGTTCAATTACAGGCCTATTAATTTGTTGACCATAGTGGGCAAAATGATGGAGACTATAATTAAAGAAAAATCGAACAAGACGTACTGTGTACAAATCATACTGATAATACCCAGCATGGGTTTTGGAAACACCGATCCTGCACGACTAACATGTAAGTGTTTTACAAGACAGTAAGTTCCCTATTTGATGATAGAAAACCAGTGGATGTGATCTGTCAAGACTACCAAAAGGCCTTTGACAAAGTGCCACACATCACCCAGGTATAAAAACTGAATAAACAGGGCATCCAACCATATATACTTAGGTGGGTTGAATCCTGGTTTTAGGACACAACTCAGAAGGTTAAAATTAGGGGGATATATTTTTCAGAAAATGGAAAGGTGACTGGAGGAGTCCCCAAGGGATCAGTCCTTGCACTAGTACTCTTCTCTGCCTTTATAGTTGATATGGTTAAATCTATTAGGAACCTATGTATTAAATTTGCTGATGAGTCCAAGCTAGGGGCAGAGGTTAAGACAGATGTGCAAGTAACATCAGTGCAGCAGGATTTGGATAAATTGGTGAAGTGGGCAGAACTAAATGGTATGCAGTTTAATACTGACAAGTGTGTGGTGATGCACTTCGGAAACACAAACCTGGTACATGTCGGAAGACCACATAGAGGGAACAAGATCTTGGGGTGTACATCAGCAATGACCTGTCCTTCAGTGTGCACTGTAGAGAAATTAGTAATAAAGCTAGAAGAATAATAGGATGCATAAAGAAGGGCATTTGTATCAAGGAGCAGGATGTGTATGATGCCACTGTATAGAGCATTTGTGAGGCTGCACTTGGACTACTGTGCCCCCTTTGGAGCCCTCATCTAAGGAGAGATGTTGATGGTGTGGAGAGGGTACAGAGGAGGATGACCAAGATGGTGGAAGGCCTAAGTAATGAGACCTACAAAACAAGATTGCAGATGTTGAAACTGTATTCCCTTGAGTTGAGGTGGGTAAGGGGTGATCTCCTGCAGATGTACAAGATATCCAAGGATGCAGAACTAGCACACAGTTTGGGTTTGGTACCAGTAAATAGGTTTGAAGGGCTTAGAAGCCACAAAAGATAATTGAAACTAACTTACCCAAGAACTAACTAGAGGAGGGCATACTACACCCAGAGGATCATTCCATTATGTAATGGGCTTACAACAAGTGTGGATGAGGTTAAGAATTTCCAGATCTTCAAGGAAAGTCTAGACAAGTATATGTTGCCCCATTAGGGGAATCATGTCCCGTGATACACAGAAGACATGCTACATGTGCCTAGAGCCTCCTGCATGTCTTAACTACCTAGTATTGAACCTAGTATTGAGATCGAGTCCAGGAGGCTAACAGGTCAGTAATAGTATGAGTCTGTTGTATTCCCTTTCTTATGCATAGGAACAATAGTAATTACAAGCCAGAAATCCTGGGAATAATTATATTTTAAACATTTCTTAAATAATTTTAACACTGGTACCCAACTGTTTAGATGTGAGTTGTATATCTCACTGGGGATGCTGTCCTCACCAGGAGCTTTTTTCATAGGACAGGCCAGAATAGCATCCTCCACTTCTCCAAAATAGACAAGCAGGGCTGGTGCTCATAGATCTAGATGCTTTATCTCAGTCCAGCTTGTGCAAATATGGTTATTATTAAAAAATAGGTTTTGAAAATGAGAAACCCAAATATCTTCTAGTATATGAATCTGTATTTTGTTCGAATAGTTACAAAAACAACCTAAGAAAAATGTTGGTAGATGGGGACTGTGTAGTCCATTTATTCTGCACAAGGTGGCTACCCCTTCCAAATATATTATTTTCCTAAGTTGCCCATATTGCCTGTCCCAAGTGAGTTTAGATTCCCTTACTGTCTTTGATGGCATCACTTCTGGTAGCAGGCTGTTCCATGGGTCTATCACTCTCTCAGTGAAGAAGTACTTTCTAGAGTTGCTTTTTAACTTGCCTCCCACCAGATGCAAAATGTGCCCTCTTGTATGCACTGCCCTGTTTTCCTGGAATATATTTTCCTCCTGAGTTGTGGTAACTCCCTTGACATACTTAAATGTTTCTATTATGTCCCCCCTGCTTCTTCTCTGTCCCAAAAAGAATACATTTAACTCATTGAGTCTTGTCTCGTATGATTCATAATGCATCCCCTGCACCATCTTTGCAGCCCTTCACTGCACCATCTCCACATGGTCAATACCCTTTTTTAAGTGATACCTTAAGAACTGGACACAGTACCTTTTGCTACCAGCCTCCAAAATTGGAACTCCATCCGCACTAGTCAAAATATTAATTTTTCTTGAAAGGATCTTTTTCAGATGAAAGTAGAGCAGTGTACAGCTTCCTTTAACTTTTTTCTAGTTGGATTCTTCTTTGTCCATCTGATTAATCTAGTTTTTTTTTGGGGGGGGCAAGCAACAGGTTTTATTAAACCATGTCTGTTATTGTTTGGAAGTAGTTTTGAAATCTTTGTAAATGAAATTATTAATTTCAAGAAATATACTACGCAAGTTCATATATGCTCTTTATGAAGATTCTTACTTTAAAATACAAACTAAACTCTTTAATGTTTCTTGGTTGAAAATTAGCTTGTCAGTCTCATTTATTTTATGGAATTGTATTTGCTTTTTTATTATTTTTATTATTGTTTAATTCCAGCTTCACTGGACAGAGCATTGGAGATGTTCTTGTGAGCTCTGACAGAATATTTAATGTTAGTATTATAGGGGCATGATCACTTTCTGTTCTCATTTGTATATCAAGGGAACTAAAACAATCAATATTTTCAGGAGAAGTAATAATGTAGTCAATCACACTCTTGCCATCAGGTCTTTAGGAAATCTTCCATTTAGGAATAGCAAGTTTGAATCTGTTGTAACTTGAACTAATTTCTTTCTATTATCATTTAATACAACATCTGTTGAATCTCTTGGCTGGATATTCTTTAGTGAGGGTATCTCATAAAAGTTTTCTGGTTTATCATATTGTGCTATCCTTGCGTTAGCATTGCTAAAAGAACATAAATGGCTTCTGGAAATGCCATTAGATTAGAACTGATGTTTTAATTAGGATTGCTCACACATTTTCTTTATAATAATGAGTATTGTAATTGTGGTCTGAGCATAGAGGTTACTTGACCTCAGAACAAATTTCTTACTCCCACTGTACTGTATAAAACATGCCTCATGGAGAGTGGGGAGAGAGTATCCTGTGATTATGGCGACCACAATTGAGTACTTTCAAAAAGGGCAATTCCATCACAGCATCTGTGCACAGGGCTACCGACCAGGGAAGGCAACCGGATGTGGGGTCCATGAATATAACGACAGGATGTCGCTATATGTACATGGGGGGGGGACAATGCCATGCTACTGGCGGAAGGGAAGGGAGAGATTCTAGGGAGTAGTGTGGCAGTGGGCTGCCAAGCTGGCCATGTGGCATGGTGGGTTGGTGGCAGGTTAGGGTTGGTAGGGTGCCGAGTTCGGTTCTGGGTGCGCGTTCATTTTAGGGCACCTGTCCGTAATTTTTTCCCCCTTTTTTGCACCCCCCCAATATACCCCGATTGAGAATCCATTAGTAGGGGAGTTGTGTGGAGGCACAGCTCCCATATAAAAAAAGTCTACGGCACCCTTTTGCTGTGCTGGAGTGTACATCACCAAAATAGATTTTCGGTGTTGTACACTTGCCCTAACAGCGATCGCCTCCCGCGATCACCGTTATCACATGGAACTGGGGAGAACAGCAGGACCAGTGGGATAGAGGACTAGGTATGCTTTTTAGTTTGGGACTACTGTTTATTTCATATTTGGTGACAAGGCAAGGCTTATTGTTTTAATCATACTACTCAAAGAGGGTTGGTATTACTTTGTGACAGCTCTTTACAGCAGCATATCTTCAGGTACTGAGGCCATTTGTGTTACATAGTTTATCACCATATTAAAGTAATTAAGGTACAAAATAAACTGTGGTTTCATTGTGCAATAGGTAGGTAAATAATTATTGTTCAGCATTTCAGTCTTCACAATATTAAAGCAATACATACATACATTTAAAATACCATCCAATTACAAATTATATTGGACTTACTTACAGTAGTAACAATCTCATAGCTTTACCAGCTAATACCTTCAATAAACTGTACTGCATATTAGTCATTTTTCACAATATTCAATGCCTAAAAGTCATAGATTCAGAACAATAAATTAATATACAATAAAAACTTACAAAGCTAATACTTAGAGGAATGATTCATAGCCCTTGGCTATTTTGTGAAAATAAATTAGGGGTTCTATTATTTCAACATTATCATCATTTATTTTGAATTTTGGTAACCGGATAAGCCCACTGAGACCATGCAGTCCCTTTTTCAGGGGCAACCCAGGGGAGGTTACAAAAAGGAACAGGAGTAAGCAATGAGATAAACAACAAAACCAGAACGACTTATGTAACAAATACATAGCATGTCCAGGACAAATTAAGTAACAAGTGCAGTAACTCTGGCATGGCTTGTGCATCAAACAAGACTACAAATAAACAGAGAGTCACAGTGCAGTACTCTGATAAAAAATGCAGTGTCCAAGATGCTGTACGATCATAGTTGTGCTCTCCTACACTAAACAGGAGTGTTCATTATGTAATTAGTATAGTCGTAGGAGTATGCTGATAGGATCTGTAGTTTAAGGAGGATGAAGATAAGAACTATTTTGTGTGCATCAAGTGGAGCAGGAACAGGAAGCTGATGCAGTTAGGTGGTTATGAAGGGATTTCTTGAAGAGAGGGAGGGTACTACAGGAGAGGATAGATGGGGGAGGGAGTTCCAAGCCAATGGGCTAAAGAGGCAAAGGACCTTCTTCCTTTATTATCCATACTAAGGACTTTTTACATATAATTTATGGAGCAGGCTCAGTAAATAGATGCTGGAGCTGTTTAATATGTGCATTAAATGAAATCAATAAAGAACATGGCAAACACAACTGCACAGAACGTTGAGAACAAGCTAAACAAATGCTTGAAATAAGAAACCCGAGGGACAAATTAAGCATGATTAATAGCAAAAACTCTATAGCGAATCAAGACTGCAATCCACCAGTGGACAGAAGGAAAAGGCAAAGGGATGAAGGAGATGAAACAGAATACAATATGAGGGCCACAAATGAAGAAACCAGCAATGATGATAGCTGCTACCAAGTTGCAAAAAAAAAAAAAAAAAAACACTGAATAAAAAGTGTAGGTGGGCAATTAGTGGGGAGGAAATTATTTTGCAAATAGGAATAAACAATTAGATATGGAAATAAATCTTGAAAATAAGGAATCTGAAACAGAATCAAATACTAAGGAAGCAATGGCTACTGACGACAGCAATGACAAGCAAAACAACCCAGAAGAAAAAACAAAGTATTTGTAATTGAAGACTCATTGTTGAGAAGGTGTGACACACAAATATGCAGGAATGATAATGAAAACAGAATAGTCACATGTCTACCAGGAGCCAGAACCAGTGACATCATCAAACAACTCTCCAAGTTGTTCATAAATTGTGGAACTAACCCTACTGTGATGGCACACATTGGAATTAATGATGTAAGAAGAGACCATAAAAAAGACATTGTAGAGGAGATATTAGAAATTGAGACATGCATTAAAACCATAGGAGGCAATGCAGTCTTACCAAGCATCCTGGCAGTGCTCAATGGATATCCAAAAAAGAATAAAACAATACAGAGAATAAATACACATCTACATAACCAGAGTAAAAGCCATGGAATAAAATGTATTAATACACAGGATGAATTAAACGGGAAAAAGAGGTTATAAGCTAGCAAAGGGTTGCATCTCCACTAGGGATGCAGCGAATTTAAATTTCATCAGCAAAGTGCCAGTGAAGTGGCCAAATTCACCTGGCAGAGCAATTCACAAAATATTTCCGCATTAGGTGGAATTTTCTCTAGGCGAAATTTCGCCTTCCACTGGCGAAATTTCGCCTTCTGCAGGTGAAATTTCACATTCCGCAGGCAAAATTTCACCACAGAAGGTAGAATTTCACCACGGAAGGTGAAATTTCACCACGAAAGGTGACATTTCACCATTCTGCAGGGTGAAATTTCGCCACTCCACCAGACGAAATTTTGCATTTCGCGCCACGAAATGGGCAGAATTTCATGGATTACTCCGCAAAGCGAATTTTGCTCACTTTGCCCACCACTAATCTCCACATGGCATGGACCAATATCCTGGGAAGATTTTAATAGATCAACTGCCTAAAGTATATTGGGGTGGGTGAATAAGGGTTGAGACAGATTTAAAGGTTATCATACTGAATGCTATGAGTTTGATCCCTAAAAAGGAAGAACTAGAGATATTGCTATATACTGAAGATATTGATGTTTGCACAGTGACTGAAACCTGGTGAAAGGATAATGGCTGGGGCAAGGACATCTGGGAATATAACTTTTTTTTTTAAATTGATGTGAAAAAAAGGTGGAGGAGTAAAGAAAGATAAAGTCATGGGGCCCAATTCCAAGAAGAATGTCACAACTCACCAGTGTATGTGAGTTGTGACAATTGACTCTATGCCAGGGATCTTACGCTGCATCCCAAGAGTGGTAGGGTCCTGGCACTTGCGACATGTAGGTTACGCCATGTGGATGCTAATGCCATGGGCATGGTGTAATAGCCCTTCATGTTGCAAGTTGTGGCCTGCAACTGGCAGCCCCCAAAGCCGTCCCACACCAGGACACCATGGCACACACCAGGGAGTATGGGGGGGTGGGACAGGTGGCACAGGAGTCCAGAGGGGATGCTCTGGATTTTGGACCCCCAGTGGTCCCTGGCTTTTGGTGGGGTCAGAAGGGGTGTACTTGTGGTGGTACAGGGACCAGATGTTTGGTCCCTAAAAAGGAAGAACTAGAGATATTGCTATATAGTGAAGATATTGATGTTTGCCCAGTGAATGAATCCTGGCAAAAGAATGATGGCAGGGGCAAGGACATCTGGGGATATAACGTCTATTTTAAAAAACATGACATGAAAAAAAAGGTGAAGGGTTAGAGAAAGATAAACTCATGGGCCCAGATACTCAAAAGAATTGCGCATGGTGCAACAGTGTTGTGCCATGCGCAACTCACTGATGCGCCTGGTGCGATATTCAAAAGGGAAAAATTTGCCGCACAAATCCCAATGCACCGGAGCGCATCAGTAATGTATGCATGCACAGGTGGGGGGGTGTGCCCAAGCATACTCTGCACAGCCCGATATTCAGCCCAGGATATGCAACCCCTACCTGTACCAGCACAAAGCTGATCTAAAAAAAAAAAGGAACAACTGATGGCCACCAACCGGTGAGCTGCCGCATTGCAGGGCGCAACATGGCAGCTGCCACCTGTGGATGGCCACCCGAGCTCCAGCTGAACCTGGCGGTGCCCCCATGCCTGATCATGGGCATTTGTAAAAAAAAAAACATCTGTCCAATATCCCTGGTGGTCCAGTGGACCACTGTCTGCCTGATCGTGGGCATTTGTATTAAAAAAAGTAATACCCAATATCCCTGGTGGTCCAGTGGACTGCTATCTGCCCAATCGCACCTCACCCACCTGCGGCCCCACATTCCAGATATGTGAATGAATCATTCACATATCTGGAATGTGTAGTACGGTATGGGCTGCACACCTCTTGGCTCACGCTGTGAACCAATGGGCGTACAGCCCTACCGACGGTGTCAGTCAGCGGGCGGCAGGTGGGGTGCTGCCGCCCGCCAGCTGAGCGGGGGGAGCAGGGTGGTGAGGCTCAGTGGGCTGGTGGGGAAGGGGGGTACCCTAGACCACCAGGGATATAGGAATATGTCTATTTTTAATTACAAGTGCCCACGATTGGGCAGATAGTGGTCCACTGGACCATCAGGGATATTGGATTTATTTCTATCTTTATATACAGATGCTCACGATCAGGCAGATAGCGGTCCACTGGACCACCAGGGATATTGGACTTATTTCTATCTTTATATACAGATGCCCGTGATCAGGCAGATAGCAGTCCACTGGACAACCAGGGATATTGAACTTATTTCTATTTTTATATACAGATGCCCATGATCGGGCTATAGAGCACATTGCCGGCTGCAGGGGGCATCGGTCCCGACGGCTGCTGCCAGGCAGGGCGCCAGGTGCAAGTTGTCGGGGATCGGTGCACCTGCATGCAAATGGGGCCATAATGACATGCAAATTTCTGTCTAACGTGCATATTTAGAAAAATGTGATGAGCTGTATATACCTCTCCGTGATCCAACTAGCCTAGGGGGTGTATACGACAATGTTGTAAGTTATATTATGACCAATCCAGTCCTTGAGCTTTGCTCCACTCCTATGTATGATGACCTGTATAAATCTGTCAGTTGAACTAGCTAGTCTAGACTGTATAATTTGAAATGTGCTTACTACTATATGTTTCCCCTTGTGTCAAATGATGTATTTCCCACATGTTTGTTTACTGTGACAAAAAACTGTACTCTCTTTGCCATGTCTTCTTGACTGTTGTTCCTCATGTTGTATTCTCCCAGGTCGTTCCTGAAAATAGGCATAATACTTGTCTAGTGTACTTACCCGGTAAACCAAAGCTAAATAAATAAATAAATAAATGGCCTCATTTGTGCCTTGCATACATTATGGCCCCATTTGCAAGTCAAGTTTTGAATATTGCGGTTGCTGTGCATAGCACAATGGAACTTGCACTAGCGCATCCCCATGCTCCACTCTGGCCACTTGTGCTGGCGCAGTGCCACTGCACCATGCATACTGCGGGTGGCCAGGGTGCGATATTCAATGCTGCTGAGCCATGGTGCAGCTCCGTTGAATATTTCCCAGTCCACACCCCTGCGCAGCTAAGATGAGCTGTGCCCAAGCTTGTGCCACAGCCTGGTGCAGTTTGATATCTGGGCCATGGTGAACAACATTGGAGGTACATAGTAAAGTAGATTTCATGGACATACTCATTGTTCTATTAACTGTAACTGATACTAGTGTTTTGGAAAAAAAAACATTTTCGTGAACTGCTACTTTAAGATTTGAACAGGTAAATTATCTTACCTGCAAGTATCCTCCACTCCACATGATGGCACTGTTATTTATGATAAGCATGTGACTTCTGCCTTCTTGCAGTTTATATCTGCCAACCTTTACAAACTTCATGGAATCTTCGGAGCTCAGCTGCCAGTTCTGTATATCATACAATGCTGGCACATCACCATTGTCATCAAAATACACTTCCTCACCAGCTTTGTTTCTGAAGTGGACTTTCTTAACATAATGGAGAAGCTAGGAATTGAAAAAGAAATTGAAATGCATGAGCTGAATTGATTTTAATGGTGAAAACAAACTTATTCAAATGAACTAAACAAGCAGCTCTTGTTATCAGAGCAAAGAGTCAGCAGACTGAGGCAGTTAGAACATTTCTGTTAGAAGTCTAAGGGTTATTGTGAGGATCAGTATTGGGATGAGGCTTAGCAGAAAGCAAGTCAGTTGCAGGGACCATGTGGTGCTCTTCACTAGGGTTACACTATGGAGGAGCTGTCACTGCCCCTCTGCAGGACCTTTGTAGAGCTTCATGCTCAGCTGGTAGCATCAAGGAAAAGGCTATCTCTCCCATGGCACTGGCTATGCTGGAGCCCACAGCCCATACCCATACCCCCACTCCTTAAGAGGCCCACTGGTCCTGGGGTGTAGAATGGTCAGGAGGGATAGCTTTGGCTTAGTCAGCCTTTCCTGGTTAAACAATTCCCCCTTCCACTTCAATAGACCAGAGGAGACTCTGGGTCAGTCTAGGGAAATGGGAGTGATGACCTGGAGACACCCAGGGTTGAGAGTGTAAGAAAGTGGCAGCAAGGAGAGCCTCAGTGGTAGGGGACTCCATGATCAGTGGAGTACAGAGAGTGGGTTGTGTGGAAAGGGGATATGGGGAGTGCCAGATGCTTTCTTAAGGCATCAGCCATCTGAGACCTAAACAGAATAAGGAAGATAGTGGAGAGGGAGGATGGGAGCTCAGGGTGTGGGTATACTTGGCTACTAACAATTCTGTGGAGCAAGTGAAGGAGAACTTTTACAGGCTGAGGCACACTCAGCCTCCCTGGCCTTTTCCAAGGTCATTCCTGTGTGGAATGGGATGAGGGGTACAGAAAGACAGAGTAAGGTGGGAAGAGATAGAGGAATGAGGTGGCTGGTTAACTGGATGGTGTCAGGAGAGAGGGTACTACTTTGTGGGGGACTGGGGACCTTTGGGACAGGAAGCTCTTCACATATAATAGCCTTCACCTGATGATGGGGGGACCAGTGCACTGGGGTAGACGATATAATCTATATTAAACATTTAAAGGGACTGTGTGGGACACTGAGGCTAATGGAACCATGGTAAAGGGAATGAGGGAGGGGTGCTTAGCTAGTGCTTCCCCATATACTGGGGACTGGTAGCAGTAAGGTGGGTAAAAATAAGACTGAAGTTCAAAAAGGAGTAGTGGAAGAAGCACAGGGTGAAGGTTCTCAGTGTCTGCAAGCAATATGAAAAATAACAAGGTAAGAAGAATGAAACAGAACCACAGAAACAAAATCTGGCAGCAGTTAAGGGCTGCCTTGATCACCCAGATTGCGCATTTTTCCTTGCCTTCATTTCATCCTACCCTTAATGATCTACAGATCTTTATCCCTCTCCCCTTTCATTCCACTACAATTCCCTTGTATCTATCCTATGCATTCTTGAAACCCTCCATTGTTTTGGCCCCCACTACCTCTGCTGGAAGGATGTTACAGGAAACCAGAACTCTTTCTGTGAAGAAGTACCTCCTCTCATCTCTCCTGAAACTACCCTCTTCTAACTTCATATCATGTCCCCTTGTTCTTGAGCTAAATTTTTTTTCTGATTAATACTTTTCCTCCAGAATCCTATGTACCCCTGTGAGGTTTTTAAAGGTCTCTTTAATATCTACCATCTCCCTCCTTTCTACCAGGGTGTACATGTTGACATCTTTTAGTATTGCCTCTTAGGGTTTTTAATGGATACCCAGCACCATTTTAGTTGTCCTCCTCTGGACCACCTCCACTTTATGTCCTTACAAAAATGCATTCTCCAGTCCTGGACACAGTACTCATGGTGGGGTCTTATCTGAAATCTATACAGGGGTAACACCACCTCCCTCTTTCTGCTGGTGATACCTGTAGAGGGGTAAAAAAAATTACCATTTTTAAATTATCCATTACTGATACTTAGAAAGGAGATGAACGGAGATGGTACTGATGGCGGAAGAATTTAATGATTATAATAATAATCATAGCAAGAGATTACAAGTGGTACATCCTTCATTCTTAATTCTTAATTCTTAATTCTTCATTCTTTATTCTTCAAACTAACAGTGTATTCTGGCTTGCTTATATAGTGGAAGACAGTACTGTGGTTGTCTATGATTGGTACAAGACAAATATAAACATTAACTTAAAAGGCAATTCTCTTTTTAGTACATGTATGAGCTCAGCACAAATGTATTGATAGTGTAAATTATATTACTATATAAGGATAGTAATAATTGTCATTACCAGTTACTCAGGTCTTAGGAGGAGGAAATAGGTTTGCATTTAAGAATGTGCATACAAGCTTTTTAGCCTGTCCTGATAACAAACACTAAAAATAGTCTGAAGGGATAATTTGAACTCTGTCCCTGTATTTCTGTTTTTGCAGACACTTAAGACACCTGTTTTTTATTACTCACATGATTAGTACAAATAATAAAAAACATTTTAATATTACAAGTTGTGGCTCGGTTAAACTTGTAGCTTTACAAGTTTTAATATAATTCAGCTTCATAGGTCAATATTAGTTACACAAATACCTTATGTTTTAGACCAAAATGAGGTTTAGGCTAAAATATTGGGACACATTTCTTTATCCCCTATTACAATACCCCTTCCTATGCATCTCAGCATCCCTTTAGCTCTCCCTGACTGCCTTGTTGTACTGCTTGGCCACCCTTAGATCATCCAGTTTCATTACCCCTAGGTCTTTTACCTGTTTGGATGTCATTGATACCACTCCATCCATGTTGTACTCTGCCCCTGGATTTCTGTATCCCAAATATACTATTTTGCACTTTTTCACATTGAAACCCAGTTACCATACCCTTGAGCATTACTCAAGTTTTCACAGGTCTCTGTTCCTCCACCCCCTTCACCACAGAGTCCAGCCATTTGCAGATCTTGGTGTCATCCACATGGAAGTAAATCTCCCCTTCCCTTCCAGCATCTCTGCAATGTCACTTATAAAGAAATTAAGAAGGATCAGACCCTGCACTGATCCCTAAGGTACCCTGCTGGTCACCCTAACTTCTTTTGAGCAACCTCCATTTACCACCACCCACTGCTACCTCTCCCCCAACCAATTTCTTACCCAGTCAATAATGTTTGTATCCACCCCTAAGCTACCCAGCTTGCTCATTGGTCTCCTATGTGGCGCAGTGTTGTAACCGTACTGAAATCTAGGTAAGCCACATCCACCACTCTTCCCTTATTAAATACCTTTGACTCCCAGTTAAAGAAATCTCTAAGATTCATTTAGCATGATGTCCCTTTCCTCCACCCTCACCCCCAGGGAATTTATGCTGCCTTGGGTGTTGCAGTTTATTACAATCATGATATTCTACAATTCTTTTTTTCAACAGTGCCAACAGTTCCGAGTCACCCCTGAAAAAAGGACCTTTTTGCCCAGTGGACCTTCCCAGTTAACATAATGAAATAAATATAGGAACAAATAATCAGTATTTCCTTTAACTCTTCATTTATAATAACACAATTCAACTTACAACAGTACAGGCAAGGATATAACAATTATAATTACAAAAAAACAAGGGGTTCCAAATGCAAAATACTATTAAATGTGCATACACAAATGCCAGGCTTTCATAAAATGCAATATCGAAAAAATATTTATTTGCAAGGGAAGCTATGAACTTCTCCCCATTATAAAGATTATCATAGACCATCCCTCTTCCCAAGAGGTGAAATAAAAGATAATTTAGATATGCAAAGTACATAAAGCATAATGAAAGTATGCATCCAATAAAACTCCCTGATTTAGGAGAAGGAGACTAAACCCGATCTTCCTCTCTCCTACCCCCCCGCCTCTCTCCTTCCCATAAAGTCCTTCCATAAATTGTGGAATGAAGTCTGGCCCGTGGCTCCCCATATAGAGAATCTACCTCCTCCAGAGTAATTTGTATGGATCTCTATTATGCCTCAGGAGCGCTGTGATCCTCTCCATACTGTACACTCATATCATAAGATCTTGCCAGTCTTTAATGGTAGAGGGTGGGTCTTGTAAGCCACCTCTTGGTGATTGACTTCTTAGCTACCAAAGGCAAATTGTCAGCAAGGTATTGGAAGGACGATCTTGAATGGCTTCTGGATACATCAAAAACAGAACAAAATCAGCATCCAGTTGTATTTGTGTAACAAAGATTTTGGATAAATCCAATTGAAGTGCTACAATGAAGGGTTTAAGAATATCACAGCTCCAGAAGATGTGACAATGCATAGCAGAGGAAGCACAACACCATCTCTAGCATGTGGCCCTTCTCTCCAGGCCATATTTCACTTGAATAGCCTGTGTGTTGAAAAAAATGGACAGTTAGTTTCCATGAAAATTCTTTCCATATATAGGAGTTTGTGGGAGAATGCATATTTTTTTCATGATGTTCCCACATAGGAACAGTGATAGTAACACCCAGATCCATTGTACAGGCACGTCTTGCCTTCTGAGGCAAGCCCCCCAGAACCATAAGAACCTTATATATATGAGATTGTGTGCTTCAAAGAAGTAGATTCCTCCAATGCTAAGCGTAATAGAGTCACCAATGGGGAGCCACTAACTTCTGCCAATAAATTGTGTGGGTAAGTCTTTATAAAAGGCTGGGTTTGTAAATACCTAAACCTATCTTGAGGTAGTAAATGATAAGTATGTTACAGGTCTACAAAGGATCTGAGGGAACCATCTTTTAACAAATGTGATAAGGTGAGAATACCCATACATTCCCAGTGAAGAAAATCATGACCTGGCTTTGCTGGATGGAAGGACTGATGGTATGGAAGAGAAAACAGTAGGGTTCTAGCCTTTTGAAATTTCCTGGCATTCATTATGTTCCACCAACACTTCAAATGATTCCTCATGTCTGGATTTTCAGTAATCTGCTTTAGAGATGGGGCTGGAAGAGAAAATAAAGCATGATGAACATTTATTAAATCGTCTGTTCTCTCCAGGTCCTTCCACATTTCGGAGTACTCGTTATGGAGTCTTAAGAAAGCTACCCTCAGTTGAGCTGACCAAAAATAATGGTAGATATTGGGCAAGGCTAACCCTCCTTGGTCCTTAAAAAACTGCAGAGTAGAGAAAGAGACCATTGGCTTCCAAGAATTCCAAATAAGCTGAGAGATACAATTACTTAGCTGTATAACGCAGTGGTCTAAGGCTCTGAACTGCAAATTTGGTGACATCCAGCAGATCAGACCTGGGTTTGAATCCCACAGCTTCCACTTGCATACTGTGTGACCCTGAGCAAGTCACTTAACCTCCTTGTGCTCCCAGGTTGCTCCTGTAAAAAAGCTTCCAGCTTAGTGTGCTATACCTGGTTAAACAACTAAATAAAAAAAAAAAAACTTAGCTTTCTAAAAAAGTATCTGGCAGTGTAGTGGGCAAAGTCTGAGCCAGATATAAGAATATTGGCAATAATTTCATTCAACTGCATCAATACATCGTATAAGGGGCAGAGGAAGCAGTTTCCAGCATTCCAGGTCTAATCCAATTTGATCTAGTAGGAGGCCATAATTAAGGTCAAAAAGTTTGGAGGCATCTATTGACAAATATACTCCCAAGTACTTCAGTTATACAGATCCCATTTAAAGTGGCATTGCCCTATGGTTGCAGCAGAGGGGGCATAGTTCAGACACAGGACTTCAGTTTTTTGTAGAATTAACCCTATATACTGCTAAATCACCAAATGTCTCAAGAAGGGACCACAAATAGGGAAGTGAGGTCTCAGGGGACAACAAATAAATCAAAAGGTTATCTGACTAAAGAGCTAGCTTATGATGCCCCTTCCCCCATATCCAATCCAGAAATTGTATTATCTTGTCTGATAGCCTGAGCCAAAGGCTCTAAATATATTGCAAACAATAGTGGGGAAAGGGGACACACCTGTCTGGTCCTTCTCATTAACGGGATCAGTTCTGATATAGAACTATTAATTTTAATATAGGCCATGGGGTTGTCATATAACCTCTGTATAATACCATGAAAAGAATCCATAAACCCCATCTCCCCTAAAGCAGCCTGCAAAAATGGTCAGAACACCCAGTCAAAGGCCTTCTCTGCATCCAAACTTAATACCAGACAAGGGACCTTTAACCAGGTGTCTCCATGAATCAAATGGAGGATTCTTTTTACATTATCTTGTGTCTGACAGCCCATCACAAAACCTCATTGATCAGAATTAATCAACTGTGGAAGGATTCCCTCTAGGCACCTCACCAGGATACATGCAAAAATGTTAGAATCAATGTTTAAAACCTAAATAGGTCTATATGGCATATAAAAAGACAAATCCTTCGTCGGCTTAAGAATGCTATTTATAGTAGCATATCACCAAGTGGAGAGAACTGGAGCACCTTTTAGAACCCCATTACAGGCCTGCACCGGAGGGGTAATACCATTTCCTTAAATGCTTTACAGAATTCTCCAGTAAACCCATCTGGACCAGGCTTCTTACTGGTCTTCAAATCTTGAATCAAATTAGCAACCTCAGATTGAGTAATCGGTGCCTCTAATTGAATTGAGAGGTGCCATGAGAGTTTGGGTCAATTGAGAGAATTTAAAAAATTCTGAGTATCCTGGGAATTAAAAGCTGTCTCAGGAGTATATAATTTCTTATAGAAATTATGAAAAATATCCTTAATCTGTGAGGGAGCAGTTATGATCTGACCTGTAGTGGATGACCTTATTTTGGTAATAGTGGATTGAGAAATGTCTAAGTCAAAAAGCTAAAATTTGAGCTGCCCTGGAACCCTCTTCATAATATCTCTGCCTGAGAAATTGTAAAGCAGATTCAGTTTTAACATCTGCAAACTGCCGGATCCTTTGCCTAGCAGCTTCTAGTAATGGAAAAACTGCTTCATCATCCTCTTCAAGCTGTTTCTGAAGGTCCATAAATTGAGGCTATAGCATCGCCTATTGCGCCTCCTGTTCTTTTTTGTAGTGTGAGGTGAATATCAAAATTTCACCCAGCAATACTGTTTTGATCATGTCCCATAAAATCCCACTAGACACTTGCTCTCCAACATTATCCTCTATTATTTGTGGGAGACAAGTCTTAACTAAGTCCTGGAATGCTGGAAGATTGAGAAAAAAATTATTAAATCGCCAAAGAGTCTGGCAAGTATCATGCGCCAGTCAAAAGTTGGCACTAATGCAGAGTGATCAGACAAAATAGAGGGAAATATCTCACCCTCCCAGACCAGATAAAAGTGTTCACTAGAGATGCAAAAATAATCTATCCTAGTGTAGATGTTATGTGGTGTGATGTAATTAATATATTGTCTCTGAGTAGGATACAGGTACCGCCATGTATCCAACAACCCAGCATCTCTGAAAATTTTGTGCCATTTTCTGAGCCTAAGATTTTCTAAGAGCCCAAGAGCTTGAAGTGTCTTTACTTTCATAAATCATATTGTGGTCTCCACCCATGATAAGTACCCCTTTATGACTATCCAGAAGTCTTTGTAATAATGCCTGTACAACATCCATGCCTGAAGCCAGGGGTAGGTACACACTGACTAAAGTACAACCTCTTCATAAACCCCCTGCCTTCAGTTTGCCCAGCACACATTATGCTATATGCTGATGATGTCGTTATCTCAGTAAGTGGAAAAAATCTACCCTCTATCACCTATGAACTGGAAGCAAATTTTCACAGGCTTGAGACATGGTTCTCTAATAATAAATTGCTGCTCGACTACAAAAAAACTAAGATCATGCTTTTTATGGTTCCCCAGAACTGAAAGAAATTTGGGAAACTGCAGGTACAGAGTAGCAAAGGGGATATACTGGAATGGGATGACACCTTTAAATATCTCGGGGTACACATGGATAATGCCCTCTCATTTACAACTCATGTAGACCATGTAGTCAAAACTACCAATGCAAAACTAGGAGTTCTCTATCTACACCATCACTACTTGCCCCTGAGGCCCTACAGCTGGTCACAAGCAGCACAGTCCTATCTACCATAGACTACAGCCTTATAATCTACGGCACTGGAACTGACACAGCCCTCAAAAGGGTAAAAACCCTTCTTAATAAAGCATGTTGGCCGGTCCTGGTAGCAGGTTGCTAGACACACACTTGTGACCTCTATTAAGCAACTGGTTGGCTACCCCTTCACCTCAGGGCTCAATACCAGGCCTGCCTTCTGGCAAAGAAAGCTATACTCGGGCTAGCTCCTGAATCTGCCTCTTGTCTATTCAAACTAGATCAACCAACTGTCAGTACATGAAGTTCATCTGGGGGGGGGTCTGGTGGTACCTTTTAAACATATCTCAATAGCCCAGAGATCTCTCTCCTATAGAGGACCCAAGTGGGTAAATGATCTCCACCCGACCTTACAGAATGTAACAAGGTCAGTAAATTCAAAGCTGATCTCCAAGCACTGCTAGCTCTCACTTGTGTATGTGAGTGCCCCAAAACAATTTAACCCCTATACTAACAGCTGAGAGTCCCCTGAGTGCTCTAATTAAAGCAACTTGGAATGTCACTAAATGTTCTCTACAACCTCCCACTGCAACATTACTATAGATTTATCTCCCTCCCACCCTCAGCCCCCCAGCCCCTGCACCACCTCGGTCCCATCCTCTGCTTCCTCCACCACCCCATACCCCCCCACATATTACTGCCCTCACCTTATCCACCCCCACCTGTACTTCCCCCTCTCCCCTTCACTGCCAACCCTCCTCAACCTCCCCCTTCCTATTTCTCCCTTCCACTATCCCTCACCACTTGACTCTCCACCTCCAATGACAAAGCCTTCTCAGGTTGCCACTCAAGCACATCTTCAATAAAGCCTTTCTTTCTGGTGGCCCTACCATACCTAAGCACGAGTTCCTGAAATCCTTTTTATGACCTGTGCACTCAGCATAGGGCAGTTTACTTCTGGGATCAGATTTGAACTGCCTGTCTATATATGTAGGACTGACGGTGAAATTTCATTATAAATTTCAAGACAATCTGGAACCAAAGTGTAACTTGACAATTAGGCACAATCATTTTTTATGGAACCTATGGAACCTTGAAATCAAGTTATCTTTTGTACGCCAATGTATTTCTGTGTATATACTGATTTTGCTGTTTATTCTGTTCTCTACTATGTTTGACCTGGAACCTTTGTAAATGAGCAATTGGCTCAAAGATGTTAATCCAAATCTGAAATAAATAAATAAAAATTGGCAGAAGCAGTTGGAGTCAGTACAATGGAGACTCACTTTATCTATGGAGCAGATTACCAACATAGCAGATAACAGGCAGTGTGTCAGGTAGACATGGGTTGCAGAAAGGGAAGCTGGATGCCCAGCAGTCCTACTAAGTGGTATCAGGCCTCTGGTGGTTATTAACAGAGAATGGGCTAGCTGGGGAATGCAGTCAGGGAGACATGAGGAGTTTTGATTTCTCACTTGCATGAAGGAAAGGAACTGGCTGATGTGATTTTGGCAGGTGAATTGGTCCAAATGGAGAGAAGCCTGTAGGTGACGGAGGATTGCCCTAAGTTTCTCTTGCAATGTTTGACATAGAAGTGGCAAATGTCCTCAGACCTGAGAGAATAAGAATGATTTGTAGCCAGTGTGGAGAAACCCCAGAGGTAACTAGGGAGTTTTCATCTCCAGTACCTAGCCCCCACTAGAGCAGTGTACAATGAATCACTAAAGCAGTGTACAGTGAGCACCTATCCAGTATCTATCCCTCACTAGAGCAGTGTGCAGTGAGTCAACTGAGCAGTGCATAGTTAGTGCCTCTCCAGTGCTTATTACCCACTAGAGCAGTATACAGTAAGTCATTAGAGCAGTGTGCAGTTAGTGTCTCTCCAGCACCTATCCCCAACTAGAACAGTGCACAGCAAGTCACTGGAGCAGTGTACAATTAGTGCCACTTCAGTATATATCCCCAACTAGAGCAGTGCACAGTGAGTCACCAGAGCAGTGTGTAGTTAGTGCCTCTTCAGTATCTATCCACCAATAGAGCACTGTCCTGCAAGTAACTAGAGCAGTGTGCAGTGAGTGCTTCTTCAGTACCTATCTCCCACTAGAGCAGTGTAAATGATAAATGTGCAGTGAGTGCCTCTCCAGTACCTATTCCCCCACTAGAGCAGTGTACAGCAAGTCACTAGAGCATTGTGCAGTTAGTGACTCTCCAGTACCTATCCCTCACTAAAGCAGTATATAGTTATTCACTGGACCAGTGTGCAGTCAGTGACTCTCAGTACCTAATCCCCACTAGAGCACTGTACAGTGTGTCATTAGAGCAGCATGCAGTGAGTGTCTCTTCAGAGGTGGTAGCTACCTGAGTTCATTGTACATTATACAGTGGGGTGTTTTGGGGAGACAGGCCAGAAGGAATCTTCATAGGGCATTGAATAGTGTAGACAGTTTGGATAGGGCAGTAATGCTGAGGCCTGCATAGACAGCATCCCCACAGAACAGCATAAGGAATATGGAGCGCTCGCCCACTGTTTTCTTGATATGAGGCTGAAGGCAGCTTTTCCCCCTATAGAGGACACCAAGCTAAGTTCAACACTTGCTTGTAACTTGGGATATGTGACTAGAATAACAAAAGCATTAGTTCAAGTGCATACCTAAATATTTGTAAGAGAGCACTGAGTCAAGACGTATCCCTTCTGAGCTGCATTGGTTAAGTGAGTCAGAAGGTGTTATTAACCAGCGTCTGGATCCAAACACCATGGATAACATTTTCCTTTGGTTCATAACTAGTTATTTTTTCTGAATCCAGTTTTGAACAGCATAAAAATCCTTTTGTATGAGCTTCTCAATAGAAGTGACAGCAGGGTCAGAAACATAGACAACTGTATCATCAGCAGGGCCACTGGAAAATTGCAACCACAATTTTTTTGTGGAATCTGCAATTTTCACTATTCTCCGCAAAAATTGACATGTTCCACAATTTCTTGCAATTTTTGAGTTTTTACATTGAACTGTGTAAAAAGTATTAACAGTTTTAATAAAATACTGTCAAATATATTGACAATTATGCATGAAGATGTGGGTTTGGCTTAAACAATGCAGTGCAAGATAGAGGAAGGTTTTATGTGACACTTCTTTCTTTTGAATCCTTGTCTTATTTGGTTTCAAAATCCCCTGGCCCAGCATAAGTTTGTGTTGAAGCAGTCTATCAGAAAACTTTTTGTTGCCACAGAGACTGAAACAAAAGATGGGAGAAAAAATGCTAATTATCCCATTCACCTACTGTAAATGAGGTGCTAACTATGAAGCCTTTTTGTAAGTGGCAGGACAGGATTTTCCTTGTGAGCATACTGTCATTCAGACAGTTTTGATTCAAACAGCTAAGAATTTTGGATGGCCCTGCTGATTATAAACTTGAATAAGCTACTGTAGTTGGTAACAGTTTGGGTTGACAGTATAGCCTAGAGGTTAGAGTAACTAGCTGTAAATAAACTTAGTACATCCAGCAGACCAGACCTGGGTTTGACTCTCACAACTTCCACTTGCATACTGTGTGACTCTGAGCAAGCCACTTAATCACCCAGTGCTCCCAGGTTACCCCTGGAAAGAGGCACTTGTGCCTAGTGGGCCTTCCCTGGTTATCAAAGACTAAAATAAAAAAATAAAAAAAACAGTGATCTTGCTCTAAGCAGTCTACCACCTAAATGCTCACATGCAAAGACTACAATGAAAACCTAAGTCTGAAAACAAGCTTATAAAACACATAAAACAAATTTGAACGTTTATCTTTAAACACAATCATTGCAGCCAGAATAAAACAAAGGTCAATTACAGGGTACCCTGATTACTGTAAGATGCATTCAAAATATAGTGGTAATTTTTGTTATTTTTCAGTAACCGGGTAAGGCCCACAAGGCACAACTACCTGTTTAAGGTGGCAACTCAGGAGCATTGAAGAGGTTAATTGACTTGCTCAGAGTCACACAATACTCACATGGAGGCTGTGGGAATCAGAGCCAGGTCTGCTAGATGTCCCCAGCTTTTTCATAGTTAGTTACTCACTCTAACCTAGGCTATACTGCCAGCCCCAATTACCCCCAGATTTAAAGTTTAAATATCTGGTTTCAAAAATAGTGTACAGTACCTACAGTGCATATTCATTAAACACTTTACTAAAACTCAATTATTCGCTACTGTATCTGCTTATTTTTTCTTGTACAAAAGTGGGAGAATAGTTGAAAGAGCACTGTAAACAGCTGTTGATCAGGCTTCATTATTCTACATCCATAAACAAAAATATGTGCTTATTCTGGATTTATTTAATATTGATTTGCTATAGCTCACTTTATAGACTCAATTCAGCACTGTATGAGGCAGATGTTTTTAAATTTTGGAAGATAGGCAATGCTTATGATAGCTTATCAGTTTATTATTCATTTTAGGAACATAAGCTTTTCTTTATGTTTAAAACATATTCAAGTGACAGTATATTAATTCAGCAGTTTATGCTGACTAATACATGCTGCAGAAAAAAGACTTGTGAAGCACTCAGGGTGTATAGTTGAACTCCCGCAATTTCCTCTCAAAGTTTGCAAACAGTGGCCCTGATCATCAGCATACATGTGTATGGCACAGAAGGAGAGGTTTGGGGGAGGTCAGTTATAAAGACAGTGAACAACCAAGGGTTCAGAACAGAGTCTTGGGGGACCCCAAGGGTGACCTGTAGAGGGGCACATGGCTCCAACTAGCTTGACAGACTGAGCTTGCTTGGTTAGGTAGATTAAGCAGAACCACACAAGAGAGAGAGAGGAAGAAGAGATGCCAGAGGCCATCAGTATTTCCAGGAGTATTTTATTTATTGAAATGTTTCACTAGTAAGGCACACTGAACAAGTGCTCAGCCACCATCTTCTTGATATGAGGCTGAAGGCAGCTTTTTACTCTAGAGGGCACCCAGCTTAGTTTAACACTTGTTTGTAATTTGGGATATGTGACCAGAATAATCAAAGTGTTAGTTCTAGTGCACATCTTAATATTTGTGAGAGGTCACCGAGTCAAGGCGTAGCCCTTTTGAGCTGCATTGGTTAAGTGAGTCAGAAGGTGTAATTAACCAGCACCTGGATTCAAACAACATTTTTTTTTTTTTTAGTTGTTTAACCAGATGAGACACACTAAGCTGAAAGCTTTTTTACGGGTGCAACCTGGTAGCACAGGGAAGTTAAGTGACTTGCTCAGGGTCACACAGTATTGCAAGTGGAAGCTGTGGGATTCAAACCCAGGTGTGGTCTGCTGGGTGTCACCAGATTTGCAGCTCAGAGCCTTAAACCACTGCATAATACTGCCTCCAACATGGATAACATTTTCCTTTGGTTCATAATGAGTTCGTTTTTTCTGAAACCAGTTTTGAACAGCATTGAAATCCTTTGCAGGAGCTTCTCAATGGAGGGGGCAGCAGGGTCAGAAACACAGGCAACTGTATCATCAGCATACATGTGTATGGCACAGAAGGAGAGGGCTTAGGAAAGGTCAGTTATAAAGACAGTGAACGCAAAATGACTTAAATCAGATTCCTGGGGGACTTCAAGGGTGATCTGTAGAGGGGGGACATGGTTCCAGCTACAGTAGCTTGACTGACTAAGCTTGTTTGGTTAGGCAGAACCACACTAAAGGTTGGAAGTGAGATGCCGGAGACCACCATTTTTTTCAGGAGTAGTTTGTGATCTCCAGTGTTAAATGCTTTAGCAAGGTCAATGGAAATGGCCCCATATCCATGCCCTTGTCCATGTTAGTGTGAATGTGATCAGTGACATGGAGAATGAAGGTGGAGGTGGAATGGTTAGGGAAGAAGCCGGACTGGTACAGGGCCAGAAAACCCAAGCTGTAATAAAAGTTAACAAGTTGCCTGCTCACCCACCTCTCAAAGACCTTGGAAAGGATTGTTAGGAGGGAGATGGGTTGGTAGTTGGAGGAAGCATCTAAATGGCCACCTTTGCAGATGGAGACGATCACATGCTTCCAATTTCTGGGGATGGAACCAGCTTCAAGTAGCATGTTAAAGATGTGGGTGATTGGCACTGTTATGGCAGGGGCAACTTCTGAGGAACTTGAGGGATGTTCCATCGTCCCTGCAGGTAGTTGATATGTTCAGCACAGAGAGTTATTTGAAGACCTCATCCACTGGGATGGCCTGGAGGGTAAATTGCCATTTGGGAGGTGCTAGTGATTCTGAGTGGATCACGGTTGGGAGAATTAGCACCCTCATGCCCACAGTTAAGTACTGATTTATGTTTTCAGCTGCTAGCCTGCAGCTAGGAGGAGCCTGGCCCCTGACAGTCACTGAGAGGGCAATGAATTGATTTCCATAATGTAGACAGCTCTGACCTTTCATGCTCCAGCTTACTGTAGAAGTATTTGGCTTTGGCCTTCCTTAGAGCTTGAGAGAAAGGTTATGAAGTGATGTGAAGGCATGCCTATCTGAGGCAAGCCCTGAAGATGTATACCCAGCTCAGGCCACTTCTCTGTATTAGAAGCTTTCTATTATTTCAGGAGAAATCCATGGCAGATGGAGACCTCAGATTCTGTATCTTTTAAACATGAGTATGTGTTTTATATATTGCAGCAAAGATGGCAGTAAAGAAGGTTGGTGCCTTGTCTGGATCAGTTCTTGTTAGGGGAGGGCCTAGTTTGCTGTAAGTAGGTCTTGCATAAAGCATCTGGCTTAAACATTTTGATGGTTCTGGCTACAGTAATCCTGCAAAGTGTTTTGGCTGTTTCAATGTTTTGCATGCAGAATGTCAGGCAGTGATCATTAATATGTCTGGGTATGTGTCTTCAGCCAGGATTCTCTGTAGGTGGGGCAATGGAACCTACTCTATTGTGATGTGGTTGTTGGATCTGGCACTGAATCTGGTAAGAGAAGAAACCAGCTGGCTTATGTTCAGGGTGTTAATTTTGTTTTCTTTTTTTTTGGTTCAGATAAATAGTTGAGATGAATTCTCATCAGAAGAGTATTCAGATGTTAAGTCTTATTTATCATTATAACCAAGGCTCCAGGAATTGACTATGAAAAACGTATTGTATTAAGTATAATTTTCATAGCTTTATAGTCTTCTACACTATTCCCTCCTGTATTACCTGATATAAATAGGTTGACATCTTTTCAAAAATATCTCTCTTATTATTTTCATGTACCAAATCTATTCCAGTTTATATGTATTCAACATATGGTTCACCCAAGATTCATAAACTGGGGCACTGCACTTCCATTTAAGAAGGATACCCTTTTTAGCTACGACTAAGACTATTGTTAGGAATTTAATTTCATTTAGATCTAAATAACCTTTTAATGGATGTATGCCCAATAAAGTAAATAATGGATTCCGATTTAATGTTTTTTTTAACGCTCTAGTCATTGTATCACTTATCTTTGACCAAAAATAGTCAGGTATGGATGGGCATGTAACATGTAAATTAAGGTTTCTGTAGTACATGCACATCTCGGGCATGTATCTGTAATAGTAAAGTTAAATTGATGTAATTTAGATGGAGTATAATAGACTCGGTGAGTTGTATTCATTTGAATTTGTTGTAACTTCATTGATTGTACATTATTTTCATAGGCACTTAGTATATTTTGCCACAGTTCTTCTGTTATTTTTATATCAAGGTCATTTTCCCATTTAGTTTTTATTTTGATAATATTGTTATTATTATTTTCCTTAGTTATTAATGTTTGGAAGATTATAGATATAATTTGTTCTGCTAATATTTTCCTCTAGGAGTTATTTCAGGGGATCACCAATCTTAATCTTTTTTTATTTTTTGTTAAAATAGTCTTTAATTTGTAAATACTGAAACTTTATGAGTACTTGATAATTTATATTGCTCTTGAGGCTGTGTACAAGTTTTTATGGTATTCATATTGGTTATTTTATCCCATTGTGTTATTCCTAAATCCTGCTAATTTTTGAAATCATTACTTTTCAAAAAGGAAAAAAATCCATATTTTTTATATATCGAAGTGTACTTTGAAATGCAGTCTGCTTCCCCCATTATTGCCATTGTGTTTTTCCAGCAATTATACTTAGTGTCTGTTGTTATGCAGTTTTGAGCATTTTGTTTTGTTCATGGGGCACGTGGAGAACAATAAATTAATTACACTATCGTAGGGTTGATTTCCTATTTATAATTGGGTCAAAGCCAGTACATTATTTTCCTGTTTCAGCCATTGCCATACCTGTGCAATTTGTGTAACTAAATAGTACACATAAAAGTCTGGGAGTGCCTTTCCTCCTCTGTGTTTTAGTAAAACTAAGGACTGCCATGCTATTCATGTTTTTTTTTTGTTTTTCCACAAACATTTAAGTATTTGTGTTTTAAGAGCAGAGAAAAAGAAATTGAGAAATGGGGATATCTAAAGTTTGAAATAGAAACAACAGTTTAGGCAGTATCTGCATTTCAATCATATTTATGCAGCCTATTAATGTTAATAATAATGAGTCCCATCTTCTTAAGTCCATTTATTTTTCTGATGTTAATTCTGTAAAGTTGGCTTTGTATGGATCCTCTATAGTTGGTGTAATATTAACACCTAAATATAGTATCTGAGTTGATGTTTGAGTTACTGTAAATTTTTGTAGGCTGTTGACCAGCATTTCTTTATTTAGCTTTAGTAAAATTGATTTCCCCCGATTAATTGTATATCCAGATACTTGTACAACTTGATTTGTTAAGGTGATACATTCTTTTATTGAAAGTTCTGGTTCTGTAATATGTAGTCATGAGTCATCCGCATAAAGTCCTAGCTTTTGTGTGGTTTTATTTATCTTTATTCCATATATTTTGTGGTTTTTCCTAATTGATATAGCAAATGCTTACATGATAAGTGCAAATACTAATGTTGAGTGGGAGCAGACTTGTCATGAAACTCTAAATAGACAAAATGTTTTGGAAATATTATTGTTAGTTTTTATATATGCACAGGGAGAGTCATACAGAAGTTTAATCCACCCACTGGGCTGTGCACCAAACCCCATCTTTTGTGTTCTGGCAAATATATATGACCATTCAATATAACTGAGTGCTTCCTCTGCAGCTATTACTAAAAGTGCAACGTCTTTAGATTTATTCAGAGCTATAATGTTTATTTATTTATTTATTATGATCTCGGATTAACACCTTTGTAAACAAGCTCATTAAATAGGTTCCACATCAGCTTAAGCAAATCAGTGAAAACAGATAGTGTTGCTGGTAAGCAGCAAAACTGTAGGGCTAGACATATAATGCTGTAACTTATAGAACTATAGGACAGGAAAAAATAACGTCAACGTTAGGCAGTGTACAATATATGCCAAAAATTCAAAGAATGAACAGAGAGAGGAAGAAGAGTAATTGGGGCTAATTTTTTGAAAGGCAGGGCTGCTATACATGAAATATACAGGTAGGAATGGACAGAGATAGTTTATTGTGCATCTACATTTCTCTGTGAGAGTTCTGCCTTTTATGAATCTATTCTGACCTTGATTAATGAGAAAGAGAAAGACAGATTCTAATCTATGTGCTATTACTTCAGTAAATATTTTAAATCAGTATTAAGTAATCTTATGGGGTGGTACGACACAGAGTTCAGCAGCACCTTACTATTTTTTATAAATACATGTATTATAGCTTGTTTGAAGGTTTCTGGAATTTGCTTCACCTTATTGAAAGAACTGAACAGTCCTTGTAGGGTGAGCAGTTGCTGAGATTCTAATTTTTTTATGGAAATAGATCCCCAGGCCATCTGGGCCTGGGCCTTCCTTGTCGGTAAATGTTATTTATTTATTTGAATTTTGATAACCGGGTAGGCCCACTGACACTGAAAATCTTTTTTTCAGGGGTGACATGGGAAAATACATTTCCAGTAATAAGACAAAGATGGAATCATAAAAGGGTTTCAAAGAGCAATCCAATGAATAAGGTTGATGACAATGTTACAAAACATGTTACATGTTTCAAAGAACACTCATAGTAAGATTGATACCAGTATTACAATTCAAGTTACAGGGAACAAAACAGTTGAGAGTGTATGCTAACAAGCAGTCTAGAAGTGCTATGGTCAGGTGATTAAAAACAATCAAAAGTGCTGATGTCAGTTGGGTAAAATATACACAAGGGTTGGAACAACAGGATATGCAATGAATCATTCATTCACACAATTCAGATCAGCTTAAGATGAAGATAGAACAGTGAGGTGAAAGTAATAAAATTATTGGGACAGTATATACAGTAGGAGTAAACTGAAATAAGGTAGTAGTAGCTGAAGAGAGGGTAGCAGAAGGGAAGCGGAGTATGGGGATAGGGAAGTAGAATGGAGTGGAGGGAAGGGGAGGAAAGTATGATGTCAGTCTTAGAAGCAGGAGCAGATAGTTCCTTAAAGCATTTTTTGAATTGGGGAAATGATGTACAGGAGAGTAGGCTGTGTGGGAGGTTGTTCCATTTTTGAGGTGCTAGAAAGGAGAAGGATCTTTTTCCTATTGCAGACTGTGTCTTGGGCAGACTTAGTCAAGGGAGATGAGAGGACTGTAGGGATCTAGAGATGGGCTTCAAGGTGAGGAAGTTAGAGAGGATAGGTGGAGAAGGGAGATGGCTAAGTTTGAACCTAGTACAGAATAAGGGGAAGTCTAGCTTTCCCTGGAAGGACAGCCATCAAAGGGTCTTGAGGACGTCACAGTGGTGTGTTTGAGCAAGTGTATTAGTGATGAAGGGAGCAATTCTGTGATAGGTTTGCTTTAATTTGGGCAGAATAGAAGACTTAGCTGAAAGAAGTAGAGGGGCACCATAAAAGATGCCTTGGAGTAATGTTGCTATGGCAAGGGTTCTCCGGGAGTAATGGGTCAGGTAAGATGCAATTCTGTAGAATAGGCCAAGGTTTTGGTGTGTTGTCTTGATAACTTGATGGGCATGAGCTTCAAAAGATAAATTTATGTCCAGTGTAACTCCTAAATATTTAAAGGAATCCACTCCTTCAAGAGGTGTGCCTGAGAAGGTGGTGATTACAAAGGGTAGTTCGGCAGACAAATCCAAGGAGGTGAGATGGAAAAGAATAGTTTTTGCTTTGTAAGTATTGAGTACCAGTAGGTATTGACTAAACCAGTCTTCAAGTAGCCAGAAGTCTTTCTCAAGGCCTGATTTAATGGAGGAGATACTTCTTTCTGATTTATATAGAATGGCATTGCCTGTGTAGAGCTGTACCGATGCTCCACCGCAATAATTGGGAACAAAGGGCTTAGGATTTGAGAGAAAATTGGAATCTAGACCAAGTGGGTTCGGTTCCATGTGATAATGGCGATTAACGGAATAAGCGATCACCGTTTGGGCAGTGTACATCGCTGAAAATTAATTTCAGCAATGTGCACTAGTGGCGAACTACACTAGGGCACCTGAGATCTATGGTTTTCAATTTTTATGCGGGGCTGTGCCTTACACCCCCAACTCAAAGGATTCTCTTACTCAAGGGGGTGCATGTCAGAGGGTGCAAAACTTAAACAAAACAAAAAAATGACCCAGCATAAAAACACGATCACACTCAAAACTGAACCCGGCACCCTGGCAACCCACCACACCACACATCCAGCTCAAAAGTCCAGCACCACACTACACCCAGCAAACCCTCCCTCCCCTTCCACCCGTTGCACGGCGTGGTCCTTCTCCCCCTCCATGTGTGTGTATACATAGCGGTATCCCATTGCTATATTAGCCTACCCCCCAATCTGGTCGCCCCCCTCGCCAGGTAGCACTGTGCACAGGTGCCGTGATTGAGTTGCCCTTTTTGAAAGTTCTCGACCGTGGTTGCCCTATAGACGGGATATTATTTGTTCAATTTAGCTAGTAGTAGTTGGTGATTAACAGGGTCAAATGCTTTTGTGAGATCAACAAACACTACACCAGTAGCTCATCCCTGATCCATGGCATAAAATATATCTGTGGTGACCCTTAAGAGAGCAGATTCCATCCCATGCATTATTATTATTATTATTATTTTCATATCTATTTATTTATTTCAATTAAAACAATTGAAATAAATAAATGCAATTTCCAGAACCCATACTGGGAGATGGTGAGGGCATTTGTTAATTCTAAAAAGGAGTAAAGCTGGTTATATATTATTCTTTCTTGAATTTTCACTAGGGAGTACAGTATGGAGATGTTGAACAGCATCTTTAATTTCTTTCTGTGTGATGGGCTGACCTAGTTTGTTTCTTATCTCCAGATTGATTTTAAAGATTTCTGTTCAATCTAAAATTCTTAGTGGACCTGTTGACTTCTTGGTTTCTGATGTGTATAATTCTTAATAGAATTGAGCAAAACAATCATTAATTTCTTTAGGTGTATTAATTACTTGCTTATTCCAGATTGTTATGATTGTATGTTCTTTCTGAGATTTCTTTGCTTGCCAAGCTTAAGTGCTTTGTCTGAAATTGCATACTAGTTTGATCTAGTATTCAAAAATGTGTCTTTCAGTTGTTTCTGTTTTAATTTCATTATACAATTCTCTTTTTTCTACCAGTCTGTTGCAATCCCAGTATCCCATACGCTCTCCCCACAGCCCTGCTACATTGATTTCCCTCCTTGATGTCACTAGACACTATTATCCCCAGATCTCTTTCCTGCTCTGTGACCCTGACTTCCTCTCCTCCAAGTGTGTACCCTGCCTTTGGGTTCCTGTGCCACCTGTGGATGACTGCACACTTTTTGATGTTGAATCTTAGTGCCAGGTGTCAACTCACCCTCCCAGTGCCCTCAAGTCCTGCCTCATGTCCTCAACAACTCCTGCAGAGTCTACCCTATTGCAGATCTTTGCATCATCTGCAAAAAGGGCCACCTGATCCTTCAGTCCTTCTGTTATATCACTGATGTATATACTGAAAAGGAGCAGCCCCAGCACTGACCCTGGGGGACCCCACTCATCACCTACCCTGTCCTGGAGTGCACCCCATTCACTACCATCCTCTGGCTTCTGTCCTTTGACCAGTTTTGTACCCAATTAGCTATTTTATCCCCAACCCCCATACTTTCCAGCTTGTTGATTAGCCTTCTGTGGGGTACGGTGTCAAATGCCTTGCTGAAAGCCATGTAGGCCACATCCACCTCCCCACCCCAGTCGATTACCTGTGTCACCCAGTCAAAGAAGTCAATTAAGCTGGACAAGCATGACTTCCCTTTAGTGAACCCATGCTGTCTGTCATCCATAGCCCATTTTCCTCCAAGTAGTCCATCACCCTCTCCCTAATGAGTGCCTTCATGACCTTTCTGACCACTGTGGTGAAGCTGACTGGGCAGTAGTTTCCCTCAACTCCCTGTTTTCTCCCATGTGTATTGATACCATGGTCACCTTCCTCCAGTCCTCTGGCACCCTTCTGGAATCCAGAGACAGGCTGAACAGACATGCCAGTGGGGCAGCCAACTCCTCTCTCAGTTTCTGGATCACTTTTGGATGCAGCCCGTCTGGTCCCATGGTCTTGTTCACCTTCAGTCTACTTAGTTCCTCCCTTATTCTCTTTGCAATGAAAGGACTCGTGTCCACAACTGTTCCCCCCCATTAACTCAGGCCTCCTGCCCTCCTCCTCTTTCGTAAATACTGAGCAAAAATACATACTTAGTTCTTCTGCTTTATCCCTATCCTTTTTTAATGGCTTCCCTCCTTCATCCCATAGCCTTGTGATCCCCTGTCCAGTCTTCCTTTTTCTCCCACACATCTAAAGACTGTTTTGTTTCCTCTCTTAGCACGCTTTGCAATTTTTTGCTCAGTGCTGGCCTTTGCTCTCCTTATTACCTTCCCTGCTAGCCTCCTCTTTTCCCAATAAGCCTTCCTGTCCTCTTTATTCTGTGTTGTCTTGTATTCCCTGAAAGCCCTCCTCCTGCCCCTCGACCACTCTCACCACTTCTCTAGTGAACCAGAGTAGTCTTCTGTGTCTTGCACCCATCCTAACCCTGTTAATAGACCTATGCATGGTATCCCTCACCTGGTCTCTAATAACTCCTCATAACTCTTCCACGGCAGTTATTTTTCCCATGCCCCCCATCTCCTCCCTCACTATCCTTCTCATCATGTCAAAGTCTGCGTACCTGAAGTTCAGCACCATTGTATTAGTTTGGCACACCTCCCTCCCTGCTCTCTCCTTGAACCTGATGGTCCTGTGATCACTGTGATCCCAGCTTCTTCCCCACCTCCACCACCTCCACACACTCCCCATTAGTTAAGATCATATCCAGCAGGTTGTTCCCCCCAGTTGGTTCTTTGATCAACTGCTGTAGGAACACCCCCTGTAGTACCTTCAGAACCTCCCCTGTTTCTGGCCGAAGTCACATCTGGAATGGTCCAGTCTA
Organism: Neoceratodus forsteri; assembly: GCA_016271365.2. Classification (NCBI taxonomy): domain Eukaryota; kingdom Metazoa; phylum Chordata; order Ceratodontiformes; family Ceratodontidae; genus Neoceratodus; species Neoceratodus forsteri. Next base: position 110,035,316 of record CM057455.1, on the reverse strand, counting down.
CACCAGGGAGATTTAGGTCCCCAACCAGGAGTGTTTCCCTCTTTAAATTCATCCTCGTGATTGCCTGTGTCATCAACCTGTCCTGTTCTTCCCTTTGTGTAGGTGGTCTGTAGACTACCCCGAGTCTCAAGGATTCCTCTGTCCTTCTGCTCAGTGTTACCCAAAGGAGTTCAGTTTCCCCGTCTCCCTCCAGTCCCTCCATAACCTTTATGTCCTCCCCGAAGTAAAGGGCCACCCCCCTTCTTGTCTCTCCTGTCCCTCCTGAACAATCTGTAGCCAGGGATAGCCATCTCCCATGTTTCCATGATCGCAATTATGTCTAGTCCTTCGTGCACAATGATCACGGTTCCTTCATCTTTTTGATGCTTTAAAATACATATTAAATTCCTTACTTGAGAATTGCAAGCTGTATGAGTATATGTTTTCTCTAACGGCTGCCAGCCCACAAACTGAACATTTTATACTCTGAGAGTGATGTCACAGCAGAGGTGGAGCTAGACCCCTTCATTATACCCTGTTCCACATTCACATGGAAGTAAAGTGTTTTCTCATGGGTATTATGTAGAAAAAGGATGTTGTGTAAATATTAGCTGTATTTATCTCTATTTAATTAATGTTACTAGATGAAAAGCAATAATATCAAAGGAGTTATAAACATTTTTCTAAAAAGGGGTGGATCACATGATTGTGCTGTCACTCCATGCTATGTATATAAACCCTCCACTAGGACAGAACAGATTAGATCAGTTTGGTCTTCAGTTCAATGATGTCAGTTGCCTGCTGACTGGTGATATGAGTTCTCAGTTCATAGCAGTTTGCCTAAGAACAATGTTACTGGGATATTGTTTTTGCTTTCATGTCTCCTATTGATGCTGATGCCAAGTTTGTTTATCCTGACAAAGGAAACTGCTGGAACCAACTAACCTTGAAGATTTTTCTTTTCTGTACAAGTAATCTTTTCTTTTTCAATTTAGATTACCTTAATAAAATGAACAACACATATCCTGCATTTTTATGCACCATATAATAAGGCAGTCTCTGATGCACTTGACTCCCTTGCACCAGTCCGTGTATGTCCCAAATCTTCTCACTTGAGGTCCCCATGGTTTGACAGGGAGCTAAACACAATGAAGATTACAGGTCGGAGGTTAGAGCACTGCTGGTGGACAACCAAGTTGGAGGTGGAAAACTGCCTCTACGTACATATTATGCTGTGTACCAGTGGGTAATCAACCATAAGAAGGCAAAGTTCCTGTCCAGGGAGATTGCCGCTGGGAAGAATCAACCAACTGTTCTTTTTCGGACTGTAGACAGGCTCCTTTATCCAGCCTGTCTGCAACTGAAAAAAGCTTTTTCTGAAGCTTTATGAGAAGAGTTTGCTTTATTGTTCTTGGACAGGGTGTCTATTGTCTGGCAAGGAATTCCACCAGTGAGCCACAGTGTGGCTGACAGTGGTCGCCGTGGCTGTCCAGAGAGCACTCCATCTAGTTAGGGGGAGTATAGACCGGTGGAGGTGGCTGAGGTCATAGAGGTTGTTTCCAAGCTGAGGCACACATATTGTAAACTGGAGCTGGTGCAGACATGTTTCTTGATAGGATGTACTGACTCCATTCTGTTTGCCTTGATTGTCTGGTGTTCTTTGTCAAAGGGGGTCTTCCCTGATACCTTGAAGGAGGAATTGGTGACGACCCTTCTGAAGAAACCATCTCTAAACTCTGACTTCAAGGCAAATTACAATCCCATCTCTAACCTTCCATTTCTGTTCAAGCTTGTAGAGAAGGTTGTGGCACTTCAGCTGAGGAGCACCTTGTGGCCCATGACCTATACAAGTCTCTCCAGTCTGGGTTTCATGTGAGGCATAGCACAGAAACTGCTTTAGTTCAGTTGCATAATGACATCCTTAGGGTGAGAGATCAAGGAGAGGTAACAATTCTCGTTCTCCTTGATCTCTCCTCAGCATTTGACATTGTGGACCAATGTGTGTTAATCGACCTCCTGAGGAAATTCTGCAGACTTGCCAGCACTGTAATCTGCTGGTTTGAGTCTTTTCTCACCAACAGGAGGCAAAGGGTAGTGATAGGGAATTCTTCCTCCTTCCCTAGCCTCCTGTCATGCAGAGTAGCCTAGGGTTCAGTCTTGTCACCAATATTGTTTGCTGTGTACATGCTGTCCCTGGGAGAGCTCATTAGGAAGTACAGCTTGGGTTTTCATTGCTATGCTGATGATCTCCAGCTGTACCTCCCCTTTGCCCCTGGGACATCCAAAACAGTGGACATACTAAACACCTGCATGATGAGATAAATGACTGGATGGCCTCCAGCTGGTTGTGACTGAACCCTGACAAGATAGAGGTGCCAGTGGTGGAGTCAAACAGAGAGCATGATAGGATGCCCTCTGGTGCAGAGACAGGACTCTTTCTTGGATCTGTACCATTGAAGGCCTCTTCTAGGGTGCGTGATCTTAGCATTATTCTAGACAATGGACTGATGCTTGAATCTCAGGTGTCATCCATCGCCCGTACCAGTTTTTACAACCTAAGGAATATCACCAGGATAAAGCCCATTGTTCCACCCCTAGACCTCTCCACCTTGGTACATGCCTTTGTGAGGTCAAGGGTTGATTACTGTAATGCGCTCTACCATAGGGTGTCTTGAGGTACCCTTCACCGGTTGCAGCTGATGGAGAATGCAGCTGCCAGGCTGTTGACGGGGTAGTCTAAGTACTGCCACATCACCACGGTGCTCCGTGGACTACACTGGCTGCCGATCAGCTGGAAGGTCCTCTTTAAGGTGGACTTGCTCACCTTTAAGGCCCTACACAGCCTGGGCCCTGGTTACCTGGTGGGCCTTCTTACACCTTCTGTCTTGTCCTGCTCCCTCCACTTCTCCTCTAGGGGCCTCCTTGTGATTCCCAGGATGAGGTTAAAAATGGCTAGTGACAGAGCTTTCAGTGTCACCAGTCCCGTCCTGAGGAATTCACTACCTCCCGCTGTAAGGGAGGCTCCTTCAGTAGAGTTATTCAAAGCCTGCCTCAAGTCCTTCCTGTACAATTAGGCTTTCCTATAATTTGTCTTATAATTTTTGTCCTGGCCTGACTTCTGTTATCCGGCATTGTCCCTGGTCACTAATTTAGTTATTTATTTAGTTATTTTCTTCTGACTCAACTATTATAAATGTTGAAATCTAGATTTAGTAGTTGCCATATTGGTCCTTGCAAGAGTTTAAGAGTTATCTGCTTTATCAGTGTTATCTTATGTCAATTAAATTTATATGCAGTCGGATTCTTTGTATGTGTGTTCCACCAAGCACCTTTGACCCAGGATTCATCCTGGCTGAAGGCAGCATGGTACTGTTAAACTTCTCTGACATCAACTTCTGTTTTTTTTTTTTTTTAAATGAGTATTTTAAACCAATGGGGATTTTTTTCTACTTTTCTCTGCATTATCTAGTTGTTATAAGTATTGTATTTTCTAAACAACTGCCATGAGCTTCGGAAGAAGGACTGGTTGGTCCAAAAGCTAGAGCACTTTGTTCATGTTGTTACATCTATGTTGATCCATTAAAAGGTATCAAATCATTTGCTTCTGGATCTATTATAAATGTTATAATTCTGTAATTTTTTTTTGTGGACTTTATTTGTGCTCCTACCTGATGGGGCATCTCTCAGGAATCCTTGCTCAGGTTCTGGTAATTCTAACTGCCCGTCTGAACCGCAACCTCTGACTGCATAATCGAGTTCAGGATCTCGGCTCTCCCAACCTCCTAGGAGAGGCCTGAGATCCTCAGGGTGAAGTCAGGATTAACGGCCGACGTTGGACGTGTGGGTCCAGGGCACTGGAGGTTCCGTCGCCTCCCTGGGGTAGGGGTATTTCTTAGGTTTTCTCCCCTGGGCTCGGACATGTAATGACATCCCATTCATTGCATGCATGCTCCTGCACATGCCTGATAGACGTCTGTCACAGCCCAATCCCCTTGCTATCTGAGGCCATGCCCTGTAGTGAAGTCCAGCCACCGCCAGAGGTCACCAGTGCATTGGGTGGTGGAAACCCCCTTCCCCGGGGAAGGAGAGCAGTGCATGGGGTGCTCAATCCTTCCCCATCCCGGTTGACCCCCGATGGCACGAACTCACTCCTGAACCCGGGTCACCGGTGTGATGCTAGGTGTGGCATCCAGTGCCTCAACCCTCGGCACCATCGGGCTTGCCCTATAATTGTGTAATTTAATCTATTCTTTTTTATTATTGTGTTTATTGTATTGTTAGTTTTATTAAACTGTTATTGATTTTGATTTGTGTGCAGTGCCCAGAGCCTCCGGGATTGGTCAACTTTTAAATAAAATGTTCCTTGCCTTGCCATCTACTGTTGTTGCATCTGTCTATTCCCACACCTTCTCACACCTTCACATGGCTGAGTAGATACATAGATACTGTCAGCAGATAAGGGCCTATGGCCCACCCAATCTGCCCATTTGAGCTTGTAAGTTCCATTTAAGGTTTTCTAGAAGTATGTTGCCCCTTACCCCTGACGTCCAGGATTCCCTTCTATCTATCCCATGCATTCCTAAATCCTGTGATTATTTCAGCCCCCACCACTTCATCTGGTAGGGTGTTCCACTTGTCCACCACTCTTTCTGTAAAGAAATTCTTCTTCACATTTCCTCTAAATCACACTTCCACCATCTTCATCCTGTGCCCTCTAGTCATGGAACATCTTTTTCACTGGAAAATAGTGTATTGCTGTACTCTGTTCCTCCCTGTTAGGTACTTGTATGTCTATCATATCCCTCTCTCCCTCCTCTTAACCAGGCAGTATATATTCAGTTCCTTCAGCCGCTCCTTATAGGACTTGTGAAGCAGTCCCTGTACCATCTTTGTTGCCCTCCTCTGAATCTTCTGCACCCTATCTATGTCCTTATGTAGGTAAGGTCTCCAAAACTGTACACTGTAGTTCAGATGGGACCTCACTAGTGTCTTGTATAGTGGAATTATGACCTCCCTTTTCCTGCTGGTGATGCCTCTGCCTATGCATCCCAGCATCCTATTTGCTTACCTGCAGCCTTGTCATACTATTTCACTGCCTTGAGGTAATCAGAGATGATAACCCAGAGGTCCCTTTCCTGTTTGGTGCATGCTATATCCTCACCCCCCCCCAACTGATATGTTGTTCCAGGGTTTTTGTGCCCCATATGCATTATTTTGTGCTTCTTTGCATGGAATTTCAACTGCCAAACCCTTGACCATTCTTCAAGCTTCTGCAGGTCCCTTCTCATTCTGTTTACACCTTCTGGCATGTCTACTCTGTTGTGGAGCTTTGTGTCATCAGTGAGCAGGTAAATTTTGTCTTCTAAGTCCTGTGCAATGCCACTGATGAAGATGTTGAATAGGACCAGTCCCAGCACTAATCCCTGCAGTAGCCAACTGATCACTCTTCCCTCTGTGAAGTGACAGCCATTTTCCATCACCTTCTGTGTCCTGCTGCCCAGCCAATTATCCACCCACCACACTACTGTCCTGCCCACTACCATATTCCTGTTTGTTTAATGGCCTTCTATGATGTGGCACAGTGTCAAAAGCTCTGCTGAAGTTGAGAAAGGCCACATCCACTGCCCTCTCCCGATCCACCTCCCGTGTCACCAGTCAACAAATTCAATGCAGTTGATCTGGCATGACCTTCCCCTGGTGAAACCATGCTGCATTAGGTCCTGTAGTCCGTTGGCAACCAGATGTGCCACCAATCTCTCCTTCCGTAGTGCTTCCATGATCTTCCTGATTGCTGAGGTCAGGCTGACTGGTGTGTAGTTCCCCACTTCCTCTTTTTTCCCGCCTTTATAAAAAGGGACTACATCTGCTGTCCTCCAGTCTTTGGGTACCTATCCTCTTTCCAGTGATTGGCTAAACAGGCTTGCCAGAGGTTCAGCCTCCACCCCTTTTAGTTCCTTTAGGACCCTGGGGAGCATCCCATCTGGCCCCACTGCTTTATCAGCTCTTATTCCTTCCAGTTCCTTCAGGACCCTTTCCCGTGTAAAGAGACTTATGTCCATTTCAGCACCCTTCCCACCCCTTGTACTCCCTTCAGGCCCATTACCTTCCCCTTCCTCAGTAAAGACTGAGCAGAAATATCTGTTCAGTATGTCGGCTTCACTGTTGTCATCCTCCATGCTGCCCCTTTCCTCCCCCTTCAGTCTCACTATCCATCCCTTTACCCTTCTTTTTTCACTTATGTACCTTTAAAAGGTTTTGTTCCCTCTGCCCACTGATTTTGAGATGCGCACTTCTGTTTGAGCTTTGGATTCCCTTAGTGACCTTCCTGCCTCCCTTTGCTTCTCCTTGTACTTCTCCCTATCCCCTTCTAAGGGGTAATGTGAGGAAGTTCTTTTTCACAGAAAGGGTGGTGGATGCATGGAATGGCCTACCTCAGGAAGTGGTGGATATGAATACAGTGCAGGGCTTCAAACAGGCATGGGATAGGCATGAGGGAGCAATACATATGAGTATGAATAGATAGGCCGTTGACATAGTAAAGGCCTACGGCACATTCATAAGGTAGAAAAAGAAATGGCAGACTGGATGGGCCTTGCACTCCTCATCTGCCATCAACTTCTATGTTTCTATGTTTCTGCCTGTGTCTTTTTGTATTGCCTGAATGCAGTCTTTTTGGCTTTCATTTTCTCTGCTATCTCCTTGGATAACCATAATGGCCTCCTCTTGCTTTTCTCCTTGCTAACCTGCTCAATGCATAATTATGTTGCTCTTGAAATCCCTGTTTAAAATATTGCCCACTGTTCCTCTACCCTTGATTCTTTCCCAAATCCCACTAGTGCCTCTTTCAAGCATATCCCCATTTTCCCAAAGTCTACCCTCCTAAAATCCAGGATACATGTTTTTGTGCAGTTTGGTTCTGCTCCTTCTGTGATATCAAACCACAGTGACTGGTGGTCACTGTTACCCAGGTGCACTTTAACTGTTACCCCTATCACATTGTCCCCGTTTGTGAGCATGAGGTCTTCCGTTGAGTTGGTTCCATGACCAGTTGCCTAAGGAGCAGCTTGAAGGGAATCCTGGATAAATCTGCTCCTGGTTGATGCTGCTGCTGAAAGGCTCCATTCCACCTCTGGAATATTGAAGTCTCCAACCAGCACACCTCCTCCTTGACTGCTATCCTTTGGATGGCTATCATTAACTCCCATCTGTCTCTTCCTCCTGGAGTGTATGAGAACTCTGTTTCTGTACCTCTGTAACACTGTCACCTTCCCAACAGGCACTGCATACTTTATTGTTTTCTTGCAAGTTTTGTCAACTTATCACTGTGCAGATTCATGCTGTCATAACTTACCTGTTCACCACATTTAGTTCTTCATCTATAAGGTTGCCTATGTAAACATATACTGATGATTAGCCGTTTATATGCCAGTTGTACTCCCCTTCCCCCTTCCCCAGGCTTGCACCAGGAAATAAGCCTCGAGTCAGTGTGCCTTTCCCGTTACCAATTTGTAAATAACTAAATAAACAAAAAAATTAAACAATAAATAAACAAATAGATAAAAGAAACTCTGGCTCATCCATTTCCTCTTGTAGAGTGATCTTGCCTGTGGGTGAGGTAGCCAGGGATGTCAATGACCAAGGGGGCAATACAGAAAAACAACATGCTTCCATTACAACAAGGAAGTCTGAGTTGCTCAGTGAGACCCATGTCTTTACTGGGTTAAGCTTGGAGAGAGAGTTTTAGATGTTAGTATAACAAATTTTAAGGCCCCTGTACAATGGAATGGAGCCACTGGCAGGGTTGTGTGGTGGTTTAAGATCGAGTTCTGTGTCCCTCCCAGTATAAGTCAAATGGATGCAAATGGGGGGGAGCCAGCACTGCACCCAGTGCATCCCTGGGACAGGCTGAACACTGCCAATAGGGGATGCATCAGTGTATCCTAGATGGGCTGAGCCCCCAAAGGCAATATTCAGCCATAGCATGCAAATCAGCCTATCAGGCATGCATGAAACAATTGGCCCACATGCATTCCCATTATGGGCCCATTTGCATGTGTGTGCCAGGCAGGATACACTGGGCAGCCAGGCCCCCCATCTCCATGCCCCATTGTAACATGCCCGTAATATACAATGGACACCCCCACCCACTGTGCAGTCCACCCCCAATGCTCCATTGCAGCATGTCTGTAATGATCAGTTGATACCCCTCTAGCATCTGTGCATATCCACCCCCCAATTCCCTGTTGCACTGTGCCCTATAAGGGTCAGGTATACCCCCACCCTCTGTACATTTCCACCCCAAATGCCTCATTGCATCATGCCCCATAAGGTTCAGGTGGTACGCCCACCATCTGTGCATTCCCACCCCCCAATGCCCACTTCCACCATGGCCAAGAGACCCCCTTACTATACTGTAGTGGACCCTTCCCTCTGTCCTGAACACCAATCCAGATCACCACCAACCCCCGGTGCTGCAATCTAGGATCTCCTTGCCTAATATAATCAGTTTCTGCAAGTTTACATAGTGTACTGGCCCCCCACCTGGTAGGCATACCCCTTCCCTGCACCTCCCCACAACTCAACTCATGCCAGTGATTGGCACAGTCTTCCTCACCCTGCCACAGCCAGGTACAGACTGATCAGGATTGTGATCTCTGCTGTACAGATGACATCTTGTACAATAGCTCTCTGGATCTGGCAAGTTTAATTCTGGTCAGAGTTGAGGTTGCAGAGCTGTGGAGTGCCACAAAATGTGAAAATTACCATTTACAGTAGGTACAAACTCTTTGCTTGCCCATAAGTCCAAAACAGTTTAGGGGGTCTGATCTGAAATTGTTAGGGTATATGGGGTCAGGGTCACTAATTTGCCTTTTAAAGGTTTGGTGAGAAATGAAAACACATGTGGTTATTCCCACCTCCAGTACAGAAACATACCCACAAAACCATTTAATTACTTCAGTTTGGCATGTACTCCTATTTTTTCTCCATAGTTTTGAATGCTTCCACGCAAACAGACTTTAAGGTGCAAACACAAAAGTAGCAATAACTTGACACACACCCACATGGCCAGTCTCCCCATGCACACACACTCTAGTGAGTATGGCCATGCTGGTATAGATACAAGTAAAAAGTCACTTACTTGAGTACTAGGGAACAAGATGCTAGAGTCTTTGAGAAATGATATCCATGGGTCAGAGTGCTGGGGCGTACCCGCTTGAAATGAATGGACTTATTTTATATTACTATTTTATACATTATGATGGTGAGTTGGAGAATAATGAAGGCCACTATTCTATTAACAAGGCCCTTATTAGTCAAGCAGTGGCCTTCATTAATTTTCAACTCTCCATCAGTAATGTATAAAATAGTAATAAAATAATACCTCCATTCATTTCAGTGGTGCACACCATTGCAATATCCTTAGCCCTTTGTCATAATATGGCTGAGCATGGGTATGTGGAAGTCAAGTTCATGGGGGGGGGCAAAAGCTTGATTATACTGGGGCTCCAATACTCTGTGAATACCATGCTGCTCAACTGTCCATGAATGCAAGAGACAGCTAGAATGTCTGTAACATCTCTAAAAGGTACAACTTATATGTTTTGACTGAAAAGTGATATGCAAATCAGAAAAAACTAGAATGTATAAGATTCATCTGTATATACCCTGGAGCAGTGCATCAGATTTGGGCACCTAGTTACAAACCTATTTTTTTTCTGGCTGAAGTTCTACCTCCCAACTCCAAAAGAAATGTGGCCTAATTTTTCTCCCTGACTCAATTCCATTCAATACCCATCCCCTATGGGTCATGAAGCAGCCCAAAGGTGAAGAAATGTGAAAAACACATCAATATTTCAGTCTTTCCTCATTCCCCAATACCCCTGTAAAAAAAGAAATATTTACTTTTACTTACCAGGTCATGTGGCCAGAACCTGCAGCCTGGTACAATGTGTCACCAGCCCAATTTTTTATCTGCCCTCCTCTCTCCTTCTCCAAGAAGCTGGATGCTACAGTAGAACCAACCATCACAGGTCCCCAACGTGGTCCAAGACCAAGTCACCTCACCAACCGAACTCACCCAACCTGGTTTGCTTGATTTTTGCTGGGTTACTGCTGTGGCTGCTGCTGCACTATACTGATCAAGGCCTGTGAAGGCCACCCACGCCACTGTCACCACTGCTGCTAAGTCTAGCTTGCTGCTGTGGGGGTCTGTGCTGTTTATTTTTTGTATGGCAAGCCTAGTAGAATAAGTAGCTAGCTTAGTCTTGAGTTAGATTCTAGCTCTAACTCACCTTCTGCCCCTTCAACAACTAGGGAAGATGGAGACTCACTAAGAGTAGACCAACAAAAACATGCTGACACAACACTGCTATTGAGAGTTCACTGCTCACCAACTCCTCCAAACTGTAGTGTGTACTCTGTCTATTCTGTGGCGGTGAAGACAGTGTCACACTTGCAAGACTCGTGCACTCTTTCTTGGCTGGCACTCATCTAATTCACATGATTGTGCCACCACTAATAGGTGGAGAAAGTGGACAACACAGTACAGACACAGTCGAGTCTGGAGTATACCTGCAGCGTGAGTACACACAGGCCAGGTGGGCACTTATTGTGTAAAAGATTAAATCCAAATTGAATGCCATTATTGCCACATCTTAAGAACAAACTAGGCACAAATATGGTGGTGGGGGGGAAGCAACCACCTCTGCACTACCTAAATGGCACCGCTGCTTAATAATAGACATGTATTCTGAGGTGCTAATGCAATGGTTTCCATTGATTTTTGAGACTCTGTATCTCCATGTTTCATGACATGTCCTGATCATCATGTGGGTTAGTGTCCTTCATTGTCCCTCATTTTAAGTGTCCTTGTCCCTCATTTCAGTGACAAAATGTGAGGTATGATGTAAGCTTCCAAGTCCCTACTCAGCAAAAGGAGTGCTGAGCATGGCCATAGTGTATATGTTCAATACAGAATGACAAAGGGAAAGAAAGTGAGATGAAACAGTCAGGGAGAAACACATTTGTAGCACTAATTATGCATAAGGGATTTGCATGGTCCAAAACATAAGGGATAGGCTTCACAACACAGACGCTCCTCTTCATACATCTGGAATGGGGATGTTGACTGGCTATATCCTGGGCATTAATGCAGTAAGCAAACAATACTTTACAAATTAAAAGCAATTTAATGACAAGAATCAAAAGCCGTTAAACAACTTGCAAAAGGATCAAAAGTAATGAGTTTACCTAATTTTTATGGGAATTCATATAAAAATGTATTTTCATGACTCTAATTGTGAACAGTAGTAGAAGAAATAGAAACTGATGTTTCTTAGATGAGATCTGTACCAGCTTGGGGCTGCACACATGGCAAGCGTGCAGCATGTGAACCTGATGTGATGTTTAAATGTTCACACCAGCTTACCTGCTGCACTAATGTCAATCTTGCAACATGTGAACAAGATTTGCTTTTTAGATCTGGTTCACTTAGGATCACTTTGTGTATGTGAGCTGCATTGAAACATTGCACAATTAAGCATGTGGCATGCATTCTGTCCGTACACAGCACACCTATATTTCTGTACGAGTTTGGTGCAGTACTTTTCAATATTTTGCCACCAGATTTTTAACATAGCCATTTTAGAACCCCACCACGTGAACACTACATCTGTAATTTTGCACATCTTGCCAGAGATGTGTTTTGCACCTCTGGCTCAAAATGGCATTGCAGTTGTGTATAATTACATTTTGACTTGTATTTCACGATTTCTCTGCACCGGGATACATGAGATGGGGTAATAAGATTGCTATGCTGACAATTTGGTCACTGTTGTTTGACACATGGAAGTGCAGGGCCAAGAGGGCCCTTCGCTTCTACAACTACATACATACATATGCACATCTACGGAGGCACTGGAGCACAGGGTCCCCCATTGTAAAATAAGGATACTAATTTTCTATCTCAAAAAGCAAGAAAATTCATTGCAAGAAATTCTCTTAATGCATCAGTTAGGGTTCCTATTATAGCAACAAAGGTATGGAAATTCAGTGTTAGTGTTCCAAACCTTACCACCCCACCTCCACATACCAACAAGTATCGGAGTGTTCCTTGGGGTCATCGGATCTTTACTCTCACCCCATTCTCCTATACTGTATCATCTTAGCTTACTTACACATGGAATGATGGGAGACTTAGGCTGGACAACCCCAAGGCACACCCCAATGCCTGTTGGTATGTGAAAGGTGGGGGTGTGTGGTGGGTTGGAAGGGCTGGGACCCATAACTCCAAATTTCTATACTTTTTTTCTGCAATAGGAACCCTAACTGATACATTAAGGGGAGTTTTTTTGCAGTGACTATATATACCCTGGGTTGCACCTGAAATCGAGCCTTGGCTTAGAGTGCCTTTCTCGGTTATCAATTGTTTAAATAAAACATATCTATCTATCTATCTATCTATCTATCTATCTATCTATCTATCTATCTATCTATCTATCTCTCTATCTATCTAGGCATAGACTCAGAAGCCATTGAATGAATCCATTTATTTTCAAATATGTTGAATAAATTTTAGAATCCTAGATTTGTTCACCATATGTTGTATAAATGCCACCTGTCAATCAAAGCTTTTTTGTTCACTTTTTCTACAAATACATGTGAATAACTTTTAAAAGAAAAGTGATAGCATGGTACTGTGAGCACAAAATGTGTCCAGTACACAAAGATCTACAAAATTAGTGCTGTTTCAGTTATATATACCTTCTAATTTGTTTAAATTAGCAAAAAAGCAGCAGATAATTTTATTTTATTTTTACTTTTTCGACAAAACATATGAATAACTGTAAAATGAAAAATGATAGTATGGTACTGTGAGCACAAACGTATTCAGCACAAAAATATCTACAAAATAAGGGGTGTTTTACTTATAGATACATTTTAGTTTTTTTAATAGATAGTAACCATTAGCAGAAACATCATTTCATTTCACTTTTGTGGACAAACAAATGTGAATAACTTTAAAATGAAAAATGGTAGCATAGTATTGTGAGCACATTTGCTCTGCACAAAACTATTTACAAAATGAGTGCTGTTTCATTTTTATATACCCTAAAGTTTTTATAATTAGCAAAAACACCAGAAAATTCAATTGTTTTGTACTTTTTTGATAAACAAATGCAAATAACTTTAAAACAAAAAATTATAGCATGATACTTTGAGCACAAAAGTTCATCAGCACAAAAATATCTAAAAATGAGAGGTGTTTCATTTATAGATACCTTTTAGATTTTTTTAAACTCAGCAAAAAATGGCAGAAAATTCCATTTTTATTCACATTTTTGACAAACAAATGTCACCCCCCCCCAAAAAAAAAGCAAAAACAAAAGGATTGTGCAACTATCTTTGTCATCATGTGCTGGCCATAATATAAAGTTGGAGTGCCCATACAAACTTTGAAGCAACCGCTATGCTAAGCAGAGTTACACTGGGAAAGCCACAAAAAGTCCATGTAAGTTTACATTAAAAATTAAATAAACAATTTAAAACAAAAGTCCCTGCACAATCCAAAAGGATCCCTATTGCATAAATAGAATACATAACAGGGACCTTGTGGAATACGTGATATATTTTAACTCAAACTGTTCAACCTTGAGAACATCACTCATGGCTTATGCCACTTGTGAGGCTACTCGATGTCAAACAGCTCTTGTGAAAATAACTAATCTATGTAACACACACACATATATATATATATATACTGTATAACACATATATATATATATACAATATATATATATATATATATATACAGTATATATATATATATATATATATATAATATATATATATATATATATATATATACACACACACACATATATATACATACAGTATATATATATATATATATATACAGTATATATATATATATATATATATATATATATATATATATAGAAACATAGAAAGATACTGTAGACTTTGACAGCAGATAAGGGCTACTTGGCCCACCCAATCTGTCCATTGCCCTACCTATTGGATAAACTGCAGATTCTAGTTTACCAACAGCCTACTTCCTCCTACCCCCCTATTATAATCGCCTTATGTTTGTCCCATGCATTCTTGAATTTCCCATTGTTTTTGACCCCACAACCTCCTCAGAAAGGCATCCACCACTCTCTCTTCATGAAAAAATATTATATTATATTATATTAATATTTGCAAAAAACTTAGTTAATGCATCAGTTAGAGTGGATGCCACAGTAACAAAAGCAGGGAAATGAGGCTTTTAGTTTCAACCCTAATGCCCCACCCCCAGGTTTCCCACCCCTACCACCCCACCCCCCAGACACCAACAGGTGTCGGGGTCTGCCATGGGGTCATAAGCCCAACTTTCAAATCTTTCCATGTGTAAACATGCTTACACACTACAGTATAGGGCAATAGGGTGAGAGTTTGGCCATATGATCCCATGGCACACACCGATGCCTGTTGGTGTCTGGAGGGTGGGGGCATGGGGGTGGGGTGGTAAAGGTGGGAACCCTAGGGATGAGGCTTTAGGGTTGTAAACTCTAAAGCCTCATTTCCCTGCTTTTGATGCTGTGGAAACCACCCTAACTGATGCATTAACTAAGTTTTTTGCAAATAATTTCCCTTCTTTTTCAGATAGTATAATTGTATCCTTCTTTTCCTGTGGGATCACAGGATCCTTTAGACCCTGTGCTCCCATCTTTCCATCCAGATTGTACAACAGTGTGAAAAATAGGAAACACTGGCAAAGTTACAAGCATGCATAGAAACCGCACAATGCACTCTCACAGTGCACTCATTTTTTGAAATTTTTTCCACCAAATCTTCATCATTGGCATTACAGGGTCTCTCCTCATGAACAGTGTAAATGTGCTATTGTTAATCCATCCCAAAAGTTGATTTTGCACAGCAACTGTGACATTCTGTGCCACAGGTGCAAAATCACATTCCAGACAGGATGTGCAAACTAACAGCTGTTCTGTTCATAAGGTGGTATAAAAAATGGCAATGTTGATAATTTGGAGTGAAAATATGAAAAATTGGCAAAGTTACGAGTGTGTATAGAAAGTGCGCAACACACACCAATAACGCAGTCATTGTTTTGAATTTTTCACCAAATTTTCAACACGGGCTTTATGGGTCCTCCTCACATGAACAGTAGCACTGTCATTTTGTTAAATTTGTCCCAAAGGTTGATTTCACACAGCGACCATGTCATTCTGTACCACAGGTGTGAAAACACATTTTGGGCAGGATATGAAAAATGACAGCTATACTGTTCATAAGGAAGTGTTTTAAAATGCCAATGTTGAAAATCTGGAGTGAAAATATTAAACACTGGTGGCTATGAGCGTGCGTAGAAACTGCACAATGCATGCTTGTACCACAATCATTGTTTGGTATTTTTTCACCAGAATTGCAACATGGGCTTTTTGGAACCAACCTCATGAACAGTCATGCTGTTGTTTTGTGAATCGGTCCCAAAAGATGATTCCATGCATTGACCGTGAATATACCTTTTGGGACCAAAAACAAAATGACAGTGACAGTGTTCACAAGGGGGGGAGGGGGTCCCAAGAACCCCATGTTAAGAGAGTAGGTCCAGAATTCCTAAAATTGGCTGACATATTAACCTAAGTTGAAAACCCCATTGAATCCCATTATATAGCACTTACTTGATTCCTCATTTTGCAGTTCAGCTTTGAAGAATGCAGACATGTCCAGGTCCAGAGAATATCTCAGCTCCTGACCTCTGGAGAGTAAATATGAGTGAGGGGGGGTGTGGGGAGGTGGGTGCACAGAAGGAGGATTTGCACGTGGGAGGGGGTCAAGTGAGACAACAATGGACTGTTTTCTTCATTACAGGTAAAACATAAAAAGCATTTGTCAAAGCCGAATGTTGGCTTGCTGGCATTGGCAGTGCAGGAGTTAGAGAGATGCATCATAGGAATGGCAGTGAAGTATTGAACTGATGCCAACCCGCCCCCACCTTGCAGAGAGTGACAGGCATTAGGGTGTCCCTTTGGGTGTTTAGTAGTGCAGTGGGAAAACATGCTGGGCAGGATGTGAAAAATGACAGCTGCACAGTTCATAAGGAGGTGTAAAAAAATGCCAGTGTTGAAAATGTGGCATACAAATATATGAAATTTGTGGAGTTACAAGGGTGCATGGGAAATATGCAACGCTCACTTGCAACACTGCCATTTTATGGGCGTCCGGCACCAAATTTTCAACACTGGCATTTTAGCACATGTACAGTGTCACTGTTATTTCCTCAAAGTGTCCCAAGAAGTGATTTCGCACAGCGACCACACTATTCTGCACCGGAAGTGGGAAAACACGTTTTGGCAGGATATGTGAAATGACAGCTGTACTGTTCATCAAGAGGTGGGGAAAAATGGCAATGGTGAAAATCCAGAGTGAAAATATGATAAATGCACGACGATACTAGTGTGCATGCAATCTGCCAATGCACGCTCGTAACACAGTAATTTTATGGAGTATCATAACCAAATTTTCAACATAGGCAATTTAGGACCTCTGCTCATGAACTGCATCACTGTCATTTTCATAATCTGGCCTAAACACTGATTTCCCACAGCGACTGCACTATTGTGCGCCGGAACTGCGGAAACACATTTCGGGCAGGATGTGGAAAATGACAGCTGTACTGTTCACAAGGAGGTGTACAAAAATGACAATGCTGAAAATTCAGTGTTACAATATTGTGATCACGTGAAGTTACAAGCCTGTGTAACTTTCATAACGCTTTTTCATCAAAACAGGCATTTGTTGGATTTTTTTCCACCAAATTTGGAACATAGGCTTTTTGAGAGGCCACCCAACACTGGCACTGTCATTTCATTATCTGTAATCCCAAAAGGTGATTTCACGCAGTGACTGTGAAATCACCTTCGAGGCCGATTAACGCCATGACAGTGATAGAATTCATGAGGAGGGGCCCCAAAAACCCCATGTTTAAAATTTGTGCCAAAGTTCCAAGAAATGCCTGAGATATGCAGCAAAGTTGAAAAAACCCTATTCATTCCATTATACAGCTTACCGGATTTCCTCAGTTCGTGGTCAGCTTTGAAGAGTGCAGACGGTTCCTGGTCCATGGAAGATCATCGCACCAGACTCTGGAGATAAGTATGGGGTGGGGGTGAGGGAGGCAGGGTGCACAGTGGGTGAGTGCGGGTGGGGAGGGGCATCGAGACTACGAGGGACGGTTTCCATTTACAGGGTAAAAACAGAAAACCATCACAGGACAGTTTCCATTTTGCAGGGCATTTGGCACGCTGGGGTGGGCTCAGCGTGCCACCAAACTGTTTTTTTTTTGTGGTAGTAGTCGATGGGGCATTGGGCAACCTCATCGGCACACAACACGGGGAGAAAGTAATGCCCTTGGGGATTGGGCTCCCCCATCGGAAAACAAGAAAGTGGGGGGCGTGAGCCGAGGGGGATTGTGCACCCCCCTCAACATTCAACATTGAAGGGGTTTATGCCGATGGGGAGAGGGCTCCCTCATCGGCAGACAAACACCGGGGGGTTAATGACAGGGGGATTGGGCACCCCTGTTGGAAAACAAAGAAAGCGGGAGGGCATGAGCCGAGGGGGATTGGGCACCCTCCTCGGCATTCAACATTGGGTGGGTTATGCTGACGGGGAGTGGGCTCCCCCTTTGGCACACAGACACAGAGGGGGGGTTAACGACAGGGGGATTGGGCACCCCTGATGTCAGCAATGCTAGGTGAGCCACCGTCACAATCATGCAATACGGCGGCGAAGACGGTAAGAAAAGGACCACTGCATATGACGAGCTTTGCTTGGATTGCAGCGGACCTTTTCTTAGATGTGCTCACCCCATTATGTATGCATGGTGTGGCGCCGGGCATGCAGGCTGATTGGGGAATGAGGGACGCACCTACTGATGCATGCCCTGCATTCGCCCAACAGCGGCCACGCCCCCAAATCTGCACTCTCACGAGATGTTGACTTGCGCGCAAGCGCAGCAAGCCAACATAAAAATAAACAGACTTCGAGGGATGGTTTTCTTCATTTACAGAAACAAAACACATAAAAACAATTTGTGTACACTGGGGTGGGCTCCCAGTCTGCCACTTGAGTTAGAGGGTGGCGTACATGACTGGGCACACTGAGGCGGTCTCCCAGTGTGCCACATAAGATTGAGGGGATCATCATGCTGACAGAGGGACTGGACACCTCTTTCGGTAGTAAGAGTGGGCTGAAGGGGGTCATCTGACACCGAGAGTGGACATCCCGGTGTCAGAAAGTTAAAATTCAGCATATATTACAACATTGGGGTGGGCTCTCAGTGTGCCACAATAATTGGGGGGGGGATACACATGACAAGGGGATTGGGCACCGCAATGTCAGTGAAGATGCCACTACTTCGATGCAGGATCCTGCACTGATTACGCATTTCAATGCAGGATTCTGCATTGAAGAAAAAACATCAGGCGACAGTTTTGTTTTTTTCACAGGATTTTAAATAATGTAGGCACACTGGAGTGGGCTCCCAGTGTGTCAAATGTGTGTGCGCGCGTGCGCAGACAGGGGATACATCCTGACACAGGGATTGGGTATCCCATGTTGGTGAAGGAAGCAGGCTAGTGCAATGCAGGATCCTGCATCAAAATGATCGCATATTTTGATGCAGGATTCTGCATCGAAGAAAATACACTGGGGACAGTTTTCTTTTCCTCCACGCTTTAAAATTATGTTGGACACACTGGGGTGGTCTCCTAGTGTGCCACATATGTGTCTGTGTGTGGGGGGGATACATCCCAACACAGGGATTGGACACCCCATGTCAGTGAAGGAGGCAGGCTAATGGGATGCAGGATCCTGCATCAAAGTAATCATACATTTTGATGCAGGATTCTGCATCAAAGAAAATACACTAGGGATAGTTTTCTTTTCCTACTGGCTTTTAAATTACATTGGGCATGCTGGGGAAGGCTCCCAGTGTGCCAAATATGTGTCATTGTGTGCAGGGGATACATCCCAACATGGGGATTGGGTACCTCATGTCGCTGGATCTTCATTGACTCTTCAGCTGGCAGCACAAGTTCCAGCTTTGGCTGCAGAGATCGAAAACACTGCTCTTTTCATTCAGAGAATGGCTGACAAGTCATTCTCTGTATAAGCTAAACATAGAAACGCAGAAACATAGAATTTGATGGCAGATAAGGACCGCTTGGCCCACCCAGTCTGCCCATTTCCCTGCCTAATGGATAAGCTGTAGATCCTAGTTAACCAGCAGCCTACTTCTTCCTACCCCCACCCCCTAGAATTGCCTTATGACTGTCCCATGCATGCTTGAATTCCACCACTGTTTTTGACTCCACAACCTCCTCTGGAAGGCTGTTCCATGCATCCACAACCCTCTCTGTGAAAAAATACTTCCTTAAATTACCTCTGAGCTGCCCCTCTATCTTCAAATTGTGCCCCTTGTTCTTGCACACCTCTTTTTGAAAGATGCTACCCTCTTGGACTTTGTTGATTCCCTTGAGGTACTTGAAAGTTTCTATCATGTCCCCCCTCTCCCTCCTTTCCTCGAGGCTATACATATTAAGCTCCTTAAGTCTCTCTTCATATGTCTTCTGGTGCAGACCCTGTGCCATTTTGGTTGCCCTCCTCTGGACAGTCTCCACTCTGTCTATGTCTTTGCAGAGATTGGGTCTCCAGAACTACACGCAGTACTCCAGATGGGGTCTCACCAGCTGTCTGTACAGAGGGATAATAACTTCCTGTTTTCTGCTGGTGATGCCTCTCCTATGCATCTCAGTATCCCCCAGCCCTCCTTGCTGCCCTCTCACATTGCATGCCCACCTTTAGGTCATCTGATATGACTACTCCCAGGTCCCTTTCCATTTTTGTTGTTGTTAGTATCTCACCCCCCATTGTGTACTCTTCCCCTGGGTTTTTGTTTTCCAGGTGCATTACCTTGCACTTCTTAGCACTGAATCTAAGCTGCCATACATTTGACCATTCCTCTAACCTTGCCAAGTCCCTTCTCATCCTTTCCACCCAACCTTGTGCATCAACTCTGTTGCAGATCTTTGTGTCATCTGCAAAGAGACATACTTTTTCACCCCCCAAACAATTGTTGGTGTCCAGTTTAAAACATTGAGAAACATCAGAATACACATAAAGGGGTTCTCTTCAGCTGTTTTCTGAACTTTTTTGTGTGAAAAAGATTTGGGACTTCAACTTTCTCCTTAAGCAGGAAACAAGATGGCGGATGCAACACAGTGAACTGTCCAAAAAATATCAGCATTCTTTGCGAAAGGAAGCTGTCATTTTTCACACAGCAGTCCTATCCTGCATACAACATCAGCCTTTTTTAAAAAGAAGCTGATATTGTTTGTACAATACTGTATTGTGCGAACAGTAGTATTTTTCATGCCTGACATATACATTTTCCAGTAGGAAATAATGGGAAAATGTAAAATGTCATAGCTTTTGAATGGATTAATATTTTTTCACCAAACCTTCATAAGGCACATCTGTGACCCAAATGCGTTCTACCCTGAAAATTTCAGCCCATGACATAACACAGTTTTTGAGAGCCAACTGTGGAAAGAAATGTCAAAAAATCCAGATTTTTCCATTACTTCAACACATTTGGCAGATCAAGAGATCTCCCCATAGAGATTATGCGTACCACATGTCATGCAAATCCATTAAATGGCTCCACAGCTATTAAGGCTCAAAATTTTTACTTTAACATAGAAGTGCAGTTTCACCCGAACTATACTGGCGCAACCATGCCAGTATAATACATATATATATATATATATATATATACCAATATATATACACACACACACACACACACGCACACACATATGCATATATGTATATGTGTGTTGCAAAAAACTTCAATGCAGCTCCAGTTAGGGTCAAAGCGACAAAGATTGGGACATAAGGCCTTAGTGTTTCTACCCCTAACACCAAGCCTCCCAAATTAAACAGGACAGCAATTGTGGGGTGTGCCTTTGACTTCTGAAGTCTAACATTCTCCTCATTCCATCTGTTGATAAGTTCGGATGTGTAGACTTTATGAGAATGGGGTGAGCATTAGGCCTGAGAAGCTGAAGGCACACCCCACACCTGCTTTCCTACTACTTGTCAATATCTGCAGCCTGTTAAGGAAACTAGACAGCCTCAAAGTCTGGATCAGCCAGCACAACCCTGAATATTATCAGTGGCTGAGACATGGATGTCCCCAAAGATTCCTGACATTGCAGTCACCATACCAGGATACACCATTTTCTGACAGGACAGGCTAAATAAGTGTGGTCGTGGCTCTGCCATATATCTCAAAGAGACACTTAAAGGGGCACTGTCAGCTTTGCGCGTCCGTTTTTCACTAAATGCAAGTAGTGTGCCTCTTGGCACATATGTATCAAAGACCAAGTATAGAACGCACTTATACCTCACAAACGTAGTTAATTATGTTGGTTTTGCTTATTTTTGAAAGATTAGGTTATCGGTCGGACCATTAAAACTCACTGCCACCGGAAGCATAAGCTGTACAAGACCCGCGCATCTGCCACAAGCTGGCGGTCCCAGGCGTAGTTTGGTACATGCAGTATATAAATCACTTCCTTCTGGAGCATCATAATTACTGGAACTGTTGCTGGTGTGTGGAACAAAACCGAGGACTACTTGGTTTTGATACATGTGTGCCAAGAGGCACACTACTTGCATTTAGTGAAAAACGGACGCGCAAAGCTGACAGTGCCCCTTTAAAGGCTTTACCTTACCCAAGACCAACCCTGGAATCTCCACTCAGGCACTTGCAATTAAAGTTCTCCTCAGTGCTCATAATAAGCCCATCACAATCTTAGCCATCTATGTCCCTCCCAAAGAACACTCAATTGGCTTTCACAGTATCATGGACTACATCTGTAACCTGAAACCACATTGAAATTACAGTTTTCAGTGATCTCAGCATCAGTTGGCTCTCCTCTGACTTTGGCACTTTCAAGGGCTGTATCTCTGCACTTCATTTCTCGCAGCTCATTTCCTCACCCACCTGGACAAATTGCAGACTGGGAACAAGTACTCTCCTTGTCTGGATCCTCTCTAACGGACCGGACCATATTTCAGATGTGACAGTGCACCCAGAAACACTAAGCGATCACGTCCCCATTACCTGCAGCTGGACAAACAAATTCTACAAGCCACCCCCTCAGACAATATATTGCAGGGTATGGAAATGTGGACACCTTGAGCTCCTCAAACTGCACCTGAGTAATATAGACTGGTCATTACTGGACACTACTAAAGATATCAACCTAGCCTTGGACCATCTCATTAAGAATTTCAATACTGCCTGTGGCATACTATACATGCTCCCTATCAAAAGATGAAATTTTGTGGCACCTCAAACTCCTGGATAACCCCTGAGCTTATCTCCAGGATGAAACACAAGGATCATCTCTGGCACTGTGCAAGAGAAGAGGGCAGACAGGCAGACATGAAGGAATATAAAAAAGTCAGGAATGAATGCACAAGGGCAATCTGCCACATGAAAGCCAAATTCCACCGGGAAGCGCTTACAAATTCGTGGGGGGACAGTAAGAATTTCTGGAACAACATTAAAGATGTCTCTGGTAAAGTATCAAAAATCTTGCCCTCAATGCTAAACATTGATGTTAGCCTTACTTTGAACCCTCTTACTAAAGCAAATGCTTTTAACAGCACTTTTACGGACCTGAATAGCATCCTCCCCCAATTTTTTTGAAGATTCCACCCCTTCCCCTACTTACAGTACTAAGGAGAGGGCAATAATTTCTCCCCCCTTTTACTTTAGGATGGCCTCTTTGTTACCAGCTAAGAAATACCTGTATAAAGTGCTTGGGAAGTCTAGATTCAGTGGAGACTAATGGGATCTTAAAATTGTTGCCTCACACTAGTTAAGCTACTGAATCCCTTAACTAAGATTCTTAACTTTTCGCTGAAGCTGGCCCAATTCCCCAAAATATGGAAGTCTGCCCTAGTGACACCCATATACAAGAACAGAGACTGGGCCCTACATGCAAATTAAATGGACCATATCTATACTCCCGCCGATATCCAAGGCGCTCGAGCACATAGTTGCAGACCAATTCATGGATTACTTTGAAAAATACTCAATCCAATGCCTGCAGCAACACGGATTCTGAAAAGGTCATAGCACCACAATGGCACTATTGGAATTCACTGGCTGCTTCCATCAATCTCTTGACAAAGGCAATTAGTGGGAGAAGCCTTCATAGACCTTACAAAGGCCTTTGACACTATTCATCACACTCTTCTTCTTATCAAATATCCTCCATAGGTCTCACCTCTGACACATTAGATTGGTTCAAGAGTTACCTGGATGGTCGATCCTAAGAGGTGAAAATTGCAAATGTTACCTTGGTCAAACTGCCCATCTGCTCAGGTATACCACAGGGCTCTATTTTAGGACCTTTACTTTTCAGCATCTTCCTGAACAACCTACTGCAGGCCTGCAACCAACAGATGCTACTGTATGCGGATGATGCTGTCATCTTTACTAGTAACCCTGACCCGCAGCAACTGGAACGTCAACTACAGCATAGTTTTGTAGAAGCTGAGGACTGGTTCAATGCTCATAAATTGATCCTGAACTACAAAGAAAACTGAAGTTATGCTTTTCAGTGGCACCCATAGCAAGCACAACTCTCAGCCACTTACAATCCGCAACTGCATGGGAGTACTTCTGGAACAAATCCTATGCTTTAAGTATCTGGGAGTAACCCTGGACAGCTCACTTTCTTATGCTCAGCACATCGACAACATTGCCTGGGCTGTCAACATCAAGATTGGTCTGCTCTACAGACATAAACACTGCTTGACACCCGAAGCCCTCAAAACTGCAATTATCGGCTCTGTCTTACCTGCTGTCGACTATGGCTTGGTTATCTATGGTGCCGCTACTAATTCTTCATTCAGTAGAATATCCATGGCACTAAATAAGGCATGTAGACTCCTCACCAGTGCTGCTTGCCTTACCCACACATGTGAATTTATGCCCAATCTGGGTGGCTTTAGCTAAGCAGAAGGATACAGTACCAAACATACCTATTAGCTAAAAAAGCACTTCTCAGCCTTTTGCCCCCTGGAACTGTGAACCTCCTTAGCCCTCACTCAAGCTCCTACCACACTCAAAGCTCAGCCCATCAATCTCTGAAGATTCCCAGGTGCAGGACGTTGCAAGGGCAGCAGTCATTTGCTTACAGATCCCCACTCGGGTTCAATGCATTTCCCAAAGAAATCCTATCCATGCCAAGATTAGGTCCTTTCATGCACAGGCACTGTCAGCATCTTATGACAAATAGTTCCTGCGACTGCTTCATCTAATGATACTACCACCTGTGCACACTCCAGTTCCCTCTTTTCCACCCCAAAGCTTTACCTTTCCAACCCTTGCTATATCCTCCTACCCTCCCCTCACTCTCCCACCCCGACCATCTCTCATCCTACCAACCTACTACCTGCACCTGCCACTCTTTCTACTCCTACTGTCAAGGCCTTCTGGCTGCTTACCCCACTTCTTCTCTCTTATTAGCCCCCCGCTCCTTTCTTCTCCACTACTAAAGTTATTAATTCTAGATAATTAAAGTATGTGCTTTACTGTTATTTAAACCTAGTCTTTGTATTACTGCCTCTGTATGTTTGTTCACCCCCCCCCCCACTGATGTGGAACCTTTGTAAATGCTCAAAGGTATTGTAATCCATGACTGAATACATAAATAAAATAAATAAATAAATGCCTGGTTTGGGAGGGTGTTGTGTTAGGGGTGGAAACCCTAATGCCTCGTTTCCCAACTTTTGTCACTTTGACTCTAACTGGAGCATTAACAAAGTTTTTTGCAACTTATTTTCTTACTTTTTGAGATAGTATAATAGTATCATTTTTTTACTGTGGGAGTGCAGGGCCTTAATGGCCATGCACTTCCATTTACAGGACAACATTGAACAAATTGTCAGTATAGCCATCTTATTATCCCACCTCATATGACCAGTACAGAAATTTTTCAAATCCTGATCAAAATGCAGTTCTGTGCAACACCAATGCCATGCCATATCACAGGTGCGAACACACATTTTTGGGTAGGATTTGAAAAATGATAGCTGCGACATACTTGAGGTGGATAATAAGAAGGCTATGTTGAAAATATGGGGTCAAAATATTTAAAATTTCCAAAGTTATGAGCTTGCGTAGTGAAATTCAATGAATGGTCATAACTTTGGCATTTTTGTTATATTTTTAACCTTAATTTTAACATAGAATTCTTATGAACCACTGTCAAGAACAAGGGCAGGAAACATTTTCAAATCCTGCATGAAAGGTGATTTCACCAACTGACCTAGAAATCACCTTTTGGGTGGGGATTACATAATAATAGTCATAGTGTTCATGAGGTGGGTTCCCCAAAAGACCATGTTGAACATTTGGGGTCAATATCTAAAAAAAAAATGTCTAAGTTATGCATAAAGGTTGAAACCCCCATTGAAATACATTGAACCGCATTTACCTCAGAATCTCATATTGCAGTCGCTGGTTCCAGCAGCAACACGTGTCTTCAATCAGAGAGTGAGCCTTGAATCTGAGACCTGTTAAGGTTAGTGAGGGTGTGTGGGTGTACTGCAGAGTGTAGCTTGGTGGGTGCTGAGGGGAGGGAAGGGAGGTGGGAGGGCTGAGGTGAAGGACCTTTATATTTTACAGGTTAAAAATACTAGGGACCATTTTCTTTATTTCATTTTCTTTCTTCTGTTTGAGGGTGGGGGTGCAACTAGGCACCAGGCAAATGAACAGAGATAGGAGGGTGGGGGTGCCACTAGACACCAGGGAATAACATAACAATAATGAGGGAAGTGATCCAATGATGGTGGTGGGTGCTTCTAGACACTAGGAAACAAAATTAGAGTAACAGGACAGTGATCGGAGGGTGGGTGGTTCTACTAGACACCAGGTAATTGAACAAAAATAACAGGGACAGCAATCAGAGGGTGGGGGTGCAACTAGACACCTGAGCCCAGATATTCAAAAGGGTTGCGCCATGCGCAACAGGGTTGTGCATGCGCAAGTCCTACATTGCGCCATTCTGCGATATTCAGCAGGAGGCAGTTACGCCACTGACAACAGGTTGCGCAACAGTGCATGCAAATGAATGCATGCTCAACAGGAGGGGGAGGAACCATGCATAAACTGTCCAACCCGATATTCAGTCGGGTTGTGCAGAGTTGTGCACGCGCAACCCCCAACCTGCGCCTGCACAACCTTGAGCCAAAAAAAAAAGGATCAAGTTGAGGGCCACCCACAGGTGAGCTGCTGTATTGCAGGGCGCAACACAGCAGCTGCCACCCCTGGCTGGCCCCCAACTCAGTCCCTGTGCCCCCACCAACCCGATCACAGGCAGAAGGTAAAACAACCCCCATATCTCCAAGTCCGGACATCGTGGCATAGCAACATGAACCCCCCAATATCTTTCCAAGCTCATCGCGGGCATAAAGCACGTTGATTCTTCGTGTTCGATCGCAGCAGGGATCCCGGCGATCGGCATAGATGAATTGGTTCATCTTTCGAGCGATGCTGGCGGTCGGACAATCCCTCAGTGCCCGATCGCGGCAGCAGTGGATCCTTCACCGGCTCGGGGTTCAGTGGTCTGCACGCCTGTTCATGCCGAACTACTTCCTGTTTGCGTTTCACCCAGCCCACCACCCTCGGCGCCAGCCGGGGGCAGGAGTCCACCGCCTGCCCCCCCGCCTGCCTTGCTCACGCCGCTGCGCAGTTAGTTTCATACCGCATATGACAGTCCGGACCTGTGAACGAACCATTGCCAAATCTGACCGTCATGCACGGTATGGGCTGGCATGCCCATTGGCTGTAGTTTCTGCACCAATAGGCGCAGCCCTACCGACAGTCAGTCGGCGGGCGGCGGCGGCAGGCGGGTGGTGGATGCTGGCGTCTACCGCTGCCAGAGGGGGAGGGGTGAGAGGCTTCGTGGGTGGGTGGGGGGACACGACACCAGGGAGATGTTTGGGAGGGTTGTAACTGACATTCTGCCCATGATCGGGCATTACGTCCACTGGACCACCAGGGAGATATTCGTTGGGGGGCTTTTACATTCTGCTCACCATCAGGCACGGGGTTGATATCATTTGCCCGCGATCGGGCTTCGGAGATGTGGGGGGTTCATGTTACTTTATGCCCGCGATTGCTTCGGGAGATGTGGGGGTTCATGTTACTTATGCCCGCGATCGGGCTTCGGGAGATGTGGGGGGAATGTATACACAGATACTGCCTCGGATCGGGTTGCAGGGTGTGTCGGTCCTCAACGGCTGCTGCCTGGCAGGGCTGCCAGGCGCAAGTCCTCGATCGGGCGCACCTGCCATGCTAATGGCATGCAATGAAGAGCAACAGATGCAAATGGCCCCTCTGCGCCTTTGCATAAATTACAGGCCCCATTTGCATGTCACCTTTTGAATATCAGAAATTTCATGATGGCGCATGGTACTTGGCGCCACGCGCAGTTTAATGCTCAACTCTGGCAACTTTGCGGTGGCACAAGTTCCACTGCACCATGCACAGTGGCTGTGGCTGGGGGTAGTATTCAAAGGAGTTGCTCAATAGCGCAACTCCTTTGAATATTGCCCGGCCACACCCCTGCGCATCTATTTTGAGCAGCGCAGGGGCTTACGCCTCAGAATGGTGCAGTTTGAATATCTGGGCCCAGGGATATAACTATATTTTTAAATCCTTTTTTGCCAGCCAATATCCTTTTTCACAATGATGAAAAGGGAATTAACAAAAAAAAAACTTAGCACGTAATGAAAAAGGATTAAAATAGTTGCAAAAAAAGTTCAGAGGCCATGGGAGCTATAACAAAATACACAGTAAAGCTCATCAGCTCTGGATGTGCAAGAGTTATGACAGTTTGTTGTGTGAAAAAAAAAAAAAAAACAAGATTGTGGCTCACAAAGAAGGATTTTTTCTCGCCAGAAAGAATTGGCCCTACACAAAAAAGCATCCTTTTTCGTGAGGCCAAATCCTTTGTTTAACTTATACTCTCTATCTTGGAGCGTGATATTCCAATTGAAAATAATGGGAATTTAAATATTGAATATCGCTGTCCTCGCATATTGGGATAATGTTCTTCCCCCAGCGGGAAAACTGTATGACTGGCCTGCTTTATGGACTAATTTATATAAGTTTATTAAGTGGGACAGATATTGCTATATGCAATTCCAGATAGTCCATAACCTCTATTATACCTCTGTTAAGTTGTATAGAATGGGTGAATTAGAACATGATAAATGTACAAGGTGTGGCAAGGCAACAGGTACCTTGTATCATATTGTCTGGGAATGTGACAGGGCGATGTCCCTGTGGGACTCCATATGGCGATGACTTGATCCCCTCCTGGGACTCACTTCATTTTTTTTCTCCATAAGTGTGTTTATTGGCCCTTTTTCAAGATTCCCTTATAGCTAATCAGTGTTATCACATTGCCCTGATTTTGGCTTGTGCAAAAAAAAATTCTTTTGAGGCACTGGTGTGATCAACTTACTCCTTCATACTTGGAATGGTATTGTGAGATTTTGTTTGGCAGAAAAAATGATTGCCAGTATGTCCAATCGATCAGTGACTTATAAGAAAATCTGGGAACCTCTATATGTTTTACTTACTGCTCAAGAGACATGAATCCCTTCTAGTTGTTCCAGCAGGGACTGGACTAGTCCAGTCTATATTGTACTCTGGTGGGATCCCCTTGGGGCATTGCCCTTGTCACCTTATTCTCCTTGTTCACCCTTATTGGTTTTTTTTTTATTTCTGCAACTGGAGTGCTATATCAACTCTTCTCCGGAGTATGGAGGGTGGTGGGCTTTAGGCGGTTGTTTGTTTGTGTTTGTCTTGTATAATATAACCTTTCTTTTTATATGCGGATACCATGGGTTTTGTTTTGCAGTTGTTTTATTAGTTCCTGTTGTGGTTGTTGTTATTCTGTACTGAATAAAAATAATGATATAGCATTTTCAAAATAAAAAAAGAACCCAGAGAGTAGTAGTGTTGGGAAGAGTTATCCAGCACCAAGGAGATCACCAGCAGGGTCCTGCACTGATCAGTGCTGGAGCCAGTGGTGTTCAATGTCTTCATAACTGACATTGGGGAAGGAATTAAAACAAGATGTGCCTGTTTGTGAGGACACCAAACTCTGTGGAAGGGTGAACACAATACAGGGGACACAGGACCTGCAGGAGAACCTCAGTAAACCGAGAGATGGTTGGGAATCTGACAACTTGGCTTCAATGCCAAAAACTGCAAAGTGATGCACACCGGGGCCAGGAATCCTAGGTTGGAGTATTACCATGGGGGGGGGGGGTAGCTGCTTCAGAGGAAGAAAAGGATTTGGGGGTGGTAATTACTAGAGACCTAAATTATTACTCCACACAGTACAAGAAGGCAGGAGCAAAGGCTAACAGGATTTGTTAATTTTTTGGGTAATTGGGTAAGGTCCAATAGGCAAAACTGCTTGTTTTCAGGGGTGACCCAGATGCACTAGGGTGATTAATTGTCTTGTTCAGAGTCATACTGTATGCAAGTGAAGATTGTGGGTCTCCATCCCACATCTGCTGAATGTACCAAACTCATTCACATCTCGTTACTTTATCCACTAGGCTATACTGCCAGCCCATGCTGGTCTGTGTAGCCAGGGGATTCAGTAGTAGACAGAGAGAGGTCATTTTTGCCATTGTACAGGTCAGTGCTGATGCAACCACACTTAGAATGTGGGATGAGGTATTGACATCCATACCTTAAGAAAGACATCAGCATGCTGGAGAGGGTCCAAAGGAGAGCAGCCAAGGTGATCAAAGGTAACAGAATAGGTCTTACGGAGAGAGGCTGGGAAATATAAGGATGCACTTCCTGGAAGAGAGGAGAGAGAGAGATTGGTGATAAGAGAGAGACCTTCAAATACTTGAAGTGGAATTAACAGAGTGGAGAAGGAAGGTCTACTTAAAAAGAGAGACAACAGAACATAAAGAGACATAGCTAAAAGCTGATGTGGGGGATAAGATGGAGGTTTGAAAGCAGTTTTTTATGGAGAGGGTGGGGTGGTGGCCACATGGAATGCATTGGTAGAAGAGGTGGTCTCAGTAATGATGGAGGGGGCCTCATTTTTGGTCATTCTCTTCAGCTTAATTTCACTGTTTTTGCCTCTTAAAGCTCACTGCAACTTTTTGTTCATCATTCTTTTAACTTAATTTAACTATTTTCTCTGCTTAAAGGGGATCTGCTCATTGGAACGTTTGTTGATCATTCTCTTCAACTTAACTTACTTTTTTCTCTCCTCAAGAACTTCCTCCCTTATGAAGGGTCCTATTGACAAGCCTTAGGTCCTCCTGCCATCAATTAATATGCAGAGACCTTGATCCCAGTACTACGTCGATGCATACAGCTTGCCAGATCCCTCTGGTTGTTGACTGCCTAGTGGTGTTATCCTGCACCACACATCTTCCCTCTTCCTCCCTGATCTGATTTCTTCTACTTTCCATATCACAATTTTCCCTCTTACCAAAGGACTACTCATTTGCTTGTCCTTCCTGGCACACCTGCAACCAGCAGATATGATCTCAAACCCTGAATCTGTGCCACCCTCCACTTTAAGGTTATCACCGCTCAACACCCTTGACTTATTGCCCCCTCGCCCACATGGGTCTTTCCCTCACCTTAAATTATTAACCCTGGCCCAGTGTAATAAAACCATACTTCTTCTGCAGTGCTCTAAATGAATACACAAACTAAGCCCAGGACCCAGTAAGAGGCAAAAACCAAACCACACAATAAGGGCCACTCCTGACCCCCTAACTTCCTGCCCTAATTGGCTTAACTCCAAAGGTGTCAAAACACCTCATATGAATATTCAGAGAATTAGGGGGAAAATGGCAGAATTGGAATCCTGGATACTGTATTACAAACTAGACATTCTCTGCATTACCGAATTGTGACTAAAACCATCCATACTCTCTCACGAGGTTGCCCTTTCTGGCTATACATACTAAAGATGGGACCAGGTCCTCAGAAATGGATGCGGGGGGTTAATTTATGCTAGAGCTGGATTGGTAGTCAATGAATTAACTGACTTAAAGATCAACTTGACTACAGAGTACATCTTTATCACAGTCACCCTTGGCCAAGTCAAGAATGTAACAGTAGGGTGCATCTATCTACCCATGAATTAAACGTCCTCTGATGCCGAATTCCTTGCTAGTCTGGACTCCCTTCCTAAGAAAGACACTATAATATGCAATGACTTTAACCTGAATTGGTTTAGGCTTCTTAAAAGACAGTACCAAGCTGCCCTACTGGATGCTAAACTGGAGCAACTCTTTGACGATCACACAAGACTGAATATGAAGTCAGGCAAGCACACTCTCCTAGATTGGATACTAACTAATAATCTAAATTATATTAAGGCAACTGGAATCCTCCCTTATGTACTCTGCGACCATTCTCCAACTTTTTGCATCTGGAAGACTAATTCTCCACATCCCCCCCCCCCCAAATCCATAAAACAAGGGTCCTAACCAACTTTGTTACTGAAGCCTTCTGCTCAAGTTCCGCCGCAGCTGACCGGACACCAATAATCTCCCTTCCTGACATAAACCTAACATTAGAATATCTGGTCAATACCTTCACTTCCATCCTTGACCACCATGCACCCCACAAACTAAGAAGATCAAAAGGCGCCCACTATCGTTGGCTCTAACTGGAACTGAGGCACCTCATGCACTCTCGTGACAAAGCATGGCATGCCTTCAAAATCTCTAGATTCCACTCTGACTGGAACACTTACCGCCAGCTATACAATATTTTTAAGTCTAAGATAGGCAAAGCCAAAAGGGAGCATCTCTTATCACTATGAGAACAACACCTCTCCAACCCCAAATGTTCCTGGAAGGAAATCAACGCACTCCTAAAGGGTAATGAAAGGATCTTCCCCCAGTCAATGACAGCAAAAGGTACCACACTGTCCTGACATATGGAGATAGCAGCAGGGCTGAACCACTTTGTTACAGTCCTTGATGCCTACAAAACCGATCTTCCTGTTAATTGTCCTGTGCCACCAGCTAGCTGCCTGGAATTTCCACACCCACTCTTCCACTTAAAAACTACCTCCCTAAAAGAGGTCTTTAACTTGCTAAGGGAACATAACCTTGACAGCTCACCCAGATTTGACTCCCTACCACCCACATTTCTTAAAATAGGTGCACCTGCACCTTCCTACCCGATCTCCTGCCTAATCAATAGATCCTTCCTCACGCAAACCATCCCAGACAAGTGGAAAACCGCAATTGTTGTCCGAGTACATAAAAGTGGTCAGACCAACCTTATTGAAAACTATAAACCCATATCTATCTTGTTTCCAATTGCTAAAATCCAAGAAAGAATACTTTTTAATTAACTATCATCCTACCTTGAACAGACCAATACCCTCACTAGTAACCAGCATGGCTTTCAGAAATTGCATGAGACAGAAACTGCTCTCCTGAGAGTCACCACTGATATTTTCCAGGCTATGGACCAGGGCAAAGTCACTGATGCAGACTTTGTTGACCTAACGAAGGCATTCAAACTAGTCAACCAGTCACTTCTCATCTGTAAACTTCACCACTTTGGTCATAACAAAAACTATCTCTCTTGGGTCTCTAACTACTTAGAGAATAGATTTCAATGTGTCAAATGGGCCGGTACCATATCAACCTTATCTTCTATCACCAACAGGGTTCCCCAGTGATCAATCCTAGGGCATCTTATATTCTTAACATTCATAGAACATAGAAACATAGATTTTGATAGCAGATAAAGACTGCTTGGCCCATTAAGTCGGCCCATTTCCCTACCTAATGAATAAGCTGCAGATCCTAGTTAACCAACAGCCTACTTCTTCCTACCACCCACTAGAATTGCCTTATGTTTGTCCCATGCATTCTTGAATTCCCCCACTGTTTTTGACTCCACTAACTCCTTAGAAAGGCCATTCCATGTATCCACAACCCTCTCCTCTTAATGATCTTTCTCTGAATTGTGGAGGGCATCGGTTCAGCTGTATGCGGATGATGCCATCTTATATACTGTAGATCTCCTGTGACGTCTCAAGTATTAACTCTGACCTAACAAATGACTTTCAGACTCTAGAAATATGGTTTTAAAAATAACCTACTAGTTCTGAACACAAAAAAGACTAAATCCATGTTGTTCCACCATACCTGCTTTTGACGCAACTTCACACCCCGTTATCAAAACATCCACTAACATTCAACTTGAAAATGTTACCTCCTTTAAATACCTGGGTGTAGTACTTGACAAGAGTAACCCTAGGTGGCACTATCCCAAGGGCTACTACCCCTGCCTGCGTGGCTAGTTGCAGGTTAAGGGGCCTGGGTTCTGAAACGGGTGCCTCCACCCGGAGGACAGGCTTGTTAGTAACAAGGCTAACCTGGGAACAGCCCTCCAGGACATTGTAACCCCCTCTTTTCCCTCTAGTGGCCTAGACAATATGCAACAGACACTTTCACAGTAGCCCCTATTCAGCATACAAATCCCCATGCTGTTTGCACTTACCACCAGGACAGATTCCACCTGTTCGACTCTGAAGACCCCCTGTAAAACAAGCTTAGGCACAGCAAATAACAGTACAGTGCTTTTGGTACAAACTGGAACCACAGTCAGGTTAAATATAAAAAGAGTTAGGTCTGATTTATTTATTGGACTTGAACAAGGGAGGGGCGTAATCAAGTTTAATGATTCAAAAACTGATTTAGTCAGGCAATTATGCATGCACTTTTAGTCCCTACAAATTTGCGTGCTCTGGGTACCCAGTTGGAAGTAAGGTGAGCTAGCCTGGAACGTTGCCTGGGGTAGGCCAGTGTTGAAACTGGTTGGGGCCCTGTGATGAAAAGAAAAGGCATGCACAACCACACACAATTTGTAATCCAGAGCCTAAAGGCTCAGTTCGTGAAAGGGAAAACAACAATGCAATCAGATGACAACACTTGAGATTTAGCTGTTGTTGCAGGGAGCTACCCTGACTGTTACTCACGCTATCCAATACAACACATTGGCTAGATGAAATGGAGACTGCAGGTTGATGACTGGTTTGCCAGGAGAAGCAGGGCCCACACGAAAAACCAAGGTGTCAGTCCTGTTCGAGATGGTTGAGCAGGGGGCTGACCCCTGGGCGAGTCTCTCGTCGATGATGGTTTCTGTGCCTGAAGTAGCTGGCTGGGCCAGGTGGCAAGGCCAAGGATGGGTAGAACAGTTCGGATTTTGGGTCCAGTAGTGCTGGATGCAGCTTTCAGCAAACGTGGCACATTTACACAGTGGAGAAACATAGAAACACAGAATTTGACAGCAGATAAGGACCACTTGGCCCACCTAGTCTGCTGATTTTCCTACCTAACAGATAAGCTGCAGATCCTAGTTAACCAACAGCCTACTTCCTCCTACCCCCCACTAGCATTGCCTTATGTCTGTCCCATGCATTCTTGAATTCCCCCACTGTTCTTGACTCCACAACCTCCTCAGGAAGGCTGTTCCATGAATCCACAACCCTCTCCGTGAAACAATACTTCCTCACATTACCTCTGAGCCGTTCCCACCTCTATCTTCAAATTGTGCCCCCTTGTTCTTGCACATCTCTTTTTCTAAAAGATACTACCCTCTTGGACATTGTTGATTCCCTTGAGGTGCTTGAAAGTTTCTATCATGTGCCCCCTCTCCCTTCTTTCCTCAAGGGTATACATATTAAGCTCCTTTAGTCTCTCTTCGTATGTCTTCTGGTGCAGACCTTGCACTATTTTGGTTGTCCTCTTCTGGACAGCCTCCACTCTGTCTATGTCTTTGCAGAGATGGGGTCTCCAGAACTACACACAGTACTCCAGATGGGGTCTCACCAACTGTCTGTACAGAGGGATAACAACTTCCTGTTTTCTACTATTGATGCCCCTCCCTATGCATCCCAGTATCCCCCTAGCCTTCCTTTCTGCCTTCTCACATTGCTTGCCCACCTTTAGGTCATCTGATATAATTACCCTCAGGTAATTTTTATTGTTGTCAGTATCTCACCCCCTATTGTGTACTCTTCCCCTTGAATTTTGTTTCCCAGGTGCATTACCTTGCACTTATTTGCATTGAATCTAAGCTGCCATACATTTGACCATTCATCCAACCTTGCCAAGTCCCTTCTCATCCTTTCTACTTCATCTTGTGTATCAACCCTGTTGCAGATCTTTGTGTCGTCTGCAAAGAGACATACTTTTCCTTCCAGTTCCTCTGCAGTGTCACTTATAAAGACATTAAAAAGGACCAGTTCCAGTACTGAACCCCGCGGTACCCCACTAGTAACCCTCCTTTCTTCACTGTGGACTCCATTTACTACTACCCTTTGCATCCTGTTGTCCAGCCAATTTTTTATCCAGGCTACCACCTTGGGACCCACTCCCAGGCTGACAAACTTGTTTATTAATCTTTTGTGTGGGACTGTATCAAATGCCTTGTTAAAAATCTAGGTAGGCCATGTCCACAGCCCCTCCCTGGTCTACTACTTTGGTCACCCAGTCAAAGAAATCTATTAGATTCGTCTGACGCAATCTTCCTGCTGTGAATCCATGCTGCCTTGGGTCCTGTGCTCCACTGTCCTCTAGGTACTCAGCAATTCTTTCCTTCAGAAGTGATTCCATCATTTTCCCTACCTCTGAGGTCAAACTAACTGGTCTGTAGTTTCCTGCCTCTGCCTGCTCCCACTTTTGTGAAGAGGAATCACATCTGCCCTCCTCCAGTCCTCAGGTACCACCCCCATCCTCCCATGATTTGTTAAAGAGAGTAGTCAGTGGTGTCACTAGCTCTATCCTTAGTTCTTTTAGAATTCTTGGGTGAATCCTATCAGGCCCCATTGCTTTGTCCACCTTCAATTTTACTAATTCTTTCAGAACCCTTTCTTTTGTAAATGGACTGGTATTGACCCCTGTCTCCAGAGTGTTTTTCTTGTTTGGTTTAGGTACCTCCCCCTTGTCCTCTTCCTTTGTGAATACTGAACAGAAATATTCATTCAGTATCCCTGCTTTTTCGCTGTCACCCTCTGCCCACATTACCTCCCCTTTATTAAGCCTCAGTATCCCTCCCTTGGTCTTTCTTAGCTCCCTAATGTACCTATAAAAGGTCTTATCCCCCTTCTTAACAGAGCTGGCTATCCTTTCCTCGGTTTGGGCCTTTGCTATTCTGACTGCCTTCACTGCCTCGTTCAGCTTTAACTGATAAAGTTCTCTGTCCTGCTCCTTTTGTGTTTCCTTATATTTCCTGAATGCTATCCTTTTCTCCTTAACCTTCCCTGCCACCTCGTTTGAGAACCATAGCGTTTTTTTCCTTCATTGTGTTTTGTTGATTTGGTTCACACAAAGGCTTGTTGACTATGTGATATCTGTTTTGATTACTCCCCATTGTTCCTCCACCCCTACTTCATGCCTGTTTGCTAGTGCTTTTCTGAGGCACTCTCTCATTTTCCCAAAGTCAACCCTCCTAAAGTCCAATACACTTGTGTTTGTATGGCTTGACTCTGGCTGTGTTTATCGTGAACCACACTGTTTGGTGGTCGCTTGTTCCCAGATGACTACCTACTTCTAAATCTGAGATTCTTTCTCCGTCCCCATTTGAGACTACCAGGTCTAAGATTGCTCCTCCCAAGTGGGTTCCAATACTAGCTGTCTGAGGCATGTCCCTTGTAGGGCATCAAGAATGACCCTGCTCTTGGATGTGCCTGCAGCAAAGGTGATCCAGTTAACAACTGGCATATCCAGGTCCCCCATCAACAATATCTCCCATTTTTCTGCCATTCTAAGGATGCCTTCTATCATTTCCTTGTCCATTCCCTCCCCCTGAGATGGCGGTCTATATACAACCCCCATGCAGATTGTGGTGCCATTTCCTGTCTCCAGGATGACCCAAAGTGCCGCATTTGCTCCCTGTTTACTCTTTAGCTCTGTTGCTTTGATCCATTCCCTTGCATAGAGAGCTAATCTTCCTCCTCTTTTACCCTCCCTGTCTCTCCTGTAGATTGTGTTTCCTGGTATGTTGACATCCCAGTCATGGTTCTCTGTTTACCATATTTCTGTGACTGCTACAATATCCAGGCTTCCCTCTTTCTTCAAGGCCACTAGTTCAGGGAGCTTGTTACACAGACTACAGGCACTGGTATTCATCACCCTCCAGTTTTTGATGGCCTTACCCCTTTTAGCCCTATCCCTGTCCTTACTGCTTTTGCCTTTTTTTGCATTTACCTCTGTCCTGCTCCCTAATTACTTCTCTACCTTGGTGTTTAACTCACTAATTACCACATTTTGTGGGGGAGAGGCTGGGATTTCCCTGCTCCTTTTCAGTGCCTCCAAATCAACCAAATCACGACCCACTAACAGGACACGGTACATTTATAGTAAAGCAATCACCATATCACAATGCAGAAGGCAGTCTGGCCACAATATCAGTGTCTCTGAGCAAAACCGGGAATTCTGTGGTAAATGGACAGGCCGATCGCGTACAGCAATTCTTCAGTCTTCTTCAGGTTCAAATCTGCTCACTCTTCAGTGGCTTTGTCACACTCCAGTTTGGATACAGTCTGATTGCTAAGCCTTTCAAAGGATTCCTCTCGAGGGACTGCAGACAGACAGGCCAAACTCAGCCCTTCCACCAATCTCCTGTGCAAACTATGCAGGAACTATTGCTCAAATCACTCAAGCTGTTTACTCTTCAAACTCTAACTCCAGACTAACTGACTGCAGCAGGCAGCTTGGGAATTTCCCTTTGGTCCAAAAGGTTTTGGTTGGTTGATCCATCTGTCTGTCAAAGCAAGGGCTCCCCCTCCAGGTCTGTTTTGGTGCCAAAATGTAAAAACTACAATTTCTCCAGAAATTTGCTCCCACAAGACCCCTGGGGACAGGCTCTATTTTAGAGTTCCCAAAGGTACTGATTGGTGCTGACTGGCAGTCCAAAACCAAAATGGTGGTGAAATGCTGCAAAGAAGACAGGTTAAACAAACTACAATACTATTGCCATGCTAATAGATAATCAGCACATAAATATAGCTTCTAACAGAGCTCCCTCTGTGCAAATAGCGATGGCAGAACGGAGTGATTAGTAGACAGCATGGGCGGGACTCGAGCATAAAAACACTCAGCCACGTCCCAGATTAAATAAGCACCACGTTATTGGCATCTCTTAAAGAGACAGAGCACAGAGGCATTAAGGCACTGTCACACACTTTTAAAGCACAAAGACACAGAATACCAGCCTGGCAGTGGGCATTTAGGCACACCCAAAGAAGACTTTAGGGAACCCCCATTTGTAGGGGTATTAGACAAGCACCTTTCCTTTAATGAGCACATAACCTGTGTCACTAAGGCTACTAATGAGAAACTAGGTCTCCTATCTCATACTGCTTCTACCTCTCAAGTAGTTCAAGAAGCCTTAGTGCCTCTGCCACCCTTCTCCCAGGTTTCTTCTGCGGTGCCTATGTAATCCACTCCTCTAAGGCTACACTCCTGAACAAACTCAAAATGGTCTATCACAAAATTGTCTGATTTGCTATTAAGGCCCCAGCTTGTGCCCATCATTGTGATGTGCTGAACAATTTGGGTTGGCTATCGTTCATGGCCAGACAACCTCCCAGTACTGTATATCACGCCACGTTCAAGCTAATCCACCTCCCACCTTCTCTGAGTATATCTAACCTACTAACCCTGAAATCCTTCCCATGAACACTCAGATCCTCACACCTCCCTATGCTGGGTCTGCCCAAGACTCACCTAGCTGTTGGAACAAGATCCTTCTCCTTCACAGCACCATAAAAGTGGAATGACCTCCCACACTCACTACTCTCATGCAAAACCATTACTCTCTTCAAAAGACAATATAGGGAAATATTTTGCAATAACATAGAAACATAGAAACATAGACTTTGATGGCAGATAAGGACCACTTGGCCAACCCAGTCTGCCCATTTCCCTACCTATTGGATAAGCTGCAGATTTTAGCTAACCAACAGCCTACTTCCTGCCACCCCCCATTATAATTTCCTTATGTCTTTCCCATGCATGTTTGAATTCCTCCACTGTTTTAGACCCCACAGCCTCTCCAGGAAGGTGGTTCCATGCATCCACCACTCTCTCCGTAAAAAAAAATTTCCTCACATTACCCCTGAACTGTCACCCCTCTGTCTTTAAGTTGTGCCCCCTTGTTCTTACACATTTCTTTTTCTGAAAGATGCTATCCTCCTGGACTTTGTTGATTTCCTTGAGGTACTTGAACATTTCTATCATGTCCCCCCTGTCCCTCCTTTCATCACGGGTATACATATTAAGCTGTCTCAGTCTCTCTTCATATGGTTTCTGATGAAGACCCTGCACCATTTTAGTCGCCCTCCTCTGGACTGCTTCCATCCTGTCTATGTCCTTGCATAGATGATGTCTCCAAAACTGCAAACAGTACTCCAGATGGGGTCTCACCAACTGTCTGTACAGAGGGATAACCACTTCCCTTTTTCTACTTGTGATGCCCCTTCCTATTCATCCCAGTATCCCCCTGGCTCTCCTTACTGACTTCTCACATTGCTTACCCACCTTTACATCATCTGATATGACTACCCTCAGGTCCGTTTCCATTTTTGTTGTTGTTAGTACCTCCCCTGCTATTGTGTACTCTTCTCCTGGGTTTTTGTTTCCCAGGTGCATTACGTTGCACTTCTTTGCGTTGAATCTAAGTTGCCATATGTCTGACCATTCCTCCAACCTTGCCAAGTCCCTTCTCATCCTTTCTACCCCCCTTGTGTATCAACCCTGTTACAGATCTTTGTGTCATCTGAAAAGAGGCATATCTTTCCCTCCAGACCCCCTGCAATGTCACCTATAAAGATGTTAAAGAGGACTGGACCTAGTATTGAGCTCTGAGGTACTCCACTAGTGACCCCCCTTTCTTCAGAATGTGTTCCATTCACTATTACCTTCTGTGTTCTGTTGTACAGCCAATTTGCTACTCAGGCTACCACTCTGGGACCCACTCCCAAGCTGGCTAACTTGATTATCAATCTTTTGTGCTGGACTGTGTCAAATGCCTTGCTAAAGTCTAGGTAGGCCATATCCACAGCCCCTCCCTGGTCTATTACTTTGGTCACCCAGTCAAAGAAATCAATTAGATTCATCTGACATGACCTTCCTGCTGTAAATCCATGCTGCTTTTGGTCCTGTGCCCTGCTGGCCTCTAGGTACTCAACAATTCTTTCTTTCAGAAGTGATTCCATCGTTTTCCCTACCACTGAGGTCAAACTTACAGGTCTGTAGTTTCTTGCTTCTGCCTTGCTCCCACTTTTGTGAAGGGGATCACATCTGCCCTCTTCCAGTCCTCAGGTACCACCCCATCCTCCCATGATTTGTTAAAAAGTGTGGTCAGTGGTGTCACTAGGTCCTCCCTTAGTTCTTTTAGGATTCTGGGGTGAATCCTGTCAGACCCCATTGCTTTGTCCACCTTGAGTTTTAGGAGTTCTTTCAGGACTCTTTCTTCTGTAAATGGACTGGTGTCAACCCCTCTACCCAGAGTGCTTCTATTGTTTGGTTTAGATAACTCCTCCTCATCTTCTTTTGTGAATTCTGAGCAAATGTATTCATTCAGTAACTCTGCCTTTTCACTGTCTCCCTCTGCCCACCACCCCTCTCCCTTATTAATCTTCACTATTCCTTCCTTAACCTTTCTATGCTCCCTAATGTACCTATAAAAGGTTTTATCCCCCTTCTTAACTGAATTGGCTATTTTTTCCTCGGTTT
Organism: Neoceratodus forsteri; assembly: GCA_016271365.2. NCBI lineage: Eukaryota > Metazoa > Chordata > Ceratodontiformes > Ceratodontidae > Neoceratodus > Neoceratodus forsteri. The sequence goes on along the minus strand of CM057455.1, from coordinate 109,994,393 downwards.
GGGCTTTTGCTATTCTAACTGCCTTCCCCACTTCTTTCTGCTTTAATTGATGCAGTTCCCTGTCGTGCTCCTTCTGTGATACCTTATACTTTTTGAATGCAGCCTTTTTCTCCTTAATCTTCCCTGCCACCTCTTTTGAGAACCATAATGGTTTTTTACTCCGCTTTGTTTTCCTTATCTGTGTCACACAAAGGCTTGTTGCCTGTGAAACAGGTAAAGAAAACAAAGCAGAGTAAAAAACCACTATGGTTCTCAAAAGAGGTGGCAGGGAAGGTTAAGGAGAAAAAGGCTGCATTCAAAAAGTATACAAGTATACATGCCTCCTGTTTGTATTGGGAACTGTACCTAATCTTCTCTAAACTTCCCACCTGCTTGCCTGTACTCTCTTGGTGTGTATGATCAATGTCTGGCTATGAGTCTGTACACAAATAATTGTCTGTACTCTGCACTTATGTACTAATTGACTCTACTATGGTTATACTGTATGCTCATATCAACCTTACTGTTGGTTCACCTGTGTTGCAATAGACATCTGTAATTTGTACTGTCTCCCAAAGAATGGGATGGCTAGTCTAGTTCATGAATGTATGTAACAATACAATAATATTTGTGCATAATTATCTGTACTGTTATCTTATGCTTGGAACATTTGGTTCCCCTGGTCGCCCCAAAAAAGGGACTTAACTGTCTCAGATGGCCCACCCGGTCATCAAAATGTAAACAAATAAATAATAAGGCCTTGGACAAACACATAGGGAGTCCGTGGGATTGAGGAAGGGTCGAATGGAGAGTGGGATGAAGGAGGGGGGTCATTGACGTAAACCATGAACCCTGCATCAGTTACTGGGCAGAAGCGATAGACCAATAGGCCACCTTCTGTTGGCTTTTTGTATGGTCATATTACATGGTCCAAGATCATGGGGCCCTCAAAGTTAATAAAGCATTCGGAAACCGTGAAACATTGGTGTGTGTTTTTATTGCATTGTTTGCACTGTGGTAATAGTTTTGCTACTACTACCAAAATTATATATTTATAATAAATTTGGATATTTTTTCACTTTAAATTATAGTGAATGTGGTCCTTTTGAGATGCCAGACTTTTTTCTTTTGCTACATATAATTTTATGTCTGAGCACCATTGATTCCAGTAGCCACTTTTTTTCCTTTTTTTTTATAAAATGTCATTTCTGGGTATCTTTGAGCGGACGCCCAGATGAATGCTTGATTAACATTTTATCATGGCTGTCTGGATGATTTCTATTTTGTGCCATTAGATGGCACCATTGTTTCATGCTTATTACAGTCAAGCTCATATTATGCACTGAAGCTGTAACACACTACATTTCGTTAAAGACAGATACCTACAGAACACTTGTTATATCATGCCTATCATTTCCATTTTTATGATGTTTAATTTCAAAATGCTAGTTACTTCCTTCATATGGTTTCACAAGGGTTGGTGGAAGTGATGAGTAGAGGAAGTGATTGTACCGTGTACTGTTTAAGCAAGGTTACATTATGTATTAGTAGTATTATAGCTTCATATCTGTTGTGCCTTTCTACTTAGATTCAGGATACCTCACAAATCAAACAAATGTATAGAACATAGAAACATACAGGATGACAGTGATGGCAGAAAAAGACCCACAATCCATCTAGTCTGCCCAAGTTCCTTATTTAGCCCTGGGGCCTCCCTCCAGGGTCCTAGCCTTCCCCTTCCCCCCTCTCATTCTACTTTCTGCCACCCAGAGAAAACACTACACCCTTCATACTTTCCCATCCACGTTTGAAACTGCAAATGGTTTTCATACTCACCACTTTGTCTGGTACACTGCTCCATTGCTCCACTACCCTTTCTGTAAACTAATACTTCCTTATGTCCCTCCTGAACCTCACTGTTGTTAGTTTCCACTGGTGTACAACTGACAGTGAGCTACTATTCAAGCTAAATAGTTCCCCGCAGATCACCTTGTTAATTCCTTGTAGGAACTCAACACTCTCTATCATATCTTCCATCTTCCTTCTGGTCTTCAGTGAGTACATGCCTTAAGGTGCTCCTCACAGAACCTACCCTGCCAGCACTGCATTTTTTAATTAAACTGTGCTGCACTGTCTCCACCCTCTCTCTTTTTTTTCCTGAGATGGGGATGCTAGAACCAGCACACTACTCCAGGTGTGACCTCACTAAGGATCTAAATAGAGAAAGTATTACCTCTTCCATTTTGCTACCAATACCCCTACCAATATATTCCAGCATCCTACTTGCTTGGCTATATGCCTTGTTACACTGACTGTACTGATTGAGGGAGTCACTAATGACAACTCCAAGATCCCATTATTCAGCCCTAGTGCTAGGCCTTACCCAAACCATCCAGTTCTATGTCCTTGGGTTCACGTTCCTTGTACTTTTTGGTGTTGAATTTCAAATTCCAGCTTTTGTAAGTCACTATGTAAGACACATCCTGCCTTGGATTCCCTCACCAACCTTACCACCCCACCTTACCGAAGAACATATTGAAGAGGACTGGACCCAGGAGAGATCCCTGTGGTATCCTACTCATGAGCTCCCTCTCATCTGATCTGACCCCACTGAACACAACCCTGTACCATCTTCCATTTAGCCAGTTACCCTCACAGTTTACTATGACCTTAGCCACACAGATCCACCCTCTTCTTCAGCAAGCATATATGAGGAACTGAGTCAAAAGACTTTCTGAAGCTGAAGTACAGCAAACCCACAACATGACCCCTATGCATTTACCTCATCATCCAAAGAACAATTTCAGATTAGTCTGACAAGACCTCCTTGCCACAAATCTGCTTTGTGTACCATCCTGGAGACCATTACTCTCCATCTCTGCCTGTTCAGTCTTGTAGTTACCCTTCATGGAATCACCATGTACCCTGTTGCAGGACACCACATCAAACTCTCCATCTCTGCCTGTTCAATCTTGTTTTTACCCCTGATGAAATGATCACATGTCCTGCTGCTGGACTCTCGATTGAGCATCTCTGACTGTTAAGTCTTGTTAATATCTTTCATGGAATGGTCTTGTTTCCTGCTGCAGGACATCAGATCAAACATCTTTGACTGTTCAGTCTTTTTATTAATACCCTTCTTGGATTGGTCCCATGTCATACTAAATGTCACTGGATGAAACATCTCAGTTTGTTCAGTCTAGGTAACCCTTCATTGAATGGTCCATGTCCTGCTGGGGAACACCAGATCGAGCATCTTGGCCTGTTCAATCCTGTTACCCCTTCATGGAATGGTCCCAAGTCATGCTCCATAACACTGGATCAAATATCAGTCTTTTCAGTCTTGTTAACCCTTCATAGGATTCTGATGGAGGCCTGCAAGCAAAAAGATTACTGGCCTTTCGCCTTTGAAGGCAAAAAACTAATGCTACAATTGCTAAACTAAGTGATTCCTTTTCCTCCAAAGAAGTGTTTACTACTTTGCAAATACTGCAGGTATTAACCCATTATTATGCCAGAATATATAGTCAGGACCAGGAACCTGATTAAGCGGCGTATGACAATTTTTTCAAAGTCTAAATCTTCCAAAGCTAGCTGAACCTCAAAATACCTTTTTTACATCCCACAATTACACACAGGGAGTTGGAAATAGCTTTAGCCAGGTCAAAATGGGCAAACGTTGTCCCTCTTCACAAAAGCAGTAGTTAAGAAGAAGCAGGGACCTACAGGCCAGTTAGTCTAACCTCTGCAGTCGGAAAGATAATGGAGGCACTCCTAAAGGAAAGAATAGTGGAACACCTGGAAGTCAATGGACTGGTGGATCCCAGGCAACATGGGTTCTCTGCAGGATGATGCTGTTGAACTAATCTAATAGATTTCTTTGACTGGGTGACAAAGGCAGTAGACTGAGGGGGCAGTAGATATTGCCTACCTCAATTTCAGCAAAGCCTTTGATATAGTCCTACATAGGAGACTGGTCAACAAGCTAGGCATCCTGGGGTTGGGGTGCAAGGTGGTGTACTGGATTGGAAACTGGTTAAGGGACAGAAAACAGAGGGTGGTGGTGAATTTAACCCAATCAGATAAAAGGGAGGTTTACTTGGTAAAATAAAACATAAGTAGGTTTCTGGCCATCTGGAATGTAGTAATGGAATGTAGTTGGAATGTTTAGAGGCAGTATAGCGCAGTGGTCTAAGGCTCTGAGCTGCAAATCTGGTGACATCCAGCAGACCAGACCTGGGTTTGAATCCCACAGCTTTCACTTGTATACTGTGTAACCCTGAGCAAGTTACTTAACCTCCTTGTGCTCTCAGGTCGCTCCTGTAAAAAAGCTTTCAGCTTAGTGTGCTATACCTGGTTAAACAACTAAATAAAAAAAAAATGTCTCCTGCAACACTATGGGTATATCAGTTTTCTCTGTGGTTCCAACCTAGGAGTAAATCTAGTCTAGATTTGAATATGTCAACAGTTGGAGTGTCAACAACATGATGGAGAAAGCTATTCCAAGCCTTCACCACTCTGATAGTGAAAACAATTATCACGTTTAGTGGTGTTGGCCTTTGGCACCATCAGTTGTTTATTATGACTTCTAAGGTTATTGAGAAGACATAAATTCAATGTTGCATTCCATCTGTAAAGTCTGATTTTGTAGTATATTGTAGAGATTTAGTAAGTCCCCCCTTCCCCCCCTCTCTTCAGGAATAACTAATTTTGTATGTTTTAATCTCTCAGTATAGCTTAAGTGTGATAGTCTTGTGATTATTTTGATGGTCCATCTCAGTGACCAGTGGGGTACCTAAGAGATCAGTTCTTGACCCAGTCCTCTTCAATGTCTTCATCAGGGACATTGCGGATGGGCTGCAGGGAAAGGTTTGTCTATTTGCGGATGGTACCAAGATCCACAACAGGGTGGATACTCCGGAGGGGTTGGAGAGGATAAGAAAAGACCTGAACTGCTGGAGAGATGGTCAGGGGTATGGCAGCTAAGATTTAATGCAGAGAAGTGCAACGCCATGCATGTGGGGAGCAGGAACCCTGGGGCAAGCTACAGGTTGGTGGAGGGGGAGCTGCTGACAGTAACTAAGGAGGAGAGGGACTTGGGGGTTACAATCACAGATGACTTGAAGGCTGCTAGGCAGATGGCAAAAGTGGTTGGAAAGGTCAAGGGGATGTTGGGGTGTATTGGAAGGGGACTCACAAGTCAAATTAGGGAGGTAAAAGTTCCACAGTACAAGACCCGATGAGACCTCACCTTCAATACTGTGTACAGTTCTGGAGACCACACCTTTGAAAGGACATTGACAAAACTGAGATGGTGCAGAGGAGGGCAACCAAAATGGTGAAGGGATTGCATCAGAAGCCTTACAAGGGGAGAGAGTGAGGGACCTCAATTTGTACACTCTGGAACAAAGGAGGGAGAGGGGTGACATATAGAAACATTCAAGTACCTCAAGAGCATTATCAAGGTGGACGGGGACAACATATTACAGCTTAATTGTAGTGCCAGGACAAAAGGTCACGATATGAGACTGAGGGGTGGCCACATAAGGGGAAATGTCAGGAAGATTTTTTTACAGAAAGGGTTGTGGATGCATGGAATAGCCTGCCCTAGGAGGTGGTGGCAGACCATACAGTGGTGGGCTTCAAACATGCATGAGACAGAAACAAAGGAATACTAGAGATAGGAAGAAAACACTAAAGCCAATGACCAGATCGAACCACTGGATGCTTTGCTAGGCAGCTTAAAATGAGCAGACTTGATGGGCCTAGTGGTCCTTATCTGCCGACAGTATCTATGTATCTACAGTATATAAAAGTGAGAAAATGTCCTAGGCCAGATGGCTACCCTGTAGAATTTATAAAGAATATTAAAAAAGCCCTGCTTCCTACTTTACTCCAGACATATAACAAAGTACAAAAAGGGACCAAGCAGGCCCTGTGTGCTGAGGATTGAGGTGCTGGATGCCACACCTCATTCCATGCTGGTGACCTGGCTTTGGGAGTGAACTTGGGCCATCAGGGGTTAGCAGGGGCAGGAAAGGATTGAGTGTCTGGAGGACTGCTCTCCTTTCCTGGGGGTGGGTGGGCACACTTGCTGCAGTGCTGGTGGCTCCTGGTGGTGACTGGGGGGTGGTGCACCTTGTGGCTTGCACTTCTGGGGTTGGAGTGGTGGCAGAAGCCCTATGCATGGGTGTGGGTGTGCTCCTGTCATGTGCAGGGTGTTCTTGCATGTCCATGCTCTGGAGAAACATACACAGCAGCAGAAAGCCCTGTTCTCACAGATATGCATTGGCAACTCTCCCTCCTTTCAATGTACAAATGAGTAGTTTGGTACACTGATGCAAGCTATTGCGTACCATTTACAATCCAAATTTGGTGTAATGTGGACACAAATTTGTAAAAGTATAGCAAAATAACTGAAATTAAAAATTTTGCAAAATTCCACAGAATTTTCATGAAACTTCTGAGTAATTCCACGGAATCAGAATGGTCATTCCATGGGCATTCTGCTGGCAGAATTTTGTTTCTGCACAGCTCGACCCAACAGGGATGCCCCCTATCACCTTTACTATTTGCACTCTCGTTGGAACCTGTGACTCAGGCAATAAGACAGGATAGGTAAATAAAAGGCATAACACTTTATGTGGTGGAGCATAAATTGGAATTTTATGCAGATGATCTGCTTATATACTTGACCCACTCTACTGATTCTTTCCCCATCTGTGGGAGATGCTATTGAGATATGGGGAACTCATGGGATGTAAATTAAATGAAGATGAAACAGTAGCACTACAAATCCAATATGACCCCCTCCCAGTATAAATGCAAATTATAAATTTAATTGGAACCAACCCTATATAAAATATGTAAGGGTAAATATCTCTACAGATCTTAGTCAACTTTTTCAACTAAAATATTCAAAACTTATTTATTTATTTATTAATTTTTTTATGACTGGGTAGGCCCACTGAGCCCCGGAGCTCCCTTTTTTAAGGGCGACCCAGAGAGACATTTCTTAGGCATTACAATATAAGTAGAGATTACATGTTGTTACAAGGTTGTATACAGGAAGTTGAGTAATTACATTCATTCTAGTCATTCAGTACAAGTGCATTAGTAGTATCTGGTGACAGATGTAATGTTCCCTAACTTAGTCCCTGGTGCATTGTGTGCCTGGTGTGTTTGTAGGTCCTTATTGATAAGAGGTAATCAGGTATAGGGGTTTGGAGAAAAGCAGGGGTGGTGGTATGTCAGGTGTTATGGCAATGGCAGGTGCTGGCCTCCAGCATGTGTTTTTTTGAATCTGGTTCAGAAATTTGGTAGTGTGGAAGCTTCCTGTGCCATGGGAGGGAGCTTGTTCCATAGATAGGGGGCTGTGTAGGTGAAAGATTTGCCTCCCACATTGGTTCGGATCCTGGGAGTTTCTAGCAACGTCTGCCCAGAGGTCCTTAGGGTCCTGGGGTTGTGTTTGGGGGTGATTATGGCTTCCAGGCTAGGAGAAGCAGCTGTGTGGAGTAACTTGCAGGCCAGGCATAGGAGTGGGTATTGTAGGCAAGCATCGAAGGTGGGCCACTGTAGTCTGGCAAGTGTGTCACAGTGGTGGCTTCTGGGATGATCCTGGGTAGCAAATTGGGCTACCTTGTTGTACAGGATCTGCATTCTCGTGACCTCTCCGTTTGGCCATCCCGTGCAATAGTGGGGCCACGTATGTTAGCGTGGGAAGCAGTACACTGGTTGCTATGGATATCCTAGCTTCAGGGATAAGTTGTTTTTTTTATCCTGTATAGTATACCCAGTTTGCGGTGAAGGGAGGTGGTTATTTAAGCAAAAAGCCATGAGGGGGTGTGGGTTATCAGGGGATTTACTATGGCTGGCATGGTTTGCCCACGAGGTTCAGCCTAGTGGGTAAATCCTCGCCAGCAGTGGTAAATCCCCCGAAAACCCACATCCCCAGAGTGGCTTATTGCAATTATACTATGGAAGGGAAGTAAAAATATTAAAAAATGATATTAAAAAAGTAAAAATAAAATGCTTTTTATTGATTTTAAAGTGAGGTATTCTTACTCTATAGTAAATAGTGCCCTGTTGCTAGGCAAAAGATGTGCTGTGAAGCTTGAAATGCAGCTTCACTGTCACCGCCCCCCCCCCCTTCAGGCACTGCACAGTTTCTAATACAGGCTCTCCGTTCCGTGTACAAAACTACATAGTATGCCATTATGTGCTGTTTGGGTTTTTGCTTATAGTTTGTGTTGGAGACAGAGCGATATTAGATAGGAGCAGGCAGTTTGTGTGGTGTGCGCGGGAGCACTAACGCTAAGAGCTGCTGTGTTTCAACTGCTGCCTCGGGGTACAAGCTTCTGGCAAGGAAAAAAACCCATTGTGAGACATGGAAATTTTTTTTCCTTATGTGGTAATATGGAGTTTTGTCACTAACACTGTGAAGGTGGTCTGGTCGTGGCACTGCGGTGGGTAGGAGGTATGAGCTGGGAGACCGGAAGCACTCTTGTGGTGCAGCGAGAGCGATGGAATTCAGAGGGAGCGAGCATTACAGGGACGTATTTGACAAGGTTTGCCACATGTTTTTAAAGCTGCAGTTACTTTTTGGAGAAATGCGAGAGTGGAATTTGTGTTTATGTCAGGAATTATTTTTTTTTAATGTTTCATGAGCTGTGGGAGAAGCGTGGGGGGTGCCGTGCTGATTTGCGTTTAGCGGGGAAAGAAGATGGCGGCTACAGTTACGTGATTTGGGGGGTCAGATTGCTTTTTAAATATGCTGCTGGCTGGCACCTTTTGCGGTGATTATCAGAGGATTTACAATGGAGGTAAGGTGCCAGCCTGCCATTCTGATTGGTTGCTTTCCAAGGACCATGGTATAATACTAATCTTTATTTAGATATTGACCATTGGTCAATTTTACCATTATCATTATCTGGCAAGGTGGAGACATTATGTAAGAATATACTACCTGGAGTTTTGTACTTATTTCAGACCTTGCCAATACATCCCAATAAGACAGATTTCAAAGAATGGAATAGAGTTATAGCAACATTTTTGTGGAACTGTAGACAACACAGAGTAGCATATCATAACTTTCAACTGGCTTAAACCCAAGGTGACCTTGCCCTACCAGATTTACAATTATATCACTAAGCCACAGAGTTATGACATCTGGTGTCATGGTTAGACCTAACCAATGACTCCCACAGGAAAAGACAAGAAATTGTAGAATTTAACGAGGAGTTCAATAAGGCTTTGTTCTCAAATTCTCCTCTCCCTCTAGATGTAGTATCAGAAAATATGTCTTTGCGAAATGTCCTTGCAGTATGGCAAGACATTCAAAAACAAACAGGATGGACCGCTCCAATATTCCTGTTAACGGAGTTAGTCCAAGATAATTTGTCCATAGCTAACCACTTTGTCAACCATTTTTGTCAATAGCAAAGAAAAGGATTAGCTGATATGTAACAGTTACTGGCAGCAGATCAAATTCAAACATTTGCATACGTGAAATCACAATACGATCTACTACAGTGATCATTTTAGATATTTGCAGGCTAGGCACTACATATCCCAGAACCTAGGCACAGCACGGGATAAGACAGATTTTCACCCACTAGTAATACTGTTTGAAAGAAGACAGTTGAGGGGTCTTCCTCCTCACTTTGTTTCATTTATTTATTTAGCTTTTTGTTGACCAGGTAAATACACTAGACAAGACATTTGCCTATTTTCAGGTATGAGCCAGGAGAGTACAATGAAATACATTAATGTATCAATCACTAAACAAGCCTCCTTTGACATCACTCCAGAAAATTGAAGAGACAGGAACAAGAGTTGTCCCCAGACACTCCTCCTGAGGATTGGAATAGAATTTACACACAGCACCATAAGGTATCATCTTCCAACACTTTGGAAGGCATTTTCTTGGAAAACAGTAGTTAGGTACTTTCATACACCAAATAAAATAGCTTAATGTTCCAATTCAGCTTGTTTATCATGTTGGAGAAACTGTGGTGCCTTATAGGCTACACATATGGACATCTTCTGGGTACTCAGATTTTTTGCAGACATGGATCTTTTGAAATCAGAATTTCCTCCATTAACAGCAAAAATAGCTATACTTTTGGACACTCTCCCTAAGCTGCTAGATAAACACCAAACATATTTATTTAATATTCTATTGGCACTGACCAAAAAAGCTATAATCTAATGTTGGTTATCACAGACACCTCCAGATATAGAGTAGTGGAGAGATGCAATTACACAGGTCCATCAAATGGAAAAGTTAACAGCCAAACATAGGAACAGAATGGAACAGTTCAACAATAGATGGACGAGGTGGATTCTACATACAGTATAACAACATATAGAACTACCTTTGTTCCCTGAAGAGGTTAAGAGGTAGAAAAATAAAAATGGGTCTGAAGAGGGGAAGGAATAACCAAGAAAAATAACACAAGAGAGTAGATTAGTAAGCTCCTGAAATTCTGCTAGACTTCTGAATTTTATCATTATGCTTTTTTACATACTAAATTCTGAAAAATATATAGTAACACCAGTTTGTATAATGGGAGATAGCTGGTGGTAGCCCACCCAACAGAAAACAAAAGGATATTCATTTTTATGATATGAACCACTTCTCCATAGTCTGAAAGTTTATTCTACTAAAAATCGAAACCCACAAAGTCGACACCCACCAGCCCGAAACCAACATCCCAACACATGGAATCCCGACTGTCGAGAATTGCTTGTGGTAGAAGTTTTTACCATGTTTCGGGGGGCTTTGCACTGCACCCACTCCTTATTTTTGATTATCATCTATGCCACAGGCAATTCTCAACAGTTGGGATTCCATTTGTTGGGACGTTGGTTTCTGGCTGGTGGGTATCAACATTGTGAGTTTTAGTATCATGTAGTGATAATGTTTGAAATCTTTGCCAGAAATAGACTGACATAAGATTTCCAGCCACACCGTTGTAAAAATTACACACTGTTTTTATGCTCCAATGTAACAGAAGCTGTACAGTGTTGAAAAATTGCAAATAAAAGGTAAAAAAAAACCTAATTGAATGGGCCGTGTCCTGCTGGCGGACACCAGTTCAAACATCTCTGCTTGTTCAATCTTTTAATTACATAGAAACAAAGAACATAGAAACATAGACTTTGACAGCAGTTAAGGACCACTTGGTCCACCCAGTCTGCCCATTTCCCTACCTATTGGATAAGCTGCCGATCCTAGTAAACCAGCAGACTACTTCCTCCTACCTCACACTACTGTCTAATTGTCTTATGTCTGTCCCATGCATTCTTGAATTCCCCCACTGTTTTTGACCCCACAACCTCCTCAGAAAGGCCATTCTGTGTGTCAACCTCCCTTTCCGGGAAGAAATACTTTCTTGCGTAATGCGTTGCCCCTGAGCCATCCCCCTTCTATCTTCAAACTGTGCCCCCTTATTCTTGAACATCTCTTTTTCTGAAAGATGCTACCATCTTGGACTTTGCTGATTTCCTTGAGGTACTTGAAAGTTTCTGTCATGTCTCCTGTTCCCTCCTTTCCTCAAGAGTATACAGATTAAGCTTCTTTAGTCTCTCTTCATATGGTTTCTGGTTCAAACCCTGCACCAGAAACCATAATGGAATTGTCCTTTGTTCTGATACATGACACCAGACTGAACTTCTCAACCTGTTCAGCCTTGTTAACCCTTCATGGTATGGTCCCATGTCCTGCTGGGGGACATGAGATCAAACATCTCTGCTTGTTCAGCCTTGTTATTAATACCCTTAATGGAATGGTTCCATGTCCTACTGCAGGACTCCAGGTGAATCATCTCTGCCTGTTCAATATTGTTAACCATTCACAGAATGGTTCCACGTCCTGCTGTAGGATATAGAAACATAGGAATTGATGACAGATAAAGACCACTAGGCCCAACCAGTTTACCCATTTTCTCTACATGCTGCAAAAGTCACATACCCTACCTGATCTCTGGCTTTATTCTCTTTCCTATGGGTAGAGTTCCCCTATGCCTATCCAATGCATTTTTGAATTCCCCTACTGAATTAGCCCCCTCCACCTCCACTGGGAGGCTATGCCATACATCCGCCACCCTTTCTACGAATAAATACTTCCTCACGTTACCCCTTAGTCTACCCCCTCCAGCATCATGTCATGACCCCTTGTTCTAAAGCATCTCATTTTCTAAAATATGCTACCCTCCTGCACCTTTTTTATACCCTTGAGATATGTGAAGGTCTCTATCATACCCTCCCCCGTCATTTCTCCTCCAGGATATACATATTGAGGGCCTCCAGTCTCATCACATTGGACTTTTGGTGCAGGCCGTACACCATTTTTGTTGCACTTCTCTGAACTGCCTCTACCCTGTCTATGTCGTTACTGAAATGTGGCCTCCAGAAGAGGACACAGTACTCCAGATGGGGTCTCACTAAGGATCTGTAGACTGGAATCACCATCTTCTTTCTTCTGCTTGTGATAAAATCTCCCTATGCACCCAAGTACCCCACTGGCTATCCCCAGATCTTTGGCACATTTTTTGGCCACCTTTAGGTCATCTCATGTGATTCCCCCCAGATCCCTTTCCTGTTTTGTGGCTGTCGGTATCCCCCCCCCACACACACACACATGTAAGCCTCCCCTGGGTTCTTGTGCTCCAAATGCATGATTTTGCACTTCTTTACATTGAATCTTAGTTGCCTCACTCTTGACCATTCCACTAGTTTACCTAGATCCCTCCTTATTTTTTCTACACTTCCTGGAGTGTCTACCTTGTTGCACATCTTAGCATCATCTGCAAAGAGGCATACCTCCTCCGATTTACCAATGCCATCCACAGTGCTATGGATCTTGGCCAGATCACCTCGGCTATATTCATTGACCTAGCCAAGGCCTTTGATTCAGTTTTCCACCCTCTATTTCTTTCTAAACTATTCTCCATTGGCCTATCCCCTGCCTCTGTGTCCTGGTTCAGCTCCTATCTAACTGGCCACTCCCAGTCAGTTTTGATCTACCAATTCCACAACTCCCTCCCTTCCCATCCTCTCTGGTGTGCCCCAAGGCTTGATTCTTGTGCCAGTTCTTTTTTCCCCTCTTTATAAATGACCTTCCCTCAGTATGCACCCAGTCCAAAATCCAGATGTACATGGATAATACTGTCCTTTTCCTGTCTAGCCCATCCACACAAGCCATCCAACCCCCCTTCAAAATGATTTGATGCCAATTGCCTAAAACTGAACAAGAAAAAAACAGTGGGCATGACATTTGGCTCTAAACAAAAACTCATCAAGCTTCCCTCACTTCTGGTCTTCTTCTCTGCAACTAACACCCCTCTTGACAACGTCCCCACATACAAGTACCTTGGGAGTCTGGCTCACCCTTCCCTGATTTCTTTTCCCACTTCAGTGCACTCCACCAAACTGCAGTCTAAACATGGGCTTCTCTATCTTCACAAGGCCAGGCTCTCCTCCCTGTAAGACACGATCCTGTAGTCAAAAGGATCCTCCCTGCCTTTGACAATGCTGATATAGTTTTCAGTGCTGCCCCAGCCACCTCCTCACCAAACTGGACATCCTGTTTCATGTATTTTGCAGGTTCACCACAACCTCCTCCCCTTTAACTCACCAATGCAACCCCTACTCCTTCTCTTTACAGTCACTGGCACAGAGGCATTCTTCTTACTGCTCTACCTTCGTAGCTAAGTACTAGCCTTCCTCCTCAATCCTGCTTCTCCCTTACCCTACAACTCACAGTCTAGCTGTTCCTGTGCCATTTCTCTCCCTCATGTCTGCACCTCTGCTGGCAAACTCTCTTTCTCCTATAGATGTCCTTCGATTTGGAACAACCTTCCCTCCTAAACCCATCTCTCTCCCTCCTTCCTACTCTTAAGTGCTTACTCAGATCAACCCGTTACTTCCTGTACCTGTTCTTCTTTCTAGATCCTTGCCTACCACAGTATAACAGTTCCCTTCTTACTTTTGCTGTGAACCACTCTATATATCTTGTATTCTAGGTTGTATTTACTGTACACAGTTTCCTAAATTGTAACTATTTGTTCATATTACCTGCGATGAATAAGCTCTGTTATTGTTACATTTAGAGTACATTTGTATTTGTTTGACTCCTGTACCCCCTTCCCCTTGGTCGCACCTGGAAATGAGCTTCAGCTCATTGTGCCTTTCCAGGTTATTAACTTTTAAATAAAATAAAACAAAAATAAATATCTTTCCTTTCAGCCCCTTCACATTGTCATGTATGAAGACATTAAGTACGACTGGTCCAAGAAATGATTCCTGTGGCACCCCACCGGTCACCTCATTTCCTCTGATTTAGCTCATTTGCCATCAGCCTCTGTGTTCTATCGCTCAACTAATTTCTAACACAGTTTACCACCTTGGGACCCATTCCCAGGCTGCTGAGCTTGTTTACAAGACTCTTATATGGAATGGTGTAGAAGGCCTTGCTGCATTCCAGGTAGGCCACATCCTCCACTCCCCCTGATCCACTTCCTGGTCACCCAGTCAAGGAAATCTATCAAATTTGTTTGACATAACCTTCTTGCTGTGAATCCATGCTGCCTCATATCCTGTGCTCTGCTGGATTCGAGATGTACCACAATCTTTTCTTTTATCAGTGATTCCATTATTTTCCCCACCACCAAGGTCAGGATGACTGGTCTATAGTTTACAGCCTCCTCACCGCTCCCACTTTTATGTAGAGGGACTATATCTGCTCACTTCCAGTCCTCTGTAACCACTCCCATTTCCAGAGATTCACTGAACGGTGCTGCTAGTGGTGCTGCCAGCACTTCCCTAAGCTCCTTTCATATTCTAGGATGCATCCTGTCCGGTCCCATTACCTTGTCCACTTCCAGTTTTGTGAGTTCCTTCAGACCTCTCTCATCTGTAAATGGACAGGTGTCCACCTCCCTCCCATTATTGCTCCAGTCACTTAATTGTGATCCCTCAACTTCCTGCTCTTCTGTAATACTGAACAAAAATATTTGTTCAGGATTGTTGCTTTTTCCAAGTCCCCTTCTGCACACTCCCCTTCTTCCCTCCTTAAGAGTTACAATCCCACCCCTTGTCTTTCTCTTTTCACTAATGTATCTATAAAAAGTTTTGTCTCCTGTCTTTACTGCTTGGGCTATGTTTTCCTCAGTTTGCACCTTTGCTCTCCTGACTGCCTTCTCTGCTGCCCTCTGTGTATCCAGATATACTACCTTGTCCTCCTCCGTCTGTGTTTCCTTGTACTTCCTGAAAGCCAACTTTTTTGCTCTTACTTTCCAAGCCACTTCCCTTGAGAATGATATTGGTTTTCTTTTTCTCTTGCCTTTATTTGCCCGACACAAAGGTTTGTTGCTTCCACTATGACTCCTCTTAGATGGGCTTATTGTTCCTCACCTCCCTCCTGGTCATCCCTCCCTGCTACGGCTTTCCTGAAACATACCTCCAACTTTGCAACGACTAACGTCCTGAAGTCAATGACCCTCGCTTTTTATGTGGCTTGACTCTGTTGCTGTACTCATATTGAACCACATCATGCAATTATAACTGGACCCCAGGTGTTCACTGACCACGACATCAGCAATTCTGTCCCTGTTGGTAAGTACCAGGTCCAAAATTGTACCCTCTCAGGTGGGATCTAGTACTAACTGCCTGAGACATGTCCCCAGCAGGGAGTCCAGTATGTCCCCGCTCCTGGCTGAGGCTGTAGCTGGGATGCTCCCATCAACATTTGGGAGACTGAAGTCACCTATCAGCAGCGCTTCTCCTTTAGCCCCATCTTATGAATGGCTTCCATTAGAACTTTGTCCAACACCCCTTGTGCTGGAAGTCTGTAGATCACACCTGTGCAAACAACAGTGCCACTGCCCATCTCCAGGGTGACCCAGAGGGCCTCCACCCCCTACTATCCCTGTATCTTAGTTGCTTGTATACACTTCCAAATGTAAAGAGCTCCTCCTCCTCCCTTTTTATCCTTCCTGCTTTTCCTGACTAGAGTAAAACCTGATATAGCTACAGAACATCCCAGTCATGGTTCCCATTATACCATGTCTCAGTGATAGTGATAATGTCCAGGCCAGCCTCTGCCATCAAGGATCACCAGATCTGGGATTTTAGTTCCCAGGCTGCAAGCATTTGCACATATGGCCTTCCATATTTTGTTTCATCCCATACTGTTATTTCCCCTTTTATCTTCATGCTTTCCTTTACTACCCCCCACACCTTTAATTCCCTTTCTCTTTCTCTGACATTCTACCTTTTCCTAGTTTAGTTACCTCTAGCAATTTTCCAACCTTAGGGTCCACCTTTGGACTACATTAACCTGTGGTGGGCAGTTTGATTCTCCTGCTTCATTCCACCATCCTCCTTTGGCAAGTTTAAATGCTTGCCAATGGTCTCCTCCCTGGATGGATGCAGACCATTGCACTTGTACAGGCCCACATCCCTCCAGGTAGGTCCACGGACACCAGTGAAGCCGCACACCCTTCTCTCTGCACCAGTTCCTCAACCATGTGTTGAAGTTACTGGTGTGGTGATCCCTAGCCTCCTCATTGCCGTGAACAGGTAGCACCTCCAAGAAGGTCACAGAGCTTGCTGCCTGCCTAGGGCCACTCCCCAACTCTCTGAACTCCTCTTGAACTCTTCCTATCCCTGCCGTGTCCCTAGCAAGGTAATTTGTCCCAAAATGGACGATATCCATCTCCCCCCCTTGCTGTCACCCTATCGATGCTCTGGATCTCCTGTCCATCCCTTTGAGCTGTGCCTACTAGCAGGCACTTAACCTCCCTCGACACCCCACTACCTGTCCCAAGCTCCACTCCCTGAACTATGGTGTCCCTCACCAGGAGTTGCTTCCTCCTCCTTCTGAGGTCCTCTGCTACCCCCCCCGAGGTCTCCACCATGGAGGACCTCCACATCCATCTCCACTACAACTTCAGGTGCCTCTTTGGGACTGTCCTGCCCTGCTAGTGTGCAGTAGGAGTTCTGTAGTTGTATGTGATTTGGGATGTGCCTATGTTCCACCACCCTAATCCTCCTTGAGTTCATCATTGTTTATCCATTCTTCCTTCCAGGCATTCTCTAAGAACTTGGTGATCCTTGAGTGGGGAGTTGGTCATCCTTACTCTAGCCAACTCGATCTTCAGTCTGGTAACCTCCTCCCTCAGTCCAGATAGGTGCATGCAGTCTGGACAGCACTGTAGTCTTCAGAAAATCCCCCTAAAGACTCCTATCCCACAACCCACTATACTGCACAAATCCCATTATAGTTACACACTGAATGTAGACCTATCTGCTCCACCCTGCCAAATCCCACAATATGATAATGAATCTATAGGTTAACAACAGCAATCCCAGAGCTGTCTGAAAACCCCAGTAGGCCATCATGCCTCTTTATCATGGGGTTATATAGGGCCAAGTGTGAAAGTTAAACAAATCGCACCCCCCCCCCGGTACCATTCCATGTACAGGCTAATACACTGCTTTTAAATGTTGAATATAAGATTTGGAAGTCAGAAGCCTAGAGGTAAAAGTGATGTAGTTCCTGACAGACAGAATCTCATAACAAAGGTGTTTATTCATATCTCTGTCAAAATATATGTTACTGTTATTGATGTATAAATGTTGTTTGTAAAGCTAAGATTTCAATAAAAAGATTAACTGCAAAAAACAACTCCTTCTCCTCTCTTTTTTTCTTCCCTTTCTTCCCTCTCTCCTCTTCCCTTTCATTATATGCATATACATCTAACTTTCCTCATCAACTCAATTTCTAAACCCTGGATGCAGTGTTCAAATCCTCTAATCTCCGGCTAACAACTCCCAGGTGCCCTGTTTACCCACACGCCCTTGGAGCTACCACGTCCCCACCTCTGACTTGTTCTGGTGAACCCCCCCATTCCAGTTCTCACAGGAAGTATCTGTTGTCAGTCATTCCTGGTGCCTATACAGGTGGGTGAGTGGAGGCTGTGAGGAAGGGCAATTTCAACCATAACTGCCTTGTCCTACCTCCTTGTCCCCTGCTGGTCTAGAAACAAAACATACTGGTTTCCTGCTTAAACAAAAAGAAAGCCACAAAAACCCACTATCAGCTTTCTTGACCCCTTTTCCCCTTCTGGTCTCTTACTACAGAAAAAAAGTTTGCTGCCTTCTTGGGCTTGCTCTGCTTCTTACTCTCTGGCCAAAAACTGACTACTGGGGCACCAGACCAAGCATCTCTGCCTGTTCAGTCTTGTTATTAATACCCTTCAATTAATGGTCCCATGTCCTGCTGCAGGAGACCAGATCAAACATCGCTGCCTGTTCAATCATGTTACTATTACCCTTCAAAGTATGGTTCCATGTTCTGCTTTAGGACAGCAGATCCAATATCTCTGTCTGTTCAATCTTGTTATTAATAGAAACATAGAAACATAAACTTTGATGGCAGATAAGGACCACTTGGCCCACCCCAGTCTGTTCATTTCCCTACCTATTGGATAAGCTGCAGATTCTAGTTAACCAATAGCTTACTTCCTGCAACGCCCCAGTATAATTGCCTTATGTCTGTCCCATGCATGTCTGAATTCCCCCGCTGTTTTAGACTGCACAACCTCTCCAGGAAGGTGGTTCCATGTGTCCACCACTCTCTCCGTGAAAAAAAAATTTCCTCACATTACCCCTGAGCCGTCCCCCCCTCTATCTTTAAATTGTGCCCCCTTGTTCTTACACATCTCTTTTTCTGAAAGATGCTACCCTTCCGGACTTTGTTGACTCCCTTGAGGTACTTAAAAGTTTCTATCATATCCCCCCTGTCCCTCCTTTCATCAAGGGTATACATATTAAGCTCTCCCAGTCTCTCTTCATATGGTTTCTGATGTAGACCCTGCACCATTTTAGTTGCCCTCCTCTGGACTGCTTCCATCCTATGTCCTTTAGTAGATGAGGTCTCCAAAACTGCACGCAGTACTCCAGATGGGGTCTCACCAACTGTCTGTACAGAGAGATAATCACTTCCCTTTTTCTACTTGTGATGCCCCTACCTATGCATGCCAGTACCCCCCTGGCCCTCCTTACCGACTTCTCACATTGCTTACCAACCGTTAGGTCGTCTGATATGACTACCCCCAGGTCCCTTTCCATTACTGTTGTTGTTAGAACCTCCCCTGCTATTGTGTACTCTTCTCCTGGATTTTTATTTACCAGGTGCATTACTTTGCACTTCTTTGCATTGAATCTAAGTTGCCATATGTCTGACCATTCCTCCAACCTTGCCAAGTCCCTTCTCATCCTTTATACCCCCCCTTGTGTATCAACTCTGTTACACATCTTTGTGTCATCTGCAAAGAGGCATACCTTTCATTCCAGACCCTCTGCAATGTCACCTATAAAGATGTTAAAGAGGACTGGACCCAGTACTGAGCCAGGAGGTACTCCACTAGTAACCCCCCTCTTTCTTCGGAATGTGTTGCATTCACTATTACCTTCTGTGCCCTGTTGTGCAGCCAGTTTGCTACCCAGGCTATCACCCTGGGACCCACTCCCAGGCTGGCTAACTTGATTATTAATCTTTTGTGCAGGACTGTGTCAAATGCCTTGTTAAAGTCTAGGTAGGCCATACCCACAGCCCCTCCCTGGTCTATGACTTTGGTCACCCAGTCACAGAAATCAATTAGATTCATCTGACATGACATTCCTGCTGTGAATCTATGCTGCTTTGGGTCCTGTGCCCCGCTGGCCTCTAGGTACTCAACAGTTCTTTCTTTCAGAATTGATTCCACCATTTTCCCCATCACTGAGGTCAAACTAACAGGTCTGTAGTTTCCTGCTTCTGCCTTGCTCCCACTTTTGTGAAGGGGAATCACATCTGCCCTCCTCCAGTCCTCAGGTACCACTCCATCCTCCCATGATTTGTTAAAAAATGTGGTCAGTAGTGTCACTAGGTCCTCCCTTAGTTCTTTTAGGATTCTAGGGTGAATCCCGTCAGGCCCCATTGCTTTGTCCACCTTGAGTTTTAGGAGTTCTTTCGGGACTCTTTCTTCTGTAAATGGACTGGTGTCAACCCTACTACCCAGAGTGCTTCTATTGTTTGGTTTAGGCAACTCCTCCTCTTCTTCTTTTGTAAATACTGAGCAAAAGTACTCATTCAGTATCTCTACCTTTTCACTGTCTCCCTCTGCCCACCTCCCCTCTCCTTTATTAATCTTCACTATCCCTCCCTTAACATTTCTATGCTCCCTAATGTACCTATAAAAGGTGTTATCCCCCTTCTTAACTGAGTTGGCTATCTTTTCCTTGGTTTGGGCCTTTGCTTTTCTGACTGCCTTCCCCACTTCTTTCTGCTTTAATTGATACAGTTCCCTGTCGTGCTCCTTCTGTGATTCCTTATACTTTTTGAATGCAGCCTTTTTCTCCTTAACCTTCCCTGACACCTCTTTTGAGAACCATAGTGTTTTTTTATTCTGCTTTGTTTTCTTTATTTGTTTCACACAAGGGCTTGTTGCCTCCATGATGGCAGTTATGAGTTTTCTCCATTGTTGTTCCACCCCTCCTTTCTGGCCATTTGCTAAAGCATTCCTCAGGTATTCACCCATTATGCCAAAGTCAGCCCTCCTAAAGTCCAGTATCCTTGCCTTTGTATGGCTTGTCTCCATGGTTGTGTTTATTGTGAAGCACACTGTACAGTGGTCGCTTGTTCCCAGATGTCTACTGACTTCTAAATTTGTGATCCTCACTCCATTTGAGAGTACCAGGTCTAATATTGCTCCCTCCGGAGTGGGTTCCACCACTAGCTGTCTAAGGCATGCCCCCTGTACGACATCGAGAATGACCCTGCTCTTGGATGTGGCTGCAGTCCATGTCATCCAGTTAACATCTGGCATATTCAGGTCCCCATCAACAGTATCTCCACTTTTTCAGCCATTTTGAGAATGTCCTCTATCATTTTCTTGTCCATTTCTTCCCCTTGAGAAGGGGTCTGTATACAACCCCTGTGTGGATTGTGATGCCATTCCCTGTCTCCAAGGTGACCCAGAGTGCCTCTTGTCCTCCCCTTTACTTTTTAGTTCTGTAGCTTTGATCCCTTCCCTTATGTAGAGAGCTACTCCACCTCATCTTTTACCCTCCCTGTCCCTTCTGTAGATTGTGTACCCTGGTATGTTGACATCCCAGTCATGGATATCCTTCATAGAATGGTTCTGAGTTCTGCTCTAGAACAGAAGATCAAATATCTCTTCCTGTTCAATCTTGTAAGTGATACCCAATATGAAATCATCCCATGTCCTACTGCAGGTCACCAGATCAAGCATCTCTGCCTGTTCAGTCTTGTTGTTAATACCCTTCATGGAATGGTCCCATGTCTTGCTGCAGGACACCAGATTGAGCATCTCTGCCTGGACTAGGTGACAAGGGAAATAGATCAGGGGAGGGTAGTGGACATAGTTTCCCTGGACATCAACAAGGCCTTCAACAGTGTGCCAAACAGGAGACTGATCAAGAAATTGACCAGCACAAGGATGGGATTCAAAGTGTTGAATTATCTACTGTGTTAGAAACTGGTTACTGGATAGGCATCAGAGTGTGGTAATTAACGACACTTAGTCTACTGAGTGACCAGTGAGGTGCTGCAAGGCTCTGTACTGGGACTAGTTCTCTTCAGTGTCTTCATAAGTGACTTTGAAGAACAACTGGAGGGGAAGGTATGCCATTCTGCAGATGACAACAAAATCCTTAGTACAGTGGACACTCAGGAAAGTGTGGAGAGAATGTGTAGAGATATTAGGAAACTCATGGAGTGGAGAAAAGCATGTAAGTTTTACATTAATATAAGTACTCTATTAGATGTGGGTATCCCTACTGATGTAATTCTTTTGGACTTTAGTAGAGCTTTCAATAAAGTCTCACATGAAAAACTCATTACTAAAATGCACAATCTAGGTTTGTCACCTGATATTGTCAACTGGACTTTAAACTGGTCGACAAATCATTCTCAGAGAGTCATAATTAATGATATCTTGTCTGATTCGGGTAGTGTGACAAGTGGTGTACCACAGAGGTCGGTCTTGGGACCAACATTGTTTAATCTCTTTATCAGTGATTTACAAACAGGGCCAAATAACTTCATGGTTAAATTTGCAGATGATACTAAATTGGGGGGCAAGGTTAATAATCAAGAAAATATTTCTTCATTAAAGAAGGATTTGGAAAAATTAACACTTTGGGCACATGAAAATCATATGCAGTTTAATCAAGACAAATGTTTAGTAGTGCATTTCGGTGTAAATAATCCAAAAACGATATATTATATAAATGGACTACCACTTCACTCATCAAATTGTGAAAAAGATTTAGGGATATATGTTAATAATAAACTTACATCAAATGATCACTGTGTTAGAACTGCTTGTATGACCAACTGACTTTTGAGGCAAATAAACGACTTTTGTTAATCGCACTGAACAATGCCTTATTCCATTGTATAGGGCATACATTACACCATATCTAGACTATGGCTCCTTTCTGGAATCCAAACCAAAAAGGCATAGCAATTCTTGAACAGGTTCAAAGGAGAGTAACTAGAATGATTCCAAGATTAACAAACTTGGGTTATCAGAACAGATTAAAAGCTACTGGTCTCTTCTCTCTTCAAACTAGAAGATTAAGAGGTGATATGCTTATGGTTTTTAATTTAATAAATTCACCAGATCTAATGTAAAAATGTGGTCTAACACTCTCCAAAAGGAGACATGTTCAGAGACTGCATAATAAACAACTTGAAGTAAAAATTTATAAAACTAGCAAAAGGGGAAACTTTTTTTCCAATAAGAGCATCCATTGTATGGAACACCTTGCCACAAGAATTGGTAAAGGCAACTAGTGCCACTGTCTTTAAAAACAAATTAGATTTTTGGTTGAGGGATAATAGATAAATAATGTTCCACATAGTGTGGGGAACAGTCTCGATGGGCTCTGGCCTTCTTCTGTTCTTTCATACCAAGTAATAACAAGTAAGTTGGGGTTCAATGCCAAAAGTAGAAGATGATGCACTTGGGGAACAGAAACCCATGAGCAGAGTATAGGATGGTGGGTTACTGACAGACTATAAGCAGGAAAGGGACCTTAGGGTTATCAAAACTGATGACCTCAGAGTGGCAGGGCTGTGTGACAAAGCAGTGGTCAGGGCTAGTGGGTGTTTAGGAAGTAGAATCTTCATGAAAGTAATGTTGCCACTTTTCATTCACTGGTGAGACCTCTCCTGGAGTATTGTGTTTAGTTCCATGGTCTGCACTTCAGAAAGGACATAGACAGGGTGAAGGCAGTCCTGAGGAGGGCAGCTTAATGGGGAAAGGGGTTGTATGAGAAACCTTATGAGGACAGACTGAGGGATCTTAACATGTACACTGTGGAACACATACCTCACAGTGGTGAACAGGGTGCTGGAGGGAAGTCATTTAAAAGCATCAGACCAGGGGGTATGCACTGATGGTGGAGGGGGAAGAGGGATTTAAGGAAATACTACATCATAGAAAAGGTGGTAGATGCCCAGAACAGACTGACAGTGGATGTTGTGGAGGCAAAAACAGTAGGGGGGCTTCAAGCATGCATGGCATAGGCATAGTTGAATATTACTAAATTGTCAGGGAGGAGCGAAAGTCCTCACAGCCCAGTTAGGGTATGTAGAGATGGACAAGGCAGGAAACATCTGGGCAGACTGGGTGAGCCATGCAATCCTTTTCTGCTGAAAAATTCTGTTCCTATGTTTCTAGGCCTGACCAATCTTAATACACTTCAGGGCATGCTCTGATGACCTCCTGTATGACACCAGATTAAACATCCCTGAGCAGGCTACAAGCCAGAGCAGTGGAAGTGCTAATGCTTGTGACACTGATGTCCTCCTGTATGACATCAGAATATACATCCCTGAGCCAATCATGCACTGGCGCAGTGATAGCGCTCATGTTTGTGACGCTGATGACCCAAGTTTGGAACAAGCTCTGAAGTTGGATGGCCAACTTGGGAGAGGAAGGCAGAGCATCCAGGTAACTGCTCTCCTTGTCCACGTGGTGAGAGAAACATATCCTGGCAGTTGTTCAACACCTGATGGAGACCAGGAGTTGAGCATGTCAGGCTGTGAAGAGGTAGTGAGGCTGCGGCAACCATTCATGCACATCATTCTGAAGCATGTGATGTGCATCATGATGGCATTGCACAGTTGCACCTCTGAGGGCTATGAAAAATTGGAAAAGTACTGACCAGGAGGATAACATCAGTCTCCAGTGGGATAACATGGGTATCCGGAAGGATAACACTGGTCCTCCACAAAATAACACTAGTCTCCAGAAGGATAACACCGGACTCCAGCAGGATAACACAGGTCTTCAGCAGGAAAACCCCAGTCTCCAGCAGGATAAGAAGGATCTCCAGCAGGACAACACCGGTCTCCTGCAGAATAACATTAGTCTCCGGCAGGAAAACACCAGTATCCAGAAGGATAACACCAGCCTCCAGCAGGATAAGACAGGTCTCCAGCATGATAACACCAGTCTCCAGCAGGATAAGAAAGGTCTCCAGCAGGATAACACCAGTCTCCAGC
The DNA here is from genome assembly GCA_016271365.2 of Neoceratodus forsteri. Classification (NCBI taxonomy): domain Eukaryota; kingdom Metazoa; phylum Chordata; order Ceratodontiformes; family Ceratodontidae; genus Neoceratodus; species Neoceratodus forsteri. The sequence continues at coordinate 109,969,828 of CM057455.1, read as the reverse complement.
AGGATAACACTGGTCTCCAGCTAGATAACACCGGTCTCCAGCAGGATAACACCGGTCTCCAGCAGGATAACACTGGTCTCCAGCAGGATAACACCTGTCTGCCACAGAATAACACTAGTTTTCAACAGGAAAACACCAGTCTCCAGCAGGATGAAACTGGTCTCCCATAGACCCTGCACCTGGCTATCCAGGCATGTCTGTCTCCTACAGACCCTGCAACTGGCTATCCAGGCACATCTGTCTCCCGCAGACTCTACACCTGACTATCTAGGCATGTCTGTCTCCTGCAGACCCTGCACCCGACTATCCAGACAAATCCATGCCAACCAGATTCTGTCTCCCACAGGCCATGCACCCTGCCATTCAGCCACATCTTTACCAACTGGATTTTGTCTCCTACAGGCCCAACACCCAGCTGTCCAGGCACATCCATGCCAACTAGATCCTGTCTCCCGCAGGTCCTTCACCCATCTATCCCAGCTCATCTGTGACTCACACAGGCCATGCACCCAGCTATCCAGAAAACTGAATCCCAACTAGATCCTGTATCTTACAGGCCCTATACCCAGCTATCTATGCACATCCATGCCAACTGAATCCTGTCTCCCACAGGCCCTGCACTTGTCTATCCAGGTACATCCATGCCAACCGGATCTTGTCTTCCACAGGCCCTGCACCTGGCTATCCAGGCATGTCCATGTCAGCTGGATCCTGTCTCTGCAGGTCCTGCACCCAGCTATCCAGGCTCATCCATGCCAACCAATCCTGTCTCCCACAGTCCCTGCACCCAACTATCCAGGCACATCCATGCCAAATGAATCTTGTTTCTGGTTGGGTTTGGGGGCCCCACTGTCCCCACTGGGGGGGTAAGTTCTTAGAGAACACACTCAACCAGGTAAGTCCTGGAGAATGCCAGGATGACAGGTCTGGGGAGACCGGTGGATGGCAGCCAATCAGTATGGGGTGGGAAAATCTCTGCCTCCACAAGTATTTTAATATATCGATTATGGGGAGGATTGGGATCAAGTCCCCTCTCATCCTCTTTTTCTCATCATGAACATGTTAAGGGCTGTTTATCTCTCCTCATACATTGTGCCTTACATACCCTGATCAGATGGCAGGAACTGCAAACAGTATTACATGGGGCCTAATCAAGACCCTGCAATGGTACAGGTTTATTCCCCCACCCTGTTGGCGCTCCCCCTTCCTTTTATTGCATGTCAGCATTCTGCCATCTCTCATAACAGAAGCTGCACACAGCTTGTTGTTCTTCAGCTGCAAGTCAGTTATGACCCAGGTCCTTCTCCTCCTCATTTGTAACAAGAGGAGCACAACACAATGTGTAGGTCCTACCTCAGTTTCCTACCCAGGTGTGCATCTTGCATTCCACTACATTGACTCTGAGGATCAATTCTCAATGGTTGACACAGGACTTGCACAAGCCCTGCATCAAAATCTGTGCTCTGTCATAATAACTGCCACACCTTGCACCTGATTCACAAAGGCTGCACACATTTGCAGCACTTTACTCCTTTTTACAGTGGCTTGTGCCAAATATTTGGTGCAAACCCCGTAAAATGATCCCGTGTTGGCTGCAAAGCTAGAACAGCAAAAGCTGTTCTAACTCACAGCATGTGGTGTGCGGGATCAAGAATTGCAATTTTCAGCTAGAGAATGGCACAAGCCCCATGCACCATGTGTTTGCCATACCCGAGACTTGCGGCATTCCAACACATTTGAGAACTGAGCCCTAGGAATCAAGTATATCACTCAGATTGTTCAGGTCCATCCTCAAGGGACTCTACTGTCTTGTCCAGGTCATTGTCATCAGCAAATGCTAGCAACCTCGACTGAGACCCCAGCTTTCAGACCATTGATGAAAAGGTTGAATAGTCCTCATACCTATCATTGAGGGACAGCACTGAATGCATTGAGTTCCCTTCCACCATAACACTCTAGTTCCTGTATTATATTATTTATTAATTTTGAAAATAATCAGGACCTACTTGCCATGGCTGAAAATGATTCCTGTTTGCACATGTTCTGTTACTGAATGGTCCTTCTCCAGGTTTGCATGACTGCAGATCATGTATTGCATGTGCAAGCGAGTAAACTGCATTTAACATAGCGTAGGTATACCTGAAATTGTCGACTGGATATATGCTCTGTTCCAGTGTGTCCAGTTTTTCTTCTCCAGTACAAAACTGCAAGTCATCATTTTTTCCTTCTTTTTGTGCATTTTTAGTAGTTTCATTGACTGACCACTTGCAGCTGAATACAGCCTCCCAGAATGGCTTCATGTAGATATCACGTGGATATCTGGAAGGGTGAATACTGTAAAGGAAGTCTTTAAACCCTGGAATATCTCCACTGGACACTTCAAATCCTATTGTGCCATTTAATGTTTTCCAGAGTTCCTTCTTTGAAAAAATAAAATCTGTTATCCAACTTGAAGATGCTATCCAGACTTTTCCTGTTATATTCTGAGCAGTTATGTCCTGCATAATTAAATCTATCTGCGGCCCATAGGCATAAATCATGACCACAACTGCAGATGAAGTCACAATCGTCTCCACGAGGGAAACAATTCTCTTCCTTTTGAGGTCTGTTGAAAGGATTTCATAAAATGCTACACAGACCCCGGCCCCAACTAATGCTTCCTTCAGCTGCTGACTTCCTTGTACACCAAAGTCATTATCTGCATAGATAATACCTACCCAGGTCCAACCAAAGTACTTAATGAACTCTGCAAGGCCAAATGGTTGAGAGTATGCACTCCCCACAGTACGAAGGAATGATGGAAACTGATTCTTATCACTCAGTAGTGGAAGTCCAGCACCATGGCTTATCTACAAATCAATAGCACAGTTTAAACTACTAACAAATATAACATTTTGTAAATAGGTTCCCACAAAATGCCACTATTTGTACAGCAAAGCATTTACAAGCACCACTTTGTGGCACATTCCTAACATTCACCCCCTTGGCACATTTCTAATGTGCACCACATTGTGACACCTTTCAAACATGCACACCTTTGTGGCACATTTCTGACACCACTTTGTAGCACATTTCTATCGTGCACCACTTTGTGCCACATTTCTAATGAGCACCACTTTGGGGCACATTTCTAACATAAACAACTTTGAGGCAAATTTCTAACATGTACCTTTTTGTGGCACATTTCTAATGTGCACCATTTTGTGAAACATTTCTTAACACACACCCTTTTATGGCAGATTTCTAACGCACACCAATTTGTGACACATCTAATGTACACTGCTTTATATTATATTTCTAACATACATCATGTTATGGCACATTTCTAACATGCCCCACTTTATGGCACATTTCTGACACCCACCACTTAGTGGTACATTTCTAACATGCACCACTTTGTGGAACATTTCTAACATGCACACCTCTGTAGCACTTTTCTAGCATGCACCACTTTGGGGTACATTTCTAACATGTGCCCCTTTGTGGAAAATTTCAAGCATGCACCCCTTTGTGGCACATTTTTAATGAGCACTACTTTGTAACACATTTACAACATGCACCACTTTGTGGCACATTTATAACATTCACCCCATTGAGGCACATTTCTAAAATGCACCACTTTGTGGCAAATTTGTAACCCTTTTAAGGCTCATTCCTAACATGCATGCCTTTGTAGCACATTTCTAACATGCACCACTTTGCGGCACATTTCGAACATACACCACTTTGTGGCACATTTCTAACATGCATGACTTTGAGGCACATTTCTAACATGCACACCTTTTTGTGGCACATTTCTAACATGCACCACTTTGTGGCACATTTCTAACATGCACCACTCTGTAGCACTTTTCTAACATTCACCCCTTTGTGGCACATTTCTAACATGCACCACTTTGTGGCAAATTTGTAACCCCTTTAGGGCTCATTCCTAGCATCCATGCCTTTGTAGCACATTTCTAACATGCACCACTTTGCAACACATTTTGAACATACACCACTTTGTGGCACATTTCTAACATGCATGACTTTGTGGCACATTTCTAATATGCACACCCTTTTGTGGCACATTTCTGATGCACACCAATTTGTGGCACATATATAATGCACACCCCTTTATGGCACATCACTAATGTGCACCCCTCTGTGCTGTACACAAATATAGAAACACAGGAACATAGAATGTGGCAGCAAATAAGGAATGCTTGGTCAACCCACCCTGACCATTTTTCCCTACCTATGTTATCGCTGCAGACCCTACTTCATCTCTGGATCTTTCTCATTCCCTCCTTTCCTTTCTACTATTTGTTAATTTATTTCAAATTTGATAACCAGGAAAAGCACCACTGAGCCAAGGCTTTTTTCTTGGTGCGACCTGGGAGCTGGACAACAAAAGGATATGCAGAATACTATGATTCTTTTGTATCTATCCCATGCAGTCTTGAATCCCACTACTGTGTTCAGCATCACCACACCTCCACTGGAAGTGTGTTCCAAGAATCCACCACTCTATCTGTGTAGAAGTACTGTACTTCCTCTCATCTTTCCTGATTCTACCTCCTCCAGTTTATTAGTATGTTCCCTTGTTCTTGAGCACCTTTTGTTCTGAAAAATAATTCCCTCCTGTACCTTATTTACCCAGTAAGGTATTTAAAGGTCACTATTATGTGCCTAGTCCCCCTTACCTCTACCACGGTGTATGTATTGAGTTCATTCAATCTTTCTTCATAGATGTGGCCTCTGAAAGTGTACAAAAACCCAAGGGTAGAGTACAGAATGTTTGGAGTGTTATTTTACTTTAATTTTTTAACCAGGGGAGGCACACTAAGCTGGAGCTTGTTTATAGGTGCAACCTGGGAGCACAAGGAAGTTAAGTGACTTGCTCAAGGTAACACAGTATGCAAGTGGGGGCTGGGGGATTCAAACCCAGGTCTCCAGGTTTGCAACTCAGAGCCTTAAACCACTGCACTATACTGCCTCCCAAATTGTTATTGATGACTAACAAGTAGGAGAGAGACCTGGTGTAATAATCTCTGATGACTTAAAGGTGGCCAGGCAATGCAACAAACCAGTTGGGAGAGCTAGTGGGATGCTGGGTTGCATAGGAAGATGTATTACCAGTAGAAGGAGAAGGTAGTGTTGCCCTCATATGGATCTCTGGTAAGGCCTCACTAGAATATTGTGTACAGCTCCAGAGGCCATATCTATAGAAGGATAGATACAGAATGAAGGTGGTTCAGAAGAGCGCAACTAAAATGGTGTGGAGTTTACATTACAAGCCCTTTGAGGAGAGAATGAGGGAACTTAATATGTACATCTGGGAAGAGAGAAGGGAGATGAAGGACATGATAGAAACCTTTAAATGCCTCATAAGGGTAAATAAGGTACAAAAGGAAGTATTCTGTGGAAAACAGATGCACAAGAATATGGGGACATGCTGTGAAGCTGCAGGGGGTTAGCTTCAGGAGAGATGGTAGACTAGGTTTGCTGGCAAAGGCTCCTAGCTTCACCAGATCTCTTTTCTTCTAGGTTTCCTTGAAAGGACAGAGCAAGGGGCAACATTATCAGAGCAAGGAGACACATTAAAGCTTCTTTTGGCTAAGCAGATTTACTGTGTGTTATTGTTTTGTTTTGTGCTTACATGTTTTGTTACTGTTTTTTGCTTACAGATTACTGCTTTATTGTCTCTGATTCAAATTGTTTCTTTGCAGGGTATATTTTCTGTGAAATTGTTACAGGTTGTGCTCACAGGTTTTTGTTACTGTGTTGCAATTACAGGTATTGCAGTTTGCTGCTTTATTTTTCTCTGATTGAAATAGTTTTTGGCTGGGTATATATTTTGCTAAATTGTTACAGGGCATGCTTACAGCTTGATACTGATTTGTGCTTACAGATTGCTGCTTTGTTTTCTTTGATTCAAAGTGCTTTTTGCAAGGTGTATTTTCTGTAAAATTGTTGCAGATTTTGCTTACAGATTTTGTTACCTTTTGTGCTTACAGCAAACATTTCATGGCTAAGGAGAAAAGGAAGCTTTCAGCTGCCCTGACACCCCTCCTAGCCATCGGCTACAAGCCATCACTCAAAGTTAGACAGCACCAGCATATGATCTTTGATCCAAGGAGCTGCTCCCCTGCTCTCACTGACACGCGCAATCACAGATAGCTGGTAGTGACTTACCTACACACTAGGACACAAGGCATTCTGTGCAGGAGAAAGGGCTTTAATCCCTTTTCTTTCTTTCTCTCACACAGACATCTACCTGGAAATGGAGCAGGAGACAGACAGACACTTGGTATTTCCTCCTGTTTAAGGGGAAGTTGGCAGTGGGCCAACCCAGAACTATAGAATCACATACCAGGGAAACTCTTTTGATTATTTTTTAGCATCAGGGACACATTCAAACAACCCATCCTCACCCAGGTACTCCACCTTTATAGTTCCGCACTTCCTACCCTTCCCTGGAAGGGGCAGGATATTGGCTCAGCATCCCAATTCTAGCCAAATCACACTACTCCCTTTATACTAGGATACAATCAGCAACTAGTAACTATTCACTGCCATCTACAGGCACCAGCCAAAGTGGAAATGTGCCTATATCTATGAAAGCTATATTCTTTAAAACAAAATCTCTTTCTCTTTCTTTCATCCTACACTGTGGCTATACATAGGAAAGCTATGTTCTAAATAAAAAAACTATCTTTTATCCTACACATCATTCGTTGTCTCCGTTTACCCTGAAACCCCACAGGTAACATCATACTTGTGCATTCCTAGTGCACATATCATCAAAACTGACAGGCATGGGCATAGTGCGCTCTAATCACTGTGGAGTACCTTATTACATGGCCTGGGTGCAGGTAGTAGGTCACTGCCCCACATGCCAGGCCATCAATTACCTCTGGGTTCAGCTCAAGGAGGCATGGACAACAATATCCCTACTGAATCAGTTATTGCACCAGACCACAGAAGCTTGGTCACAGCCCTGGCACCTTCATTGCCCAGATGCTGTCCCTCTACCATGGAGGACAGCTCATCCAGGGGGGTGGCAGGTAGTGCAACGGTGAAAGCCTACCACAAAAGGGCTCAATAGGTGAACAATAGCCATAAAACAGAGATTCAGCTGCAAAACAGGTTTGCTCCACTGTCAAGCACATAGAAGGAACCAACCTGCTGCTCAAGCCAAGGGTCTACGATGCAACACGCTAACCAGGCATCAACCCAAAACCTGAGTGGAATGTGAGTAGTAGGAGCACACAAGGGTCTGAGTCACACTTAAGTAAGGCCATTGACTCAGGCCCAAGAAAGGAGGAGTTGCTGCACCACCCACATCAGTGGGACAAACCCACAAGGTCAAACACTCCCAAAAGGGGAAAAATAGAAACTGCTTATTATGAGGGACTCTGTGATTCAAGAGCTTGAATCACACTTAAACAGGACCAACCAATTGGAGATCATGATCAGATGTCTTCCTGATGCCAGAGCTAAAAGGGTTACAGGCCAACTTGAGAAATATGTCCATAAGGAAGATGATATCAGGGCCACAGTCATTCACCTTGGCACAAATGATATTGCCAGCCAGTCCATCAAACAGGTCAAGGAGCACATCTCACAACTGAGTAATAGACTGTCCTCATTTTTGTCCACCCTGGCCTTCTCCAAGGTACTCCCAGTATGGGAGAAAGAAGGTGGGCAGGGACAAGTTAGAGTAGCTGAAATCAAAGAACTAAATGCATGGCTCCACATGTGGTGCTCAGAAAAAGGACAGTCCTTCATCAGTGACTGGAAGGAATTATTGGAAAGGGCATACATTAAATTCAATGGCCTTCACTTTACAATGGAGGATGTAAGGGCACTTGGGCAAAGATTTGATGTATTCACCAGTAGTTTATACTGGAGAGTGGGGAGGTGGTAGTCAGATGGGAGCAAGAAAGCAGAATCCCTGACACCACCCCTCCCCAGAGACAGGCAAGGACACCTCCTATTGGCCACAAAGATGAAAGCAAGAAGAACAAGGTAATGTCACACATGGGAAACAAACTCATGGGAGCTAAGTAAGAAGGATGTCAGTGTATGGAAGGCAATGGTAACAAATGCCAGGAGTCTAGCTAACAAAGTCCCAGAATTGTCAGCCACAATGGCAGAAGCAGAACTGGACTGGGTCATAGTAACTGAGACATGGCTAAATGACAGCCATAAGTGGGATGTTGCTATCTCTCAACAGGTGGACAATAGTCATAAAACTGTTGGCCACTTATTGCATATGGAGGAGCAAAAGACCCAAACTACCCCCCAGGTTCATATCATACTGTACATTAGTGAATGAAGTAAGTGAAGAGCTACTTGTTGATTTACAAAAGCTTGATTGGACTTTTTTAGATGCAATTCATGATGTGGATAATGCAGTAGGATATTTTACATCTGTTCTCTTGGAGTTGCAAGATAAACATTTTCCTAAAGTGGTTAGGAGAGTTAGGGGTGCTTTGAGTAAATGGATTACTGCCCCTTTGCTTCGCTTAATGAAATTAAAAGATGCAGCTTGGAAACTTTATAAAGTAACCAAATCAGTGGGATATTTTAATAGTTATAGGAAGCTCAGAAATTAATGTAAAATAAAAATTAGACAAAGCAAATTAAGTTTTTTTTTTCAGAACTTACAAGCCTCTGGTCTAAATGACCCAAGAAAGTTTTGGTTTTTGGTAAATTCTAAAATTAATCCATCTAAGAAAGAAACCTCAGAAGTTTTTACTAAGGATGGCCATGAGATGACTGATGTTCAGGGGATTTGTGAGTCTTTTTTTGAATAAATTTCTTGACTTTTCCAAATATACTCAAGCTTTTAATTTAGGTTTGAGTGTAGATGGACAGTCTTGTAATACTTCAAATTTAGTTTTTTGTTCATTTTTCAGCTATAGAACCACATCAGGTTCATAAATTATTAAAACAAATGTCAATTAGCTCTAGTGCTAGCGAACTGGAGCCTAGGTTCTTAAAACTGATATCTGAATATATTACCTATCCGCTTTCTTCCATTTTTAATTTATCATTGCTTACTGGGTGCTTCCCTAGTGAATGGAAGCAAACAGTAATCAAATCAATTTATAAATCTGGTAGTAGAGCGGATATGGACAATTATCATCCCATTTCTCTTCTGCCACCTTTAGGTAAGCTTTTTGAAAAACTTGTTAATGAACAACTTTCTGCTTATTTACAGGATAATGGTTTTAGGACTCCTGATCAGCATGGGTTTCATGGTTTCAGAAATTTCATGGTATGGGGACAGCCTTGGCCAGGTTCACAAACCACAACAGTGTAGCCATGGATGAAAGTTTGTTAACTGGTGCTGTGTTTGTGGACCTGTCCACAGCTTTTGATTTAGTGAACCATCCCCTGCTGATCGGGATGCCCCCCTGGAACTATGATCTAGCAGAAACATCACTTGATTAGTTTCATAGTTATTTGACTGATCGGCCTTTAAAAGTAGGATTTAATGCAGCCTTTTCTGCCTATAGATTTTTACAACAGGGGTGCCCCAGGGGCAGTGTTGGGTAAGTTACTTTTTCTATTACTTTCTATTACTTTTGGAAACTTGTTCCAGAAAGCTCTGTGCAGTCACTAGCAAGGAAGGAGTAGTACTGTAAAATGTAATACACCTTACAGTTACAATTACTTATGTCTTTTTCCACAAAAGAAATATGTAATTGTAACTGATTACATTTCTTTGAAAGTGGTAACTATCCTATTACTTTCAAAAAATGTAATCTTTTATAGTTATTTATTGTTTTGGTATAAAAAGAAATAAGTAACTATACAGCAATTGAAAGGTGTATTACTTTTTCTAGTACTTATCCATCCTTGCTAGTGACTGCACAGAGCTTCCTGAAACAAGTTTCCAAATATAATAGAAAGTAATAGAAAAAGTAACTTATCCAACACTGCCCAGGGGTCTGTTCTGGGGCCACTTTTGTTTACCTTATTTGTGGATATTGTTCCAACCCTACTGCAATGTACAAATTGTTTGATTTATACAGATAATATTATTTTGTATAAAAGTTCAGCTTCAGTGGAATTAATAAATGAGTCTTTAAGTAAGGATTTTGGTGAATTGTGTAGTTTGTTACAAGGGAATCATTTGGCATTAAATGGCACAAAAACAAAATGTATGCTTTTTGGGTCTAGATTAAGACTCAATAGAGCTCAGAATTTGTTGATAATGGATAGATTGGGAAATAAAATGGAGCAGGTAAAACAATTTAAATATCTGGGAGTCCTGCTGGCCCAAAATGTGACCTTTTCCAATCATGTAAATCTTATTGATCATCAAGTAAGTCAGAGATTGGGTGTTGTATTTAAGATTTAATCTTTGTTAACCCTACCAGCTAGGAAGGCAATAGCCAGGGTGTATTACTTCCCCAGCTAAATTATAATTTATTTCTTTTTTCAAATTTGTCTAAGAGAGAATCATCTCTCCTTACCTCTGTGTTTCATGGTATCTGACGATTTGCTTTCAAATTGCCTTATTCTACTCATCATTGTGAACTATGTAGACTTTCTGCCTGGCTTCCGCTGAGGCTTAATTGTCTATATAGTCTTTGTTCCCTGACTGATAATATTCTTCGCCAGGGTACAAATTCTCTGTTATATTCATTGTTATCAATTAAGATAAATTTAAGGGAACTTCTGTCAAATTGTCAGATGAAATTAAATGTTCCCAAAACCAAGACTAAAATGGGATATGGTTCTTTTTCTTGTTCTGCAGCTAAAAATTGGAATGAGCCTCATATTTTATTACATAGGAATTTTACCCATCAAACTTTTAAAATTAAACTAAATAATTATTTTCTTAGCAAATTGCACTGTCAATGCTTTTGAATGAGTTGTTATTTTCTGTATTAAATATTAACAATTGCTATTAATGTAATGTTTGTATTGTATGTTTAATAATTTTTTGTAACATCTTGACTGTATATTTATGGTCCCGGGTCGTACATGAAAATGGGCCTTCGCTCATTGTACTTTCCTGGTAAACAAAGTTTTAAAATAAAAAAAAAATCTCAGGTTACAAGTTATTCAGAAAGGACAGAGAGGGTTGACACGAGTGTGGGGGGGGGTGCATTGTATACAAAGGAAGACATAAAGGTCATGGAAGTCCAAAGAACTCAGAGAGAACCTGAGGCTCTATAGGTCACTCTCAAACCTGGCACAAACTCAGCCCTCAGACTGGGAGTGATTTATAGGCCCCCCAACAAAGGGAAGAGGTAGACAAAGCTTTGCTAGAAAGCATAGTAAAAATGGTAGAAAAAGGAGAAGTAATACTGATGGGGGATTTCAACCTCCCAGACATAGACTGATCCTCCTGCATGGCATCCACAGCCAAAAGCAGAGATTTTCTGGACACCCTGCAAGGTGCTGGAATCAATCAATTCATCTCAGTCCTCACTAGAGAAAATGCAGTCCTAGACCTGGTGCTCACAAACAGTAGCAAGGACAAGGAAATGGAAGTGGGGCACCACCTGGTGACAAGTGACCACAGATCAGTTTGGTTCATGGTCAGTACTAAGGAGGAAACAAATCACCCTAAGACATGGATCCTGGACTTCAGAAGGATGGATTTTGACCAGATGAGAATATGCTTTAGAGAGATCCTCAAGAGTAAACCAAAAGGGGGGATGGAATTATGCTGGACTGATATAAGAGATCCAATAGCAGAGGTCACTGACAAATTTTCCAGACTGGTCAGTAAGACAAGGAAAAGTAGACTTCCGGTTTGGTGAGACAACAAATGACGGCTGACTAAGCTCTCTCTGCAAATTCCCAGAGGAAAAATCTGCCAGATTCCATAATGAGGGGTCCTCAAAATCTCCCCCTTATCCCTGACTGAGCATTTTACCTTTTCTATCATCTTTTTTGGCCGACTGATAGGGAATAACTTGGGGATTCTACAGTTTATTTTTAGCAGTAGCGACAAGAGAATGGAACCGCCTCAGGTCGCACTTGGTGAGCTACAGGCCTCGCTGTCGGCGCTCTTCTCAGAGTTTCAAACCTTTCCCACCGAGTATAGGGCTGACCAGCAAGTTCTAAAAAATACCTTGTCAGCTCTGGAACAGAAGGCAGCAAAACTTGAGAGTAAAACAGGGGAACATGACCAGAAAATCCACAAACTACACCAAGTTTCTGTCAAGTTGCTCAGAGATAATATTGATCTGCAAGAGAAACTTGAGGACCTGGAAAACCGCTCAAGGCAGTCTAACATTAAAATTTTCGGGGTTCCCGAGAGATTGGAAGCAGGAGACCTTAGAGCATATACTGAACACCTCTTTGATGAGGTCTTAGCTCTACAACATCTCCGTCCCTACAACATAGAGAGCGTACATCGGGCTCTTACCCCCCCAAAGACCCCCAAGCAAGACCGTGCTCCATTGTCCTGTGCATACAGAGATTTTTAAAAGAGGAAGAGGTCATCAAAAAAGTGTGGAGTCTTAAGAAAATCTTGCTGGATGGTGTCCATAGAATTACCTTCGACCATGACTTTTCCCTGGCTGTGGTGCAGCAACGGAGAGTGATGTACACAACCAAAAAGGAACTGCAGGCACATAACCTAAAAGCTACAATAATCTTTCTGGCTAAATTAAAATTATGGCTTGGGAACTCTATAAAAGTTTTTGATACATCGGACCAGGTGAAGCTATACTTACAACAAAATAAACTGCTCCCTGCGCAAGAGGATATGGAATTAGAGATTACGAGGGAAAAACGTGCTCATCTATCACCGAGTAAATTTTCTCTGTCCCCTGCCTACAAGCACAGTAAACAAACTGAGGCTTTGAGGGATATAAGGGCGATATTCCAGGACTATGCATACCATCCTGATAGCTCACCTAAATCAGCAGTGCAGGTGTCTCAGGACTGTTGGAGAGACCACATTAAAGGCGTTGGCCTTCTCGTATAGCAGCATCTTCTTGGCTTTTCAGCGGCTTCTATGGATTTTTCCGATTTTTGGGATGACTAGGCTCAAGATGGGATTACTCTCCCTTTTGCTGTCTGCTGAGTATCCTGAAGGAGGATGAGAGATGGGGGATGCCGGCACTTTTACACACGTGGCCTGGGCAGCTTGCCTATTCTTCCTTCTGGGCCTACATTACCCAGGCTTGTCAGCGTTGACTACCAGGGCAATCTATGATACCCTTGAACTGAGTTCTTGGCCTTCTGATACAGGGCTTGCTACGTTGGCTACAATCTTCACTATTCCCCACTATTTTTCTGTTAGAGCGTGATGGAGGATGAAATATATACCTGGGCAAATGTTTTTCCATGCATCTCCTTTGTGTGACTATATTATGTGCTATCTTTTGTGCCTGTGGAAGGGTCCTACACCTCAGATTGACTATATCTGTATTACTTATACCCTACTATTTATATCTGATCATCACTGAAGTGGACACACTTAATACTAATCAGTGGATTGTGTTTTTTTTTTCCTTTTCTTTCTTCCCCTCCTCCCTCTTTTCCTATTCCTTTTTTAAGTTCAATAAAGTTGATTTGCAGTGCTGGATATATTCTCCCCTATTAATTAGATTGTTATTTACCCCAGATGGGGAAAACCTACTGTATATGGATTCTTATTCTCTTAGAAGGTGTTTCTGTGGGGGGGGGTTGTCATGCTGACAGGATGAAGGAGGACTGGAAATGGTAGTGTGCTGCCATGCAAGATAGAGTGGAGAGTATGCACCTATCTTCTTTCCCACTCCTGCTCTTAATATTACCCTCATAACCAGCACTTTTTATAGTACTGCCATTTACCTTCACTTCATATACATACTTAGGACCCCTTTCAAAAGGTAAATAATTACCCCTGGGAAGCGGGCATTTGTTCTCTTATCCTACCTTAATACTCTGAGAACATGTGAAGCCATTTGGTGACTTGTTTTGTTTTTTACCCTTTACTGGAGCTCTCGAACGAGAGTCCAGGGAGTGCCCAATTAGCCGGAGGGGGGAGCCCCCCCGGATCTGGACTCCTATTTGGAGCACTGCAATAAACTGCTCCCTATGTGGAAGTCATTCTGGTTGGGTTTTATTCATCTTAGTACTAAGTTTATCTATTAATTTAATGTTGGACTGTTGTCAATTGTGTCAGTTACTATGTGTAGAACTTATGCAACTTCATGGTTACAATTGAAATGCAGCCTGGTAGGGGTTGGGGGGGCACCGGGGATATGGCTCCATTAGGAGTTACTGGGGAGGGACAGGGAAGGGGCACGACATTGTGGTCCTGGAATGTGAATGGTATTGCCACCCCCATTAAGAGACAGAGGTTATTCAGAGATATAGGGAGGGCTAACCCCATGTTTGTGTTTCTCCAAGAGACGCAGCTTAGCCAGGCTGAACATGTTAAGTTAGGGGGCATAAGAGGATACCAGTTGGTTGGGGCATCCTCGTATAATAGGGGTAGAAGACGTGGGGTGGCGATTCTAGTACATTCCAGAATCACGTGGTCGACTCTGAAGGTGGTCCAGGACCCAAAGGGATGTTTTATCTTGGTGGCGGAAACACTTGTAGGATGAACCTACACACTGGTATCCTTGTATTTACCACCGGGGACCCAGGCGATGAAGTTAAAAAGTGTTTTTAAGATTTTGGATCAGAACACCCAGGGCTCTCTCATTATTGCTGGGGACCTGAACTTGACGGTTAACCCTTCCTTAGATACAGAATACCCGAATAGAGGCAGATATAACCCCCTAGTCATGTGTTATTGCTTGCTTATTATACACCACGACCAGGTAGAATTTATCTAGCAGCGTCAGGTGGCAGATGCTATCCACCGGACTTTGCTGATACAGCAACTGACTGTCCAATGTCTGAAGCCCACCCTATTTCTTAGCTTAGATGCCCGCCAGATGTTGGATGTGGTAGAGTGGGCTTTTCTGTGGGATGTCATGAACACTATGGGGTTTCCGCATCAATTCATATATCAACTTAGGTCGATATATGAATCCTCAAAGACATATTGTAAAGTGATGGGAGGGATATCACAGGGTATTCCAATCTGCCGAGGGACAATGCAAGGGTGCCCCCTTTCACCTTATCTTTTTGCCATCTATATTGAACCATTACCTCAAGCTACCTGGATACATCAGGATACTGTATTAAGGGAGTCACTATTCATGGTGGTCCACAGAATATATCTTTATATGCAGATGATATACTGCTTGCCTTGTCTGACCCATATGCCTCACTGCCTGCAGTTTGGACCCTCCTTTCCATGTTTGGGGAATCATCGGGTTATACCCTGAACTCTAATAAAACAGAAACGCTCTTGTGCAAATTATTCCCCTCCCAGGGATTTAAAATCCAGATACCCATTCAAATGGTACCAACTTAAATTAAAATATTTGGGTATACACCTCACCAGATTTCCTTCACACTTGGACATGGTTAATTTTGAGCACTTCACACTCCAGTTAGAAAACTTGATTGGTAACTGGAAGCTGAAGGCGGTCCCAATGCAAGAAAGAGTTCTACTGGTCCATCAACAATTACTATCCCGGGTGCTCTATCCTTTCTAAACCTTAGCTATACCCCCACCTAGTTGTTATATACGGACATGGAATAAACTTACCAGAAGACTCATTTGGCTGGACAGTCCCCCTAGGGTATCATTAAAACAGCTACAAGCTCCAAAAAACAGAGGGATTCTTAATCTCCCCAATTTTGAGACTTATGTTAAGGCCACGATGCTACATATAGCTCTTCTCTGGTTCACAGCCCAGATCCATGCTGTTTGGCTTGGGATCGAATCCACATTCCTAGGGGATATCATTGACCCAGTCTTAATGGCTGGTGTGTCTCCACCTCAACACCTTCCTGAACCTACCCAAATAATCTGGAAAGCCTGGCGTAGGCTTTCCCCTCCCTGTTACCCCCTTGGTATATCTTTCAATTCCACACTCTCAGGAGTTTGGGTCCCCAGGAATAGGCAAATGATACAGGCTCTTAAGTTGTGGGAGAGGTTAGGGCTCAAATGGGTTTTTCAGTTATATAGGGAAGATTACTTGGGGGATTCTCTTACATCCAAAGAATGTACGGTGTCCCTGGAAACACATATCGAGAATATGTTCTTATAAGCCGAATTATCAGTGGAATAACTCACCTCCAATACTCTCAATATAGAAGAGACCCCGAAGGCAGTCCTCTGGCTGCCAGAAAAACTGTCTGTTCAGAAGTCTAGTCTTGCAGTGAGTGAGCTATACCGGTTTCTCCATAACTTAGAGTATTTAGATAAACCGCCATGGTTAATTAAATGGGAAAGGGAATATGGATTCCCGCTCCCACTACAACAATGGGTGGCAAGCCTAGACATTATCCCGATGGTATGTAAATCCCCTTGGTGGCATTTATTTGCTTGGAAAGTTATAGCTCACTACTTCCTGACCCCAGAGAGGACTGCCTGGTGACACCTTCAACCAGTTCCCTGCTGGAGGGGGTGTGGAAGTCTGAGCCCTAATTTAGCGCACATACTTACCCTATGCCCGAAATTAGCAGATTTTTGGGACTAAGTATTACGGGATATTGTTAAAATATGCAGTGAAGAGGAGTGGATACAACCACATTTCTTCACTACCCTATGCTCAGAGACCCAACTGACCCCCTCTAAATCTGAACTTCGGAAGGTAATAATATTTTTTCTACCTACAATGAAAGCCATTACCAGAAAATTGGGTCAGGCCAAGGTCCCTACGATATAGGAATGGTGAAAAATGGTTCAGGAATTCTCTGATGATGAGAGAATTGCAGCAAAATATAACAGGGGTCAAAAAAGGTGGGATGATAGATGGAGAAGGTGGTTGATACTCCAGGATATGTTGGATTCTGATTAAGCCCCTCTATGTTCTCAGAATCATCGGACACTCAGACAACAGTTCAGGGATATTAATCAGGAACAGTTCTGTTGAGCCTGTAGGTGATTCTGCCCCCCCACTCCCCCCATGCCCCCCAGATGGCTGTGTTCTCTCTTTCTCTCGCTCCCCCGCACCTAGCTGACCACCTAATAATACCTTTTAACAAGGTATAGGGGCCACGTGTGACACTCAGTGTGTCATTTCAGCTGCATAAAATAGGATAACTGACTTGTTTATAGTTAGATAGGTAAACTATCTTCTCCTATTTAGCCTTATTGCTTCCTTCTTTTTGGAGGCTTTCACTTGTTATTACAATGTAGCGTTTGGCAGGTCCACACTTGATGGTTGGGAGTTGGCATTGGAGATCAAGGGGCCACCTCTTTAGGACCTGTGAATGCAGGGCGGGATTCTGGAGAAACGAGAAAGACCTGTAATGTCAGAGCTTAGCCCTTGAGTGGATAGGATGATATAGGACACTGTTATTCAGATATGTGTGACGTGCATTGCTCAATATTGGGAGGATGTACTGGATTATGTGATACTTTACGCTATTTGCCGTCATATAATCTGGCTATTTGTAACACTCTAATGCTATATATTCTGTATGCTGAAATATCTTCCTGAATAAAAATAAAAAAAAGATACAAGGAAAAGTAAAAATCCTCTCTGGTTCACAAGAAAGGTGGCAGCTACAGTAAAAACAAAGAGGCTAGCATTCAAAAAATTCAAGGGCTCAAAAAGCAACAAGGACAGGGACGCTTACAAAAGCAGCCTGAGGGAAACTTCAGGGTGATTAGAGTGGCAAAGGCAAAAACTGAGGTGGAAATTGCACATGGGGGTCAAAGGAGGTAAAAAACCTTCTTCAGGTAAGTAAATGATAAAAGGAAAAAAGGGAGGGGGTATTGTTAGACTAATAAGCAGAGATGGGAAGAAGGGAAGAAGGTAGAAGAAGACAGAAAGAAGGCAGAGGTCTTAAATGAGTACTTTTGCTCTGTCTTTACAAAGGATGAGCCTGGAAATAGGCACACCACTAAAGGAGTTAATAATTGCACAGGTGGGTAGACACAAGCCCTTTCACAGTAGAGAGGGTAAAGACTGAACTCAAAAAACTAAAGATACTGTAGATTAAGCTAATGGGCCAAATGGCATCCACACAAAGAGAACTTAAGGATGAACTGGCAACACCTCCAGCAGATCTTTTTAGCAGATCCCTGAGAGAGGGAATTGTTCCACAGGATCGGAAAAGGGCAATAGTGGTTCCCATACATAAAGGAGGGAGAAGGGAGGTGGCGGGTAAGTACTACCCTGTCAGTCCCACTTTGGTGGTAGGCAAGATGATGGAAACCCTGCTAAATGAAAGAATTTTAGCTTCCCTGGAAGAGACTGGACAGCTGGACAGCAGGCAACATAGCTTCATGGTGGGAACTTCCTGCCAGACTAATCCGATCGAGTTTTTTGTCTCGGTTACTAAGATAGTGGATCAGGGGGGAGCTGTGGATGTTATCTACCTCAACTTTAGCAAAGCCTGCGACTCTGTCCCACACAGAAGGCTGCTAAATAAGCTCAAGCATGCAGGAGTGGGGCAGGAAGTGGTATCATTGGTTAGGAGCTGGCTTAGTCAGAGGAACCAGTTGGTGATGGTCAATAGGCCAGCAACAGTAGATAGGGGTTGACCAACAGGGTGCTACAGGAGTCTGCCCTGGGTCCTTTACTCTTCAATATTTTCACAAGTGACATCACTGAGGGGCTGGGCGGGAAGGTGGGTCTGATGCAGATGACACAAAGGTTTTCAACAAAGTGAATACTTCTCAGGGAGTGGGACAAATGAAAAGTGACCTGCTCAAGCTAGAAAAATGGTCCAACATGTGGCAGTTAAAATTTAATGCAATAAAACGCAAAATGATGCATCTGGGCAGGAGCAACCCAGGGACGGTCTATTATCTGGGCGGCGAGCAGCTAAAAGCCACCAAACAGGAGCGGGATCTTGGGATCATCATCTCTAATGACTTAAAAGTAGACAGACAATGCAAAAAAGCAGCTCAAAAAGCTAGCAAAATGCTGGGATGTATAGGAATGGGCATCACAAGTAGAAAGAGGGAAGTGACCATGCCACTATGCAAGTCCCTGGTAAGGCCCCACCTTGAGTACTGTGTACAGTTCTCAAGGCCCTATCTCAGGAATTATGTAAATAGACTAGAGACGACACAGAGGAGGGCAACATAAATGGTACAAGGGCTCCATGAATTGCCATACGAAAGCAGATTACTGCAACTCAACATGTACTCACTGGAGCAGCGCAGAGATAGGAGTGACATGATAGAGACATTCATGTTCCTGAAGGGTGTAAACAGAGCCCCTACCCAGGAACTCTTTCTGATCAACAGCTGCACAAGGACAAGGAGTCATGAAATGAAATTAAGGGGAGGGAGGTTCCTGGGTAACATGCGTAAGTTTGTCTTTACAGAAAGGGTGGTGACTCCAGGGAACAGCCTACTTGCAGAAGTCATTGACTCCAAAACAGTAGAGCAATTCAAATCTGCTTGGGATAGGTATAAGGGGATTGTCTCTAAGAAATTCTAAGGGGGGAAGGTAGCACTGAGTGCAGACTTGATGGATCTGTGGTCCCCATCTGAAGTTAATTTCTATGTTTCTGTGAGAAGTTAGGAAGCTCTTCTGCACATAATTGGGTTGTGGATTCATGGAATAGCCTAACAGCCAAGGTTGTATGGCAAAACAGTGATGGTGTACAGGACTGCATGGCATATGCATAAGAGGATCTTAGTGGAAAGAAATGGGGGATAAATAAACGAAGATCAAATAGGGTCTACGGTGATACGTAGGTAGGGAAAATGGGCAGACTGGGTAGGCCAAGCAATCCATATCTGCCAACGAATTCTATGTTTCTATATTAAACTGAGTTTGGGAGATTCAGCAGTGTAGCAGACAAATCGTTTAACCAGTTAGTGGCCCTGACAGTAAATGGTCACTTGCCCAGCACAGTATGTTTGAAAAAGAGTCTTAAGGGCATTCATGGCCATGTTCCTGGTGTTGTATAGGTTAGAGAGACAACGGAAGCAATTTGTTAAAGCAGTTAGACTCAAGAGTGCCTTTTTAGTTAGCAATCATGTCTGGAGCTTCACTCTGCTGGGTAAGGGTAGCCAGTTATTGAGTTCATAAAGGGTACAACTGTGGGTGTGGCTATTTACATTAAGTATAAAGTGACTCACCTTATTACAGATCAACTTTACTCTGTTTAGCACCATGTCAGAGGCAGTTGTGTAGACAGGGAGCCCATAAGCTATGAGTGACAGAATGGAGCTGGCCACAATAAGGCATCTAACATCCCCAGTGAGATTGTTACTGTTATGGTACCGGGCACCCAGTCTTCAGTTAACTAGGGCTACCAGATTGTCTACATAGGTTACAAAAGATAAGGTGTCATCCAGAGTTACTCCAAAGTATTTGAAGGTCCCCATGTGTTCAAGATTATGTCCTGACCATTTCTGATGGCAAAAGGTGGAACTTTCTTCATCTGTGGGAAGGGCATGGTATTTGTTTTTTGTAATTGAAGACCAGTTTGTTATTGAAGAACCAGCTTTCAAGTGACCTGAAGTTACTTTGGAGAGCAGCAGAAAGGCTGTCAAGGTCAGGGTTTTTGGACTAGATGACTGCATCTCCAGCATAGAGGAGTATGTTGGCTGTCTGACAGGCATCAGGCAGTTGATTTATGAAGAGGCTAAATCAGAATAGGCACAAGATGAAGCCCTGGAGGCAACAATAAATACCTTACTTCCCTAATGTTGACGTCTGTTTGTATGTGTTACAAGAATAAGCACACTGCACTCCTGTGTGATTGAAATAGCTGTGGAACCCATCAGCTGTGTTCTGTGATAAACCCAGGTGAAGGAGTTTGTTAAGCAGGTGCTTATGGATATCCAGGTTGAAGGGTTTAGTAAGGTCACTATATATAGATCTGACTGTCAAGGGCTTCGTAATCATAGTTGGTGTATTCCAACAGTGTTGTGTTGGTGTTATGGAGCTTCCAGAAGTTATGCTGCTGTATATACTGCACATACTGTGTACTGTATTGTTCGAGGTACAGTATGTAGCAAGTTGGTCAGAGACTATTCCCTTGAGGGCCTTGGACAGGGGGCAGAACAAAATGGTTCTCTAACTGGCAAGGCTAGTGTGGTCTACATGTTCGAAAACTGGTGAAACCACTGCAGATTTTCACTTCTCTGGGAACTGCGAGAAGCACAGGGAAAAGTTAAAAATTCTAGAGATGGGGCTAAAGTTAATAAAAATGTAATACATGTAATAAGATAAAGAGGACAATTATGTCTAAGAATAAAATGACAAAAAAACAGCTACCAAGTAATAAGTTGTGGAACTGACCAAAGAACAAAAATAGTTATCAACTTATCAAAATAGAAATTAGGGGAATGACTGATGCAGGAGAAGAGATATAGAATTAATGTGTGAATTAGTTGTTTTTCTGTGATGTAAAATATTTTGCTGGGCAGGCTGCTTTCTCTTTCTGCTTTCGTAAACTTTAGAACTCTCCCCCCCAACCATTCATTCTGCCTCTTCCAAACGTCTCTCTCCTCTTAGCTCCATAATCACACCACTACCTCCTGTATCTGCCCTTAAGTCATAGGCCTTCCCCAATCCTCAGTTTAGCCTCGTCCCTCTTTTTCCATGACCACACAGCTTCCTCCTGTGGCTGCCTTTGAGTCATAGCCCTTCCAATCTCCTCAATTAACCATCTTCTTCTCTTTCTCCTCCTCTTTGACCCTCTACCGACCCACCAACCCTTCACCCTCTCTTCTTTCACCCTTACTTGTCTACACATTCCCTTCTTTCCCCCTCACATCTGTGCTCCTTTCTTCAGCGCCCTATCCCCTGGTACCCTCACCATTGAAAAGTACTGTTGCTTGTACCCATGGAACAGATTCCCTGATGTGTCCTTACATTTTTGCGTACAATTGTACCTGTTGGATGAACCTCGTTCATGTTCATTTTGTACTGTTTATTTTATATTTCTGTATGATGTTTTATTGTACATGTTATTCTTGCACCTCTCTTTCCCTTTCCCCAGGACACATCTGGAAATGAGCTATTTTTCAGCTCAGTATGTCTTTCCTGGTGAAATATATGAAATAAAGAAATACATAACTAAATAATGTAAAAGTTGCACATTTATACCTCAGTAGTAGAAAAAACAAAACCATAAACATCAAGGTAATGCAGTGAAAAGTTTTTTTTTGGTTCTGGACATACACATCCCCTTGAAAATGCACACTACACACACACACACACACACACACACACACACACACACACACACACAGTTGTTACAACAGTTGTGCACACACTTAGGATGTCAGTGACATTAATAGGAGAGAGCAGCTTTAACCCTTAGGAAACTGCAGACCTATATTTATATCTAGAATCTGTATACATTCAGACATACTCAGCACTCAAAGGGATAATATTTCATGATCAGTGGGGTCATAGAAACATAGAAACATAGAATTTGATGGCAGATAAGGACTGCTTGGCCCACCCAGTCTGCCCATTTCCCTACCTAATGGATAAGCTGCAGATCCTAGTTAACCAACAGCCTACTGCCTCCTACCCCCACCCCCTAGAATTGCCTTATGTCTGTCCCATGCATTCTTGAATTCCACCACATTTTTGACTCCACAACCTCCGAAGGAAGGCCATTCCATGCATCCACAACCATCTCTATGAAAAAATACTTCCTCACATTACCTCTGAGCCATCATCCCTCTATCTTTAAATTGTGCCTCCTTGTTCTTGCACACCTCTTTTTCTGAAAGATGCTACCCTCTTGGACTTTGTTGATTTCCTTGAGGTACTTGAATGTTTCTATCATGTCCCCCCCTCTCCCTCCATTCCTTGAGGGTATACATATTAAGCTCCTTAAGTCTCTCTTCATATGTCTTCTGGTGCAGACCCTGCACCATTTTAGTTGCCCTCCTCTGGACTGCCTCCATCCTGTCTATGTCTTTGAGGAGACTGGGTGTCCAGAACTGCATGCAGTACTCTAGATGGGGTCTCACATCTGTCTGTACAGAGGGATAACAACTTCCTGTTTTCTACTAGTGATACCTCTCCCTTTGCATCCCAGTATCCCCCCAGCCCTCCTTACTGCCCTCTCACATTGCTTGCCTACCTTTAGGTCATTTGATATGACTACCCCCCCCCCCCCAGGTCCCTTTCCATTTTTGTTGTTGTTAGTATCTCACCTCTCATTGTGTACTCTTCATCTGGGTTTTTGTTTCCCAGGTGCATTACTTTGCACTTCCTAGCATTGAATCTAAGCTGCCATACATTTGACCATTCCTCCAACCTTGCCCAGTCCCTTGTCATCCTTTCCACCCCACCTTGTGTATCAAACCTGTTGCAGATCTTTGTGTCATCTGCAAAGAGACATACTTTTCCTTCCAGTCCCTCTGCAATGTCACTTATAAAGACGTTGAAGAGGACCAGTCCTAGTACTGAACCCTGCGGTACCCCACTAGTAACCCCTCTTTCTTCAGAGTGGACTCCGTTTACTATTACCCTCTGTGTCCTGTTCTCCAGCCAATTTTTTTACCCAGGCTACCATCTTGGGACCCACTCCAAGGCTGTCTAACTTGTATATTCATCTAATGTGTGGGACTGTGTCAAGTGCCTTGCTAAAGTCTAGGTAGGCCATGTCCACAGCCCCTCCCTGATCTACTACTTTGGTCACCCAGTCAAAGAACTCTATTAGATTCATCTGACATGACCTTCCCACTGTGAAACAATGCTGCCTTGGATCCTGTGCCCCTCTGGCCTCTAGGGACTCAAAAATTCTTTCCTTCAGAAGTGATTCCATCCTTTTCCCTATCACTGAGGTCAAACTAACAGGTCTGTAGTTTCCTGCTTCTGCCATGCTCCCACTTTTTTGAAGTGGAATAACATCTGCCCTCCTCCAGTCATCAGGTACCACCCCATCCTCCCATGATTTGTTAAAGAGGGTAGTCAGTGGTGTCACTAGTTCTCTCCTTACATTGTTCTTTTAGAATTCTGGGATGAATCCCATCAGGCCCCATTGCTTTGTCCAACTTCAGTTTTAAGAGTTTTTTCAGAACTCTTTCTTCTGTGAATGGGCTGATATCAACCCCCATATCCAGAGTGTTTCCATTGTTTGGTTTAGGTACCTCTTCCTTTTCTTTTGTGAATACTGAGCAAAAATATTTTAGTATCTCTGCTTCTCACAGTCACATTCTGACCACCTCCTCCCCTTTATTAAGCCTCTCTATCCCTCCCTTGGTATTCCTTCGCTCCCTGATGTACCTATTAAAGGTTTTATCCCCCTTCTTAACTGAGTTGGCTGTCTTTTCCTCAGTTTGGGCCTTTGCTGTTCTGACTGCCTTCCCTGCTTCCTTTTGCTTTAACTGATATAGTACTCTGTCCTGCTCCTTCTGTGATTATTTGTACTTCCTGAATTCTATCTTTTTCTCCCTAACCTTCCCTGCCACCTCCTTTGAGAACCATAGTATTTTTTTACATAATTTTGTTTTGTTTATTTGCTTCACATGAAGGCTTGTTGCCTCTGTGATGGCAGTTTTGATTATTCCCCATTGTTCTTCCATCCCTCCTTCCTACCCTTTTACTAGTATATTCCTTAGGCACTCACCCATTTTGGCAAAGTCAGCTCTCTTAAAGTCCAGGACCTTTGCCTTTTTATGGCTTGACTCTACTGCTGTGTTTATTATGAACCATACTGTTCGATGGTCACTAGTTCCAGGATGGCTACCCACTTCTAAATCTGTGATCCTCTCTCCATCTCCATTTGAGAGTACCAGGTCTATGATTGCTCCCCTCCAGAGTGTGTTCCTGGAGAGCACATCAATTCGCTCCCATCAATTCATCCCCCGAAAACTCGCTCCTGACCATTCGCCCCTGTTAATTTCGCTCCCTGTCTAACTCACTCCCTGTCAATTCACTCCTACAATAACATTTAGAGCACACAGAGTGTTATTACCTGCTTTTCTGAACTGGACTCCTCACCAAAAATACAGTGACTGCAGCAGCAATACCTGGACATTATCAAGGCACTCAGGACACGGCAAATGCCAGAGGATGCAGCATCAGCCTTGACAGCCTATGAAATATCCCCCCGGAACAGCGCAATTGAACTCAACCGCACTCTCAAGCTTGGACCATGGCAGGAGACTGGCAGTCCATTTCCTGATGGAATATATCAGAGCAATGTTTCAAGGATCTGCAACCAGGGCTATAATAAACATTTGTGCCTTGCTTCAGAAAATGGAACAGCCCTCTACTTTGTTAGCAGCTCTCAGTACTGCTCCTTGCACTGAGATCAGGCAAAGTACTGCAATTAGCCTACTTCCATTTTAAAGCTCCTGTGACTGGAGGGTAACTCCACTAATTTCAGTGTCACCTTCAGTATTATGGACAGAGTTTAAGCTATGGTCCTCCCCGATGGAGGAGTCTGCATCTATATGTTACCGTAATACAGCCCCTTTCTCTTTTACTCTTACTGTAATTTTTGCCTTCTGAGCAGGTGCTTTGCAATGGTGTGCTAACTTTTCTGCCTGAGTAAGCATTGCTTCGTGCCTCAGTGTACTGAACAACACTTCTCATTACTGCTGTTCTGAGCAAGGTTTCTGTGTTTGTTGTTTTCTGTGAGGGTGGTTGTCAGCATAGCGGCTTCTACAGAGAGATATAATGGGGCATTTTTTTATCCAACATTGAACAGCTGTTCTGTGCTGGGAATGAAATCTACATTGGTACTGGGAGCGAAATGACAGGGAGCGGGAATGACAGGAGCGAATTGACAAGGGAGCTAATCGTCGGGAGCATATTATCACAGAGCGAGTTGACGGAGGCGAATGTCATAGACCCAGGTTCCAGTACTAGTTGTCTAGGGCATGCCCCCTGCAGGACATCTAGAATGACCCCGCTGCTGGATGTGGCTGCAGCAAATGCACTCCAGTTAACATCTAGCATATTCAGATCCTCCATCAACAATATCTCCCCTTTTTCTGCCATTTTAAGGATACCTTCTATCATTTCCTTGTCCATTTCCTCCCCCTGAGATGGGGATCTGTATGCAACCCCTGTGCAGATTGTGGCGCCATTGTCTGTCTCCACGTTGGCCCACAGTTCTTCCTCTCCTCCCCATTTACCCTTTTGTTCTGTAGCTTTGATTCCTTGCCTTATGTAGAGAGCTGCTCTTCCTCCTCTTTTACCCTCCCTCTCCCTACTGTAGATAGTGTACCCTGGTATGTTTACATCCCAGTCATGGTTCTGTGTGTACCATGTTTCTATGACTGCCACGATATCCAGATGGTCCTCTTATATCAAGGCCACTGGTTCAGGAAGCTTGTTACCCAGACTAAGGGCACATTTTTCCACTGTATTTGCTAGAGATAGCACAAATAAAGTGCCAAATCAAATTTTTACTGGGTCCTGCTTTTACACATTTTTACAATGTAGTTGCCCGGGATAAGTCAGTTAACATGCAGTATCTCATTTTCAGTGATGTCCTGGTTGTATCTATTGTAACATTAACAGGTCAGGGAGGGACAGAATCATAGAATCAAAGAATCATAGAATGCTGTCAGCAGAGCAGTACACTAATGGCCTATCAAGTCTGTCCATATGAAATACCGACAACTGAAATCCCGACAACAAAAAGCCTGATACCAGAATCCTGACATGATCAAAATCCCTCCATGCAAATGGCTGTCCGATCAAATCCCGACAAACAAACGCCCATTTGATGAAATCCTGATGATCGGCAGCACAATCCACAGTACATATTGCCCTGCAGGGGTCAACTATACTGACATTGCATGGTAGGAAGATATAAAAACACCTTTTTAAATAGAAGTCCTGCGCTTTACTTTGAGTATCCGTAGTAGATGGACAGTTTGAGGGTGTTTGGGGGACATTTTTGAGGTACAGATCAGAGAAAGCCTGTACTTAGAAAACAAAATGCTGCTATCGCATCACTGAACTAGCTGTTCTCGCATCACTGCACTACCCTACTACCCTACTACAGCAGTCAATTAATTTTTTCATTTTTTTATTTACCTCCTGTTACCTCGTGTTGAAAAAAGTAAAAGCAAATATTGGGTAACAAGTCTCTCGCTGTCTCTCTCTCTCATATTTTTGAGTTACCTCCTTTTGAAAAAAGTAAAATAACAAATCGGGCAAAGGCAAACATTAAATTCCACCCTCCCCCGCAATTAAAGAAACAAAGTACACCCTATCATAGTCATGGGTTCCCTTAGTCATGTGCAGGCTTGGGTCTTATAAATAAAATATGGTAAAAACATTATGCATTATTCTGACATAGTTAAAATAAAGGAGTTAAAATTCAGTTGTTGTTTTCTTAGTACAGGCTTTCACCGATCTCTGCCTTTGCTTGTGTGCATAATACAAAAGTAAATGTCTGCTGTAGTAGGGTAATAAGCTAGTGCAGTGATGTGAGAGTATCGTTTATTAAAAGTTCCTGAGGGGGTACAGCAATACAGTCTTTCTCCGATCTACGCCTTTCCATTTCTTCAAATAAAATTGAAGTGATGCAGAACTTGAATAATGAACAAAACACTTGCTCAATAATGTGCTGTGCTACCAGTCGCCACTTTTTCACAGCCAACAGGATTGGAGGGATTTTATCCATTACAGTGACAGGATAGTTGGAAATCCATCATGTCAGTATTTAGTCCCTATTGGCATTTTAATAGTTGGGATTACGGTGTTGGGCTCACATATGCCTGGAATGTGGGCATCGGGCTTCCATGCCTAACCCATCTGGGATGTCCTGAGTGATTTGGCTCACAGCCTGTATGTTTTCAGTGACCAGATACTGTATCTCTCTTTGGCCAGTAGGGGATGTGAACTGTGCTGATTGCACATTTTAGTGCCTCATTTTTGCTTTGGGGGGCTATTTTCAAACATGTTTGAGGCACTCGCACTTTGTTCCAAACATGTTTGAGTATAGCAGATCTAGTAAACGTTGCTAATTTGCACTAACTGGCCAGCAGGGGGATGTGAATTGTGCTGAGTGCATGTTTGAGTGCCTCATTTTTAGGGCTGTAGTGGGTGCAGCCCTGCAGACCTCTTGCTATGAGAAAAGACTCAGTCCATTGCTTCCAGCTGAACGTGTTGGAGTTGCACCCCAGTTACCTCCATGACCATGAAGTGGTCTGCTCACTGTCTGTACTGAAAGTAGCACTGCACTAGTTTTAGTATTGGCGGTCATGGCATAACACAGTACACTCTATCATGTCCAAGATGGCTTCAAAACTGTATAGCACATGTGTGACTTCTAGCACATGCGCAGTGCAGCGGGTGGCCATCTTGGACATGGCAGAGTGTTCTATGTTCCACCGTGTCAGCCAATATTTTTATTTTTTTAATTATCAATATCCCCCAACCCGACCCTCCCTTTCAGCACTCACCACCCCACTCCAAAACATAAGACTGACAATGGGAGTGAGTAATCCCTCAGTGTTGTTTTACTTATCCGCCTACCCAACCCTTCCTCTCAGCACCCAGCCCCCTCCCAGAAACATAAGAGTGACACTGTGGTTGCCCAATCAAATCCCCAGTGTCACATTTGGGGGTCCTCATTCCTTTTTTTTTTCTTGAACCTGAAAAAAAAGTCTAGCAATGTCTTTTGTGCCATTACCATCCCCCAACCTGGCCCTCCCTCTCAGCACCCACCACCTCACATCCTCCCATGCACTTACTTACCAATCAGGGTCCAACACCGTAATCCTCTCTGGACCACAGACATGTCTTCACTCTTCAAAGCCAGATCATGAACTGAAGATATAGCTATGTGGTTCACTGTATTTCAATGGGGTGTTGACCTTAGTGGCATAACTGGGACATTTGTGCATATTTTGGGCCCACCGTCATTAGGCAGATCTGTATTGAAAGGTGATTTTTGCAGTCCCTGCATGAACTTACCTTTCAGGTAGGAGTTTAAAATTTTATCTGCCCTTGTTCATGAGGTGGGATCATAAGAAGGCTATATTTAAAATCTGGTGTAAAAATATTTAAAAAAAAACAGAGTTATGAGCCTATGTTGAAGTTTAAAAAACACAAGTTTGCAACTAGTTATTTCAATATTTTCCTCCTAAATTCACAGCATAGCCATATCTTTACAGCACCTCATGAGTGTGACAACTGTCGTTTTTTTCAAATCTTGGCCAAAATGGTTTTTTTTTTCACATCCTGAAAGGTGATTTCATGGTCCGTGCATGAAATCAACTTTCAGGCAGGAGATGAAAATTCTCTCAGCCCTTGTTCATGAGGTGGGGTCACAGAAAAGCTTTGTTGAAAATTTGGTGTAAAAATATTAACAAAAAAGATAAAGTTATGAGCCTATGTTGAGCTTTGCTAATGTAGACTCATAACTTTGGTAATTTTAAATATTTTTACCCCAAATGTACAACATAGCCATATCTCTTCAGCACCTCATAAATGTGTCAGCTGTCATTTTTCAGATCCTGGCCAAAATGTTTCTTTACATCCCAAAAGGTGATTTTGCAGCCTCTGCATGAAATCACCTTCCAAGCATGAATTTAACATTTTCTCTGCCCTTGTTAATGAAATGTGGTCATAAGAAGGCTATGTTGAAAATTTGGTATAGAAATATTTAAAAACAATAAAGTTATGAGCCTACGTTGAATTTTGTAAACACAGGCTTATAACTTTGGTCATTTTCAATATTTGCACCCCAAATTTATAGCACAGCCATTTCTTTACAGCACCTCATGAATGTGACAGCTGTCATTTTTCAACTCCAGCCCAAAATGTGTTTTTGCTTTCTGAAAGTTGATTTTGCAGTCCCTGCACAAAATGACCTTTAGGCCAGGAAATAAATATTTTTTCTGCCCATCTTCTTGAGGCGGGGTCTTAACAAGGCTGTGTTGAAAATTTTATATAAAAGTATTGAAAAGCAAATGTTCAGTATTTTTATATTTTTGCCCCAAATTCTTCAACTGCAGCCCTGTTGGCTCTGGCCAGAGTTTGTTGCTTTGTGGGGCTATACTGAAGCATACTTTGGTACTCGCACTTTGCTCCAAATATGGAAAAAACATGGAAAACAGAAGCACAGTAGTAAAGTAAGAGCAGGGGTCAGATGGAAGGGTATGCCTTAATACCAGGAGCCTAGGTAACAAGCTCAGCAAGTTCCAGGCTCTGATAGCAGACACTGAGGTGGACCATGTGGTCATCATGGAAATGTGGGCCACAAATATTGACTGGGAGATGTTGGCCCCTGGGTATTCACTGTTCAGGAGGGATAGAGAAACTGGTAGAGGGGTGGAGTTTCTCTTTTTGTCAAGAAAGGCATTGAGGTTGTGGAAGATGGGTGCATTGGGGTGGTAGTGGTAGTGGTAAGGTTGAGTCAGTATGGGTGCAACTCATGGTAGCCTCAGGCAGGAAAGTCTGCTTGGGGGTGATATATAGGCATCCAGGGCAAGGGGGGAAGGGACAGAGAACTCATAAAGGAACTTGAAAGAGGGGTAGTAAAGGGGGAAGTTGTGGTGTTAGGAGACCCAAACCAACCAGACATTGATTGGGAGGTCCCAGTGGCCAAGAGCATCAGGAGTCAGACCTTGCTGGATACCTTCCAAGACAGTCTACTAGTGCAGCTAGTTAAGGAACCCACCAGGCAGACCACAGTCCTTGATGTGGTGGTCACCAACTAGGAAATGGTGGGAGCAGAGGGAGTAGGGGTGTAGCTGGGGAGCAACAACCATAACTGTGTTTAGTTTGAATTGGCCTTCAGGGCCAGCAAGTCACAACTGAGAACTGAAGTTCTTGACTTTAGAAGGGGCTGACTTCGATAGGATGAGGGAACTGGTAAGCAATAGGTTAGTAGGGGTGGAGGACATAGGTAGGGTGGAGGAGAGATGGGGGCTAATTAAGGGGACCATCCTTGAGGAATCTAAAGTATGCATAAGAACAGTAACAAAGAAAATTAGGTTTAAGAGGCCGTTATGGTTCTCAACGAGGGTTAGGGAAGCAGTAATGGCCAAAAAGAAGGGCTTCTATAAATATGAGAAAAGTCAGAGGGAGGTGGAATGGGAGGATTATATACATAAAAATAAGGAGGCAAAGAGGGTAATTAGGGGACCAAAGCAGACACAGTGCTGCATATCACGTAGAGGGGTCAGTAATGAATAAAAATAGTTTTTCAGGTATATTAGTGAAAAGAGGAAAAAGGGTGGGGGAATTGTAAGGCTAGTTGAGGAGTGTAGAGTGATAGAGGAGAATGGGCAAAAGGCCGCCATCCTAAATGACTACTTTTGCTCAGTTTTCACTAAGGAGGACAGTGGGTACATACCAGTAAGTGGCATCAAGGTGGCCACTAAGGGAATCCCGGAAATGAGACAGTTGTTGTTTGCTAGTGAAAGAGTTCTGAATGGGCTGGCTACTCTTAAGATAGATAAGGCCCCAGGACCAGATATGTTGCATCTGAGGTTACTCACAGAATTAGCAGAAGGACTGGCTAAACCACTGGTATGTCTGTTCAACAGCTCACTTATGTCTGGGGAAGTTCCAAGGGATTGAAAGGTAGCAGACATTGTACTTCTTTATAAAGGGGGTTGGGGCTAAGGAGCAATCAGGGAACTATAGGTCTGTCTGTTTAACCTCTATAGCAGGGAAGCTGATGGAGTCACTGATCAAAGAGGACCTCATAGGCTACCCAGAGAGGAACAGGTTCCAGGACAGTACACAGCATGGTTTTGTGGCACAATGATAGGGTAAGGGAACATTATTTAACCAGGAGTAGCGCACTAAGCTGAAGCTTGTTTCCAGATGCAACCTGGGAGCACAAGGAAGTTAAGTGACTTGTTCAGGATCACACAGTACACACCTAGGCGGCTGTGGGATTCTAACCCAGGTCTCCAGATCTGCAGCTCAGCAGATTAACCCACTATGCTATACTGCCTCCTGATCTTATCAGACTAACCAGATAGTTTTCTGTGACTAGGTGACAAAGGAATTAAACAAGGGCCATGCTGTGGTTATGATCTACTTTGACTTCAGCAAGATTTTTTACTCAGTACTTCACAAATGATTGCTCAAGAAGATGGAAGACCTGGGTGCAGCTAACCCACAGTGACCTGGATGGGTAACTGGCTATAGGGGAGGCAGCAGAGGGTAGTAGTCAATGGGGTTAAATCAGAGGAGAGGAAGGCTATGAGCAGGGTTCCACAGGGATTGGTCCTGGGTCTGGTCCTCTTCAACATATTCATTAGGGACATCGGAGAAGAAATCCAGGGCAGGTTGTATCTCTTCACAGATGACACAAAACTATGTGGGAGGGTGGATAGTGATGAGGGAATAAGGGAAACACAGAGAGATCTACAAAAGCTAGTAGGATGGACAAAGGTCTGGCAGCTAAAATTAAGTGCTAGAAAGTGCAAGGTAATGCACCCAGGGAAAAAGAACCCCAAGACAGAGTACTGGAAGGGAAGAGATAGACTTAGCTCTACAGCCGAGGAACAGGATTTGAGAGTTATTAGCACCTCACTTAAGCAATTGAGTCAGTGCAACAAGGCCTATAGCAAGGCTAACAGGATGCTGGGATGTATCAGGAGGGGTAGTGATAGCAGAAATAAAGAGGTAATACTTACATACCGTATTTCACCATTTTGAAGCCTCTCCCATTTAGAAGCCACCCCAAGTACAAGTTGCAACTGAAAACAGATTTACTAATAGAAGCTGCCCCTGATTTGTAGCTGTGGCTTCTAAACAGGGTTAGGTTTGAAATGGCGAAATCTATCAGTGTCCTCCAAGAAATTTAGATAACCTCCAAAGAAAGGAAACATAACCATTTATCAGATTGATGCCATTGAGTACCATCTACTTTCTCCAGTACACTCAGTACATGTAATGAGCACAGGTACCTGCTCACCAGTCGGCATTCTCCAGTCAGGAAGGACCACATGGTTGCCTGTTGTCTGTGCTCCCTCTGAGCTCATGAGTCTCCCTGTCTGTCTTCCCTGTCAGCAGTTCTGTTCTGCACTGTAGTTTGAGAGCTAGTGGGTTTAATTTGTTTTTTAAGTTAGTATTACACTGGAGAACAAGAGTGAGAATGAGCAGAGGGAACTGTGGAAACAGGGTCCGGAATCAGGATCAGCATGCTAAAAGACACAACAAACTACCGGTAAGCAGTAAGTGTCTGGAGAACAGTTAATATTACACTGGACAGCAAGAGTGAGGAGTGAGAGTCAGCAGATGGAGCTGAAAGAAAACAGGGTCAGGAATCAGGATCAGCGTGCTGTGGTACTGCATTTCTACATTTCTTCATTTTAGTGGCAGTCAAAACACGATCTCGGCATTTCAGGGCTTATAAATTGAAGACACCCCCCGAATAGTAGCCGCCCCATTTAGAAGCTGCGTCTCAAAATAAAAAAATGCAATAGAAGCTGCGGCTTCTAAACGGTGAAATACGGTACATACATACATATATAGTTGCCAGCAGATTAGGCCAAATGGTCTATCATGTCTGCCCGAATGCAGCTCACTGATAAAGTACAACAGCTGCTCTACCTCCATTCTTTAACCCATCACCCCCACTCACCTCCCCCACTCATCCCTGCCTTTCTTCTTAATTTCCACCTTCACGAAGCCCTTGTGTCTGTCCCATCCTTTCTTGAACCCATCTAAGATATTTAGCTTTACCAGCTCATCAGGAAGTCTATTCAAAGGTGCCACCACCCTCTCCATGAAGTAATACCCCCTCAACTCCCCCTCTATAATGTCCACCTACCAGTTTTGGATTGTATCTTCTCATAGTCTCCCCCACCTTCAGTTTTATCAGACCATCTGTTTTTACTCTGTTGACTCCTTTCAGATATTTGAAGGTATTTTTTTTTTTTTTGCAGTATACTTGAAGGTCTTTATCATGTTTCCCCTGTCTCTCCTGTCCTCCAGGGAGTACATGTTCAGCTCACTCATTCTATCACCACATGCCATATCCCCCAACCCACTAATTATCTGTGTAGCCTTTCTCTGTACTCTCTCCAGCATTGCATTGCCCCTCTTTAGGCGATGTCACCAGAACTGTATGCAGCACTCCATGTGTGGCGTCACCAATGAGTTGTAGAGGAGAAGAATAACCTCCCTGCTCCTGGACATTATACCCCTAGATATACACCCTAGCATTCTATTCACTTTAGCTGCTGCCCTCCTGCACTGCTCAGAATTGTTCCCATTAGCATAAATCACCACCCCAGATCCTTCTCCATCGTGGAAACTGCCAACTAAACTCCCCCCCCCCCAGCTAGTAGCTATGCAGGGTTTTTATTGCCCAGATGCAGAACACTGCATTTATGCACATAGAAACATAGAAACTAGACTTTGATGGCAGATAAGGACCGCTTGGCCCACCTAGTCTGCCCATTTCCATACCTACTGGATAAGTTGCAGATCATAGTTAACCAACAGCCTATTTCTTCCTACCCCCCACAAGAATTGCCTTATGTCTGCCCCATGCATTCTTGAATTCCCCCTCTGTTTTTGACACAACATCCTCCTCAGGAAAGCCATTTCATGTGTCCACCACCCTCTCTGTGAAAAAATACTTTCTCACATTGCCCCTGAGACGTCCCCCCTCTACCTTCAAATTGTGACCTCTTGTTCTTGCACATCTCTTTTTCTGAAAGATGCTACCCTCCTGGACTTTGTTGATTCCCTTGAGGTACTTAAAAGTTTCTATCATGTCCCCCCTCTCCCTCCTTTCCTCAAGGGTATACATATTAAGCTCCTTTAGTCTTTCCTAGTATGGTTCTCTTGCAGACCCTTCACCATTTTAGTTGCCCTTATCTGGACTGCCTCCATCCTGTCCATGTCCTTGCAGAGATGGGGTCTCCAGAACTGGACCCAGTATTCCAGATGGGGTCTCACCACCTGTCTGTACAGAGGGATAACAGCTTCCTGTTTTCTACTGGTGATGCCTCTCCCTATGCATCCCAGTATCCCCCCAGCCATCCCTACTGCCTTCTCACATTGCTTGCTAACCTTTAGGTCATCTGATATGATTACTCCCAGGTCCCTTTCCATTTTTGTTGTTGTTACTACCTCCCCTTGACACGACCTCCCCTGGATGAACCCATGTTGGTTGTCATCCTGCACCCCAGAAGCCTCTAGAAACTCAATCATCCTTTCTTTTATGATGGTCTCAGTTGCTTTCCCCACTATGGAGGTTAGGCTGACCAGTCTGTACTTCCCTTCTACAGATCCCTGGTGAGGCCTCACCTAGAGTACTGTGCTCATTTCTGGAGTCCTCACCTCAGAAAGGATAAGGATAGGTTGGAGACAGTACATCACAGAGAAACAAAAAATGATTATGGGCCAGCAGGGCAGATCCTATGAGGAGCATCTCAAGGCATTAAATATGTACTCACTGGAAACCAGAAGAGAGAGGGGAGACATGACATGCTAGAGACTTTCAAGTTCCTTAAAGGAATTAAAAAGCGAACTGAGGGGGACTAATTATCCTGAATATGAATTCACAGTCACATGGACAAGAATAGAAATTAACAGGAGGTAGGTTCGGAGTCACGTAATGGCTAGCTAAGGGAAAGCAGGGCTCATCATGCCCTCGCCACGCTGCACAGTTTTTCAGTCAGAATTAATGTACAACAACTCGAACTACATGTTTTACTGCTGAAGTCTTCTTGAGTGCCTACTAGATAGAACGCTACCGGGAACAGAGACTAAAATCCAAGGAATGGAGGTGGAGATGAAGCAAGCACTCCCACAGCATACCCCTCCAGCTTCCCCCGAAAAGGTTGCAAAAAAGTCCAGGCAGCAGCCTGTAAAACCATCAGCCTCTACCGCACCTAAACTGACAGCAGTGCCGATCACAGAAGAGCAGTTTCTATTGGAAATGAAACTGCTGAAGGATGCACTGCTAAATCTAATGCCAGACATATCTACCTTTAAACAATACCTGAAAGAGGTATCAAGACAGGCCAAGGACACAGAAGCACGGGCAACCTCACTGGAGAAGTGGAAGGTGACTGCGGACCCAGAGATTGTAGCTCTCTGTAAGCAAATGGGAAGGATGGAGCTTAAGTTGAAAGATCACGAGGGCTGCAGTCGACGCAATGACTTAACCATTATTGGCATCCCGGGAGGGGAG
This sequence comes from Neoceratodus forsteri, assembly GCA_016271365.2. Taxonomy (NCBI): domain Eukaryota; kingdom Metazoa; phylum Chordata; order Ceratodontiformes; family Ceratodontidae; genus Neoceratodus; species Neoceratodus forsteri. The sequence goes on along the minus strand of CM057455.1, from coordinate 109,933,732 downwards.
GAAGGAACCTCCCCCATCCTATTCACCCAAAAGCTACTGGACAAGGTAGCTGGTCCCTCACCTAATGGGCCAGCATATATAGTGGAATGGGCCCACTGAGCTTTACGCCCCAAACCAGCACTGGGTGCTCCTCCTAGACCTTTCCTGCTGAAGCTCCTCAACTACTTAGACAAGCAGCACATCCTATTCAAATTGAGGGGCATTCAGACCTTGATGTGGGAGGGAAACAAGATCAGTATCTCACAGGACTTACCAGCATCTATTAGGCAGAAGAGGGGCTTGTTTCACCCTACGATCTCCCGTCTCATCCCAGCTGAAATCCAGTTTTGGATGCTGTATCCTGCACAGCTCCAAGTCCGGGTGCATGAGAAATGGCACTCATTCAAAAATAATGACCAAGCGACTAAAGAGCTACAGGATCTGATACCGGACCTATTCAAAAAATGAAAAAGATCTCAAGTTTTGAAGAACTCTTGAATTGGAGAACCACTTTCTTTTAACAGCACAATGGTAAGGGGAATCCTGCAGAGTCCCTACAGTTTGAATTGAACCGGGCGTATCACCACAGGAATGATTGCTATACTCTCACAACTCACAATTACCCGAAGAATGACATGGGAAAGAAGCAAGTGCCAGTCTTAGAAAATCTCAATGACTTAGTTATGTTTCTACCTCCTCTGCATTCCTCTGCATTACCGTGTAGAATGTGGAGCATTTGTAACATGATCAGTATGTAAACACTTACTTTCTAGTACAACGGAGCTGCAGAGCATTTGGAGCCGAGCCCTCTCGATACTGCGCACAGTCGACCAGTTGCAACCTCTCAGCCAGCAACAAGCACCAACATGACGATGTGAACAATTGTGGAGCTGCAATCAAAGCTACAGAGGTCTGTGGTATTCTCCTCAAAAAGTGGGCCTTCTCACAACATTCTCATGGACTAGCACGGGATACTATTCTGGAATTCAAGTTAACTGTACTATTTATAAAAGACGGGAGGGGCTGGTACACATTTTCTTTTCTCCCCAAAGCGTCGCCCTCTATGCTGCATGGAAACTTAGCTGTAATTTACAGATTCACAGTTAGATTGAAGTAGCATTAAGCAGAAAAGTGTAGAATCTGAATTGGTAATCAATGCAGGCTTACTATGCAGAACGGGAAGGGGTTGTTGGGTTCATTTTTACACAACTTGCGAATGGTTTCAAATGTTTTATGTACAGTCTCTCTATTCTGGGTTGTTGGAATTTGGATTTTAATAGTTCCTGTTACGAGTTATAAGGTTTAAAGGGGGGAGGGATGAGAGCATTACCTGTTCCATATGGCAGTATTGCAAACCATATTGAGGGGTGGGGTAAACCTCTCATTAGTCTTTTCAGCAATTACTGTCTTCTTCCCTATATCTAATTTGAGAGGCATCTCCTCATATAGTCTGTATCAACGTAGCAACTTGTTGGTGAAGAGACTAAAAGGGGAAGGGAACCAGACATGGTTAGCTGTATATATGGGGGCAGGGGGGACCCATGGTATCATCACAAAGGGACTCGTATGGAATTTTTATAGAAGTTACAGTAGTGCCAAAAAGTTATGGCTAACAATGTGAATACAATATCGTGGAATGTAAAGGGGGTACCCAATAAGCAGAAAAAATACAAAATACTGAAGCATCTGCAAATAAGCAAGGTGCAAATTTCTTTAGTGCAGGAAACCCACCTCCTCAAGTCTGAGGCTAACCTACTAAAAAGGATGCAGGTGGGACAAGTTTTTTCTGCTGGAGCCAGTACCCTAAGTAAAGGGGAAGCAATCCTGTTGTCTAGAAATCTGGACTTCAAATGTAGTAAGTACATGGCGGACCTCCTGGAAAGATATATATTTGTAGTGGGGACACTGGGGAGGGCTGACATACTTTTGGGATCCATTTATGGTCCTAATGCAGACACCCCCTCCTTTTTTATGGAGATCCTTAATCTGCTGTTGCCATACCTTTCAGTTCCCATCTTCCTAGGTGGAGAATGGAATCTCCCTTTCTCCCCAGAGGTGGATAGGACAGGTAAACAGAGGGCAGGTTTATCACTGGCTCAAAGGGCCATCAGGGAACTACTGGACAATCTAGGACCATGTGACCCATGGAGAGTTCTTCACCCCTATCAGTGGGAATACACTTACCGGTCTCCAGTACACAGGTCCTCCTCCCTTATCGATTACTTTTTAATAAATAAACAGCTTCTGCCAGGCCTTATGGCATGTCAAATACTACCAGAAGTTATCTCAGACCACTCTCCAGTGTCCTGTCCCATCTCGTTCATACCGCAGCAATGGACAGAAACTGTCTGGAAAATTAACAACAGATTGTTGCAGGATAAGTGGGTATTAGACAAATTGAAGGCCTGTATCGCACAATACACACAAGATAACCTAAACTCTACCGGTCAACCTGACATGGAGTTGGGGGCTTAGAGTGCTGTATTAGAGGGGAACTAATTAGGATTTCATTCATATAGAAACATAAAAGGGAAGGACAAACCAAAGAACTGCTGGATAAAATAAGGCAACTAGAAAAGAATATCTTACCATTCACCAGGGAAAGGCTCCATCAGGAGCTCATCCATCTGAGGGCACAATATAATGATTTACTGGCAGCCAAGGCAGAATATGAAATCCTTAAAACAAACTCTGTATATATTGACCATGGGGAAAAAGTGGGGCATTTGCTAGCCATGAGGGTCAGGCAACAGGAAGCCTCGAGGCTGGTTAACACAGCTCATTCTAAGAAGGACGGCTTCCTCCTCACTAATCCAAAAGAAATTGTGGCCGAATTCCACACCTTTTACAGTGACCTATACGGAGCCAGGCCCGACCCTCCCTCAATAGTTAGGATAGAAGAGTATCTGGAATCCATAAACTTACCCATCCTGTCCATGGACCAACAAAATCTCCTGATCTCTCCACTCTCAGAGGATGAAATTAGAAAGGCCATCAGCAGTCTGTCACTGGATAAAGATCCCGGACTGGACAGCTTCTCCGTCAATTTCTATAAGGTATTGGCGGATGAACTGGTTCCATGGCTGTTCCACCTATACCAATCCATATTAGCAGGAGAGAGCCATGATCCACACATTTTTGAAACCCTAATTGTTGTACTGCACTAGGAGGGGAGGGACCCAGAGCAAGTAGCGAACTACCGCCCTATTTCACTCTTGGATTATAATGTTAAAATACTAGCCAAGATTCTAGCAAATAGACTGGGCTGGGTTATTCCTGTTTTAATTGGTACAGAACAGGTAGGCTTTATGGCGGGCAGGTTGGCCTTGGACCACATAAGGAAACTAGATCACATTTTTTCTACCTCCCAAGTTAACCTGGCTCTGGCCATCTTGCTATCCCTGGATGCCGAAAAGGAGTTCGACAGAGTGGATTGGTGTTTCCTTTTTAGGACAATGGCCCGGTTCAGATTCCCTCCTCTCTTTGTGCAGTGGATAAAAGCCCTATATACCAGCCCTACCACCAGCATATACTGCAATAGAACTTTCTCCTCTCCCTTCTCCCTTCATTCGGGAACTAGGCACGGTTGTCCTTTATCCTCCCTATTGTTTAATTTCTATCTAGAACCTCTACTGAAGCAAATCAAAATAGTTCAGGGGGTTAAAGGTGTGATGGTAGGAAAACAGGAGCTCAAACTTCCAGCATATGCTGATGATATCCTCCTTCATTTATCCAAACCGAGGGCCTCAATTATCAGAGTTCTGGATCTAATCCAAGAATTTGGTGTTCAGGCCAACTACAAATTGAATCTAGACGAAACTGTAGTTTTTCTTCTTAATTTCCTTACCTATGACAGCGTAATCGAGGGTTACACTGGGAGTCCCATAAACTTAAATATTTATGTATATATCTAACTAGAGATTCTAAATCCCTGAAAAGACATAACCTGGATGCCCTAGTCCAAGTAATCCAACAAGATCTAAATAGATGGAGAACACTGCCACTCTCTCTCTCTGGGGAAGAATAAACCTAATCAAAATGAATATCTTACCCAGATTCTTCTACCCACTTAACAAGTTAAACATCTGGCTACCTCAAGCCTGGTTTTCCAATTTTCGTTTACTGATCTCTGGGTTATTATGGGAGGGCAAACAGGCGCATAAGGCTTACGGGAAGCTCACGGTTCCCAAACTAAAAGGAGGAATGAGACTCCCTCATTTCCAACTTTATTACTGGGCGAGCCACATGGCGAAATATTTAAGATGGACAGATAACCTCGAAAATCCAAAACCAGACCAATATATACCTAAATGGTTAGAGCTGGAAAGGGAGATTATCTCTTCAATGGACATTTCTTCCTCTTCCCTTTATTATCTCCCAGTCAAATTGCTCCCCCACGCCTTGACTGTTACTCCAGTGAGCACTTCAGTCAAAGCACATGCCCAACTATGCAAATCCCTTTCTTACAAACATACACAGGACCTATCTCAACCACTGGTGGGTAATCCCAATTTCAGGATAGAGGTCAGAATAGTGAAAGCCTCCTGGCTTCCCCAACTAGCACATGTCAAATTACAAGACCTATTGTATGAGGGTCAAGTTAGATCGTCTTCTGACAATCTTAACAGCTATTAGTTAGGCCCATATTCGAGCTTTAAAGTGTTTCAACTCAAGCATATGCTGTCCGCTTCTCAAATAAATCAACCCATAGAGGAGGATGGCAGTTTCCTGCAGCCACTTAGTGCACTAGCCATTCAGCAACATGCAGTTTCTGGTATATACAAGATATTAATAGAGAAAGTTTTCCCGCACCAAGATGGGTCTTCTCGCTACTGGAACTCTCAGTTCCCAGAAATAACTTTAGACTGGGAGAAGGTCTGGAGAGACACTCAAAGGTTCATCTTGCAAGATAGACTATGTCTGATGCAATTTCAGATTCTTAGTAATATGTATTATACCCCAGTGAGCTGGAGAGAATGAATAACTCCCTTTCCTCAACTTGCAGACGTTGCTTGCAGGATGCAGGATCCCTGTACCACATTTTTTGGGAATGCCCCAAAGTGGCCCCTTTATGAGCCCCCATAAAACACATAGGGAAGACCCATTACTAGGCATCATGGATTACATAGAACCAAGAACTTGTTTAGTGGGGGACTACTGCCAGGTAACTGTTATTGAAAGGAAATACCAGCTAGCATTGATAGCATTGTTGGTTAAAAAGTTAGTACTGAGACACTGGCTAGACACAGATAATTTATCTTACACTGAGTGGCTGCAGGAACTCTTACTTAATCTCTCAGCAGAAAAGACCATCACCAGCATACATAACAAAATGTCCAAATTTGAGAAATGTTGGGGCAAGCTATATACGTTATACTCCCTTCAACAGACACATTAATTGTTTAAGAAGGCACTTTCGAACAGTGAACTCACTGTTATAATTTTGACACCATGGGTGGGGGCTGGACTAAGGGGGTGGAAAAGTGAGGGGGGAGGCACCATTTGTGATGTTGAATATTGCATTGTTAAGCTTCATTTACTGTAACCATGCTGTATTGTAATACTGCCTTTTAAGGCCGAAGGTGCAAGAATAAATAAAATACACTGACTTTCAAAAAAAAAAAAAAAAAAAACAGGAGGTAGGTTCAGGAGAGATGTGAGGAAGTACTACTTTATGGAAAGGGTGGTGGAACCTTGGAACAATCTACCAGCTGAAGTGGTGGGTGTGAAAGCAATCAGAGGAGTCAAGCAGGGCTGGGACATAATGAAGGGATTTACTGGGGACACCAGGACCAAGAAGAAGAATAGTGCGAGGACGGGGAAGGTTAGTACCCTAGATGAACAGTAAATTCCAGGGATTATAGAGATCTTGGGCAGACTGGATGGACCTCTGGTCTTTTTCTGCTGTCATTGTCTATGTTTCTATGTTTATATGACTATAGCAAATTTAGTGAACTGTGGTAATTTGCACTAAGGAAAGGGACTTAACAAGAGGCAGTCTGATGCCTTTTAATTTGGGGCCATTACTCTGTAGTTCTGGTTTCCAGTTTTAGGTTTGTTTACTTACTGTATTTCTGTTTCAAGCTTTTAGCCACCGATTGAATTTCTTTTAGCCACTGACTGTCATGCCAGCAACCCAAGTTCAAGAATGAACTGGGTCACTTGGGAACTGTCCTGGGAGGGAGAATGCACATCTGTAGGTCAGGGAGAGGAATCTAGGTGGCAGCACAATGGGATAGCATGGGAATGGACCCCAAACCTGGATGCCTGAGGTGTCTACATGGAGGCTGAATACACACATGTCTGGGCCCAATAAGGGACAAAATTGGAGGAAAAGCCCTCTGAATGTAGAACAGTGATGACCTGCCTGCTAGCAGGCCCCACACCAATGACAAGGTACCTGTGATACAAGGTCCTGTGACAGGACTATTAGAAAAAGTAAGTCCCAGAGAAGGTGGGTGATGGGGCTGGGATGATAGGTCGCAGGGAAGGCAATAAACAGCTTTAACCCATGGACACAGTGGGGCAACATTCCACTCATCACGGTTGTGAGCAGTGTGCTGGTGAACAGTAAGGGACTGCCTGCATGGAGGAGGGATGCTGAGAAGTAATGCATGAACACAGTATGGTGTCATGGTACCCACCAAGGTAGTATATCGTGTGCTGGTGAAATGTGAGGTACTGCCTGCACTGCGGAGTGATGCTTCGATCAGAAGCACTGTATGAACACAGTGGGACAATATGGCATGGATTACGGTGCTGTACTGTGTGCTGGTGAAATGTAAGATACTGCCTGCTCTGTGGAGTGATGCTCAGAAGCACTGTATGAACACAGTGGGACAATATGGCATGGATTACGGTGGCATACTGTGTGCTGGTGAAATGTGAGGTACTGCCTGCTCTGTGGAGTGATGTTCAGAAGCACTGTATGAACACAGTAAGGGACTGCTTACATAGAAAAGAAATGCTCAGAAGTGATGCATGAACACAGTGGGGCAACATCACACCAATTACAGTTGCATTTGGTGAGGGATTGCCTGCACAGTGTAATAATGCTCAGAAGATTTGTAGGAACACTCTGGTGCAACAAGGCAAATGTCATGGTTTTCGTACTGCTTGCCAGTGAAACATGACGGAATGCCTGCACAAGGGAGTAATGTCAGAAGCACTGCATGAACACAGTGGGGTGACATGGTACCCATCACGGTGGTGTACTATGTGATGATGAAAGGTGAGGGACTGCCTGCACTGTAGACTGATGCTCAGAAGCAGTGCATGAACACTGTGGAGCAACATGGCACCCATTACTGTGGTGTAATCTGGATTGGTGAATGGGTAAGGATTGCCTGCACTGAGGAGCGATGCTCAGAAGCACTGCAACAACACAGTGGAGCGTTTTGGCACTCATCCCAGTTGTGTATAGTGTGTCAGTGAAAGGTAAGGGACTGTCTGTACTGTGACTCAATGACAAGAAGCAATGCATGAACACAGAGGGGTGACATGGCACCCATAACAGCTGCATATTTCATGCTGGTGAAAGGTGAGGGACTGCCTGTACTGTGGAGTGATGCTCAGAAACGCTGCATGAACACTGTGGAATGACATGACACCCATTATGGTGATGTAATGTGGACTAGTTAATGGCTAGAGATTGCAACATGGCACCCAGCATGCTGGTATACTGTGCTCTGGTGAAAGGTCAGGGACTGCTTGCCTGAGGAGCTATGTCCAGAAGCACTGCAAGAACAAAGTGGGGTGTCATGACACCCACCCATGATACAAACTGCATGCTGGTGAAAGTTAAGTGACTACCTGCACTGGGGAGCGATGCTCAGAAGCACTGCTTGAACATAATGGGGCAACATGGCACCCATAAGAGCTGTGCACTGAGTGCTGGTGAAATGTGAGGGACTGCTTTCCCTGTGGAGTGATACTCAGAAAGACAGCATGAACACAGTGGGGCAAGATGCCACTCATCATGGTTGTGTACTGCTTGCTTGTGAAAGATAAGGGACTGTATGCACTGTGGAGTGATGGTTATTTATATTTATGTATGTATGTGTGTATGTCTTTGATAACCAGGTGGGCGCACTGATCCAAAGGATCATTTTCAGGCTTGACCCAAGCCACAGCATGGCACATTAAGCAATACAGGTGTGGAGAACAACAGTAAACACAGACCTCAACATGAGGTGCAGGAAATTCCAGAACAAGGGGTCATTACATTCAGTACAATTACATAAGAATACAAGGTGTCAAAGAAGGCCAGCATACAGGTCAAAAATACATACAGTGGCATCCCCCAGGATGAAACACACTTTTAACGCACTCTGCAGTATGCTGCAGCAGACCTACTGAATAAAACAATGTAATTCTATGTTTCTATGTTTCTATGTTTCTATGTTTCTATGTAATTTCAAGGGCAATAGTCCCCTTTGTCAGGCAGGAAACTGTGGCTTTAACTTCATCCTGGCAGTGTCACATTTTCCTGAATGACGAAGGGTACTAATTCCCATTGGAATTACATTGCCTTATTCAGTAGGTCTGCTGCAGCATTCTGCTGAGTGCTGCAAAATGCTGCAGAATTGTGTTTCATCCTGGGGCATGCCACTGTAATCACAGGCCAGGCAACAGACTGAAATATAAGTCACAAAACACAGAGACCAAGTATAAGTCTCAGGTATGATACATAAAGTGCAAAATGCATTTGGGTACTCTAATAGTGCACAGGTCAATGAGCAGATTGGAACTCTGAAATCGAGTACACTTCCCCTTAGCAAATGGTTATGGGACCTAGAATAGGGAGACAACAGCAGAAGCCTTGAAAAAGTGGGGAAAAAGGACAGGCATGTTAGTGGTGAGTATAGCAAGGATGAAACATTGCTAATAGGTGGGTAGGGGGGCAGAGGGAGGGGATGCCAGAGATCACCCAGGAGAGCAGTGGCATTTGGCTTCAGACAGTAGCCACTCTGAAATTGTTTTTGAAGGAGAGATGGGAGGTGGAAGAGAAGAGAGATGTAGGGAGTCTGTTCCATAGGGAGGGAACAGATGTGGAAAAGGCTTTACTACTCATGATAGAAGAGATTCATGGAACTACGGGGGGGGGGCGCGGATGGATGATTCCCAGAGGCTCCTACCTGCCATTCTGTCCATGAGGAGGGATGAGTATGGGGACAGGTGTCCACCTTTCAGAGTATTGTCAACTAGGCAACCAAGGGCATAGTCGAACCGACTTTGCAGTGGGAGCCAACCAAGTGACTGGTACAATACATTATGATAGGTAGAAAAGGGGGCATGGAGGAAAAAGTGACAGCTTCTGTTGTAGACTGAGTTCAGTCTACAGTGCAGAGCTCAGGATACAAGAGAATGGACAGGAGAGCAGTATTCAAGGAGTGGTAGAAGCTTTCCTTGTGCAATTGCTAGGCGCGCCTTATAAGAAAGGAACTGATTTAGGGTGGTAGGTGGCACCTAGCTTGTGATTAACTCTGCACACAGAATTATTGACATGGTCATTGAACGTAAGGGAGGGGCCCAGAATGACACCTAAGTATTTAAAACTAGGGACATTTTCAAGGGGGGACCAGCAGGTGTGGATACAAGGAGGGAGAAGTTTGTCTTGGAGATCTTTGTGAGGAATGGTTTGGATCCAAATAGCATTACTTTTGTTTTCTTTTCATTTACCAAGATTCTGTTGGAAAGAAACCAATTGTGGGCAGCACCATAATTAAGTGTAAGAGTGGAGAGGATGTTTTCAAGAGACTTGTTACTATGGTAAAGGACAAGGTCATCCACATAGAGGGGAGCCTCACAGGTAAGGCTATCAGCTGGGGGTACATTAATAAATATGGAAAAAAGTAGAAGGCCAAGGATGGAGCCTTGGGGAACCCCTGTGGTTACTGGTAGGACAGAGTAGGAGGCTGTACCAATTGTAACATACTGCGACCTGCCTTTCAGGTAGCTTCTAAACCATGCTGTTGTCTCGGCAGAGCAGCCAAGTTGTAGGAGAGTGAAGTGGAGGAAGGAGTGGTCAACGAGGTCAAAGGCTTTAGTCAGATTCACGAATACAGCACCAGTGGCCTTCCCCATCCATGTTTCTGAGTACATGGTTAGAGAAATGGACTAAAGCTGATGTGTTGCTGTGGTGCTTATGGAAGCTGTGATGCTGTGGGCACAGCAGAGTATACTTTCCAAGATGCTCAGAGAGTTGGAAGTGCACGTTTTTTTCCAGTAGGTTGTTCAGGGGAGGAGAAGGGAGATAGGCCTATAATTACCCAGAGAAAGAGGATTGCCTGATTTGAAAACATGCATAATTTTAGCATGTTTCCAAGAGTCTGGCATTTTGGATGAGGAGAGGGCAAGGTTAATATGAAGGTGAGGGGTTCAGTGATAGCTGGAGAGATGAGCCTAAGGAATGAGAGAAAAAGCCCATCACTGCCAGGTCTACCCCTGGAAGGGAGGGACTTCAGGAGCTTGGTGGTAACACCTAGGCCAATGGCTCTAAAGTAGAAGGTTGGGGTGTCAGAGGGGGCGGTGATGGAGGGGGAGTAGTTATAAGTACTGCATTGACATAGTAGGATGACATGGCGATTATCACAGTTGTGTACTGCTTGCTTGTGAAAGCTGAGGGATTGCCTGCATGGGGTAGAGATGCTCAGAAGCAATGCATGAACACAGTGGAGCAACATTGCACCCATCACGGTGGTATACTGTATGCTGGTGAAAGGTGAGAGACTGCCAACACAGGGGTGTGATGGTCAGAAGCACTACATGAACACACTGGGGCAACATTACACCCATCATTGATGCAGTGGGGTGACATGACACCAGTTACAGTGGTGTACTGTGTGGTGGGGAAATATCAGTGTCTGCCCGCACTGTTGAGTGATGCCCTGAAGCACAGCTTGAACACAGTGGGGCGACATGGCACCAATCACGGCAGTGTACGCTGTGCTGGTGAAAGGTGAGGGGAGTGCCTGCTCTGTGGAGTAAATGCTCAAAGTACTGCATGAACACAGTGTGGTGAAATGGCTCCCATTACCATGGTGTACTGCATGCTGGTGAAAGGTAAGGAACTACATGCACTGTGGAGTGATGCTCAGAAGCACTGCATGAACAGAATGAGGACAACATGGAACCCGTTACAGAGGTGTACTGCATGCTGGTGAAAGGTGAGGGACTGCCTGCATGGGGGAGTGAAGCTCAGAAGCACTGCATGAACATAGTGGGGCAACATGGCAGCAATTACTGTGATTTACTGTGTGTTGGGGAAATGTCAGGGGACTGCCGGCACTGTGAAGTGATGCACAGAAGCACAGCATGAAAACAGTGGAGTAACATTGCACCTATCACAGTGGTGTACTACATGCTGGTTAAAGGTGAGTGACTTCTTGCAGTGTGGAGTGATGCTCAGAAGCAATGCATGAACACAGGAAGGTGATATGGCACCCATCACGGTGGTGTAATGCTGGCTGGTGAATGGGTAGGGAAGGCCTGTACTGTGGAGTGATGCTCAGAAGCACTGCCTAAACACAGTGGCACAGCATGGAATCCACCAAAGTTGTGTACTGTTTGCTGGTAAAAGGTCATGGGCTGCCTGAACTGAGGAGTGATGCTCAGAAGCACTGCATGAACACAGCGGGGTGAAATGGCACCCACCACATTGGTGTACTGCATGCTGGTGAAGGAGAGGGACCTGCCTACACTGCGGAGTGATGCTCAGAAGCACTGCATGAACACAGTGGGGTGACATAGCGCCCATCACAGTGGTGTACTGTGTGCTTGTGAAAGGTGAGGGATTACCTGCATGGGGGAGCAATGCTCAGAAGCACCGCATAAACACAGTGGGGCAACATTGCACCCATCACGATGGTGTACTGCGTGCTGGTGAAAGGTAAGGGATGGTCTGTGCTCATTTAGCTGTTATATGAGAAGTAACACATACACTACCTTATATGGCATTTATTTACTTATACATTTAACCCTAATTTTATTGTATTTAGGATAAGCCCTCTGATACACAAACACACATGCACTGCTTCATGCTCGGCTGCAGTATAGCATTACAGTCATTTGCAAACTGATTAGGAAAAGGTTAACGTGCCAGGAAAGGGTGAACAGAGTACAACATTGGCACACACAGGTGCACACATACACAGACACACACACACACACACGCTCATATACACATTTCCAAGATGTGAATAGAATTTAGAGACCTTTACCTCTGCCTGCATGCAGCATTCCTTTCTTAGCCTTGTTTGTTGCACTAACTTTCACCAACTAATTTCAAAAATATGAACAATAACCAGAATAACCAATATAAAAACTCATTACAGTAAGTGATTTACATAAGACAGTGTGTTATTTACTGCTGTTTTTTGCAGACCTGCTGGACTGATAACAACACCTTACTCTGTGTTGACCTAAGACCTTTCCCCATAGCGTCCGGAATCTGAATCTCCTTCCTCACAGTTTAATGATGGAAAAGGTTGACTGAATTTACATTTTTGTGAGCTATGAAACTTTCTTGAAAGAGAATTCTACCCAGATTTAAGCTGGAAACCATGTTATTACACAAAATAGTGCATTGCAACACTGCTCAGCTGAATGAAACACAGCAGACTGCTTCATTTAATTAGCAGAGTGACAGCACAAACCTCAAATTTTATGTGGTCCATTCAAAATCTGGAAAGCTCTCTTTTTCTATTATCATAGCATGACGTCTGCAGGGCTCTGCCCACAGCAACTGTAAAACAGGGAAAATTATCTTAGTGCCCTTGAGTCACTTGAAGGAGGAGCCATCTTTAATAGATGCACCATAAAGGGTATGCAAGGAAGGAATGGGGGGGACTCTAGCAAGCCTCTTCCTGGTGTACTAAAAACACTTCCTAAACACAGTAATCCTTGACAAACATTCCTCTAACCAACAAATCATAACCAGTGGATATGTGCATGTTTTCCAGACTAAAACATCAATAACCAGGACGTATTATATGGCTTTCAGTGGATGCAACTCTTATCAAGTATCTGGGTACTGGTACAGTTGCTAGACCATGGGATCTGTGTACAGATGAGTAGACAGTAACATTTGTTCATAGGTTCATAGCTGATACAGACAAAAGTAGGCTACTTGACTTTCTAGTTTGTCTGTCACTGTCTTTTAGTTTGTCTGTCACTGCCTAAGCAACTGATAGCGGTTTTATATTTTCCTGTCAAGTGCTTATCTTGATTCCTTTAAAAAAGTAACACATTTTACTGCTTACTGCTTTCTATGGCAATCTATTCCAAGCCTACACTACCCTATGAGTGAACTAGTGCTTTTTTCTTTCAGTTTTAAACCCCCCCCAGCTGGTAGTCACTTCTGTGTGGCTAAATCAATAGTAGAATATTATTAATATAAATATATGATTTTAGCCAGCTCAGTAGCATGGAAGGTTGAGACACTGACTGTATCACTGTATCACCTGCTGTCATGTCAGCAATCTGGGTTCAAGAATGGACACAGGTCACTTGGTGTCTGGCGGGGAAGAGATAATTGAAAATCCCTATAAATCCTGTTTTCTTTGGGGGAAGGGGGGGATCTCCAATTAAGCAACAAGGCATGACAGGGTGTGTGTTATTGTGTAATAACATCACTCCTCAGGTGGGCTGAAACACAAGGCAAAGCCGAGTGCTTCCACCACCCAAGGAATGATGTCATTACACAATAACACACATTCTGGAGTGCTTTATTGTGATTATACAATGGCTCTTATTTATTAATATTGTGGAGACAAAAATGAGCACATAAAGATGGCTAAAACATTTCACAGCTAGGCAGAGAATAAGTATTGGTGCAACCCTTTTATGTGTACTTGTACAGTTTTATTTTTTAATTCATTAATTTTTAGGGCTGTGGGTGGAGCCTACCGACTTCTGCCATCTGTAGCTTAAAAATGGCTTTTCCTAGCACTTTCATTTTAGACATTTGTCTGGATTCCTCCACAGCTGTAAAGTAGTGCATTCCCCTTCTGATTTTTGCTATTTGTTGCTCTATGATAAAGGCATCTGAAGGGGGGCGGGGATGCTACTGTATTGTACCTAAGAACTTCTCAGGATATTAACAAAAAAAAACTTTTTAAACTGCAGTTTCTATCATCTGTCCAGCTCAGTCTAACAGAATTGTTCTATTTCTTTCAGCAACTTAGGGGCTAACTCATTTCCTTTTGGTTTTTGTGAAAACAAAAGTCAGATTCTGTGTCAGATTACAGACAGTGGAATTCCAATTATTCATTAGCTGACATTCCTTTCTGTCTTACAAGTTGGAGGCAAGCACTGGAAACAGAAGGCTGTTTTTTTTTTCTCATTTTATAATATGATGTACAGAGTGCATATTTAGTTGCTGGCTCATGGCCTTGAAGAAAATAATAACATTTATGTAACTCATTCAAGATTCCATCAGGTGGTCAAAAAAAAGTCTGAGAGAATGTGTGCAAAAACTAACAAATGAAACATGCAAAAATAGCATGCACACTGGCCTCTGAGACTGGAAGATCAGAAGGATGTGGGTTCTAGCCCCACTAGGCATGTGAGTTAGAGCTTATGTACTGCCGAAAACTAATATTAGATTTTAAAAGCAGTCAGCCGTTACCTTTTATATTTGAGGTACTTTATATTTTCCCTTTGTTTAATTGGAAGATTGTTTACTTGATGTTAATATGTGTAATGTGTGGAACAGCACTCTGTGTGGCAGCTGACATAGCTAGCTATACTGCCCCCACTACATCACCAGCATTGTGACCTTACTGACTGTGACATCACTGCTACTTAGGAACAGCAATTCAGTGACTGCCAGGTCATTCACCTGTGATTTCACTGTCATCTTGACATATCATTTTAATACCTAACAGCAAATCAGAGCCCTTTTCCTGACAAAAGGCTGCCAACATATTACCTTTAAATAAGGAGGAGTTACCTGCTGGGGGGAGTGCAGCTAGCCCAGACAGAGGAGGAGAAGGATCTGGGGATACTCATTACAGGGTCAATGAACAGCTCAGCACAATGTAGGAAGGCAGCTGCAAAGGCCAACAAAATGCTGGGTTGCATTGCAAGGGGTATATCCTTGAGGAGGGAGGAGGTGATTCTGCCACTGTATAGGTCATTAGTTAGACTGTACCTGGAGTACTGCGTGCAGTACTGGCGCCCGTATCTGAAGAGGGACATTAAGTTACTGGAGGGGGTGCAGCGCAGGGCGACAAAGATGATCAAGGGGCTGGGGGACTTATCATACGAGAGGAGGCTGAGGGAGTTGAACATGCACTCGCTGGAGGAGAGAAGGGACAGGGGGGACATGATTGAAACCTTTAAGTACATGACAGAAATAAACAAGACAGGTACAGAGGGGCTGTTCAAAGTAAGGGAGGGGAGGGACACCAGGGGCCATGATATGAGACTGGAGGGAGGAAGGTTCAGGAGGGAGATAAGGAGACACCTTTTTACAGAGAGGGTGGTGGCTGGGTGGAATGCGTTACCTGCAGAAGTGGTATCCAGTAGAACAGTGGACTGCTTCAAAAGGGGATGGGACAGGACAAGGGGGAGGGTCAATGGAGGGGAAGGGTGGAAGGGAGGGGCAGCTGCAAATAAGGGGTGCTAGCTGAACATTCGAGCAGACTTGATAGACCTCTAGGCCTTTATCTGCTGGCAAATTTCATATGTTCGTATGTTCGTAAACAACAAAGTCACAAATAAGGAACTAGTGGCTTATGGAAAAATCTACAGGGATTTATACAGGGATTTGATGCTGCCTCTATAGGGAAAATACAGGAAAAATGAGGGCTTGTTACAGGAAAATGGTTATTTGGATCTGGGAGCACTGTGATGATTGTGACTAAATAGCACTATATGGCACCAACAAGAAAATTACTTTGGTCATTTGGTAGCTCTTCACAGCCCTATCTGCTCTTGCTAGAACTTGTTTTTAAAGGAAACACTCCCAGAATGCGCTGCATCATGGGTATGCAAATAATCAATTGTCTGGTATCACTGTAGTGTGTTATGCGATACCAGGCAATTAGGTAATTGCATACTCATGATTCAGTGCATTCATATCTGGTGTGTTTCCTCATAAAAAATAAAACTGTAAAACTGATACTATAAAAGAGACGTTCCCACACTATAAAGGAGATGTTCTGACACTTGTTCTCTGCCTAACTATGGAGTGTTTTAGCCATGACAAACAAGTTGGTCCCCACAATATTAGTAAACAAGGTTTTTATATCAACCTAAGCTTGTGCTACTTCAGTTGCAAGACATCAAGCGTTCTTAGATACTGTGATGTTATTGTGTAATAACATCACTGTCTCCACTGGACAGCAGCCAATCAGTTTCTTACATTTTTCCTTGCCATTGCACACACTGGGTTTGAGAACGGGTACAGATCACTTGGATGCTGGCTGGTGAAGGGAGAATTGAATGTCCCTATGACTGCTCTCCCTCCTCAGGGTGGGGGGGTGTAACAATCTGGGTTCAGAAAGACACATGGGTCTCTTGGGAGCTGGCTGGAGAAGGGAAAATTGAATGTCTTATGACTGGTCTCCTCCCTCACAGAGGTTGGTTAATAATCTGGGTTTGGGAAAAGACACGGGTAACTGGGGGACTGGCACGGAGGGAGAATTGACTGTTACTACGACTGTTCTCCCTCAGTGGGGAGGGGGGAATGAGCAAGCTAGGTTCAGGAACAGGCATGGGTTACTCAGGAGGTTGGCTTGGGAAGGGAGAATAGAGTGTCACCATGACTGTTCTCCTCCCTCAGTGAGGGAAAGGGCTAACAATCTGGGTTTGGGAACAGACAAGGGTCACTCTGGGATTGGAGGAGAAAGAGAGAAATGAGTGTTGAGATAACTGTTCTCATCCTTCACTGAGGTGGGTTAGCAATCTAGGTTTGGAAACAGACAGGGGTAACCTTGGGGTTAGCTGGAAATGGGACAATTGAGTGTCCCTCTGACTGCTGTGCTCCCTTGGGGAGGGGAGGTTAAAAATATGGGTTCGAGAATGGACACGGGTCACTTGGAGGATGGTCAGGAAATGCAGTATTGAGTGTCGCTACGACTGCAGTCCTTCCTCTGGGAGGGGTGGTTAACAATCAGGGTTCGAGAATAGACATGGGTCAATCGTGGGCTGGCAAAGGAAAGGAGTATTGAGTGTCTCTATGACTGATCCCATCCTTGAGGGGGGGGGGCTTACAATCTCAGTTCTGGAATGGACACAAGTCACTTGGGGTCTGGCAGGAGAAAAGAGAATTGAGTGCCCCTACGAGTGAAGTCCTCCCTCAGGGAGGAGGGTAAACAATCTGGGTTTGAAAATGGACACAGATTAATAGAGTTGGCCTGGGAAGGCACAATTGAGTATCCCTATGATTGCTCTTCTCCCTCAGTTAGGGGCGGGGTTAACAATCTGGATTCAAGAATGAGCATGAGTCGCACAGGTGATGGCTGGGGAAGGGAGAACTGACTGTCCCTATGTCTGCTCTCCTCCTGGGTGAGCCAGGTTAAAAATCTGGGTTTGAGAATAGACACAGGTCACTCAGGGCCTGGATGGGGAAGGCAGCATTTAGTGTCCCTATGACTGCTCTTCTCCATTGGAGAGGGGAGTTCACAATCTGGGTTTGAGAATGAACTTGGGCCATTGGGGGGGCTGGCCAAGGAAGGGACAATTGACTGTTACTATGACTGCTCTCTTACCACATGGGGGGGGACAATAATTGGGGTTCGGTAATAGACACGGGTCACTCCTGGGCTGGTGGCAGAAGGGAGAACTGAATTTTCCTCTGACTACCATCCTCCATCAGGGAGGGGGGTTAACAATGTGTTCGGGAACAGGCACAGATCACTCAGAGGCTGGTTGGGGAAGGGAAAATTGAGTGTACCTATGACTGCTGTCCTCTTTTGGGGAGGGAGGTTAACAATCTTGGATTGGGAATGGGCACAGGTCACTCAGGGGCTGGAGGGAGAAGGGAGAAGGAAGAATTGATTGTTCCTATTACTGCTATCATTCCTCTAGAAGGGGAGGTAAACAATCTGGGTTCAGGAATGGACATGAGTCACTCAGGGGCTGGCAGGGGAATGGAGAATTGAGTGTCCCTATGACAGTAGTCCTCCCTCTGGGAAGGGGTAACCAATCTTGGTTTGAAAATGGATATGGATCAGTAGGGGGCTGCATGGTAAAGGAAGAATTAAGTGACCCTACAATTGTTCTTCTCCCTCGAGGGGCGTTAGCAATCTGTATTCGAGAATGGACATGGGTCATTCAGAGACTGGGTGGGGAAGGTAGATTTGAGTTTCTCAATGACTGCTCTCCTCCAACGGGGACATGGGGTTAACAATCTTGGTTCAAGAACAGAAATGGGTGGCTTGAGGCCTGGTTACGAAGAGGGAATTGAGTGTTCTTATGACTGCTCTCCTCCCTCATGGAGAGGGGGTTAACAATCTCTTTTAAAGAATAGCACAGTAACTCAGCTGCTGGCTGGGAAAGAGAGAATTGAGTGTCCCTATGACAGCTCTCCTTCCTCATGAGTGTGGTTAACAATCTGGGTTTGGGGACAGACATAGGCCATTCAGGGGATAGCAAGGGAAGGGAGAATTGAGTGTTCCTATGACTGTTTCCTTCCTTGGGAAGGGGTTAACAATCTGGGTTTGGGAACAGACACGGGTGACTCATGGGCTGGGCATGGAAAAGAGAATTGAGTCTGCATTTGACTGCTCTCCTCCCTTGGGAAGGGGGATTAATCTGGGATCAGGACTGAAAATGGGTCATTTGGGGGTTGGTCAGTGAAAGGAGAATTGAGTATCTCTATGACTGCTCTCCTCCCTGAGGGAGGTGGAGTTAACAATCTGGGTTAGGGAACAGACACAGGTCATTCTGTATCTAGCTAGGGAAGGGAGAACTGAGTGTCCCTGGATTGCAGACAAGTGATGCTGCACCCAGAAAATGAGGTGGTGCAGGCAAGGAAGTACTACCCATGAATCAGCAGAGCAAAACAAAAGTACCTGCACTCAAGAGGAGTTAGTAAAAGAAATGCATAGCAGTCCAGTAGGTTACTGAAGTTATTTGTGGAGGCAAAGTTATGCCAATATGACCTTCACACTCTATCATTGGAGAGCCAACTACTAATGGTTCAGTATCCCAGCGCTTCACTCTTTGGAGTTTCCTCAGGGCACTATGACTTTCCTCTCCACTGGGGAAGGAGGTTAACGATCTGAGTTCAGGAACAGACAAGGGTCACTCAGAGTACGCCCAGGAAGGGAGAATTGATTGTCCCTGACTCCGCTACTCTGTCAGTGAGGGGGTTAACAATCTATGTTCTAGATTGGACACAGGCCACTCTGGAAATGGTGGGGGTTGGAAATATTGATTGTCCCTAAGGCTGCCCTCCTCCCTCAGGGATGGGTTTTAACAATCTGTGTTTAAGAAAGGACAAGGGTCTTTCACGTACTGGCTGGGGAAGGGAGAATTTACTGCCCCTTTGACTGCTTTGCTCCATCTTGGAGGGGGCTTAACAATCTAGGTTCAAGAATGGACACGATCATTCCAGGTTTCACCAAGGAAGGGCAAATTTAGTGTCCTAGGACTGCTCTCTCCTCATTAAGGAGTGGGGTTAACAATCTGGGTTTGGGAATGGGCAAGGGTCACTTGAAGGATGACCAGGGAAGAAACAACTACTCTCCTCCCTTGGGGAAGGTGTTAACACTCTGTGATTGAGAACTGACACAGGTCACTCACAGTTTGGCTGGAGAAGGGAGAACCAAGTGTCACTATGATGGCTCTTCTCCCTCAGGGACAGTGGTTAACAACCTGAGTTCAGGAACAGACTCTGGTCAATTGGGTGATGGTGGGGGAAAGGAAATTGAGTATCCCTATGTCTACACTCCTCCCGTGGGGAGGGAGGGTTAACAATCTGTTCAAGAACAGAGATGGGTCACTCGTGTGGCTGGCTGAGGAATGAAGAATTGAGTGTCCCAATGACTGTTCTAATCCCTCTGGATGGTGGCTTAACAGTCTGGGATCAGAAATGACAGGGGTCATTCAGGCACTGATGGGAGAAGAAGAAGAAGAAGAAGAATCAGCATTTATAAAGTGCTTTTCAGAGAAAGGAGAACTGATTGTCTCTATGACTACTCTCCTCCCTCAGGGAGGGGGGTTAACAATCTTGCTTCGGAAGAGACATGGGTCACTCGGTGGTGGGTGGGGAAGGCAGAATTCAGTGTCCCTGCGACTGCTCTACTCCCTCGTAGAGGGGGTTAACGTTCTGGTTTGGGAACAGTAACAGGTCAGTCAGGAGATGGCCGAAGGTGGGAGACAACTGAGTGTTCCTATGACTGATATCCACCCTCGGGGAAGTGGGCTTAAAAATCTTGAGAACAGACATGGGTCACTCAGAGACTGGCAGGGTAAGGGAGAATCGCATGTCCCTAGGTCTGCTTTCCTTCCTTGGGTAGGGGGGTAACAATCTTGATTTGGGAACAGACACGGGTCACTCAGGGGCTGTGCGGGGAAGGGAGAATTGAGTGTCCCTATCACTGCTCTTCTTCCTCAGAGATGGGAGATTAACAATCTGGGTTTGAGAATAGACACGGGTCTCTAGGGAGCTGGCAGCGAAAAGGGAGAATTGAGTGTCACTATGAATGGTCTCCTCTCTCTGGGATGAGGGGTTAACAATCTGGGTTCAGAAACTAACATGGGTCACTCAGGGACAACCTGGGGAAGAAGAACTGAGTGTTACTATGATTGGTCTCCTTCCTCAGGGAGAGGGATTAACAATCTAGGTTAAGAATGGGCACGGGTCTATCATGGGATGGGTTTGGAGTGAGAATTGAGTGTCCCTATGACTACTCTCCTCCCTCGGGGGATGGTGAGGGTTAACAATCTGGGTTCGAGAACAGACACTAGTCACTCCGTGGCTGACCGAGGAAGGGAGAATTGATTGTCCCTTTAACATAGTAAAATAGTAATTGATGGCAGATAAAGTCTGCTAGGCCAACCCAGTCTGCCTATATTCCCTGCCTGCATCAGTGACCGCTGACCCTACATGGTCATTCACTTTTGCCTCTCATTCTAACCTCTTTTGCTCCCTTATGCCTATCCCATGCATGTTTAAAACCCCCCACTCTGCTGGCTCCTGCTACTTCCTGGGGTAGATTATTAAATACATCCAGCACCCTCTCTGTGAAGAAAAACTTCCTCACATTCCCCTTTATCTTGCCCCTATAATTTCATATCATGCCCCTCATTCTTGTACAACTTCTGTAATGAAAGATGTCATCCACCAGCACCATGTTCAAGCCCGTAGGATACTTGAAAGATTCAGTCATATCTCCTCATTCCCACCTCTCTTTCAGTGTGCTGTACATATATTGAGGTCTTTTAATCACCTCATAAGTCTCCTGGTGCAAGATCTGCAGCATCTTAGTTGCCCTTCTCTGAACTGCTTCCACCCTTTCTATGCCCTTGTGAAGGTGCAGCCTCCAGAACTGTACACTGTACTCCAGATGAGGCCTCACCAGTGTTTTGTACAGTTGCAACACCCCCCCCTCTTCTGCTAGATATACCCTTACCTATGGTCCCCAACATACTACTGGCCCTCCCTACAGCTTTGTTACATTGTTTAGCCACCTTTATGTCATCTGAGATGATTATCCCTAAATCCCTTTCTTCCCTGGTGACCGTCAGCAACTCTCTCCACCATCCTCTAACTCTCTGCCAGGTTTCCGCACCCCAGGTGCATGGCTTTGCACTTATTTGTATTACATTTCAACTGCCACACCCTGGACCAGTCTTCCAGCTTTTCTAGGTCCTTCCTCATTCTCTCTTCCCCTTCTGGAGTGTCTACCATGTTGCAGAGCTTGTTTTCATCTGCAAATAGGCAGATGTTTCCCTCCAGCCCTTCAGCAGTGTCACCAATGAAAACATAGATACATAGATACATAGACAGTGTCAGCAGATAAGGGCCTATGGCCCACCCAGTCTGCCCATTTGAGCTTGTAAGTTCAGTCTGTTTTCCTAGAAGTCTGTTGCCCCTTACCCCTGACCTCTAGAATTCCTTTATGTCTATCCCATGCATTCTTAAATCCCGTGATTGTTTCAGCCCCCACCACTTCCTCTGGCAGGGTGTTCCACTTGTCCACCACCTGTTCTGTGAAGAAATTCTTTCTCATGTTTCCTCTGAATTGTCCTCCTCCAACTTCATCCCATGCCCTCTAGTCCTGGAACATCTTTTTCGCTTAAAATAGTGTTTTCCTGCACCCTGTTCCTCCCTGTAAGATACTTGTATGTCTCTATCATGTCCCTCTCTCCTCCTCTCCTCCAGGGAGTACATGTTCAGTTCCTTCAACCTGTCTTCATAGGACTTGTGATGCAATCCATGCACCATCTTTGTTGCCCTCCTCTGAACCTTCTCTACCCTGTCTATGTCCTTACATAGGTATGGTCTCCAGAACTGTACATTGTACTCCAGGTAGGGCCTCACTAGTGTCTTGTATAGCGGAATTATGACCTCCCTTTTCCTGCTGGTGATGTCCCTGCCTATATATCCCAGCATCCTATTTGCTTTACCTGCTGCCTTGTCACACTGTTTCCCTACCTTGAGGTCATCAGAGATGACAACCCCAAGATCCCTTTCCTGCTTGGTGCATGCTATATCCTCATCCCCCAACTGATATATTGTGCCAGGGGTTTTTGTGCCCATATGCATTATCTTGCACTTCTTTGCATTGAATTTCAACTGACAAACCCTTGACCATTCTTCAAGTTTCTGCAGGTCACTTATCATTCTGTCTACACCCTCTGGTGTGTCTACTCTGTTACAGAGCTTTGTGTCATCAGCGAACAGTGAAATTCTGCCATCTAGATCCTGCGCAATGTCACTGATGAAAATGTTGAATAGGACCGGTCCCAGCACTGATCCCTGTGGTACCCCACTGGTCATTCTTCCCTCTGTGGAGTGACAGCCATTTACCACCACCCTCTGTGTCCTGCCACCCAGCCAGTTACCTACCCACCACACTACTGTCCTGCCCACACTCATATTCCCCAGTTTGTGTAATAGTCTTCCATGTGGCACAGTGTCAAAGGCCTTGCTGAAGTCCAGATAGGCATTACATAGGCCTTGCACTAGGGCCGATTCTTGAGGCGCCCAACTGGATACCACCCTTTCCTTGGCATTGATCCCATTAACTACCACCCTTTGCTTTCTGTCCCTCAAGCAATTTCTAATGCAGTTCTCAATTTTGTGGCCTATCCCCAGGCTACCCAACTTGTTAACCAGCTTTATGCATGGAATTGTGCCAAAGGCCTTGCTGAGATCGAGGTATGTGACATCCATTGCTCCCTCTGGTCCACCTCCTTTGTCACCCAGTCAAGAAAATCTATCAGGTTTGTTTGACATGACCTTCCTCCTGTGAAATCATGCTGCTTGGATTCTGTGCTCCACTGGATTCCAAGTGTTCCACTATCCTTTCATTGAGCAGTACCTCCGTGATCTTGCCTACTACTTAGGTGAGACTGATTGGCCTATTGTTAAGTAACACAGGTGAACTCCTGCTCACAGAATGAGTGGGTGCTATCCCAGCAAGTGAATCTAGGAAAAGGCACACAATTGGGAAGCACTCTGCTATAAAAGAAAATCCCTGAGAGAACACGAAGTGCTGGGGTAGAGTGCTGTTGGTTCCTTTGCTCCACATGCAGATTTTCATTTGAGTATTTTGTTTCATGGCTCAGTTCCTCCCTATCATGTGCCCTTTCCTGGCCTATAGTTACCCACCTTTTCCCTGCTTCTTTGTGAAGAGGGACTACATGTGCCCAACTCCAGTCCTCTGGAACCACCCCTGATTGAAAAGTTTATTAAACAGGGCTGCCAGAGGTGCTACCAGCTCTTCCGAAATGCCTTTAGTACCCTAGGGTGTATACTATCTGGTCCCATTGCTTTGTTCACCCTTAATTTTGAGAGTTCCTCTATGACTCTTCGTTCTGTAAAAGGACTGGTGTTTACTTCCCTCCCCTCAACGTCTCTTTTGTGTACTAGTATTTTGGTGACAGTTTGCATCAAACTATTTGGTACAGTGAACTATTTACTGGTGGCTGAGGATTTGTCATTATAAGGCCTGCAGTTTAGTACAAGTTCCTGGAGGTTTGTTTAATTGATCCAGAACAGTGCCTCAGGTGGTGGAAACTGTCAGAGCACAGAATACCAGGTTGTATTGGATCAGGGGAGGCTACATCATAGGTATTGTCAGCCAATTGTCTTGGGTGGAGTCTTCCAGAACTGATCATGTTACTATAAGCTACAAGTGTTCAGCTGATTCAGACAGAAAGACCTATCTTCTTGAAGGTGGAAGCAAGCTTCTTAGAAACAACTGGGAGCTGTGAAGGAGAACTATATTGAACTGGCAATCTAGAGGAAAGCTCACTCTTGTTCAGATCTGAGGGAGGTATACTTTACTTTAAATGTTACACTTGATATTGCTTTGTGTTTGTTTGTTTGTTTGTTTGTTTTTTAAACAAGAAGCCATTTGCAATACTGCTTATGTACTTGTAGATTGGGAGTTTAACTTCAGATGGACTAAAATACTGCATGATTGGTTTTCCCTTGTGCATCTCTGGATTTTTGTCTACTAGTATTTTGGTGGCACTTTGCATCAAACTATTTTTTGGTATACTGAACTATTTACTGGTGGCTGAGGATTTGTCATTGTAAGGTCTGCTGTTTAGTGCAGGTTAGTGGAGGTTTGTGTATTGATCCAGGCAGTGCCTCAGGTGGTGGAAAATGGTTTTCTCTGATTGTCCTCAGAGCACAGAACACCAAGTTGTATTGGGTCAGGGGCGGCTTATCAAATAAGATCAACCTTTATTTGTAAAAAAGCGCCTTTCTCATAACCAAGGCACATGTACATATATAAGACAACATAATAAATAATCATGACAAATCAATTAAATTAATAAAATCCAACAATTTAAAACTCAATAAATTACAACAGCAACCTAAAAATTGGGGTATGCCAAACTAAATAAATAAGCTTTAAGTGCAGCTTTAAAACTCTGGATGGTCGGGCAATCTCACACCCGATGAGGTAGAGAATTATACAGGGTTGGGGCTGCAAAACCAAAAGACCGAGCCCCAGATGTCTTTAAATGGACCTTGGGAATCTCTAGCAATCCCTCATCAGTGGATCAGAGAGGGTGGTGGAGACAGTAAGGGTGAAGGAGATCTTGCAAGTAACTAGGTCCCTGATCATGTAGGGCTTTATAGGTCAGCAAACCGACCTTGAACGTGATCCATAACTGTACTGGCAGCCAGTGCAGTCCGCAGAGCCCAGGCATTATATGACTGGTCCTAGAAGTATCAGTAAAAAGCCTGGCTGCCACATTCTGCACTAGCTGCAAGCAGTGGATATCAACCCCCAGTAGCCCTAGGTAAAGGGCATTGCAGTAGTCAAAAAGGGAGGTAATGAAGGCGTGGACCAGCATTGGAAGATCATCAGGAGGAACCAGATGTTTCACCCAGGCGATATTCCTCAGATGATAAAAAGAGGTATAGAACAGCTGCTGACACCTGGGATTTAAGGCTCAGGCCATCATCAAAAATAATACCCAGGTTCTGCACCCAGTCTGAGGTAGTCAGCTGAACACCCCTGAGCCATAGTCCAGAGGGTAGTCCTGCCAACAAACCCACCTCATGATGATCTGGATCCACAACCAGCACCTCAGTTTTAACCTGGTTTAACCGTAGCCAGCTCACACTCATCCAATCCTGGATCTTGGCTAGACAGCTGTTAAGTACCAAGAGGAACACATCCTGACCGGGTACAAAGGACACGTACAGCTGACTATCATCTGCATAACAGTGAAAACTCAGACCGTACCACCTAATAATCTCTCCTATCAGCAGCATGTACACTGCAAACAACATGGGTGACAAAATGAAGCCCTGCTGCACCCAGCAGGATGGGAGAGAGGGGACAAGGAATAAATCCCAAACACCAGTCTCTGGATTCTACCCTCGAGGAAAGATCAAAACCACCTGAGGACCATACCAGACAGTTCACAGATGAACCACAGACACTCCAATAGCACACCATGGTCTACAGTGTCAAATGCTGCAGAAAACTCAAGGAGGACCAAGATGGAATGGGTCTTCTGATCTCCCACTATTACGAGATCATTTAGTACCCGGACAAGGGTCGTCTCGGTACTATGTCTTTTTCTAAATCCAGATGGAGAGAATCATAGACATTGCCACTGGTCAAATGATCATCTGGCTGCGATGCAACCACCTTTTCAATAACCTTAACCACAAAGAGTAGATTAGAGACAGGTCTATAGTTTGCCAGACAGTGCAGGTCAAGGGAGAGCTTTTTAAGGAGGGACCAAACAACTGCCTCCTTCACGGGATCTGGAAAGATCCCCCTCTCCAAGGAACTCCAGACTATCTCGCCTAGGACAGGGCCGATCTCATCCACGCATACTACCAGTCGGCATGTGGGGCCTGGATCCAAACTACAGCTGGTTGGTCACAGCGTCTGGACGACCATCATAATGTCAGCAATTACAGGTCAACAAAAGTCAGACCAGGTAAACTGGGTGCCTGACATCTACTGCTGACCACCGCAGCTCCCATTAGAGGGAGCCAGACAGATAACAGATCTGATTGTGGCAACCTTATCTGTGAAAAACCAAGCAAATTCATCATACCATTCTTGTGAAAAAGCTCCCACAGGCTGGAGACAGATTGGATTGCACAATCTGTCCATAGTCCAGAAGAGCTGAGCTAGTCAGTTTTGCACAGCAGCAATCTCCCTGGACAGGAATTCTGCCTTCTTACAGGTGACTGCTAATTGATAGACCCCATAATGGTTCATTAAGACCCGATTTCTGCCAGCTCCTCTCTAGCCTTCATCCCACTCTCCTCAAATCCTTCAAGGTCTCATCAAACCATGGAGACCTTGAGTGAAGAGTGAGGGGATGAACATGAACAGGAGCAATGGAATCCAGGGCTGCCACTGCTGCCATATTATAGGCAAGTACTAGATCCCCTGGATCCATGTATTCACTTGGTACAACTGATAGGTCCAGTGCCACCATTAGGCCATCTGGGGCAACACCCCTCAAAGGGTGGTACCAGTCCATCTCTGTAGGGGCAGGCCTACTGGGGGGGCCATGAAACTGAACCCAATGGTGTGATGTTCAGATCACCCGACTGGCTCCACCACCAAATCGGATATCTCCATCCCCAGGAGGAACACCAAGTCCAATGAAAGATCACCAATATGGGTTGAGGAGGTAACAACCTGTGTAAGGCCCAACAAACTCATTAGTTGGAGGAAGTCTTGACCAAATTGAGAAAGTTCATCTTCGACCCAGGCATTGAAATCCCCCAGGATCAGCCATCTGGGGGATCCCAATGCCAAGTCGACAATAAAGTCTGCGACTTCCTGCAGGAAAACTTTCCCATCTCCTGGTGGACGGTAGATGAGAAGAATCCTGCACCATACACCCTCACCCATGATATGAACATACAAACATATGATGTGCCAGCAGAAACAGACCACCCAGTCTATCTAAGTCTGCTAGAGTATGCAGCTAGCACCCCAGT
The DNA here is from genome assembly GCA_016271365.2 of Neoceratodus forsteri. Taxonomy (NCBI): domain Eukaryota; kingdom Metazoa; phylum Chordata; order Ceratodontiformes; family Ceratodontidae; genus Neoceratodus; species Neoceratodus forsteri. The sequence continues at coordinate 109,906,134 of CM057455.1, read as the reverse complement.
TTGCAGCTGCCCCACCCCTTCCCTTTGTCATCCCACTGCCACCCCCATCTCCCCACCCTCACTCTCCTCTGTTCCCTGTCCCATGTCATTTTGAAGCTGTTCACAGATTTACATGATACCACCCATTCTGGTAGTGCATTCCATTTTGCTACCACCCTCTCTGTGAAATAGTGCCTCCTCATTTCCTTCTTAAATCTTCCCCCCTCTATTCTTAGCACATGCCCCCTGGTGACCCTCCCCTCTTAACTTAAAGACCCCATCTGCCCCATCCTTATTGATTCCCCTCAGATACTTAAATGTTTCTTTCATGTCCCCTGTCCCTTCTATCCTTCAGGGTGTACATATTCAGGTCTCCCAGCCTGCTGTCATAGTCTCTCCCCTTCATTCCACATGTCATCTTTGTTGCTCTCTTCTGCACCATCTCCAGTAGCCTGATATCACGCTTTAGGTATGGCCTCCAAAACTACACACGATAGTCTAACTGTGGCCTTACCAGTGACTTGTAGAGGGGCAAGATCACCTCTCTTTGCCAGGATAAAAAAAAAAAACTCACTATGCACCCCAGCATTTTTTTCACTTTTGCAGCCACTCTCCTGCACTGGGCAGTGTTGTTCATGGTCCCTGTTATCATTACCCCAGGTCCTTCTCCTCCTCAGTGATCCCCAGCTTAACCCCCCCAGCCAGTATTCTCTTCTTGGGTTCTTCACCCCAAAGTGCATAACCATACACTTTTTTGCATTAAACCCCAGCTGCCACCTCTCTGACCACTCCTCTAGCATGCTTAGGTCCCCCTGCAGCTGCTTCCATCCATCCACTCCATCCACCACTGATCTGATTTTGGTGTTGTCAGCAAACAGACTTACCTTGCTCACCACCCTGTGTGCAATATCTGATATGAAGAGCCCAAACAATACTGGCCCCAACACAGAGCTCTGTGGAACCTCACTCTTCACCGGCCTTGGAGTTGAGAGTTCCCCTCTCACCACCACCCATTGCAGCCTCCCACTCAGCCAGCTTAGAATCCAGTTCATCATTTTTGCCCCATCCCTACACCAGTTAGCTTCCCCCCAAGCCACCCATGAGGCACAGAATCGAAGGCCTTGCTGAAGTCCAAGTAAAGAACATCCACCGCATGACCCTTATCCAGCTCACTTGTCACCCAGTCATAATATTGTATCAGGTTGGTTTGACAAGACTTCCCTGAAATGAACCCATGCTGTATCACATCCTGGAGGCCTTTGTCCTATAGGTACAGTACCAGTCTTTCCTTTAGTATTGTTTCCATGAGTTTGCACACTATGGAGGTGAGATTTACTGGGTGATAATTACCCAGTTCATCCCTTGGTCCACTCTTGTGTAATGGTATGTATTGTGTAATGTAGTTGGATACATTCAAAAGAGTTTGTGATCCCCACTGGAACTTCCAAAAGGTTCAGTTCTGATCTAAAACAAATGGCTACACCCCCGCCCCTATGATCTATCCTCTGCAGTGTATCACCGAGTACCCAGCTGAAATTGGTGAAGCCAACACTGGACTAGCATTCTCATCCAGCCAGGTCTTGGTGATGCAAGCCAGGTCAGATGATCCAACAAGATCTGCTATTAAATCAGTCTTGTTCTTAATAGACCTGGCATTGCATAACACTGCCCGAGTAGGATAAGTGACCAAGGAAGACCGCATTACTTGCCTGCAAACAGCAGAGCCCTTGGGTATGGGAACCAGGCAAGTAGGGAGGACCCCTTTCCTGGACCCATTTCACCCCAGGGTGCCTCCTTGCTCCTTCTACCCCAATCCACCAACTCCTTTCCATTCCCCCTCCAGACCCCACCCTTGCCCCCCTCCTCCCAATGGTCCCCAGAGTTTGGCACCACCTATACACATCTGGAGACAGTGGAGGACAAACAAAAGGATGGAGGTCCCTGAACCTGGAAGGGGAGTACTGCCTGACCATCCTTATACCTTCCCAGCACATATTCTCAGCATGCAGAACCACAAATATCAATTAAGCCCAATCCCCCAACCAAAACCCCAAAAATAAAATAGAAATAAATAATACAAATACTGTAGAAATGCCAAAAAAGGAAGTAGAGCCATGGAATTTTTCCTGCCCACACAGAACCAGTTTGCCCCTTTGAGGCAACTAGTAGATCAAATGGGAAACAAGACTAGTGACATAACAGCAGTGAATAAGAATACACAGGCTTACAACAGAGAACAACAAGGAGACAGAATATTAATGAATGATGTAATCTATGAGGATCGAACTATAGAAGGACACACACACAATGATGGAGTGGAGGACATGTGTAACCCCCCTGTTACCCGTGGTTACTAGAACCCTAGTTAGATCTAGTGGCAGGCAGGGACAGGCAGCTAGTGAAACTTCAGTTAAATGGCTTTCATTATGTCTTGCTCTGTTTTCAGTCTCTGCTGAGCTGGGGCTATGACATCATTTAGAATTCTGCAGCAGCATAAGCCACAATGGAATGTTGCAGTTGGGAGTTAGATAGAACGTTTGGGATATTCAAAGTCAGTCTAGAGTTGATCCTTGAAGTCAGCAGTATAGTTTTTGTTCGCAGTCTGAAGTAGGCTCAAGAGAGATAAGGATGTAGATCCTGTAGTACAGTGGAGGGAGGGGGTGCCCAGCAGGGGCAGGCCCCCCCGCTCTCAGCTCTGACTCAGAGCTACCTTGGGGTGTGAGCTTCCACCATAAGAGAAACACAAGGAACTAACTCCCAGGGGCAACCCCCAGGCCTGGGAAAAGGAAGAAGCTGCCTGAAGAAGAGTGCTGGGGCACTATAGTTTTTGTGGAATGAGATTCATTCAGAGTTTTGGATGCCTGCAACATGGAGGGTGATGAAGCTTTGATAAAAGGCCAGTGTCATTCACCAAAACAGTGAGTAAATAAGTCTCTGGGGCTGTGGGTCAGTCAGGATGCCAAGTCCAGGGCTTATGGAACAGTGAGATGTAATGACTGTTGCATGTGGGGGGTCTTCAAGGAAAAGACAGTTTCTGTATTACAAAGCCATGTATAGTCTGCACTATAGTAGCCAAGGAAGAGGCTTATGGAACAGTGAGATGTAATGACTGTTGTATGTGGGGGGTCTTCAAGGAAAAGACAGTTTCTGCATTACAAAGCCATGTATAGTCTGCACTATAGTAGCCAAGGAAGAGGCTTATGAAACAGTGAAATGTAATGACTGTTGTATGTGGGGGGTCTTCAGAGAAAGACAGTTACTGCATTACAAAGCCATGTACAGTCTGCACTACAGTAGCCAAGGATGTGTATGTGTAAACAAAGGAATGGCCTGGTACGGGTCTATGGAACAAAAGGTGGGAGACCCCCCCCACCTGGCATAACAGGGCTCACCTCTATGGATTCGCTTTGAAACACCAGTCACCTTTCTGTCAGGTATTGGCAAGTGCCTGAAGAGGGTGCCCAGACGTTGGGATGGAGTAGAGGGTTGTAGTGTGCCACTAGTTAAAGAGTCCATGACATATGGAAGTTTAGGATCCAAGAATGGATTGTGTCTGTGTCAGCACCTTATCTGCACTACAAGGAGTGTAGCCCCGTGGGGGTCCGTCTATGCTTTTCATTCAGTGTTGTTGAATAAACTTTAGAATCCCATCTCCTGGTATTGGACATTATGTTATTGCTTCTAGTCTCTGGATTACTTTGGGTGCCCCAGTGCAGAGTAGTCAAATCTAGACACCATGCCGAGTGACACCTTTCTCCCCAAATTTTCAACTTATAAAAATGGAGGCACCGTGTCATAGGACCCAGGCCCCTCAACCTGTTCACTAGCCATACAGGCAGGGGTAGTAGCCCACTCAGTTAGCGTCGACTGGGGGTTACATATGGATACACAGAATAAAACAAATATAAATGTAGACAGAAAAATATATACCTTGGGGGACTCAATTATTAGGTTTACAGAACATATCCTGACAAAAAACAACAAGGAAAATGTTATTAGTAGCTGTTTTCTGGGGGCAGGTGTCAGGGATATGTTGACCATTGTGGCAGACTTAATGGACAAAATAATAGAAGGATCAATAATAAATAATAATGCATATAGGTTCAAATGATATTAGGGGAAACAACTTGGAAGATATATTTAATGCAATACAAGTCTTACATGCTATGGTATGTGATGCAAAGTGCAAATTAATTATTTCTGAAATATAGCCAGTACCAAGAATGAATTGGGTCTTTAACAAAAAAATAGTTAAACTGAATAACTGGATTAGACAGTGGTGCCTGTTACATGACATCAAAAGTATCAAGGCATGGGAACTGTACAAGGGAGATGCCACATTGTTTAGTCATGATAGGTTACACCTAAATAGAAAAGGCAGTGATATGCTTGCTACAATGTCCATTGACACTATCCAGCAGACTTTAAATGGAAAGAGAAAGGCAACTGGGAAAAAACAAGTGGAATAGATAAAATAAATGTTACAGAAAGTAGAAACCAAGAAACTGGTTCAAGAAAGAAAGGTAACAGGGTCAGTACATTACAAACTGTTAAAATCATGTTGACAAATGCTAGAAGTTTAAGAAATAAAAACGCTGAGTTGGAATATAGTATGGCACATAATAATATACCCATTTGTGCAGTCACTGAAACCTAGTTCACAGAAGGGGACTGGGATACGAAGATAACAGGGTACAATAGTTTCAGAAGAGACTGCATGGAAAAGCGTGGAGGAGGAGGAATAATACTATGCTTGAAGGATGATTTCAAAGCTCATTAAACCTAACACAAAAAGAGTACTGAGGATACAAATGAATTAATATAGGTCAAAATTCAGTTACTCACACAACAACATGCCGAGGATATCAGCCTCCTAATCTACGCTTGGAAGATCACAATAATTTTATAGGTACGCTAGAACAGGAAAATATAGAAGGAGACTTTATATTAATGGGAGATTTCAATCTTCCCAATATTGTTTGGGAAAAGTTATCAGGTACAACAGGATTAGAGAATAGGTTTATTGACATGACTATACAGAAGAATCTAGAAGAACTGATCACGGATGGTACCGGGGGAAAAATGCCTTGGACTGGATAATCTGTAATTATGAGGAAAAAGTTAAAGATACAGTGATTGGGGGCCCGCTGGGAGATAGTGACCATAATAAAATAATTATAGAATTAAATACTGAAATCCCAAAAATCAGGGGCAAAACTCCCATCAGATGTTCAGATTATAGGCAAATTAGAAATTATATGAAAAACTGGAATTGACAGGAAGACCGAAAATGACTACGGTTAGAAGCAATCTGTAATACAATCAAAAATAAAATTGATTACTGTGTTAGTACCTGGGTTCCAGAAGTGCACAAATATAATAAAAAAAGGAAGAATCCTGGTGAGGTAGGGAAAATCAGCTAAGGCATCAATAAAGAAAAAACTAAAGGTTATATAAGAGATATAAACATACCCCAATAAAAGTTAACTGGCACAGGTACAAGGCAGCCTCAAATAAAAATAAAAGTATCATTAGACATTTAAAAGCAAGAGCTGAAAATAAAACGGTAACTACTGTAAAAGACAATAAAAAACATTTTTATAGTTATTTGGGTCTATGAGAAGTAATTAGAAAAGAAATGGGCCCCTGATAGTAGGCAACAATGTGATAAACAAAGAGCAGGACATAGCAAATGAACTCAATAAGTATTTCTTGTCAACATTTCAGCGAAAAGATATGTCAAATAGTAGGCAACCTAACATTACAAGAATAAACAATGATATAACATTTTCTATCAATGAAATTAAGAAAAAACTTAAAAAACATAAAACCGAACAGGTCTGTAGGACCAGCTAGCCTGAGTCCAAGGCTGCTGAGGGAACTAGTGGAAGAAATATTGGGACCAATTACAGAGCTATGCAATGCTTCAATTAGAGAAGGTAATACCTTAGAAGAATGGAGAGAAGCCAATATAACACCTATCTATAAGAAGAGAGATAAAAAGCAGGTTGGCAATTATAGACCGATAAGCTTGACCTCACTATTGGGAAAAGTTTTTTTTTAGTCTTTTGGTAACCAGGTAAGGCCCACTAGGCATAAGTGCCTGTTTTCAGGGGCAACCTGGGAACACTGGGTGGTTAAGTGACTTGCTCAGAGTCACACAGTATGCAAGTGGAGGTTGTGAGAATCAAACTCAGGTCTGGTCTGCTGGATGTATCAAGCTCGTTCACACCAAAATTTCACAACACTCTATCTGATCAATTTTGAACCACTAGTGGCCCAGATCAGACAAGATATTAAAAGGTGGGAGGCCCTGAACCTACCCCTATACTCGAGAATACAGTCAGTCTCGATGAATGTCCTCCGTAAATGCTTGTATCTATTTCAGTGCCTCCCAATAAAAATACATAAAAACCAATTCCAAGTCTGGCAAAAAATGATTATAAAATATATTTGGAACAAAAGGAGACCAAGAATCAAGACTGAAATAATGCAAACTAGAAAAAAATATAAGGGAAGGAATGTCCCTAATTTAGAAGATTATTTTTTAGCCACCCAACTAAGATGAGCCTTTTTATGGTCAGCAAAAGCATACACAGCCCGTTGGAGGGCAATTGAGGAAATTCTAACAGATGGGGTGCCTTTGGGGGCTAGAGCTATGCTACCAGGAGCCTTGAACAAAGATGGTAATACCCTTTTGATGTCAGTGAGAAACACCCTGGGGACCATGAGACGCCTCTGGACCAAGCACAGGTTAGGGGAGGAGACGTGGCCCTTAAGATGGTTCACATGGGACCGGCGTTCCTCCCGGCCAGTCAGGACCTCACCTTCAAGAGGTGGGGAAGAATGGGTCTATACTCCCTAAATCAATTCCTAGAAGGAAACATAGCCCTGGAGTTCAACCAGATTAAGGAAAAATTCTCCATACGACAGGCAGACTATTTCAGATACTTGCAAATAAGAACATACAGTATATCTATAACCTGCAAACCCTCTTCAAACAAACCAAACCCTCTGAAGGATTAATGAACATTATTATTGAAATAATGAACTCAGAACGAGTCACGGGTCAGGTCTCTGCCATATACAGGGCTTTAAGAGATAGGGGAAGGGGAAGAGCTACCCAGATCAAAAACAGACGGGAATTGGAGATGGGAGAGAAATTAAATGAAGAAGATTGGGACTTCGCCCTCACACAAACCTTTAAGACCACATGCTCCCCAATGTGGAGGGAGTTGGAGTGGAAAGTAAGAATGAGATTTTTTATTATACCAGTAGTCCAGTGTAAATGGGATAAGAAATGCTCTGGGAAATGCTGGAGGGGATGCAGGAGGGACAAGGTGGATTATTTGCATATATTTTGGGCATGTCCAGGTCTAACAAGCTTCTGGGCTGAAATTATCCAGAAACTAAAACAGTTATTTTCCATTGAGACCACCCTGGGCCCAGAAATCTGATATTGGGAGCGAAGCCGGAGGAAATAAAGGGGAATGACAGGGTCTGCATGTGGAATATTCTTCTGACATTGGCCCACAAAGCTATAACTAGGAGATGGCTTTCGCCATGTCCACCGACATATCAAGATTGGATATCCATTATAGGCGAAATCTGAGACATGGAGGAGGTCACTTATAGAATAAACCTGAGGACGCAAGGTTTTGTGAGATGATGGACCCCATGGCTGATGACACAGGGAGTGGAAATGGAGAGGAATGGGATGGAGGAAGGGATGGGGGGGAGGGATTCAGGGACACTAGGGTGACATTAAAGGATACTGAAAGTTGATATAAATAGACATCACTGTGTAAACTAAGGACAAATTATTGGAAATGAAAAGGATATTTGATGAAATACGACTATGTATTAAGATCTCTACCATGAAATGTATGTATTTTTGTAGTTATATGTGATGGAAATGCTTTTCTTTTTTCTATCTGTGCCTAAATATGCAATAAACTTGAATTTAAAAAAATGCTTGTTCACACCTCATTCCTCTAATCTCTAGGCTATACTGCCAGCCAGTTTTGGAAGGTTTATTAAATGATCGGATTATGGAACATATAAAATACAAAGGAAAATCTGACATAATACAGCATAGTTTTGTAAGGGGTAGATCCTGCCTTACAAATTTGTTATACTTCTATGAACCACTTAGCACTGCCTTCGACGCTGGCCTTCCTGTCTATATTTTATTTTTAGATTATACAAAAGCTTTCGATTCAGTATCTCACAGAATACTGCTGGAACAACAGGAAAAAATTCAACTACACCCAAATATTATTACATGGGTTGGCAGCTGGCTGCAGTATAGGAGGCAGAGGGTAGGATTTAGAGGTTGCTTTTCTGAGTGGGGAGAGGTGACAAGTGGGGTTCCTCAGGGCTCGTTCCTGGGTCCTGTGTTGTTCAATATTTTAGTCAGCAACATGCAATCAACAGATCAGGTTTGGATGTGCAAGTATGCTGACGATAGCAAGTTGGGGGCTATTGTATATAATGAGGCTGCAGCTGTGATCTTACAGGAGGAGTTGACTAAACTCGAACATTGGGCTACTCAAAATAAACTAACATTCAACAGTGAAAAATGTAGCGTGATGCATCTGGAGTATAAAAAATAAATACTTCACTTACAAATTGAACAACACCATTCTCCAGGTAACTGATAATGAAAGAGACCTAGGAATAACAGTTACAAGCACCTAGTCCTTTGACATATATACTAGGGCAACGATCAAAAAATGCCAAAAAACTATAGGATGTATCATCAGACATATTAAGAGTAGGGAACCAACTGTGATTATTCCATTATAATCTTCTTGGTGAGGCCACAACTGGAGTATTGTTCCCCCTTCTGCACACCACAAAGCATGGGTAGTAAAAAGATGGTAGAGAGAGTGCACAGAAGGATGGCAAGCAGTAGGAAAACCTCCCAAACCCAGGGAACACCAGGGCCGCCACTGCTGCCTCAGCGGTTGCCAGGAAAGAGGAGCTGTTGGACCATGGTGAGCTCAGGGAAGGTGAGGGTGATGGAATAGAAGTGCATTCCTCCTATTGTACCTCTCCACAATTAATACACCATTCTGGGGGAGCATGGCTTCTCCATGGAGGCACCCACAGTAGAGACCAAGGAAGTTGATGGGAACCTCCACAAGGGGAAACCCACAGGAGGGTGGCATGGTACACTACAGGGGAAGCCACCAAATGACCACTCTCTTTTCCTGAACCCAGATTGTTAACCCCCACTCAAGAAGCAGGATAGAAGTGGAGGAAATATACTAGATGGAAACAAAGAAGGAGGTTCTGCTACTGGGAAATTTCAACATGCCAGACATGGACTGAATCATCCCAATGGCAGCCTCAGCCTGGAGCAGGGAAGGAAGAAACTCCTGGTGGGGGACTCAGTTATTAGGGGGGGTAGAACTGGAGGAGGGAGGTGAGAGGGAGGTAAGGTGCCTACCTGGTGCCATGGCTTGGAGGGACAGGAATTGAATCCTCAGGATCACAACAGCAGCTTCATGAAACATGGAGCTGGATGTCATGGTCCAGCTAGGGACAAATGACCCAGCTGGAAATGGGATCAGAGCAGTGCAGGAGGAGTGTGTGGAGTTGGAGAGGTGCTTTAGACAAGCAGTATGCATGGTAATCTTCTTGGAGGTGCTGCCTGTCTATGGCATGGGTGAGGCTAGGGTACTCTGCGACATGGGATTCAATGACTGGTTTTGGCTTCATTGGGGACTGGAGATTCCACCTGGAGGGATACAGGCCTATACTGGCATGATGGTCTGCATCTGTCTGGGAGGAGAACCGGGCTCCTAAATGATAGGTGCAAATGCTTTATTGACAAGCTTTTAAACTAGTCAAGGGGGAGCACTGATAAGAAACAGGGAATTCCCAGCCTCCTCCCACAAAACAAGGTAGTTAGCAAGGTAAACACCAAGGTGGAGAATCGATAGGGAGCAGGACAGGGGTAAATGGAGAAAAAGGTAAAGGCAGTAAGGGCAGAGATGGGGCTAAAAGGGATAAGGCCATCAAATAATGGAGAGCGATGAGTACCAAGCCCATAGTCTGAGTAACAAGCTTCCTGAACTGGTGGCTTTAATGGAAGAGAGACACCTGGATATTGTGGCAGTCACAGAAACATGGTGCCCAGAGAACTATGACTGGGATATCAACATTCCAGGGTACACAATCTACAAGAAGGATAGGGAGGGTAAAAGAGGAGGAGTAGTAGCTCACTATGTAAGGGAAGGGAAGAAATCAATGGAACTAAAGGGTAAATGGGGAGGACAGGAGGCACTGGGGGTCACTTTGGAGACAGGAAATGGTACCACAATCTACACAGGGGTTGTATACAGACCCCCATCTCGGGGGAGGAAATGGACAAGGAAATGATAGAAGGCATCCTTATAATGAGAGAAAATGGGGAGATATTGTTGATGGAGGACCTCAATATGCCAGATGTTAACTGAAGCACCTTTGCTGCAACCATCCAAGAGCAGGGCCATTCTTGATGCCCTGCAGGGTCCTGTCTCAGACAGCTAGTGCAGGAACACATTTGGGAGGGAGCAGTCTTAGACCTGGTACTCTCAAATGGGGTTGGAGAGAGGATCACAGATTTAGAAATGGGTAGCCATCTGGGAACAAGCGACCCCCAAACAGTATGGTTCATGATAAACACAGCTGTAGAGTCAAGCCACACAACAATGAAGGTACTTTTCTTTCGTTTTTTTTAATTGTTTAACTAGGAGAACCAGGTACTGGACTTTAGGAGGTCTGACATTGGCAAAATGGAGGACTTTCTAAGGAATGCACTAGCAAATGGGCAGGAAGAAGGGGAGGAAGAAACATGGGGGAAAAATCAAAACTGCCATCACAGAGACAACAAGCCTTGTGTGAAGCAAATAAACAAAGCAAAACAAAACACAGTAAAAAAACACTATGGTTCTCAAAAGAGGTGTCAGGGAAGTTTAGAGAGAAAAATATAGCATTCAAGAAGTATAAGGAATCGCGGAAGTAGCAGGACAGAGAACTGTATCAGTTAAAGAAGAAGAAGGAAGCAGGGAAGGCAGTCAGAATTGTGAAGGGCCAAACCGAGGAAAAGATAGCCAACTCAGTTAAAAAAGGGGATACAATATTTTATTGGTACATCAGGGAGCAAAGGAAGACCAGGGGAGGGATAGTGAGGGTTAATAAAGGGAGGCGAGGTGGACAGAGGGTGATAGTGAAAAGGCAGATACTGAATGAATACTTCAGCTCAGTATTCACAAAAGAAAAAGGGGGAGGTACCAAAACCAAACAATAGAAGCACTCTGGACAGGGGGCTTGGTACCAGTCCAATCACAGAAGAAAGGTTCCTGAAAGAAATCTTAAAACTCAAGTTGCACAAAGCAATGGGGCCGGATGGGATTCACCCCAGAATTCTGAAAGAACTAAGGGAAGACCTAGTTACACCATTGACTATCCTTTTCAACAAATCATGGGAGGATGGTGTGGTACTTGAGGGCTGGAGGAGGGCAGAAGTGATTCCCTTTCACAAAAGTGGGGGCAAGGCAGAGGCAGGAAACTACAGACCTGTTAGTTTGAACTCAGTGGTAGAAAAAATGATGGAATCACTTCTGAAAGAAAGAATTGTTGAGTACCTAGGGGCCAGCAGGGCACAGGACCCAAGGCAACATGGATTCCCAGTGGGAAGGTCATGTCAGATTAATCTAATAGATTTCTTTGACTGGGTGACTAAAGTAGTAGACCAAGGAAGGGCTGTGGATATGGCCTACCTAGAATTTAGTAAGCATTTGACACAATCTCACACAAAAGATTAAAAATCAGGTTAGCCATTGTGGGAGTGGGTACCAGGGTGGTTGCCTGGGTAACAAAGTGGCTAGACAACAGGACATAGAGTGTAATAGTAAATGGAGTACACTTTGAAGAAAGAGTGGTTACTAGTGGGGTAACGCAGGGTTCGGCACTGGGACTGGTCCTCTTTAATGTCTTTATAGGAGACATTGCAGGGGGCTGGAAGGAAAAGTATGTCTCTTTGCAGACAACATAAAAATCTGCAATACGGCTGATGTACAAGCGGGGTGGAAAGGATGAGAAGGGACTTGGCAAGGTTGAAGAATTGTCAAAAGTATGGCAGCTTAGATTCAATGCAAATAAGTGCTAACTAATGTACCTGGGAAACAAAAACCCAGGGGAAGAGTACACATTGGGGGGGGGGTACTAACAACAACAAAAACGGAGAGGGAACTTGGGGTAGTTATATTAGATTACCTTAAGGTTAGCAAGCAATGTGAGAAGGCAGTTAGGAGCACTGGGGAGATACTGGGATGCATAGGGAGAGGCATCACCAGCAGAAAACAGGAAGTTGTTATCCCTCTGTACAGACTGTTGTGAGACCCCATCTGGAGTATTGCGTGCAGTTCTGGAGACCCCATCTCCACAAGGACATAAACAGGATGGAGGAGTCCAGAGGAGGCAACTAAAATGATGCAGGGTCTGCATCACAAGCCATGAAGAGAGACTAAAAAGCTTAATATGTATACCCTTGAGAATAGAGAGAGGAAGGACATGATAGAAACTTTCAAGTCACCTCGCGCCACGCCGACGACCCGTGTTCGGGAACGGACATGGGTCGCCAGGGGTCAGCAGGGGCAGGGTAGGATGAAGCATCTGGAGGACTGCTCTTTTTCCCTGAGGATGGGGGTATCTCAGCACCAATACCTGAGTGCCCTCTAGCGGAGGCTGGGGAGCAAGGTATACGGGCATGCACATGGGGGGGGTCGGGCGCAGACATCTCGAGGGGAGCACGCACAGGAGCGTGTGTGGGCTGCCTCTGCTGACATTATTGCATGCACCCAGCTCCTGAGGGAGTATAGAAAAAATCCCTGCCAAGCGTCTCCGTGATGCCCTCCTCGCCGCCTTCGATGTGCTCCCAGGCTGGGTCCCCAACCTGAACCGACGTTCGCAACACAGGTAAGTACCACGACCCGCCCTGGGTGGTAAGCCAGGGGGCATGGGGGAGTGCAGCTCATGTGGGTGCAGGAGGCGGCGTGGGACATGACCAGGGCTGAGGTTCGGTGCAAGGCTGGCCAAAAAGCATAGTAAAAAAAAGAAACTTTCAAGTACCTCAAGGGAATCAACAAAGCCCAAAAGGGTAACATCTTTCAGAAAAAGAGATGTACAAGAACTAGAGGGCACAATTTGAAGATAGAGGGGGGACAGCTTAGGTGCAACGTCAGGAAGCATTTTTTCATGGAGAGGATGGTGGACGCATGGAACCGCATTCCTGAGGAGGTCGTTGGGTCAAAAGAAGTTGGGGAATTCAAGAATGCATGGGACAGATATAAGGCAACTATAGTGGGGGGTAGGAGGAAGTAGGCTGTTAACTAGAATCTACAGCTTATCCAATAAGTAGGGAAATGGGCAGACTAGGTGGGCCAAGCAGTCCTTATCTGCTGTTAAAATCTGTTTCTATGTTTCTACTTGTGGTCTCTGCCCCTCCTCCTCTTCAGTGAATACTGAACAGAAGTATTCATTCAATACTGATGATTTTTCTAGGTCTCCATCCACACAGACCATTTCCTCCCCTCTGATCCTACAATTCCTCCCCTGGCTTTCCTCCTTTCCCTAATGTACCTATAGAAAGTCTTCTCTCCTTGCTTTATCATCTTTGCTAATCTTTCCTCTCTTAGCACCTGCACTCTCCTTTCCCCCACCAGCTACTAACTGACTCATGTCTGTTCTGATCTCAGGTTGTTAATCACCCTCCCCAAGGTAGGAGAGCTATCATAGTGGCTCTCGGTTCTCCCTTCCCAATCCAAACCATGAGTGACCTGTGTCTGTTCTCGATCAGAGGTTGCTAACCCCCTCCATGAGGGAGGAGAGCTGTCCTATGGACTCTCAGCTGTCCATTCTCGAGCCATCCTCCGAGTGACCCATGCCCATTTCCAAACCCAGGCTGTAAACCCCACTCCCTGAATGAGGAGAGCAGTCCAGGGGACACTAAAGTCTCCTTTCCTTGGTGAACCCTGCAGTGATCATGTCCCTTCTTGAACTGTTAAGCCCCCTCCAAGAGGGAGCAAAGCAGTCAAAGCAACAGTAAATGCTCCCTTCCCTAGCTAGCATGTGAATAATCCTTGTCCTTTCTTGAACACAGATTGTTAAACCCCATCCCTGAGAGAGGAGGACAGCCTTAGGGACACTCATTTCTCCCTTCCTGGGCCAACTTTGAGAGACCAGTGTCTGTTCCTAAACTCAGATTGTTAACCCCCCCTTACCCAATGGAGAAGAATAGTCTTAATGCCCTGAGGAAGCTCCAAAGAGTGAAGCACTGGGATACTGAACCATTAGTAATTGTCTCTCCAGTGATTGTGTGTGAAGGTCATATTGACATAACTTTGCTTACACAAATAACTTCAGTAACCTACTGGACTGCTGTGCATTTGTTTTACCAACTCCTCTTCAGTGCAGGTACTTTTGTTTTGCTCTGTTGATTTATGGGTAGCACTCCCTTGCCTGCATCACCTTATTTTCTGGGCTCAGTATCACTTGTCTGCATTCCAGGGACACTTAGTTCTCCCTTCCCTAGCTGGCCCCAGAATGACCTGTGTCTGTTCCCTAGCCCGGATTGTTAACCCTACCCCCCGAGAGAGGAGAGCAGTCATGGAGACACTCAATTCTCTTTTCTCTGGCCAACCCCCAAGCGATCTGTTTTCAGTCCTGATCCCAGATTACTCCCCCTCCCCAAGGGAGGGGAACAGTCAAATGCAGACTCAATTCTCCTTCCTGCCCAGCCCCTGAGTCACCGTGTTTGTTCCCAAACCCAAATTGTTAACCCTTCACAAGGGAGGAAGCAGTCATAGATCACTCAATTCTCCCTTCCCTTGCTATCTGCTGAATGGCCCATGTATGTCCCCGAACCCAGATTGTTAACCACACTCCCCAGGGAGGAGATTGTCATCGGGACACTCAGTTCTCTCTCTCCCCAGCCAGCACATGAGTGACCGTGTCGTTCTTTAGCAGTGATTGTTAACTCCTCTCTATAAGGGAGGAGTGCAGTCATAAGGACACTCAGTTCTCCCTTTGTAGCCAGGTCTTGAGTTGCCCATTTCTGTTCTTGAACCAAGATTGTTAACCCCCCTTCCTGAGTGAGGACAGCAGTAATAGGTACACTGAATGTTTCCTCCCCAGCCAGCCCCTGAGTAACCCGTGCCCATTATCAATCCCAGATTGTTATCCATCCCCTTCCCTAGGGAGGAGTGCAGTCATAGGGACACTTAATTCTCCATTCTCTGGCCATCCCCTGAGTGACCCATGTCTGTTCTTGAACACATTGTTAACCCCTCTTCTTGAAGAAGGAGGAGGGTAGTCAGAGGGAAATTCAGTTCTTCTTTCCACCACCAGCCGCAAAGTGACTCATGTCTGTTACCCAACCCAGATTGTTAACCCCCCTCCATATGGGAAGATAGGAGTCATAGTAACAGTCAGTTCTCCCTTCTTTGGCCAGCCTCCAAGTGGCCCAAGTTCATTCTCGAACTCAGATTGTTACCTCCTGTCTCTGAGGGAGGAGAGCAGTCACAGGAGCACTCAATGCTGCCTTCCCCAGCCAGTCCCTGATTGACTTGTGTCTGTTCTCAAACTCAGATTTTTATCCTGGTTCCCCAAGGAAGAGAGCAGTCATCCCTTCCCCAGCTATCACCTGTGTGACCTGTGCCCATTCTTGAACCCAGATTTTTAACCTCCATAAACTAAGGGAGAAGAGCAATCATAGGGACACTCAATTCTCCCTTCCCAGGCCAGCCGCTATTGATCCGTGTTCATTTTCAAACACAGATTCCTTACCCCCCTCCCTGAGGGAGGACTTCACTCATAAGGACACTCAGTTCTCTCTTCTCCTGCCAGGCCCTGAGTGACTCATGTCTATTCCAGAACCCAGATTGTTAACCTCACCTTCCAAGGATGGGAGCAGTCATAGAGACTCTCAATACTCCTTTCCCTTGCCAACCCTCGAGTGCCCCATGTCTGTGGCTGGTGGGGGAAGGGAGAATTGAGTTTCCCTATGACAGCTCTCTTCCATCAGGAGGGTGGTTAACAATCTGGGTTAGAAAACAGACACTGGTGCATCAAGTGTTGGTGGAAGTGAGAGTGGAGTGCCCCATGACTGCTTTCCTCCCTCAGGGATTGGGGAGTAACAATCTGGGTTTGGGAACAGACACAGGTCACTCAAGTGATGGTCGGGGAAGGGAGAACTGATTGTCACTAAGACTGCTCTCCTCCCTTGTGGAGGGGGGATTAACAATCTGGGTTCAGGAACAGACATGGTTCACTTGGTGGCTGGCTGAGAAGGGAGAATTTAGTGTCCCTATGACTTATGTCCACCCTCCAGGAGGGGTGGGGTTAACAATCTGTTTTCAGGAATTGGCACGAGTCAATCAGGGGATAGTGGGGAGAGGGACACTTGAATGTCCCTATGACTGACCTCCTCTCTCGAGGAGGGTGGGCTAACAAATGGAGTTAGAAAATATACACGCCTCATTCGGGGTTGGCTGAGGAAGGGAGAATTGAGTGTCCCTATGACTGCTGTTCTCCCTGGGGAAGTGAGGATTAATAATCTGGGTTCAGAAATAGATATGGGTAACTCAGGAGATGGAGAGGGAAGGGAGAATTGAGTGTCACTATGACTGCTCTGCTCCCTTGGGGAGGGTAAAAATCTGTGTTCAGGAATGGACATGGATCACTTGTGGGATAGCTATGGAAGGAAGTGTTGCGTGTCCCTACTACTGCATCTTTTCCTTGGGGAGGGGATTAACTACCTGGGTTTGGGAATGGGCACGGGTTACTTGGCAGATGATGGTGGAAAGGAGAATTGAGTGTCACAGTGATTCCTCTTTTTTTGGGGGGGGATTACAATACCTTACAAATATCTGGAACTCCCTCCCACTAGAAATTCCCTCTGCTCAGTCCAGTCACCCCTTATTGTTCCTCCTCCACAAACACACTGCCCATTCTTGCAATTGAGATTAACCTCTTCCCCACCTTGCTTTACCCTCACTTCGTACCAAGCCCAGCCATTCATACAAATCTCCCCAGTTTACTAATTCCCTGTCCTCATTGTGGGGCCCCTCATCAGGAGGGGAAAAGACCATTGGCCTCCAGTATCTCACAGTCCACTCTGTCTTTGCCCCTAATCTATGCACCCCTCTACTACTCTTTTTCATTTTTATTCTTGCCTCCCTGATCTCCATTTCAGATCCCCTTGTGGGGTCCTTAGCATCCCAATGGGGCGAAGGACCTTTGCAGGCCTCCTCCCTTATTCCCATCCTCCTCACTCCCTTGCCTAACCTCTTTCACACCTTGTAATGGCCATAAGTCCTTTTATGGTAAACCCAACACTTAACGTATAAGGGTTAAGTTATGTATTACATCCCTTGCACATTTCCTATGTGCATGTCCAGTTTCTCTGGCAATAGCCTTTCTTGTGACTTAGCTAGTCCTGCTTATGTTCTAGAAATGTTGTCTGTGTAAGTTGTAATTGGTAACTACTTATCTTGCTCTCTGTAAAATTTTAAGTGCCTGTCTGTTTGCAGCTCGCTGTACTCACTCAACAACTGTATCATTCCTTAATCTTAATCTTATCATATGTGGTGGCATATTTTGCATACCCCCCATCAATTGGTTCATTGGACTGTTATGTATCACATTGTATTCTATGTATTTTACTTTCAGAATATTATGTATCTCTGCTCCATCCTGTATCCCCCTCCCTGCAGGATACATCTGGAAATGAGCTGTTCACAGCTCATGATGTCTTTCCTGGTGAAACTCTTTCAAATAAATAAATCTCACCCCCCTCCTTAAGGGTCATTCCAATCTTTTCCTTTGGCATGGGCCCACTAGCCTCCCTGGTGAAGACAGATCAGCAGCACTCATTAAGTGTCTCTGCTTATTCCACAACCTTCTCCTCCCACCTTCCCTTCCTCTTGATCCTAACTATCCCATCCCTTCTATTTTTTTTCTCCTTAACATAGCAGAAGAAGTCCTCTTCCCCTTTCTTTAATCCCATGAGCCAATCTTAGTTCTTTCTCAGCCTTTGCTACCTGGACCTCCTTGCCTGCCACTCTAAATTTCTCAGTGCAAATCTCCCTGTCTTCTTCCCTTGCAGTATGTTTGTATATAAGGAAGGTGTCCCTCTTATCCTTTTCCTTTTCTGACACCTTGCCTTCTTCTGCCTTCTTAAAAGAGGTTGCCCTTTGATACTTACTGTAGTGAGCCATCACAGCTAGTTTGTCCTCACGAGCCTTGGACCTCCCCCAACACTTTTCCAAACTCCATCCTGCAGCCTTCATCAATCTTAGCTCATCATCAAACCATGACTAGCCAAGATGCGAAAGAGGGGATGGACATGGAATGGACCCAACAAGTCAAAGTACATGGTGACTGCTGAATTATAGGCCTCCATCACTTTCCCTGTATCTACAGCACCAACCACAAATATACCTGAAGTGTCAAGCACAGCCAATAGATCCTCTTGGTTCAACCCTCTCAAATGGTGGTATCTAACAACCTCCACAGGGGGAAGGCTACCGAGGGGGTGCCCTGAACTTGAAACTAATGGCACATTGATCCCACCAACTGATTGGGTTAATTCTGAGGTTCTCAACCTCAAGCTCCAAGTGGACCACTAGGTCCAGCATGTGTCTGTATTGATGATTACCAGCTGCAACTGCTTGTGCTAGGCCCAGAGCTAACCTGCTCTGCAGGAACTCCTGTCTAAAATGTGATAGGTATTCATTGACACATGCTTTGAAAATCAGTGAGGATAATACACCTCAGAGACTCAAACAGCTGGTTGGTGATGAACTCCACAATCTCCCACAGAAAGTCCCCCTGACTGGTGCTGGTCTTTCCTTTGCAAACTCCATATATGGTGAATGCAATTGAATTGTTGGTCAATGTTATGTTTTATTAAAGTTATGCTGAAGGCATCACCTGCTCTTTAACATATTTCCTCCTCCTATCCCCAAATGCCAAGTATTGTGCCTATTAAAAAACTGTTTCACAATGTTATGTGATGTTGCATCACATATTGTTGTGTGCAGCATTACAAAGATGTAACACATCTGGTGTCAACACTGACAACATTCCCCAGAAGGCCAGAATTCATAAAATGTTTCCCAGAAAATGTTACAGTAAATTCAGACTTAAATCAGGTACCCGACATGCTGTTATATGTTGAATCCCCTCCACCTGGACCAAAACATGTGTTTTGGCCCACTGTTTACCAATGGTTCAAGGCAAAATTGTGGTGTTGCCACTGCCTAACATGGCCCCGAAGTCCAGAAATGTTTCCCAAAAAAATGTTACAGTACATTCAGACAGAAATCAGGTGTCATACATTTATTTATTTATTTAGCTTGTTTTTATCAGGTAAGCACGCTAGACAGTCAAGTGCCTATTTTCAGGTGCGACCCGGGAGAATTACAAAGGTACAGGCAATAGCAATTCAGAGACAGGGTAACAGCAAACAACAAGGTACAGTCAGGTGCAGGCAGAGAACTCAGGCAATAACCCTTACAGGACAAGGTGGCAGCAATCAACAAGGTACAGACAGGTATAGGCAAGCAGCTACAGTCAGGTACAGGCAGAAAACAAATATAATGCAAAATAGTGTTACCGGATGGCAACCGCACGAGGCAGTCGAGGAAGCAAACAAAGATCAACAGGACATTTTTTAAAGTGTCCGTTACAGACATATGCACACGCACCAACAAAAATGGGCACAGGCACACCATGGAGGGTAGGACAGCTAAGAGCAAAGGTAGACAGAAGCGTGTTTTAAGTAGCCCCAGAGGGAGAACCTGAAGGAGCTGGGGGAGGGGGCAGCTCTTACATGAGCAGGGAGGAGTTTCCAGGCTCTGAGGGCAAGGGCCATGAAGGCACAATCCCCTGTGAGGGAGTGAGTTTTAAAGACCATGAGAGCCTGAGAGTCACTAGACCTCAGCTGATAGCCAGAGGGGGCAGGCTGGAGCAGATCGGCAAGTGCCGGAGGAGTGGACGAGTGGATGATGTCTGTAAAGTTGCCCATAACTGGATCAATGATTACTAGGGGAGAGCCACCCCAGCCTGGAGTAGAGCTGGCAATGATGGGTGAGACGGGGAGCTGATAGGGCGAAGCGACACACGTTCTTGTACGCAGTGTCCCATTTCGTGAGCCAGGATTTTGGGGCGTGAATGAGGCGAGCCCGTAGCAGGGTATTGGGAGAAAAACCCCTGTAGTTACATGGTTCACATCTACCATCAGGACCAAAATATGCAGTTTTCTGCACCAAAATATGTAGTTTTCTGCACCATTTCAAATGGTTTTTAGGCCTAACTGTGGTGGTGCCACTGCCTGACATGCCACACAAGTTCAGAACTGTTTCCCAAACAAATGTTACAGTACATTCAGACATAAATCCGGGGTCAGACATGCAGTTACATGGTTCACATCCACCACTAGGACCCAAATCTACTGTTTTCTGCACCATTTCAAATGGTTTTCAGGCCTAACCGTGGTAGTGCTACTGCCTAACATGCCCCCATATATATTAGGGTCAGGTAGTAAACACCAGTGGTGTAACAGGGAGTAAAAAATTAATAGGGTAAGCAAATTAAATAGAAAATCCCTCCCGCACAAAGTCGAGCAAGTCATCCTTGGTGATCTTAATGTTAAGTGGCTTCCTTCCGCCACCTCCCAAACCAGGCACTTCTTCGCTGCCCTGGATATATCCCAACTAGTCTCACAGCCCACCAGGTTCAACTGATCCAGTGGAACCAACACCCTCCTAGACGTTATCTTATCAAACCGTCCCTTTAAAATGCGGGACATCACTGTCCTCACTGACTCACTTAGTGGTCACTCCCCAGTCATCTGTACCTGGTCATCCTCCTCGCCAAAACCAGTGTCCCAGGCTACACTGCGCCGGTGGCTAGGCCCTGGTGGCCTAAAAAAGTTGAAACAGCACCTACTCCAGCTTGACTGGTCCCCTATCCAACATGCCCCAGATGTTGACTCAGCTCTTGACTTCTTCACAAGAGCCTTCTACAAGGCCTGTGACCTCTTCGCCCCCCCCACCAGGATCCGTACAAAGAAACACAACACCCCGTGGATCACCCCTTGCCTCATCCAGAAACTTAAGAATAGTGATAATCTCTGGTGAATCGCTGCAGATTCAGGCAATCCATCTGACAGACAAGCTTACAATGCAGAGCACAATGAGTGCACCTGGCAGGGGTTATTTGGCGGATGGTGGTGGAAAGGAGAATTGAGTGTCACTGTGACTCCTCTTTTTTCTTGTGGGGGGGTTACAATACCCTACAAGTATCTGGAACTCCCTTCCACTATAAATTCCCTCTGCTCACTCCAGTCACTCCTTATTGTTCCTCCTCTACAAACACACTGCCCATTCTTTCAATTGAAATTAACCTCTTCCCCACCTTGCTACTACCCTCACTTCATACCAAGCCCAGCCATTCTTACCAATCTCCCCAGTTTACTAATTCCCTGTCCTTATTGTGGGGTCCTCATCAGGAAGGAATAAGGCCATTGGCCTCCGGTATCACACAGTCCACTCTGGCTTTGCCCCTAATCAGTGCACCCCTCTACTACTCTTCCATTTTTATTCTTGCCTCCCTGATCTCCATTTCAGATCCCCTTGTGGGGTTCTTAGCATCACGATGGGGAGAAGGATCTTTGCAGGCCCCTCCTCCCCTTATTCCCATCCCTCCTCACTCCCTTGCCTAACCTCTTTCACACCCTTGTAATGGCTGTAAGTCCTTTTAAGGTAAACCCAACACTTAACGTATAAGGGTTAAGTCATGCATTTCATCCCCTTGCACATTTCCTATGTGCAAGTCCAGTTTCTCTGGCAATAGCCTTTCTTGTTACTTAGCTAGTCCTGCTTATGTTCCAGAAATGTGTCTTTGTAAGTTGTCATTGGTAACTACTTATCTTGCTCTCTGTGAGAATTTTAAGTGCCTGTCTGTTTGCAACTACGCTGTAGTCATTCAACAACTGTATTGTTCCTTAATCTTAATCTTATCATATGTAGTGGCATCTTTTTTCATGCCCTCCCCCAATCAATTGGTTCATTGGACTGTTATGTATCACATTGTATTCTATTATATGGCCTGGATATTCAAAAGGGTTGCGCCATGCGCAACAGGGTTGCGCATGCGCAAGTCCAAAATGCGCCATTCTGCGATATCTCAGCAGGAGGCAGTTACGCCACTGGCATCAGGTTAGCGCAGAGAGCAATGCAAATGAATGCATGCTCAACAGGAGGGAGGATCCATGCATAACCTGGCGCAACCCGATATTCAGTCGTGTTGTGCAGAGTTGTGCATGCAACCCCAACCTGCGCCTGCACAACCTTGAGCCCCAAAAAAGGCTAGTTGAGGGCCACCCAGGTGAGTTGCTGCATTGCGGGCGCGAACACAGCAGCTGCCACCCTGGCTGGCCCCCAACTCTTCCCTGTACCCCCACCAGCCCGATCGCGGGCATGGTGTACCACGACTCCGCCCCCGCCCCACACATCTCCCACAGCCCGGTCGCGGGCAGTACAGGTACATGTAACACCCCCATATCCCGAAGCCCGTCGCGGGCATAGCGTGTATGAACCCCCAGTGCCCGATCGTGGGCAGAATGTAGCCCAACCCAAATAATCTCCTGGTGGTCCAGTGGACCGTAAAGCCGTCACGGGCAGAATCATCCAGAAACCCCCAAATATCTCCTGGTGGTCAGTGGACCGTAAAGCCTGATTATGGGCAGAATCATCACAAACCCCCAAACATCTCCTGGTGTCTAGTGTCCCCCCCCCACACAGGCCCCTCACCCAGCCCCCCGGCGGCGGGCGACAGCATCCACCCGCCTGCCCCGCCGCCCGTGACTGACTGTCAGTGGGGCTGCACGCCCATTGGTGCAGAGCTACAGGCAATGGGCTTGCAGCCCGCCACCATACATGACAGTCTAGAGTTGGCGGCACGGGCTTGCAGCTCATACCATACATGATAGTCCAGATTTGTGAACATGTTCACAAATCTGGACTCTTACAGTCGGGCGTGCCCATTGGCTGTAGCTCTGCACCACTGGCTGCAGCTCCACCGACAGTCAGTCAGTGGCGGCAAGGGCAGGCGGGTGGATGCTGTCACCCGCCGCCGCGGGGAGCGGTGGAAGGGCTTCGGGTGGGGGACACAGACACCGGAGATGTTTGGGGGTTGTGATGATTCTGCCCACATCAGGCTTTACGGTCCACTGGACCACCAGGGAGATATTTGGGTTGGGGTTACATTCTGCCCGCGATCAAGTACTGGGGGGTTCATACACGTTATGCGCCCGCATCAGGCTTCGGGTAAGTGTAAAAGTTACATGTGGCCTGCAATGCCTGCGAATCGGGCGTTGCATTAGGTGCCGTCTCATCGCTGCTGCCTGGCAGGGTGGCCAGCTTAAGTCCTCGTAGATCGGCGCACCTACATGCAAAAATGGCATGCAAATGGGGCATAAATAGATGCAAATGGCCCCCTGCACCTTGCATAAATTATGGCCCCATTTGCATGTCACCTTTTGAATATCGGAAATTTGCGATGGCGCATGGTACTTGCGCCACCGCAAGTTTAATGCTCATCTTGGCAACTTGTGGTGGCGCAAGTTCCACTGCGCCATGAGCAAGTGCTGTGGCTGGGGCGTGATATTCAAAGGAGTTGCGCAATAGCGCAACTCCTTTGAATATCACCCCGGCCACACCCCTGCGCAACTATTTTGAGCAGCGCTAGGGCTTGCGCCTCAGAATGGCGCAGTTTGAATATCCAGGCCTATGTATTTTACTTTCAGAATATTATGTATCTGTGCTCCATTCTGTATCCCTCTCCCCCAGGATGCATCTGGAAATGAGCTGTTCACAGCTCATGATGTCTTTCCTGGTGAAACTCTTTCAAATAAATAAATAAATTCCCCCCCTCAAGGGGCATCCCAATCTTTTCCTTTGGCATGGGCCCACTAGCCTCCCTGGTGAAGACAGAGCAGAAGCACTCATTAAGTGTCTCTGCTTATTCCACAACCTTCTCCACCCACCTTCCCTTCCTCTTGATCCTAACTATCCCATCCCTTCTATTTGTTTTCTCATTAACGTAGCAGAAGAAGTCCTCTTGCCCTTTTTTTTTAATCCCCTGAGCCAATCTTAGTTCTTTCTCAGCCTTGGCTACCTGGACCTCCCTGTCTGCCACTCTAAATTTCTCATTGCAAATCTCTCTGTCTTCTTCCCTTGCAGTATGTTTGTACATTAGGAAGGTGGCCCTCTTATCCTTTTCCTTTTCTGACACCTTGCCTTCTTCTGCCTTCTTACAAGACATTGCCCTTTGATACTTACTGTAGTGAGCCATCACAGCTAGTTTGTCCTCACAAGACTTGGACTTCCCCCAACATTTTTCCAAACTCTATCTTGCAGCCTTCATCAATCTTAGCTCATCTTCAAACCATGACTAGCCAAGATGCGAAAGCGGGGATGGACATGAAATGGACCCAACAAGTCAAAATACATGGTGACTGCCGAATTATAGGCCTCCATCACTTCCCCTTTATCTACATCACCAACCACCAATATACCTGAGGTGTCAAGCACAGCCAGTAGATCCTCTGGGTTCAACCCTCTCAAAGGGTGGTATCTAATAACCTCCACAGGGGGAGGGCTACAGAGGGGGTGCCCTGAACTTGAAACTGATGGCACAATGATCCCACCAACTGATTGAGTTATTTCTGAGGTTATCAACCTCAAGCTCCAGGTGGACCACTAGGTCCAGCATGTGTCTGTATTGATGGTTACTAGCAGCAACTGCTTGTGCTAGGCCCAGAGCTAACCTGCTCTGCAGGAACTCCTGTCTAAAATGTGATAGTTCATCACTGACCCATGCTTTGAAAATCACTGAGGATAATACACCTCAGTGACTCAAACAGCTGGTTGGTGATGAACTCCACAATCTCCCACAGAAAGTTCCCCTCCTGCCCTGGTGGTTGATAGATGCGGAAGACCCTGCACCCAGCACCTGGACAACCATGGACAGATATTTAATTGAAGGTTGAGGTGTTCCCGACGGGGTGCACCACCAGTCTCAGGTCAGATCTAAAGAAGATGGCAACTCTTCACCCCATGGTCCTTTCCTCGGCAGTGCACTACAGACTAGCCATCCAGTACCACCTCCTCCAAATCTGGACCAGCGTCATCGCCAAGACAGGTCTCCCTAGAGTACGCCAGGTTGACCGAGGAATTAAGTGGTAGACATCTGGTGGCAGCAAGATGTCTGCCACTGATGGGGTCCTCATTTGACCATAAATGTCCTCAGTAGAGTGCCTGGATGTGGTGATGCCCTGTCACTGTAGCAGGCACTGTAGGATGTGTTGCCTGTTTAACTTGTGTGTTCACAACTGTGTGGTGAATCACTGTGTGTTATGCTGCAAATAAATCCTCAGAAATCCTGGAACTATATAAACAGGGGGACAGCATGTCAGATCTGCACCCTTGTATGCCACACCCACAATGTAACAGCACCCTGTGAGAACAAGGGTGGGGGTTAGTGCCAGTACCTGAGTCAGGGCTGTCATCGACATAGTTGGAGGGGGATTGTTACATGGCCTAGAATAGTGGTACGGGCAAGGTGTACATGTCTGTCTATCAGTACAGTGTGTGCCCCCTCCCATTGGTGGCATGAACCCTGGCCTGGGCCATATTATTCCAAAGCAAACATGGATCCACTTATCTGTGATGGCTCCATGATTCTTCACAGATTTACATAATCATCCACGTATGCATGGTCCTCCAGCTATATGCCATCCTGCAGGCACATGTGCAAGCAGGCCCTTCTGGCTGCCACCACATTTCTACATGAAATTACAAATGTCATCACTGACATGGTGCTGAAATTGCTTAGATGGTTTATTCCAGTGGCTGGGCAACAGGAGTCAGAGGGTAGTGATAAATGGCATCCACTCTGGAGTAGGTAAAGTGACCAGTGGGGCACAATATGGATATGTATTAGGGCCAGTCCTTTTCAAAATCTTTATTAGTGACATTGGGGAACAGCTGGAACTGAAAGTATGCCTGTTTGCAGATGTGAAATTGGAAAATTTCACCTAGTGAAATATTTTGCATAATTTTCACATTACACAAAATTTTTCACCAAGGCGAAAGGTAATTTCACCTCTGATTTCGCTTTCACGTCGTGAAATTTTGCCCAGTTTTGCTGATTTCGCTTTCGCGCAAGGCAAACTTTCACCAAATTATGCTGAATTTCTCCAATGTTTTCAATTTCACCAGTGAAATTGCAGTGCATTGTGGGTAAATAGCTGAAATATCATGTGCAGGCTGTTTCCTGCACAGTGTATTGTCTGTTGAGTGGGAGAGCAGTTCAGTGTGGTGCATCACAGCCAATAAACCCTTCAAAAACCTCTTTACTTATGATGTTTGGGTTAATTGCTCCCAAAATCTAAAATTAGTTCCTAGTGCTGCTAGTAAACATTTTTTTGTTTTGGTATCTTTGGATAATACTTAGTTAAACGTAGGTAGTGTTTTCTGTTTTCTCTGCGTCTGTGAGGGGGTTGAGTGGGGGAGGGATGACTATGTAGTGTATGTGTATATGTGTGTGTGTGTGTGTGTGTGTGTGTGTATGTGAAAGCAGAGCAGGCTAGTTCCTATTATTTGACAGATTTCTCACAAGTTGTGAGTGAGTTTCTGTAATTTCGTGTAAGTCTTAAACTTTTTTGTTGGTGTGCTACTTATTTGTTATCTTTTTCTTACATATTGACTCTTTTTTGGGTAACTTTATCTGAACTGTTACTCATTCTGAGTAGTTCTGTTCCTTATTCCCCTTTGCTTAATCACTTTTGTGCTTTGTTATTTTATTGGAAGTATTCGTGTACATCGACCACTTGACTTGTCCATTTCTAGGTACACTGTATTGTTGAATAGCTCACAGAAATTAAAATTGTGATCTAGCCTTTGCATTGCTGCGTTCCTGTTTTTTTATTTTATTTATTTATTTGAACAAGTCGGATTTACAACCTTTGAGTCAGGGACTCATTTACAAAGGCACCTTGTCGCAGGGAGGGCAAGACAATAGAACATTGTGCAGATACAACATTGGACAACATTACAGGTGCAGACATTGAACACAGAATACACTTAGTTACATGTTGGTATAAAATACAGATTTGCAATTAAAGATGTACAGTTTCGCTGAAGTTGCAGTGGAATACATCCTTGTATAAACCTAAAGGGGTAGGTAAAAAGGGAGGTGGGAAAGATGAATCAGCAGTCCAGGGGACCTTGTCGAGATTAGGGGGGCCAGGAAGGGAAAGGTCCTGCAGTAGGATTGGGGGGGCAGGGTTAGTTGCACCTACAGCAGCGGACATTAAAGAGATGGTTCCGGAGAGTGGTTTTGAAGGGACCAAGTTTGGAAATGTTAGTGATGCAGGTAGGGAAGGAGTTGAACCAGGAGGGGGCTCGAGAAAAGAAGGACCTCTGGGCGAGGGAGGTCTTGGTTCTGGGCACTTTGAAGGTGGCTTTAAACAGAGCTGTGGGTGGAAATGGATGAGGATGACCATGGTAGGGAGGCAGAGACTCCAGGGGGGAGAGTCTGAGCAGGGATTTCTTAGCAAGAAGGCAGGTCTGATACTACAGACATTCCTGGAAGTTGAGCAGGTTGGCAGAGAAATAGAGCAGGCAGGTGTGGGTGTGGTTGGAGGTTCCGGTCAGGAGCCTGCAGGCTTTATTGATGGAGAGCTGGATTTTAGAGAGGGCGGTGTTATCAGCTGCAGCATAGATGGGCAAGCCGTAGTCCACTAGGGGCAGGACAAAGGAGGTGATAGCCAGCCAGAGGGCAGTGAGGGGCAGTCAATCCCTATGTCAGTAAAGTAGGCCAATTTGAGAGTTTATGGTGGAGCAAAGAGCGTTGATGTGGGTGTGGAAAGTGAGGGCAGTATCGAAAGTGATGTCTAGGTATTTGTATGTGGGCACTTGCTCTAATGGGAGCTGAGAGTTGGGGGTAATCAGGAGGGGGGCACTTCTAGCTTTATTTTGGTGGTGAGAGAAGAGCATTTATTTGGTTTTCTTAAGGTTTATGACTAATCTGTGATCAAGAAACTACCTTTCTGTTTGGTTGTAGGTGAGTTGAAGGGATGATTGGAGAGTGGAGGGATCTGGGTGTGAGGCAAAGAGAACTGCATCATCTGCATAGAGGAGCATCTTGCTATTGCAGGAGCTGGGGAGAGTGTTGAGGTAGAGACTGAAGAAAATGGGACCCAGGATTGAGCCATGTGGGACCCCGGAGCTAATGGGTTGAATGTTGGAGAGGGAGCCGTTGATTTTTACATGCTGGGATCTAGCAGAGAGGTAGCTGGAAAACCAGGCAAGGGGACCAACATAGAAACTGAGTTGGTGGAGAGAGTTGAGTAGGAGGAGGTGACAGACAGTGTCAAAGGCCTTGGAGAGGTCAATGAACACTGCACAGGCCAGGTTGCCAGAGTCGAGGGCAGAGTGCAGGTATTGGGAGAACTCCAGGAGAGCAGTGGTTGTACTGTGTCCTGGGCGAGCTTGGTGCTGCTCCGGACACATAATGTCATACTAGCAGTACTCAGATAGTTGGATAGACACCACTTTCGAGGACTTTGGAGAGTGGGGGGAGGATGGAGATTGGCCGATATTTGCTAGGGGAGGATCGATCACCACTCTTGAGTATTGGAGTGGTTTCAGCAGTTTTCCATGCACTGGGGAACTGTCCAAGGCATAGGGACTGGTTGAGTAGGTCCGTCAGGGGGACTAGGACAACTTCCAGGACCAGGCGGAGGATCCTGGAGTCAAGAAGGTCGCTGATGGGGTTATTACTACCAAGGGCTTTTAGCAGGTGTGGCCTGGCTTTGTGGAGGGATAGGGTGCGCAGGTAGAAAGGGGGGTGATGCGAGGGGGGAGTGAAGAGGGGATTGGATCAAAAAAGCTACTGGGGAGGACAGAGCTTAGATCAGAGAAAGTGGTGTTGAGGCAGTCAGCTATAGATAGTGGATCAGAGGAGGTAGCGCCATCGATGGTGAGCTGAGATGGTGGAGGGAAGCGGGTCTTCCCATTTAGATCCTTCATGCTATCCCAGAATGTCTGGGCCGAGCTCCAGGTGGAGGTGATGGTGGCCTGGTAGTGCTCCGCCTTGGCCCATCTGATGGCCCAGGTGCACTTATTGCGCACTGCATTGTAGGCTTGTCTGTCAGTAGGATTGCCTGAATCTACAGCTATTCACCAGAGATTATCACTATTCTTAACTTTCTGGATGAGGGAAGAGGTGATCCAAGGGGTGTTGCATTTCTTTGTATTAATCCTGTGGGCCAAAACACATGTTTTGGTCCAGGTGGAGGGCGTGCAACTTATAACAGCATGTCGGACACCTGATTTAGGTCTGAATTTACTGTAACATTTTCTGGGAAACATTTTATGAATTCTGGCCTTCTAGGGAATGTTGTCAGTGCTGACACCAGCTGTGTTACATCTTTGTAATGTTGCACACAACAATATGTGATGCAACATCACATAGCATTGTGAAACAGTTTTTTTAATAGGCACAATATTTGACATTTGAGGATAGGAGGAGGAAACAAGTTAAAGGGCAGGTGATGCCTTCAGCATAACTTTAATAAAACATAACATTGACCAACAATTCAGTTGCGTTCACCATATATGGAGATTTCAAAGCAAAGGCCAGCAGCAGTCAAAGGCTGTGGGCCTTTACGGCTCAGTGCTCAGAGTCTGTATTTTTTTAATTCAAATACCTCATGTGAGTGGCTTCAACTGAAAGTAAGAAGTAATCACCACAAGCAGATATCCATAAAGTGCTCTTTCTTTATTACAGTATGGCCTGCAAACAGTGTAAAAAATGCCCCCATATAACTAAGATAAAAAACGCTCGGTCCCTCAAGGCACCGTACTTCATGATACATATAAGAAATGATGGTGCCCTGGGGGAGTGGGCATTTTTAACTTGGTTATATGGAAGCACTTTTTACATTGTTTACTTGCCACACTAGAGAATCAAATAAAGAACAAGCACCTTATGGACATGTACTGTGGTGAGTACAGTACATCTAACTTTGAGTTGAAGCAACTTACACAAGGTATTCAAATTCCCAAAAATACACCATAGTCTGTGCACAAGGCCCAGATGGCCAACAGCTTCCAGCAGGAGCCAGCATTTCATTTGCTAACGTAATATATAGGGAATGCAACCACATTACACATCATTATGTTGTTAAAAGGAATCTTTTAACAACATAAGGAATCTTGTAGGTGTAATCAGTGCTAAGAAGTGTTGTTTTATTGTGTTTATTTTGTGTTTTGTTAGTCGTTAGTTTCCACGTCTGTTTTGCTCAGGTGGGCGGTTCCTGGCAGCGTTTCCTCTGTGCCTTCCTGGCAGAGAAGTGGAGAAGTGGAGCCCGGTTGCTTGCTGGAGCCCAGTCATTTGCTGGAGCTGTGGTGCCTTTTCATTGGCGTTTGGCTGGGGGGGGTTAGTCGGTACTCCTGGAGCGGCTATTGAGTCAACTAAGGGGAGCATTCTCTATCTATTTTGACATTCAGTCTGTGGTCTGGGAGTCAGAGGGTGGACCTCTTTCCTGAGGGAACTGCTTTTTGAACTGTGCTCAGTGGATCGTCTTCTGGGTGTGTTTTGGAGTGTTTCGGCCCATGGAAGTCTGAACTCTGGAGTTGTGGCCTTACTGATTTTCACCACGCTTTTGCCTTATGGATTTATTTTCTGTTCTGAGCAAGTGGATATACTTTGTTAGTGTTGGACAAAGAAGAACTTGGTCCGGGATTTTCTACTGGGAACTAACTTTTGGAAATTGGCCGAAGGGACTGCCTGTGGTGTTTTGGAGTACTTTGAGTGGGGGCCTGATTCATTGATCAGTGCCGCTTTTCTTTTTTGTAATTTTATACTCCTTTTAGTCCAGAAGTAGGGCCTTAATAGTGGTTTGGTTGCGGGTGGCTTTGTCTCCCCCACATATTTGTGCCTGGGTAATCTTGGGTGCCACCTGGGACCGAGCAAGAGCCACCTCACTTTTCCCTGGGGAGCTAGGGATTAGTGGGGGAGTTCCGAATTTATCCCCGGGTTGGTCCTATTGGCATGGCCTTAGGGTATTTGTAGCTGCAGGTTCTGAGGGTATAACTGGACCTGATAAGGCAGATTGCAGGGTGAGGTGGGGGAGACCCCGCTTACCAGTGGCTTGGCCTACACATACTCCTGGCTTTTTCTGGAGACTTATTGGTCCCTTTTTGGATTTTCACAGAGACATTACTGCATATTGAAATATTTTATTCTGCTTCGTTGGATTTGACATTTGGTTTCTTATGTTGAATTACATTGGATTATTAAGGCTCCTCCTACTATTTGATGCATTTTTCCCTGTTTTAATTTGTTTTATGGTTTCCTGGTGGTAAGAGAACCAGGGTGCCTTGTTATTATTTTTCTTCCTTCCTCGGCTGTGTGAGGGCTGTGTGATGGGGGGAATTTTTGTTTGTTTGTTTTGAACACCCTGTGAAAGGGGATTGTTTTTATTATTTGATTATTATTTTTCCTTCCCCTTGGCTGTGACAGGGCTGTGGGAGAGGGATAATTTTATATTTGTAAGTTTATTTTATCCAGTGAGAGGGGACTGTGTTATTGTATCACTTTTGTTTCATTTCGGGGTTGAAAGCCATCTTATAGAGGGAGTGGGGTAGTTTATATGTTTTATCAGGGCAAGGATTGTTATTTAAGTTATTTTTGGAGTTTTTTGCTTTATCTGCAGTATCACCTTGTGACTTAGGAAATTTGGTGTTTTATGTGCTCTCCCCATTGTTTTAATATTGTTAGTGAAATGTGCATGCTTGCCCCTCCCATCCTGTGCTATTTGGCCTCTGCCCTCTGTGCCCTCCGCCCTTTCTCCTCCCCCCCCTACTTGCTTCTACCTATCAATGCTGTTGAGCTTTGGGGGATTGTTCATGGGGGAGTTGGGGATGGTGAGAGTTGCGGACCGCGGAACACGAATGAGTGGTGCTCTCCCATAGGGGTGGTTAGGAATAGAAGACACTCTGGGGTGAAAAGGTATCTGGAACGTGGTGATTCCATTCTGGTTCCCATACCCAGGGGCACCTCCGTTTTGGGAGGGCAAGTAGTCGGGACAGTTTGCCAACCTTGTCCAACTCGGGCGCTGTTATACAATGCCAGATCTGTCTGCAACAAGACTGATCTTATTGCAGACTTTGTTGCTAGGGCAGATCTGGTTTGCATTACTGAGACCTGGTTGGATGGGAATGCTGCCCCTTTTTTAGAGGCGGCTGTTCCCAACAGGTACTCAGTTGTACATTGCCCGAGATTGGATCGTGGGGGAGGGGGTTGGGGTCTGTTTCAAGACCGAATTGGGCCTAACTAGCATACCAGTTGAGGAGGCCGGGTCATTTGAGTGTACTCTGGTAGCTGGTGTGGGGTGCAGGATAGCTCTCATCTACTGTCCACCAGGTGACGAGAAGCTGTTCCTGGAGGAAATAGCAGACTTTGCTGCCGACATGGCTTTGGAGTAACCCAGACTGATGGTTCTGGGTGACTTCAATGCCTGGGTCGACGACGAATCCTCGCTTTTTGGTCAACATTTCCTCCAGGTGATGACATCTCCGGGCTTTACACAGGTTGTTTCCTCAGCTACGCACAAGGGTGGTCACTCTCTTGATTTGGTTTTCCTCCTGGGGATCGAAGCCTCTGACTTAGTGGTGGAACCAGTCAGTTGGTCCGACCATTACTAAGTTGGGTTAAATTTTTTGGCCCCCCTGGGCAGGTCAGCCCCTGTGGAGTTGGTCAGGTACCGTCCTTTGCGGGATGTGGTTCCTGAAGAAATGATGGCGTTTATTGACCTCTCATTGCTGGATGAGACTTGCACAGATCCCGAGCAGTTGGTTGCGGTCTATAATGGGGCCGTATCATCAGCTCTCGATCTGATTGCTCTTATCTGTGTTCGCCCCCTCCAGCGTCACCCTGGGGCCCCTTGGTTTGATGCGACTCTAAGGGAATCGTGGAGATTGGGGCACAGGTTAGAGCATCGTTGGAGGAAGACTGCCTCTGATGCCGACCACCTTATTTTGTTATAAACATTATAAACTCTACCAAACAGAAACTTCCTGTAAGAAGGCAGAATTCCTGTCCAGGGAAATTTTTGTTGCACGGAATTAACCGGCTCAACTCTTTAGAACTGTTGACAGGCTGTGCAACCCAGCCTGTCAGCAGTTCCATCAAGTTTTTTCACAAATTGATTGTGATGAGATTGCTCACTTCTTTGCGAATAGGGTGGCTGACATCAGGCGGGAGTGCCACCAACTTCACTCTAAAGGGGTTGCTGTTGATCGGAGAGCCTGGTCGTTGCCTTGTTGCAGAGCCTGGAGTTTCCTGGAGTACCTTTGACCTGCTGTATCTCGTAGACATTATGTGGATTGTCCAGGAAATGCATCTCACATGCTGTAGTTTAGACCCTGGCCCTACTTCTCTGATTTTGGGTTGTAGTGATATTATCAGCCTGGTCTTAGCTCGGATTGTCCGGTGCTCTCTGGATTCGGGTGAGTTTCCTAGCTCCCTGAAGGAGGGGGTGGTGACCCCCCTTCTGAAGAAAGCTTCTTTAGACCCGAGAACCTAGCAAACTACTGGCCTATCTCTAACCTCCCTTTTGTGGGGAAGGTTATTGAGAAAGTTGTGGTTGCTCAACTGGATAAACATTTAACCATCCATAATTTATATGAACCTCTCCAATCGGGTTTTCGTAAGAGGCATAGTACTGAGACTGCTCTGGTTCGGGTGCTCAATGATCTTCTGATGGTGAGAGATCAGAGACATTGTTCTATCTTGGTTCTCCTGGATTTATCATCAGCTTTTGATACTGTGGATCATGGGGTTCTGCTTGAACGTCTGAGGTTTATCTGCGGGCTGTCTGGTACAGTCCTCAGATGGTTTTCATCTTTCCTCGCTGGTAGAATGCAGAGAGTTGTCTTGGGTTTATTTTCATCTGGGGCTTTCTCACTGCCCTGCAGGGTACCTCAGGGTTTGGTGCTGTCTCCCATGTTATTCGTAGTATACATGCTACCCCTCGGAGACATTGTAAGATGGTATGGGCTGAGGTTTCATTGCTATGCTGATGATACCCAGCTCTACCTGTCTTTTGCACCCGACCAGGTTAGTGCTATCTCAGTTCTGAACAGCTGCCTTGTAGAAATCCAAGACTGGATAAATACCAGCAGTCTAAAGTTGAACCCAGGAAAGACTGAGGTTTTGGTTGTGGACCCGGGTCATTGGGAAGAGGGGTTGAGGACTGGGATCCCTTATGGTTTAGTCCTGGGGGAGGCCCAGATTCTCACCTCTGAACGGGTGCGTAATCAGGGAGTGGTGCTTGATGATGGCCTGACTCTTCATCATCAGGTATCGGCAGTCGTCAAGCTGGCCTTTTACCATCTTAGGAACATTGCTAGGATTAGGCACCTTATTCCATCCAGCGACCTAAATGTCTTGGTCCATGCCTTTGTGACATTGTGCCTTGATTATTGCAATTCCCTTTACCTAGGGCTTCCTGGGATTTATATCCATCGCTTGCAGCTAGTGCAGAACACAGCAGCACGTTTGTTTACTGGGGCGTCTAGATGATCTCATATCACCCCTGTGCTGCACTATCTGCACTGGCTGCCTATACAGTGGTGGATCACCTTTAAAGTAGGTCTTTTGACTTACAAAGCCCTACACAGATCGGGCCCCGATTACTTGAAAGAGCTCCTGGTTCTTTACACCCCGTTGCAACAGCTCCGCTCGGCTGACGAGGGGTTGCTAGAGATTCTGAGGTTTAACCTAAAGTCATCTGGTGCACATGCTTTTGGGTTTGTGACACCTACCCTCTGGAATTCTCTGCCCCATCAGCTTCAGGAGTGCAGGACGGTGGGGAGTTTTAAGCAGGCACTTAAGACTTTTTTTGGGGGGAAAGCATTTTCAATACTTTCTTGATTTTATTGTATGTACTGTGTTTTGTTTTATGTGAATTGTACAGCGCCTTGAAATTTGAAAGGTACTTATATAAATAAATATTATTATTATAATTATCATTATTATTATTAAGAAGTAACACACACCACAAATAAAAAGAGAAGAAGGTGTTTATTGGGGAGGGGTACACGGACATGGTACAGAATAAACATAACAAATGACAGGCAGGATCAGGAGGACAAGGGTAATACAACAATGAGCAAGGAGAACTACTAGAGAGAGAACAAGAAAAGGGACTGAATTCTATAGGGAGCATAAGACAATAACAAACACAACAGCAATTGTCAATAAACTAATTTTACGTACATAATAAAGAAACAAAAGGACTTAAGCAATGGATGTAATTTACAGAGGACAGACCAGTTTTTTTTGGTTTTTAATTTTTTATAGGGGAGGAAATACAAACAACAGAATGGAAGATAGAAAAATGAAAACAAAAAAGACTAATTAATTTGTGCTGCCACATTAAGTGCCAGTGGGGCCGCCACAGAGTTCAGACAAGATGCCCATGATTTTGTCAACATCACACTGTAGTTTAGAAATCTCCCTCCAGGCATCACTAAATTCCTGTCTGAAATTGTTTAACTCCTGTCAGAAATGTTGGACTTCAGACAGGACAGCTGATAAGTTCTCATGTGTCACTGGCACAGCTGACAGGATGGAGGCTGCCTGGGCTGTTGGCTTTGGACGGGGGACCCTGGATGGGTCTTGATGTTACTGACTGCTGCTGTTTTCTGGTACGGTGAGCATGGCGAGGACGTTTAACTGGTCCAGCCACGCCTTCCTCCTGCTCACCCCCTTCAGTGCTTACACAGTACTCCTCCCCATAACTGCACTTGATGATGCTGCCACCTCCCACAATTTGAGGTCCCATTGTAGCGGGTGGTGGTGGACCATGTGGCTATGCTAGCCAGTTATCCCAAAGTGGGATCCATACTTTTCTAGATGCACTTCCTGCCCACATAGATTGCGGGTGACCACTGGGTTACCAAGAGATATTAAGTTGAAAAATCCCAGACAGGAGAACATCAGGGATGATGAAGCCATGGAGGAGTCCACAGATAATGCCCCAGGCACTGACTCCTCTGACTGCTCAGGAGGGGGCATGATCTCCTGTTACCTGTTTGGAGCAATGGTATCCTCCTGGTGCTGGGGAGGGGGCACTGTCTCCAACTGTTGCTACTGTGGTGGAGGGGCCATGGTCTCCTCCTGCTGCTGGGGAGGAGGCACAGTTTGCTGCTGGGTGCTGGTGCTGGATCCAAAAGTCTCCTTCTGTGGCATTTCATTTGTGATGGTTATGGGAAATGCACATACAGGTGCCTCACTGTTTTTTACCTTCTCCATTATGTCCACAATCCACAAACACCACAAATTCAAACAAACAACCCCCCAAAAAAAAGAACCAGAGATAGAGGCATAGAAATCACACACACACACACACACACACACACACACGCACACACATACGCACGCACGCACACACACACACACACACAAAACCACCAGGTATTAAGACAAACAAGAAAAGTTAGAAAAAATTGCACAGATTAAACAATTTAGGTGTAAAAGTGCACTCTGCACTCACAGGGAGTATGAATGCTGCCTGCTTCCTCAAAATATATAGCACAGGAAATGAACCACCCACTTCCTATCTGTTTAGGGCCAACCATGTGACCCCCAGCAGAGCAAAAAGCCCAATTTACATAGAAACATAGAATTTGACGGCAGATAAGGACCGCAAGGCCCATCCAGTCTGTCCATTTCTTTTTCTATCTTATAAATGTGCCATCGGCCTTTACTCTGTCAGTGGCCTATCAATTCATAGTCATTTGTATTGTACCCTTATGCCTATCCCATGCCTGTTTGAAGCCCTGCACTGTATTCATAGCGACCACTTCTTGTGGTAAGCCATTCCATGCATCCACCACCCTTTCTGTGAAAAATAATTTCCTCACATTCCCCCTTAATCGGCCTCCCTCTAATCTCATATTGTGTCCTCTTGTTCTGCTATTTTTCTTATATTTAAACATGTTAGACTCTTTCACCTTGTTAATGCCCTTAAGGTGTTTGAATGCCTCGATCATATCACCTGTCTCCCTCCTTTGCTCAAGGGTATACATATTAAGCTCTGTTAATCTGTCCTCATATGTCTTCTGATGCAGTCTCTGTACCATTTTGGTTGCCCTTCTCTAGACTGCCTCAATTTGGTTAATGTCCTTGTAAAGGTGTGGCCTCCAATACTGCATGCAGTACTCCAAGTGGGGCCTAACCAGTGTCTTGTAAAGAGGGATTATTACCTCCTTCTTACAACTTGTAATACCCCTACTAGTACACCATAACACCCCCCTAGCCTTACCTACTGCTTTAGAGGTCTGCTTGGATGATTTCAGGTCATCAGTGATGATGATGCCCAAGTCTCTTTCTTCCTTTGTGACTGCTAGCAACTCCTCTCCCAGCCTATAGGTGGCTTCAAGGTTTCTCTTCCCTATGTACATGATTTTACACTTCTTTGCATTAAATCCCAGTTGCCACTCTTCTGACCATTTTGATAGTTTATCCAGATCTCTTCTCATTCTGCCCACCCCATCCGGATCATCTGCTCTGTTGCAGATCTTGGTGTCATCTGCAAACAGACAAGCCTTACCCTCTAGTCCATCTGCAAGGTCACTAATGAAGATGTTGAAGAGGACTGGCCCCAGGACTGATCCCTGAGGTACCCCACTTGTGACTTGCATCTCTTCTGACTGTATACCATTTACCACCACTCTCTGTTTTCTGCCTGTCAACCAGTTTGCCACCCAGTTGACCAACTTCTGAGTCACCCTGAGCCTACCCAGCTTATTTATCAATCTTCTATGTGGAACAGAGTCAAAAGCTTTGCTGAAGTCAAGGTAGGCAACATCAACTGCTCCCCCTTGGTCCACCACTCTGGTTAACCAGTCAAAGAAATCTGTGAAATTAGTTTGACAGGACCTTCCTTTTGTAAACCCATGCTGTCTTGGATCCTGTTCCCCTATGGATTCCAGGTGTTGCACTATCCTTTCCTTAAGGAATGCCTCCATAATGTTGCCCACTACAGAGGTAAGACTGACTGGTCTGTAGTTCCCCGCCTCCTCCCTGCTACCACTCTTGTAGAGTGGGATCACATGAGCCCTTGTCCAGTCTTCTGGGACCTCTCCTGTGCTCAGAGACTCACAAAACAGTTCTGCTAATGGCTCTGCTAGTTCCACCTTTAGCTCCTTAAGTACCCTGGGATGTATGCCATCAGGTCCCATTGCCTTATCCACCCTGAGCTTAGCAAGCTCTTGTAGGACCCTTTCTTTTGTGAAGGGAGTAGTGCTCACCTCCCTTCCCCCTGTGTCCATGATGCTGAGCTGTGGGCCCTGCCCTGCCCTACCTTCTCTTCAGTAAATACTGAGCAAAGTATCTATTTAGGATAGATGCCTTTACAGGGTCCTTTTCTCACATGCCCCTTTTCTCCATTAAGCTTAGCAATACCCCTCTGGACTTTCTCCTTTCACTAATGTATCTATAGAAAGTCTTGTCACCTTCTTTTACTGTTCGTGGTTAGTGTTTCCTCAGTTTGGGACTTTGCCTACCTTACTGCCTTCCCCTGCTTCCTGTAGGGCAGTTTGGTATGCCTCCTATCTTCATCCCGCTGTGTTCCCTTATATTTCCTGAAGGCCAGCCTTTGCCTCTGACCTTTTCTGACATTGTATTTGAGAACCAAAGTGGTTTCTTCTTCTTTGCACTTCCTTTTCTGTCTAACACAATGGGATGTTGCTTCAAGTATTGCATCCTTAATGCTTGCCCACTTTGCCTGTACCCCCTCACCTATGTTTCTTTTTGCCAGGGCTAGCTTAACTCTGTTGGCCATCTTATCAAAGTCAGCTCCTCTGAAGTCCCATATGTTTGCCTTGGAATGGGATGATTTAGATGTAGTAGCCAAATTGAACCATACCATTTGATGGTCACTGGCACCCAGGTGACCTTCTACCCGGAGATTTGTGATCCCTTCCTTGCTAGTCAGTACTAGATCTAGGATAGCCCTGTCTCTTGTGGGTTGCTGTACCAGTTGTTTGAGGCCTTCCTCCTGCAGGGAATCCACTATGTGTCTAGTTCTGGCAGACGTTCTTGCTGGTATTGACCAATCTGTATCTGGCATGTTGAAGTCTCCCATTATCAGAACCTCCCCATTAGCTGTCATGTTTTGTATATCTTCTAACAGTAATGTGTCTATGTCCTCCCCCTGGTCTGGGGGCCTGTAGACAACCCCAGTTCTTATGGCTGTCCCATTTCTTGCGTCCAGGGTGACCCACAGTTCTTATGGCTCCTTATGTGTATTCTGAATTTCTGTAGCTTTGATATTTTCATTGACATACAGGGTCACTCCTCCCCCCTTTTTGCACCTTGGTCTCTTCTGAACAGTAAATAGCCAGGTACTAAAGTCTCCCAAGTGTGGTTACTGGTAAACCACATCTCACTAATTGCTACTATGTCCAGTTTAGCCTCTGACATTATTGCCTGCAGGTCTGGGATCTTATTTCCCAGGCTGTGAGCATTTGTGTACATGATTTTCCATTGGCCAGATTTTGGTGTGTTAGTTGTTGGGT
Source organism: Neoceratodus forsteri (assembly GCA_016271365.2). Lineage (NCBI taxonomy): Eukaryota > Metazoa > Chordata > Ceratodontiformes > Ceratodontidae > Neoceratodus > Neoceratodus forsteri. The sequence continues at coordinate 109,866,439 of CM057455.1, read as the reverse complement.
GAGGTTTAGCATTACCCCTGTGCATCGTATGGGGAGACAAACCTTTTTTCTTACCTGGTGATGCAAATGAACTGCAAACATGCTGAATCCCTGTTTAGCTGAGGGGGGAAGGGTGTTCTTTCCATTCGACATATGGGGTGCTGCACCCCTCTCCCCATTTGATAGTTTAAATATTCTGCAAAGATGTCAAACTTCTGCCCCAATGCACTGACTCCCTCCTTCGTCAGATGCAGTCCATCAAATTTAAAGAACTTTCACTCCCAGAACTGTTGCCAGTTCCCTACAAATCTGTGTCCTTTTTCCTGGCACCAGCCCTTGAGCCACATGTTTAGCTCCCCTATCTCCCCTTCTCTGACCTTCCATTCATCTGCTCCCCTCTCCCAGACTGGCAGGATCGCCGAGAAGGAGATGCCGGACAAAATAGATGATAGTTTGTCACCCAGCCTGGTGTTCCTTGATCTCCACAACTGACCGGCTGGTGAGATCATTAGTCCCTATGTGTACTAGGACATCAATGTTTTCTCCTGCTTTGTGAACAATTTTAGCAATGTGGTCAGTGTCTCTCCATGCTGATGTACCTGGGATACATCTGACCATTACCCGTGGCTTGAGATGGGTATCAACTCCCTGAATCATGGAGTCTCCTATGATCAGAAGTTTTTTGGATTTCCTTTTTGCTTTTTTTGTTTTGGTTCCTGATTTGGGTGAGTTTTGTTGTGCTAGCTCCTGTACTACAGTGTCCTGCTCTGCAGTGTCTTCTGCCTCTTTGTTTGATTTCAGAGATAGAGGCAGATACCTGTTTGCAGTGTTTATATGGTTTTTGGAGGTATTATGTTGCAGAGCAGAGAGTGATGGGGCACCCGATTTGCCCCTTCTAACCACCTGCCAACCTCCTGGACCAACTACCCTCTGCGGTCGAGGTTTTTCTGTTAGATGCTGGGGAAATGGCGGGTGGTTCTTATAATGTATTTCCTCTTGAATATGAAATTTGAGGTGTGCAATCTCTGCCCATGTTGCCCGGAGCTGAGCCCTAAGATCTCCAAAGGCCCAGCATGTAGGACAGTGTCCTAAATCCTGTAAGACTGTCCTTCTGAAAATTGTTCCACAGTACTTGCAGTTATTGATATCCATTCCAGATAAGTTGCTGGGTTTATAACCTAGTCAGAGTAATTAGAAGGAAAAAAAGGGAAAAAATGCAAGTAATGGTTTGATTGTGTTTTGTTTAACTTGTTATAACAAGTTAAATTACTAGTGCCCCTGTAAATGAGCTCACCTTGTGAAGGCCCCACTGATCCACCCCTTCCTGCTCTGCCACAGGAAATGTCACAACTGTGGTACACTATAAAAGGAGTGCAGTGTGGGGTGGTTGGGGATGGGGTGGCTGGCTTTCTTCCTGCTGAAAAGAAGAACCACTTGACTAAAGAACAAGGAGGTAAGAGCAGAAACAATCAGTCAACAACACATGCAGTAACCCTGAAAGCTTATCCTAATGTTAGATAAAACTGTAAAACCTGTAAAGCACCACCTGTAATAATTTCAGAGAAGATATATGCTGTAAGAAACACTTTGCTACAGAGAAAAATAAAGCAATGAAATATTAGCAACAAACAGTGGCAATCCCTGTGAGTAAAAAATTAAAACACCACCACACAGTAAATCTGTTTAGCCAAAATAAGTCTTAATCCTTGTCCCTTGCTCTGGTAAGTTTCTTTACTCTGCCTCTCAAGCAGTCTTAGAAGGAAAGAGCTCAAGTGAAGCTAGGTGCCTTGGCCAGCAAACCAAGTCTTCTACCGCCTCTTCACCTAATTTTGCCTCAGAAGTACAGGTGAAATTGGCAGTGAAATTTTGCCAAAAGGACACAATTACATGAAATATTTTGCTGGGTAAAATTGGTGATTTTGCCATAATTTTGCAGGTGAAATAAAATTTTGCTTTATCTCTACAAATGACACAAAACTCTGCAATGGAGTGGACACACTGGGAGGGGTAGAAAGAATGAGAAACAATCAATAAAAACTAGAGGAATAGTCAAGAGTTTGGCAGCTGGGTTGTAATGCAAAAAAATGCAAATTATTGTACATAGGGCACAAGAACCCAGGGTCAGCATACCAAATAGTGGGAGAGGTATTAAGTCACAACGCAGGAAAGAGACATGGGGTGATAATTTCTGATGACCTGAAGATAGTGAAACAGTGCAACAAGGCAGTGGGGAAGGTAAATGGGATGCTGGGATATATAGGTTAGGGAATCACCAGCAAGAAGAGGGAGGTAATATTACCCCTGTATACTGTAGATCACTGGTGAGACCACAGCTTGAGTACTGTGTACAATACTGGTGACCTCATCACCACAAGGACATAGGGTAGAGGCAGTTCAAAGGAAAACAACAAAAATGGTGCGTGGCTTGCATCAAAAGCCCTATGGGGAAAAGCTCAGAGATTTGAACAAGTACCCATTGGAGGAAAGGAGGGAAAGCAGGGATATGAGAGAAACATTCAAGTACCTCACAGGTATAAACAAGGTACAAGTGGGAAGCATATTTCAAAGAAAAAGATGCTTGAGGACAAAAGATCACATATGAAGACAGAAGAGGGGAGGCTCAGAGGTAATGGGAGAAAGTACTTTTTGATGGAGAGAGTGTTGGACCCTTGGAATACCCTCCCAGCAGAAGTGATGGGGGCTTAAACAGTTATGGGATTGAAAAATGCATGGGATAAGCACAAAGCAATAATAGTAGTAAGGGGAGGAAATCCCAGGGACTGAGTAGAGTCACTGGTGTCAATATAGGTAGGGAAAATATGTACAGACTAGGTGGGCCAAGTGGTCCTCATTTACTGACAGTTTCTATGTTTCTGTCTTATTCTGGGTGATTTCGACAGCAGTCGAATGGTTGGGTTGATGATGAACTCTCAACTTGGTAAAGATTTCCTCTAGGGTTTGTAATCCCTGGTCCTCACATAAGTCATTACTTGTGTGACCTGTCAACATGGCCATGCCTTGGACTTGGTATTTTCCATAGGCCTTGAGGTCTGCGATCTCGATATTGATCCAATCAGTTGGTCAGATCACTGCCTCATCAGGCTCTCCTTATGGGGGCCTCCTCTTGTAGTCTACCCCCTGCAGAGGCTGTGCAGTACCATTCTTTATGAAAGCTATGGCCAAAAGGATTCTTGGTGGTACTGATATTTCGGACATGATGGCAGCATAGCGATGGAACTGAAGGAAACTGTATGGGCAATAATTGGATTATTGGGGGGGTTCGACGTTGTGGTGCTTACTTGTGTATGCCCATTGGGTTCAGGCCTTGAATCACCATGGTATGATAGAGCCCTGAGGAGGATGAAGGCAAGGGTACAGAGGTTGAAACATTGTTGGAGGAGATCTAGGGCCCAGGAGGAAAGACTGGCTGTCTGGGGAGGTTGCTGCTAGAAACTTTGTTCAGCTGGTCTGGAGTCCATGAGAGTTTTTTTTCCCGCAAAATGCAAAGAATGTGTTCTATTTTCTCAGAAAGGATGTCCACTTAGCTGGTCAAGATCTCATCAAGTGGGATGTCACATCTCAGCAAGCTTGAGTTTACATATCCCAGATGCATTCAGCAGTCATGGGGAGAGTTTAGAACAGAGATGGTGGAACAGGTGAGTGGGGTGATCTCTCAGCTGCTCATACAGGGGGAGGCAGAGGCAGTAGGTTTCTCCCTGAAGATGCAGAATGGAGCCATTAATTGCACTGGAGTGATCTACAGACCTCCAGCACAAACAGATGAATTAGATATGGTGCTGATGGAAGCTATTGTCAAGATGGCAGAAAAGGGGGATGTACTGCTAGTAGGAAAGGGAAAGGGGAAATTGTTTAACCAAGAAAGGCACACTAAGCCAGAGCTTGTTTCCAGGTGTGACCTGGGAGCACAAGGAAGTTAAGTGACTTGCTCAGGGTCACACAGTATGCAAGTGGAAGCTGTGGGATTCAAATCCAGGTCTGGTCTGCTGGATATCACCAGATTTGCAGCTCAGAGCCTTAGACCACTGCGCTATACTGCCTCCTTAGGGGACTGCAACTGGCCAGATGTGGATTGGAGCGTCTCAGCAGCAGCTTCAGTTAGAATCAGGGACATCCTGGACTCTCTGCATGGGACATTAGCTAGCTGTATTCGAAGCATTGTGGCACACCTAAAACAAGAGGAGGACTGTCATTGAGGGAAATCTCATCTGTGACAGGACATAGGTGTGAAGGAAGTTTAAAAAATTAACTGGGCAACATCCATTATGGACAGCAAAAACAGGTGTGAAATCCTTTTAAGAAACACAAAAAAAAATGCACAGAAACAGCTTAGCCACAACTTAGTGATGAGAGCACAGCCAGAGGTTTTATATAGAGTACAGGTGCTTTCTAGCACCTGTCAACAAACCCTCCTATGTTAGCAACAGAAATACCAATCTTGCTTGAGTTAACTGGATGACACACATTGTGCTGGGTCTGTATTCAGTTGAAGAAAATCTATCAGTAATTGACTGTCTTGATCCTCAGGACCAGCTGCCACTAGTGAGCACCTTTTCAAAAAATGAAAGCCTGTTCCCAACATACAGCAATTTAATGTCATCAGCCATGGGCCACACAGCAAATCAATGCAAAGTACCTCCACAGATTTCATTTTCATTTCATTTCATTTATTTTGTTATACTTGTAAGCCTGATGAGCAAGATGCCTGTTTTTACAAGTGACAAGTAATAACAGAGAACATACCGAAAGATACAAACAATTACATACAATATATAAACAACCAACAAATAGTTACACCAAATTCTACAAATTACAAACGCAATTATGTTGATTTCATAAAGAGAGTGAAAGTCTCATCTTAGAATTCAGTACTATTCTACAGTTCAAAAATTCAGATGGAAAAATGTTTAAAAAAGGGGACTCTGTAGAGAATTGATCTGTGACCTGATATCTTCTTAAACATGGGTAGCTTAAAGGTAAATCTACTCTGTAATCTGGTGCAACACACACTAGTAAAAGTAGAAAATAAAGATGAGACAGAACTTGGAAGGAAGCCTATAATTCCTTTAAACAAAAACTACCAATTTTAAATGAGATTCTATTATCCAAGGATAAACTATTGAAATGTTTTTAAATTAATCAATGATGAATGCAAGTAGAGACATTTAACATACACCTTCATATACAGCTATAGTTGGCCCATAGTCAATCTAATGGCTTAGAGCTAGCAGCTGAATTAACAATGGTACCATTTAAACGACGTCCAATCCAGTGGGTTCTGGGCACCGTACAAACAAAATAAACAAATAAATTTACAAACAAAGCATTTTTTTAGCAATAAAATCCATACAAAATAAAACAAAATTTATCACAGAAATAGTCTAAAATATTGAACAAAAAACTGTGTGCTAGTAAATTTCTGGCTTCCATGGAAAGAAAAGATTTAAATTGAGAAAGGCCTCCTAACCTTTGATAATTTTTTTAAAACTTTATTAATGTGATGATCAAAGGACAAATGATAGTCCAATGTCAGTCCCAAATAATTAAAATATTCAACAAATTCAATATTATTCCCTTCTAAATCAGAAATGTTTTGTGAATCCTCACATTTTTTTTTGTTTTATTTGTAAAAAGCATAACTTTTTCAAATTCAAAACCATACAGTTAAACACAACCAGTGCTGAAAAACAATCAAAATCAACCTGTACCTTCACTGAAGCATCATTGGGACTACAACTTATCCCATATAATACAGCATTGTCTACATACATAATCATAGATGTTTGCATGCAGACACCAGGGACTGAAATCATGTACTGAGAAAAGATAGAAGGCCTCAGAATTGAATCCTGGGATCTTCTGGTACATGTTTCCAATCCAAGGACGTCTATCCCGGCCCTACTGGAAATTATTCGGGAATATAGTCGTCTGCCCAACTACAAATTAAATTTAGACAAATCTGTTGTATATCCCCTTAGTAAGAATCTCTTTAGGCAGGAGATTACTGAGCTCGGCTTAGCCTGGAAATCGGACTCATAAAGTACCTGGGTCTTACCCTGATGAGGAGCATGACAACGATACGCCAGTTAAATCTGGACTCCCTGGTGCACGCCATTGAGCTAGACTTGAAAAGATGGGCACTGCTTCCAATTTCATTATGGGGAAGGATAAATTTAATTAAGATGAACGTATTCCCCCAGCTGTTTTATCCCTTAGCATGTTAAATATTTGGCTACCACCTCGTGGTTTAGAAAACTCCATGGACTTATAGCCAACTTTGTGTGGGGTTATAAGAAAGCTCGAATGGCCTACCACAAGCTGGCTGCGCCCAAACCATTTGGGGGGTTAAGACTGCCACATTTTGCCCTTTATTTCTGGGTGGGTCATGCTAATAAATACCTTAGGTGGGTACAGGGTACGGATTTTCCAATGCAGTCATCGTATGTACCTTTATGGCTACAAATTGAGTTAGCTGTCATTCAGAAACATGGTCTGGTGCCTGAGGCCTTGCTCTATCTTACTCTGAAACTCCTCCCTTTCCCTCTACGAAGCTCCCCGATAGGGATCTCGGTGAGAACCCACATGCAGCTTTGTGGTTTTCTAAAGTATGACTATCTCAGGGATTGGTTGCAACCTATCTGGGGCAACCTGCATTTTCTAATCGATAACAAACCCCTCAGCCCCACATGGTTGGCCCTGCTCGGTGCGAACCGCTTAAAAGATTTTCTTACACCTGATGGAGAGGTACTCTCCTCTTTGGAAATCCTGAACAAATTTGAAATGTCCACCACTGCAGTTTTTAAAGTGTATCAGCTCTGACATCTTCTGCTCAGTAAGATGGGTATGAGGACAATCCAGACTCCGAAAGTAGAATTTTACAAATCTCTGGGGCCGTTAGTGGGCCTCTCCCATGCAGTCTCCAAAGTATACACAGTATTATTTGGATGGGCCTACTCCCAGAACCTGGCTCAGTGCACATATTGGGCCTCAGTGTTTCCTAATGAGGAACTCAACTGGACTGTCCTATGGCAAAATTGCCACAGATTTCTTCTGCAGGATCGGCTGAGACTGATACAGTTTAAAATTCTCCATAATATTTACTATTCCCCACAGGAGCTGGCTAACTTAAAAATGGTAACGGAACCTACATGTAATAGGTGTCATGCGGGGGTTGGGGATTTGATACATATTTTCTGGAGCTGTCCGAAGATAACCCCACTGTGGACAGATATTAAAAACAGAGTGGATCCAATGTTGGGACTGGAGGACCTTTTTACTCCTGAAATATGCTTGCTGAGAGATGTTTCTCGTATCCCCGTCAGGAGTAGGAGGTTCCACATGGTTTTAATTGTGGCCACTCTTAAGAAAATAGTTCTTAGACACTGGAAGGATTCTGTCGTGATAGGTTATAATGAATGGCTGGAGGAATTACTTGCCAGCCTGAGGTTGAAAGAATGATAGCTACCTTCAAAATAAACTTCCTAGGTTTAACAAGATCTGGGGTCCCTTTACACTATTTACTCATTGTAGGCATTCATAGATCCTCTGCTGACTGAAGGAAAGCAGCTTCGTTAGGTTTGTGCTGGGGGTAGAGGGAGGAGAGGGAAGGGGAGGGTGGGGGTCTAGGGGGGTGTTACAGAGGATGCATTTTACTACCTGTTATTATATGTATGATTGTGTATGTACATGTTTGTAATTGTTGTCTATGGATTTACTCTCTGTAACCAGAAAATTGGAATAAAAACTTAATGGGAAAAAAAAAAAAGAATTGAATCCTGGGGCACACCACAATTAATCCTTTGAGGCTGTGAGGATTTATGCCCAATAGAAGTAGTATGAGTCCTATTACTAAAATAATCTGTAAGACAATGAATGACATCAGATGAAAAATGCAAATTTTAGAGAATCCCAGTGATTAAACCATGTTCAACTAAAAATGTCTGCAACAGAGTCCCCTCTACCAAGGGCATTTTGTATGCAGCCAGTGAACCCCACCAAGGTCGTTTCTGTGTTGTGGAGAGATTTAAATCCATGCTGATGCTCTGTTAATAAGATATACTTTTCCAAATAATTGATAGTTTGATCTAAAATTATTTTTCTAGAATCTTAGAAAGCATATAAAGAAGTGATATGGGACAGTAATTAGAAACTAAAGTAGGATTACCACTCTTAAAACTGTGTTGGATACTAGCAAGCTTCCATTAATCAGGAAACACTTCTTGGCATAAGGAGGAATTAAATATAACAGACAATGGAAGTGCCAAGGACTTCATACCTAACTTAATAATTCTGAAATTGACACCACCATCACGTGATACATATGGTTGGAGATCTCTTCTAAGTATATATGTCTTGACTAGTTCTTGGGAGACCTTTTTAAAATAAAATTTGGGAGATGAGTCAAAATTATCAAGAGTTGGATTAAGGGAATTAGAAGGAATAAAATGTGTCCTATAACCATCCAAGTCTCCAAAATAGCTGTTGAACATCTCAGTAACTAGGCCCGGATCACTGGTAAGAGATTAACCATTTTGTAGGGAGACAGTGTCTTCTTTTTTACCTCGACCTTATAGGTCATTCATAGTTCTCCATGTCTTTTTAGCATTTCCAAAAGAATTTTTTTGTTCAGAGAAGAAAAACTGGATCTTAGTTTTTCTTATTTCAGCTTTAGACCTATTTCTAAGAGTTTTGCAATTCTGTAAGGAGATGACATCCTTGCTTGCTCTATACTGCTTCCAACTTTTACCCCTAGACCACATAAGTAAACATAAGTAATGTGTTAACCATTCAAGTTTATTGGCACATATTCTCATCCTTTGTCTAGGTGCAATTCTATCTCGATAGAAAAATAGCTGAGAATGTTTCTAAAATTGAATTAGGATCTGGAAGAGATTCAAGTAGGGACCAATTAACCCCCCCAAAAAAGCAGCATCTATAATCTCATATGTAAGTTGTTTCGCATTCCTATGCTTAACATATTTAGGTGGGTTTTATCAATTTTGACAGACCAGTCACAAAACAAAAACAGGGCAGTGGTCACTCAAAACATCTGGAAAAAAAACAAGTTTGAGATTCTATTGATGTGAGTTACCACTGTCCAATCCAAAATGATAGCAGTTCTTGTTCTTTAATTATGTCTTCTTGTTTGCCCAATTAATTGTTGTGAATTATACAATGGCAAGAAAAAATTCTGGACTTTGATTGGTCAGTCTTGGGCTGGACACGTTATGTTATCCCAGTACAACATCACGGGTCTAGTCTCAGCCTCACTGTGAACCTGTAGATGTATGCAATGAGCTAGATGACCTCTTTTTTGCATCCTCTGTTAAGAAACAAAAATATTTTTCCACACTAAAAAACATTCTTTAAAATAATTTTGTTATTTTATATATAACAACAAGCCATTGTATAATAGCAATAATGCCCTCCAGGGTGTGTGTTGTTTGGGATAACATCATGCCTCAGTTGTTGGACGCACTCGGCTCAACCTCCTGAGGCGTGACGTTATCCCAGCATGACAGACACCCTGTCAGGCATTATTGCTTAACTCAAATTCAGAAAAATCTCTCTTGCATTGCTTTACAAATCAGCTCCCTAGTCACAATTAAAAACGCCTATTAAGATCCACTTTCTGTTTGGGGTTAATTCTTGTTTTACTTTAGTAATAAGGTCTATCCCAGAATCAATGCTCCTAGAGGGAACTTATATGGAATTTACAACTAAATGCTTCTCACACCCAATATTGCCTAAACAGAGACAAGGTCACATCCAGTGTTACCTACCAAAGTAGAACATACAAAAGATTGGAGCCATGAAGAAACATGAATTAAGGAGACCACGTGATGCCAATGGAGGGGTAACTGTTGCAACGCGGAGCTCCCACACCTAACCAGCGAACCTGCTGTTTTTGTTTGTTAATCTCACCCCCCTTCTGCCCTCCCTGGGCTGTTGGAACTGGGAATCATCCTTTTTTTACTTCTTTTGGAGCCCCGATCGGCATATGAATGCAGGCGGGCGACCAGAAGTCGGAAGCGAAGCGGCCTCGCCGCAGTGCTTCACCACACACCGAGGAGGAGGGCGCTTCAGCCAGGAATATCTGCAGCGACCTGGCCATAATTAAGGAGGCTCTCTTTAAACTTGTGGACGAGATGGCCGAAATTAAACCCGCCCTAACGCAGCTTGCCCGTCGGGTGATGGACACAGAGGCTCGCCATTTCATCTGTGGAGTGAGCGTTGGATAAAACGAAGCCTGCAGTCAGTGAATGCAGGAAAGCAGTGGCCAAATTAGAAGAGTGAGTGGATGATCTAGAAGGGCACAGTCGGCGCAATAATCTTGTCTTACTTGGTTTGCCAGAGGGGGAAGAAGGCGAAATATGCTGCTCTTTTACAAAACTGCTCAGGAAATCTGCAGGCCCTTCACCAAATGGGCCAGAATATATCATCGAGAGGGCACCGAGCCTTGAGAGCTAGGCCCCACCAACGGAACCGCCAAGTCCCATTATCTTTCAAATTGCTTAATTTCTTGGACAGGGAGCACATTTTAAAGGAAATCAGGAAGCTGTCCTCATTCCAATGGGAAGGCAACAAGCTCCGCTTAGTCCCCGACCTGACCTGGAAAATGAGACAGGCCAGAGCTTCTTTCGCCTATAACCGGTTGTGGGCGGCGATTCGTCACCGCATGCTATATCCAGCAAAGCTCGAGATTACCACCAAGGAGGGGGCAAAGCGATATGAATCGGTGGATGAAGCTTTGAATTCACTCCAAAAGTTGATGCCTGACCTGTTTCCTAAAGGTTGAGCCACGAAGTGACTAACACTGATCTAGAGGGCTCAGGTGTTCCAAGGGACAGTATGATTGGACTACTACGGTGATGTATTGGACAGTGTACTATATTATGGTTAACCTCAGTGATGCATGGAGGCTTTAAGGGCTTTATTATTTTCTTTATTTTACATATCTCATATCACCAAGATGGACATTTCTTTTCGGGATGGACTGTTAGCTGGTATAGTCGTTATGACAGTCTTGTGGAAATTGTTAATCTTTTGTATTGCCCAGCAGAGGGAGTTGAAGACCAGTGTCACACTGCATGAGTTGTTACAAAACATTTCTGGGGCTGCTGTTATTAGGTTTGGTTAAAGTTTTAATGTTTTGACCAAGTGATAGGAGGTCCGAATGGTTCAAGTGGTATACCCTTCATATATGGTAGATCTGGGTAAAATCAATCCAGGAGGGATTGATGAGTTGTTTAGTTCTGTCGGGTAAAGGGTATTCCCCGCTGAACAACCTGTGCCTTTATCTGTGGCCATTTTTAACAGGGGTACTGTTGTTTCTGTATGGGCCATAATTTAGCCATCGCCTGGTTTGGTGGCACTTGGAGTGGGTGGGGACGCCTTAACAGGCAGGGGATTCTCTTATAATTAGGGCTAATTCAGTCCTATTTGGTTCTTCCCCCGCTTTTTTTTTTTTTTTTTTTCAGAGGGGATTGGGTGGGGATTATACCTTTGAGTGTTTGATTCTTTATCTCTCTAAATGGTTTTATACAAGGATCTCCTATTGAATTGATAATTCCAATATATTACTTAATTTAAGGTGACTCTAATAATTGTTGGGGGTAAGGTACGTTGAACATCCTTATTGGGGTTGTTACAATTGCAGGTTTGCATGTCTTTAATGTTGTTGACTTAAGTTTATGGGTGGGTGTTGGGGAGCCTGACCTCTATGGCGCACTTTGGATTAGTGCAAGAGGAGTTGACTTCGGGCCTGGGGGGTGGTTGTTTACTGGTTTAGTTGGGGTGGATTTTATGGGGGTCGAGAGGAGGAGTTGGTAAGGTTTGGTTCTTTTTGGGTTTTTTGGGGTGGGGGGGCAGCTTTTGTACATTCGGACATAATTGCTGATCCGAACGGCAGATACATTATTGTTTCTGGTAAGCTTGGAGGAGAGCCCCTGGTACTGGGATCAATTTACAGTCCCAATACAGAGACCCCCTCCTTTTTTATATAGAGTACAGGTGCTTTCTAGCACCTGTCAACAAACCCTCCTATGTTAGCAACAGAAATACCAATATTGCTTGAGTTAACTGGATGACACTGACAACACCACCAACCCTCTGCCTCCCCCCAGCGAAGCTCCCAAGGGAAGATTCATCCAGCAATGCAGATGAGACTGACTGCCACGAACCGGTGACTGAGCTTATGGACACGGCTATTCCTCGAGACTGGGCTGCAGAGTCTCCAGATCCCACAGACATTCTTGAAGAATCCTTGTTTAAACCTGGTCTCAAATCATTTGCTGAAGTGATCATGGATGGACTGCCACTGCATAGAAGCCCAGAGACCCATCTCCCATGTGCTGGTACCCCAGTAACAGAGGGATGAAACAGGACAGACCTCTTCAGACAGGAGAACTTTGATCCCATTGCAGGCTAAGCTATAGACTTTTGTCTTTATTCTTCTTCCATGGTTATAAAATACCATACTATTACCATGCTCTTATAAGAGTATTTAGCCAAAGGCCTTATGGCACTTCAAACTACCTCAGAGGGAGTTCCTTTTTGCAACTGGGGTATGCATGGGAGGGCATCTTATCACTACCTAGTTGCTCTGTCAATAGCCTATCTATTCACACTCATCTGTATTGCTCCCTTATGCCTGTCCCATACCTGTTTGAAGCCCTGCACTGTTTTCATATCCACTACTTCCTGAAGTAGGCCGTTCCATGCATCCACCACCCTTACTATGAAAAATAATTTTCTCACATTACCCATTAATCGGCCTCCTGCTAATCTCATGCTATGTCCTCTTGTCCTGCTCTTTTTCTTATATTGAAACATGTTAGGCTCTTTCACCTTGTTAATGCCCTTAAGGTGTTTGAATGTTTCGATCACATCACCTCTCTCCCTCCTTTGCTCTTGGGTATACATATTGAGCTCCGTTAATCTGTCCGCATATGTTTTCTGATGCAGTCCCTGCACCATTTTGGTTGCCCTTCTGTGGATTGACTCAATTTGGTTAATGTCCTTGTGAAGGTCTGGCCTCCAGTACTGCATGCAGTACTCCAGATGGGGCCTAACCAGTGTCTTGTAAAGAGGGATTATTACCTCCCTCTTCTGACTTGTGATACCCCTACTAATACACCCCAACATTCCTCTAGCCTTACCTACTACTTTAGTGGACTGCTTGGATGATTTCAGGTTATCGGTGATAATGACACCCAAGTCTCATTCTTCCCTTGTGACTGCCAGCAACTCTCCTCCCAGCATATAGTTGGCTTCAGGGTCTCTCTTCCCTATGTGCATGATTTTGCACTTCTTTGAATTAAACCCCAGTTGCCACTCTTCTGACCATTTTGCTAGATCATTCAGATCTCTTCTCATTCTGCCCACCCCATCTGGATCATCCACTCTGTTGCAGATCTTGGTGTCATCTGCAAACAGACAAACCTTACCCTCCAGTCCATCTGCAATGTCACTGATGAAGATATTGAAGAGGACTGGCCCCAGCACTGATCCCAGAGGTAACCTCACTTGTGACTTGCATCTCTTCTGATTGTATACCATTTACCACCACTCTCTGTTTTCTGCCATCAACCAGTTTGCCACCCAGTTGACCAACTTCTGACCCACTCCGAGCCTATCCAGCTTATTAATCAATCTTCTATGTGGAACAGTATCGAAAGCTTTACTGAAGTCAAGGTAGGCGATATAAACTGCTCTCTCTTGGTCCACCACTCTGGTTACCCAGTCAAAGAAATCTATGAGATTAGTTTGACAGGATCTTCCTTTTGTAAACCCATGCTGTCTTGGATCCTGTGCTCCTATGGATTCCAGGTGTTGCACTATCCTTTCCTTAAGGAGTGCCTCATAATCTTGCCCACTACTGAGGTAAGACTGATTGGTCTGAACTCCCTGCCTCCTCCTGCTACCACTCTTGTGGAGCGGGATCACATGAGCCCTTCTCCAGTCTTCAGGGACCTCTCCTGTGCTCACAGACTCACTAAACAGTTCTGCTAATGGCCCTGCTAGTTCCACCCTTAGCTCCTTTAGTACCCTGGGATGTATGTCATCAGGTCCCATTGCCTTGTACACCCTGAGCTTATCGAGCTCTTGTTGGACCCTTTCTTTTGTGAAGGGACCAGTGCACACCTCCCTCCCCCACATGTCCATGGTGCTGAGCCGAGGGTCCTGCCCTACCTTCTCTTCAGTAAATATTGAGCAGAAGTATCTATTTAGAATAGATGCTTTTACATGGTCCTCCTCCTCACATGCCCCCTTATCCCCTTTGATCTGAGCAATACTCCCTCTGAACTTTCTCCTTTCACTAATGTATCTATAGAAAGTCTTGTCATCTTCTTTTACTGTTTGTGCTAGTGTTTCCTCAGTTTGAGCCTTTGCCTGCCTTACTGCCTTCCCTGCTTTCCTTAGGGAAGTTTGGTATGCCTCCCTATCTTCATCCTGCTGCTTTCTTTTATATTTCCTGAAGGCTAGCCTTTTTGTTCTGACCTTTTTTGCTACTATTTTTGAGAACCAAAGTGTTTTCCTTCTTCTTTTGCACTTTCTTTTCTCTCTAACACAATGAGATGTTGCTTCAAGTGTTTCATCTTTAATGCTTGCCCACTTTGCCTGTACCCCCTCACCTGTATTTGTTTTTGCAAGGACTAGCTTAACTCTGTTGGCCATATTATCAAAGTCAGCTCCTCTGAAGTCCCATATTTTGCCTTGGAATGGGATGAGTTTGTTCTAGTGGCCAAATTGAACCATACCATGTGATGGTCCAGGTGACCTTCTACCTGGAGATCTGTGATCCTTTCCCTGTTAGTCAGTACTAGGTCTAGGATAGGCCTGTCTCTTGTGGGTTGTTGTACCAGTTGTTTTATCCATACTGTAGGTCTGACTAGAGAGGTTGTGAAGTTATCCCACCTATCAGCCAGAGTTAGAGAGCGGCACTAAAAGGTTTTGAACAGTACCAAAGAAATTATTTGAAAAACTCATTTTCAAGTAAAAATGTATCTGAAATATGGTGGGGAAAAATATGAGCTTTGGTTTGTAATGGGAGCAAAGAATAGGAAAAGGCAATAGGCCTTAGAAATTAAGGGTCGGCGAGCATATATGATCCATTCAAAATCAGAATGAAAGGAGTGCCTTGTCTAAACATTGTAAGAGCAGTGGAGATAGTGGGAGTACCCACACATTTACGTTCTGTGGCATTCAGAAGGTTCACATGGGTTTAAGGGGTGGAGATGTAGAGGCTAAGCTGGCAAAAAGATAATCTTACTGGGTTTTCACCCTGTGTGCCCCATAACCACAGGGTCTGAATGACAAAATTGACCTGATGTCATGTGTGAATCATTGAAAGTATAAATATAGATTGCCTAGGAATGTTTACACTTTAAAATATGGTATTGCTCATATTTAGAAGTATTTAATGGTTGTTATGAATATTCCAATAACATTAAAGAATGAAAAACATGTTTCTATGTTTCTTCAAGGAAATGCCTTTATGCCTATGTTGTATGATAGCACTAATTTATTTCCCTTTCTGATGTTCCATTTAGGATTATGGAGAAATTGCCTGGGCTGCCTATTTCAGAAAAGTATTAGTTTTTGATGGAATTCAGGATTTACCTAATAGTTCCAGCACAGTGGTAAAATAGATAAGATATACATGTATATATTAATAAAATACTTTTGTATAGAGGTCGATCAGTGCTTTTTAATATTGTTTTATATGTATGTTGAATTTGTATAATCATGTATAGGTGGGCCATTTGTGGTTATTATATGCACTGAGCATTTTGAACTTTATTGTACGTAATAGGTCTGTACTTTTATAAGGGACTGCCCTATTTAAATATATGGTGTGTGTATGTCTGCACCTCCCCCTGAGGATGTGCTGAGACAAGTAACCAGTCGGGGAATTTTTGTCAGCAGGTGTTTCTATTGTCAAGTGGCACTTTTTAAACTTTATTTAGTAAATATCAGTTACAGTATATCTCAGCAGTGGCATGTGCAGTTTACTGTAGTTTACAGAAAAGATAAAAGCATTCAAGACTGGGTTGTACATTCATTAAATCTGTTGCCAGAAAACCCTAGAATGTGGCTACCAAAAAGAGAAAGAAGTTGTTACAAATGTAGAAATTGCAAGTATTGTCCTGAAGTATACAATACTAAAGCATATAGCAATCCTCTTAATAGTAGAAACACCCCTCTAAAAGGTTTTAAAACATGACGTACTTGTTTAATGTGTTACCTGTAAATGTGGACAATTTTACATAGGGAAGACCTAAATGGCCTTCAAAACAAGAACAGGAGAACACGAGAGGGCAATTGAGAATGACAATTTGACTAATGCATTGGCATTGCATGTGTTCCAAAAAAGAAATAGAAGTGAGCATGTATTTACATATTTAGGGATTGAAAAATTTGTTTTATCACAAAGGGGAGGTGACTACAATATTTTACTCCTAAAAAGAGAACAATACTGGATTTTCACATTTAAGGCCATGGAGTGGAGTGTAGTGTTATTAATAATAGAATAGAAGTGAAGCCTTTTTTGAAGAAGTAATATGTATATTGTCTAGCATATGTGATTATCTTTTGTGCATGTTTGATTTGTAATGATTATAATTTTTCTCTCTCTTTCTATACAGATTTGCACCAGCACTTTGTCTCCTGTACAAGTTTTACCAAACTTAGTGCAATCTTTTTCCTTTCCCATGATATTGTCATGTTGGTTTTAAAACAAATTTCATGAACTGCTGTGTTATTTTTCACAATTTAACTAATGTCCTCTAGAGTGCAATACCAGACCTTACAATGAGCTAGCTGCAATTTCTATATATGAATGTTCACAGCAGAATATAATTACCTGTTATGATATGCACTTTACTAAAGAACAACATTATTAGATGTGTATTGCCTTGCTCTTTTGCACACAGTGATCCCTGACTTTACTGGGTTATTTTAATTTACATATTTAATGTTGAGAATGAATTAATTCAGTACAGGAATCATCAGAAAAGTGGAAATTGAGCTTCAATGTGAAGAAGTGCAGGTTGTGCACTTCAGACCAAGGAACCCAGGCAAGAGCTACCAGTTGGGAGGAGTTCAAGCAGAGGTCACAGAGGAGGAGAAGGACCTAGGGGTGATCATACTGGGTAACACGAACAAGTCCGCTCAGTGCATGAAGGTGGAGGCTAAGACCAGCAAGATGCTGGGGTGTATTGTGAAAGGAATCTCACACAGAAATAGGGATGTGATCCTGCCACAGTACAGGTCACTAGTCAAGCCTCATTTGGAGTATCGCATGCAGTTTTGGCATCCCTTTCTGAAGAAGGATATCAGATTGCTGGATTAGGTGCAGTGTAGGGCAACTAAGATGATCCAGGGGCTGGACGGCAAAACCTTTAAGGACAGGCTGACTGAGTTGAATATGTACACCCTAAATTTTGGAGGGATCAGAGGGATATGATTAAGACCTTCAAATATTTGAAGGAGATTAACAAAACAGGCACAGAAGGAATATTTAAAGTGAAGAGAGGAAAGGACACCAGAGGGCATGGTCTCAGGTTGGAGGGTAGAAGATATCGGAGAGAGATGAGGAGGCATTTTTTTCACAGAGAGGGTGGTGGAGAAATGGAACACTCTACCCAAGGAGGTAGTATCCTGTAGCACAGTGGTCAGTTTTAAAAGGGGATGGGACAGGGTGTGAGGGGGAGAGGAGGGTGGGGCAGCTGCAATATAAGGGTTCTAGCTGCACATTCGAGCAGACTTACTTACTAGACTGTAAGGCCTGTTTCTGCTGGCAGATCCCTATATCCGTATGTTTGCATTTATGTATACAGTATATCACTTTAAATCATGGTGTACTTAAGGGGTGTGTTCTAGGTACCATCTATACCTTTGATAAAGCATGCATGTGCAAAATACAACAGATGTGATTCACCAGGAAGTATCTTACGAGTGAGGGAGGAGGGAGTTTGAGTTTCATATTTTGTGGACCTCTGAATGTTTTCATACCACAAGAAAATAAAGAAAGAGAACTTTTTCAAATTAAGCATTTATTTGGTGAGCCGTTTCCATGCTTTGAATACTTTGAATAAGCTATTTAGCAAAAAGCCTTACGCAGGTGCCGGACCCTCAGTACATGTTTTTACTTAACATGTTCTTGTGGTGATTTCCCATAATTAGGGAATATATCATGGGTTGCAGTGGAATAACACATTTAAATTCACTAGTGAGTGATAAGACCCATAACTCATGCATGGCGAAGTCACAAGTTAGTTATAAGGGAATTACCACTCATTTGTGGAAATAAATGTGTTATTTTATGGCAGCCTATGAAGTATGTGATATGCTCCACACCACTTGTTATGCTTTTACTGGTGTTTTACCTTGTTTTAGCTTAAAACTGCCTTTCTTTCCATTGCAAGTTCTCTATCTGGCCCATTGTCTCTGTATTCTATTTCCAGATTCAAATTGAAAGTAATTTTCATCTTAAACAATTCCCTATAATGGTGCTCCCAGCTTGGATCAATAACTTGCTGTCAGCTTTATACTTTTCTTCTTTCTTCCTAATGGGACTGCCCCCTTGCAGGGTCAAAATGTTTCTTCCCCACTGGTCTCACCAAAGCCTAATCATGCTAGGACCCATCCCCAATGTCCTGAGCTATATCTTTGCTTCTCACTCCAGAGTGAGTGATCAGTGGAGACCCCTACCCTTCCCCTACAAAACCACCGTCTACCTTGCCTGGCTCAAGCTGGCTTTAGGGAAGGATATAGAATCTAATCCTGGTCCCTAATCTCCCAATCTCACTCTCAGTGATCCCTCTAACCCCCTCTGGGCCGACACCAAAGGACTCAAGCTGGCACACATGAATATCGGCAGCTTAAGGCACAAAATCCATGACCTTGAGGCATGGACAGCACTTTATAAACCCGACATCCTAGCCGTGACTGAAACATGGCTCAAGCCACAGATCCTCCCCCATGAAGTGGACCTATTGGGCTATCTTACTTTCAGAAAGGACAGAGTGGGGGAAAAAGGGAGGAGGGGTTCTTATCTACATCAGCACTGCCCTGCAAACCTCGCAGTTCGACCACCCCTCTCTCTGCGGATCCCTAGGTGAGATACTATTTGTGAAAGTCCTCCTCAGAAACACCAAGCCCCTCTTCATAGGGTGTGTCTACCTCCTGCCCCAATCCGCCACTTCCTCCCTTGATTCCCTAACCAATGCCTTTGAGGAGTGCCCCATGGGGGAGACCATCCTCCTTGGGGATTTCAACCTCCACTGGCCAGCCTTGGGGTCCTTCTCTACTAAGAATGCAATACTTGGCTCCCCACTTACCCAAATCATAGATCTACCTACTAGACATAATGCTAAGTCTGGTAACCATTCTCTCCTCGACTGCGCACTAGTCTCCTGCCCTGACCCCATACTGTCTGCTGGGATCATGTCAGACTCCCTGAGTGACCACTCACTTATTTTCTGCACCTGGCCTAACAAGCCCCTAAAAACTACTGCTAAGGTCATAGAAGCGAGGAACTACAGCGGGCTTGTACCAGCTGACTTCTGCTCCAACCTGGGGAAAATAGACTGGGACCCCATCATTTCCCTTCCCTCACTTGGCAAGGCACTTGAATACTTCACCCATTCTTTCTTGTCTGTGGCTAATCTGCATGCCCCAAGAAAGAAGCTCAGGGTACAGGGAAAGTGCTATTAATGGCTGAGCCCAAGCCTTAAGCATTCCATGCTGCTCCGGCGACAGGGCATGGGGAATCTACAAATCCACCGGCAATACATCTGACTGGGAGAAGTACAGGGAAATGAGGAATCCGTTGAAAAAAAAACCTCCAAACAGGCTAAGTCCCAGTACCTAAGAGACATCCAAACAAGTCACCTACGTGACCCTAAAAAATTCTGGGGCCATATAAAAACCATCTTCAAGGGTACTACAACAACACAAGCAGACTCCATCCTAGTAGGGGATACGTTGACCAATGACCCCTCTGTAGTTGCCAAAGCTTTCTGCGCTTGTTTCTCAAACCCAAATGGTCCCTCCCCCCTGACCTCTCTGGGACCCCCCCTTACTTCAGAGTGGACTGAATGCCTCCTCGGCCCCAATTCCACCTGAAACTGGTCAAACAGTCTGCGGTACTTCCTCTCTTACTCAAAATAAACCCTAACTCTTCCCTGGGACATGACCTGCTAGAACCTCGGCTGCTGAGGGCCGCCACCCTGGCTATTGCCCTCCCTGTCACCTTCCTCATCAACAGGTCCCTCCTCGAAGGAGCAGTCCCAAAAAAGTGGAAGGTATCAACCATCGTCCCCATCCACAAAAATGGACCCCGGGACAAAATGGGAAACTACAGACCAATCTCCCTACTCAGCCCCCTAGGGAAAGTACAGGAGAGACTAGTATATAACCAGCTTCAGGACTACCTAGAGCAGCACCTACTCCAGGCTGATGTACAACACGGCTTCAGGAAAGGCCATGGCACCGACACTACTCTCATCCGGCTAACATCCGACATTCTCAAGGCTATGGACCAAGGCTCCCCCATGGGTGCTCTGTTCATCGACCTATCCAAGGCATTTGACCTGGTCAACCACAAACTCCTCTTCTCCAGACTCCACCATCTAGGACTAGATGACCACTCACTCTCCTGGTTCGAAAGCTACCTGATTGACCGTACCCAAAAAGTCCACTGGAGAGGAACCCAATCTGGCACAAGACCTGTCATCTCTGGGGTACCCCAGGGCTCGATCCTGGGCCCCCTGCTATTCTCACTCTTCCTCAACAATATTGAGGACAATTGCATGCTCAGCAACCTCATCCTCTATGCGGACGACACTGTCATCTACTGCAGTGACCCACAACCCAGTCTCATCTCCACCAAACTGCAGGCCAGTCTCTTAACTCTTGAGGCCTGGTTTACCTCCAACTCTTTAAAGCTGAACGAAGACAAAACCAAGGCTGTCCTGTTAACAACCAGACACCTGGGCACCGACAGAAGCGAGCTGCTCCAGCTCAACTCAGCCCAAGGAAAGAGAGTAGAGGTCATTGGCAAGTTCAAATATCTCGGGGTCCTCCTTGACCAGGAACTGACATATAAACCTCACATTGACTCCATAACTCAGGCCATCCATCAAAGGCTTGGCCTCCTCTTCCACCTGGGAAACTCCCTCTCTGGTGAGGCACAACGAGCCATTGCCTACTGCAATCTCCTTCCCTCCATCCTATATGGTACCCCTCTACTGCAGTTCCTCCGGGAGATGGATGTCAGCAAACTCACCATGCTCTACAACTGAGTTGCTCGCTTTGCAACTAACTGCCCCTCTAGGAGGCACCACTGTGAGGCCCTCGCAGACTTAAACTGGCCCACCCTACAGCACAAACTGGCCTACCCGACTGCCTGCCTTGCCTTCAAATTCTCCTCCCTCGGCCCTTCTCCCCACCTTCGAGGACTCCTCACTTCCAAAGTCCAATGCTGAACTCAGTGATCATCTGCAAGTTGCCCCCTTGACATCCCTCATGTTCGCACCAACCAAGGAAAGCACTCCTTCCAATACGCTGCCTCCTACCTTTGGAACAGCCTCCCAGCTAGCCTGGTTTACAAGCCTTCCCTTCCCCGGTTTAAGTCAGGCCTCAAAGCGTATCTCCTCGAACTCAGCTTCTGTGGCTGTAACCGCTAGCCCCCCAGTCTGGGCCTCTCCCCTACCTCCACTGGCTTAACCCCGCCTACTTCCCTTAAGAATCTCCTAAGCAAGGATGTCAATGTACTGCATACCTGTCTCAACTCCTAGGAACTGTGTGTATCCTTACGACTCTGTACTGAATGTATGAATCAGAATATGTACCTGCTGTAACCACTGAATATCGATGCCGTTGTATATATATATATATATATATATATATATATATATATATATATATATCTGTTGTAACTACTGTAAATGATTGCCAATGTATGTTTTCTCTGTAACTAATTCCGGGTCGCCCCTGAAAAAGGGACCTCAGGTCTCAGTGGGTTTACCCGGTTACCAAAATCTAAATAAATAAACATATTCCAATTTAAATAAATTGTTTTCCAAGTGAAATAAATGGTGGCCCAAGTGAAAATAAATTTGTATCCACAAATAACATAATTTATTTACCCAATTTATTCAACACTGGTATGGGATTGAGTGCAAACTTCTATGTTAAACCCCAAACTTTGAAGCTTAATAACTTTTGAACCATTAAAGGGATTTGTACAAAGTGTGGCAAGTACAATCTCTATGGATAGGTCTCCTGATGTGCCACATTGCATGTCAATCAGTTATGGGGTTTAAGAGATACAGAGCATCAAACAATCCTAAATTTACCAGTTTTCTTAATATTTCTTTGTCCACCTGTATCTCAGAAATGGCTTTAGGTAGTGGTCTGCCATTTTCAGGGTAGACATTTCTGAGATGCAGGTGGACAGATGTGCCATTTGAAGATTTGGTGAGCAAAAATGAATCCGTTCAAAAGTTTTTAAACTTTTATTTTCCCATTATTTTCTATGGGGAAATTTTAATGTCAGACACAAAAGTTAGAATTTTCACAAGTTACATAACCTGTGCAAGAAACTGTTTTATTTTGTGCAAAATAGGTAATTTGCACAAAATAAAACTGTAGCTTGTGCAAGTTATGTAATTTGCACAAAATAGAACATGTTAAACCCACATTTGTGAACCTTCATAATTTTGGAACCGTTCAATGGATTTGCACACAATTTAGCATGCAATATCTCTAGGGGAAAATGTCTCCTGACATGCCAAATGGTGCGTGAATCAGCTTTGTGGTGTTTGAGGTACAGAGCATCATAAAATCCTAAATATCTCAGTTTTTGTTTACATTTCTTTGTCCACCTGTATCTCAGAAACGGCTTTATGTACTGGGCTGAAAGGTTCAGAGTAGAAAGCCTTTGGGTCACTGATGTTCCATTTGAAGGTTAGGTTAAAAATAATTTAATTCAAAAGCTATTAAACTTTTAATTTCCCAGTATTTCCCAAGGGAAAATTTATATGTCTGGCACAAAAGTTTCATTTTGTGCAAATTTCTTTGTTTCTTTTGCACAAAAGTGCTTTTTTTCACATTTTCTTTGGCATGGAGGGTCACATTGTGCCATTTCTTTTGCAAAATGCACCTTTGTTTCACATATGGGGTCACAGAGAGCCTGCTTTACTTTTACAGAGCTCTCTTGTGTCCACCATCTCATTTTCTCATTAGCGAGAGAAAAAAGCAAGTAAAAACATGCAATACAGAAAAGAAACATCAAATCTTAGCTAAAATGGATTGACAGCAATAGTGTAAATGTGGTGGGGTCCCAAAAACCCTAAGTTGAAAATTTGGTGCAAAACTACCCCAAAACGCCCACATTATGGACAGGCATTGAAATCTTTCTACTCACATGCATAACTTTAGCAATTTTTAATATTTTCACGCCAAATTTTCAGCATAGCCAGTTTTTCACAGCAGCTAATGAACACGATAGCTGTCATTTCTCACATCCTGCCTGAAACATGTTTCCACACCTGTGGCACTGAATGGCACAGTTGCTGCACGATATCATCTTTCAGGACTGAGGAATGAAATTACAGTGTCAGTGTTCATGAGGTGGGGTCTCAAAAAGGCCATTTTGAAAGTTTGGTGCAAGAAAACCTAAAAATGCCTGAGTTGTGCACAGTTGTTTAAATTTTTCTTTTTTTTTTTAAATTTAATATACTTTATTCAATTTCAGAACACCACAGTAAAACAACCAGCGTTACAATAGCATAACAATACCAGGTGTCAAGTGCCCCCCCCCAGACCACACTGCTTACTTATACATTTAGAGCTCAGGGTTCATCCACACTATCCAGCTTTCCAGAGTGCCAGAAGGGCCTCAAGACTCCCCCACAATTCTGAGTAGGAAGCTAGTCTGTTCTGCATAGAGGCAATATGTCTTTCCAGTTGAAGGGTGAGCATGATCCCCCTGTATCATTCCAAAGTAGTAGGGGGGATGTCGTCTAGCCAATGCCTGACAATAACCAACTTAGCCACTGCAGAGATTAATAATATATATGCTTTCCTAACTCTAGGTGTATCTCTGGGGAGATCATTTAGCAAACATACCTCCGGAGTAAACAAAGACTCCAATCCCAAGATGGGATCCAGTGTTTCTCTGATCGGTTGCCAAAATTTTTGTACTTTTTGGCAATTCCATAACATATGATGAAGAGAACCCATAACCTCCTTGCATTTGCCACAAAGTGGCGAGGTCAACCTTCCTATTCTGAACAATTTCATTGGCATCTAGTAGATATTATGCATAATATTAAAATGAATTAACCGCAGTCTATCCTGTTTAACATATCTGTATAGTGTCTGCCATAGACTACCCCATAGGATTGGATCTTCTGGAATATTCAATTCGTTAACCCAGTAATAGCAGACCCCGGTTTGTAATCTGAAGTCTAACGCTTGTAAAGTTTTGTAACACCTGGAAACTGGGTGGGATTTAGAGGCTACCTGTAACAATACAGCCGCTTCCCGATCCGACCAGTCTACCAGCGGAAAGAGGGCATTCAAAGTGCTAAGGGCTTTACTAACCTGAGCATACCTGAAAGTATTTTTCTCAGACGTCCCAGTGATGCTTTGAAAATGGGCAAATAGCAGCGGTCTCCCATTTACCCAGATATCCGAGACCTTAGAGCCATTCAATTGAGGCCAAAAGGAAGAGGATATCGGTGTCCCACCAATCCTAACTTGCGGGTTGCCTACAATGGGTTGGTCCACTGATTGACACCATCTTATTCCCAGATATTTTTGCATCTGCAGCAAGGCCTTAAGAGACCATCCCATAGGGTTATTCCTTATGGACCCAGGCAGATGGACCAGGGAGGTATAAATCAGGGCCCCTAAAGAGCATTTAACTCTACTCGCCAAGTACTGCTCTATACTAAGCCAAACAGGAGTGTAGTCTGAGGGGTCAAGTTCTTTGCACCAAAAAGCCAATTTATTCAAATGGAATGCTATATAATATAGAAAAAAGGAAGGGGCAGCTAGCCCTCCCTTGGACTTAGGAGCAGTCAATTTGGAATAGGACCTACGAATACTCTTCCTCCTCCACAGAAACCTGTTCACTAAACTCTGGAGTTTGGAGAGCCATGTTCTCGGTAGATATCCCCAACATCCCCATTGATATAAAATTCTCGGAAAATATTCATTTTACCACGCTTAATCTCCCCACAATGAAAAGGGAACAGGCCCCATCTCCATATCTCCAGTAATCGCTTTAATTACAACAATTAATATTCTCTTTGATCATGGTACCCATGTCTCTAGAAACGTTAATACCCAGATATGTCAGAGACTTAGCTTCCCAGGAAAGCCCATAAGGAGCCAATTCCGCTCTGTTCACTCTATTATTTAAGAGGAAAATCTTGGATTTGTCTTGGTTCAATTTATAATAGGACACCTTTGTGAATTTTTCTACCTCGTCCAATAAAGCAGGGATCGATATACCAGGCTCCTCAACATGAAATATGTTTAAATTTTTCTACGCAAGCTTGCAACTTTGCCAATTTGTAATATTTTCACTCCAAATGTTCAACATTGCCATTTTTCACAACACCTCATGAATAGTACAGCTGTCATTTCTCAAATCCTTCCAAAAATGTTTTGTACCTGTGGTGTGGAATGCCATTACAGTTGTGAAGAATTATATTTCAGCAGTGATTTAAAAATGTTGAAAATTTGGGGTCATGTGATGGCAGCCTGAGAAGCGGCAGCAGTCCTCCATAGCTCAGTGCCTCAGCTACACAATTCAGCTCCCTAGCACGACTTTTTCGGATAAACATACTACAAAGTATCAGTATTTCACCGGGTAAGCACTTGATGCTGCAGTATCTGGCATCAAGAAATGGAGGTATATATGAAAAAGGCATCTCCGAGGCATTCACCTCCACCCTCCCCAGAGAAAGACAAGGCCGCAAAGTGTCCGAAGCATCAAACAGCAGGCTCTAGTACAATCGGCACCGCTACGGGTGCTCTCTCAGAGGAATGGTTTTCAGAGGTGATGCAGCCTCTTCAGGAGAAACTTACGGAGATATACGATGACCTTCAGTAGGTCAAAGCCTCTGTTCATTCCTTGACTACTCAGGAAACAGACTCAGAAATTAAGCTGGTGTCCTTGGAGAAAAAACACGACAAGAGTGAACTGACTATGTCACTTTATAGAAAACGAATTAAAAAGCTAGAAGAGAAGATCGAGGATTTGGAAGGAAGAAGCAGAAGAAACAATTTGTTGGTGATCGGTATACCTGAAAAAGAAGAAGGTGCTGCGCCTATTCTTTTTCTTCAAAAATTATGTGAGAGAATCGCCGGTCCCTCCCCAAATGGCGCATCCTATATTATAGAGAGGGCACATCGGGCCCTTCGCCCTCCTCCACAGCCTGGTTCCCCACCCAGACCACTTATCTGCAAGATGCTTAACTACCTGGAAAGCCACATGTCCTAGCGAAGGTGCACGAATTGCAAGAGGTTCAAGGGAAAGGGCACAAAATCCGGATCACACAGGACCTGCCACAGTCAGTGCAGGTAAAGTGGCAAGAAATGCATCCCATAGTGACGAAGCTTATTGCGGCGGGAACCCCATTTCGCATGAAGTATCCGGCTGTCCTTCAGGTGAAGGCGGGGGAAAAATGGGTCTCTTTCAAATCACAAGAGCAAGTGCAGCAAGAACTCAAAAACCTCTTCCCAGACCTCTTCAAGTGAAAAGACCCAAACGATTATAAGTGTATGCATGTTGTGCATAGTGGTTCAGCACTGGAATGGGAAAGAATTGGTCAGGGAGTGACAAGGCTGACATCCTCAGGGTTTGCGACTGAATATAATTTGAACTCCCTTGTTGAGTATTAGTGGAGTAGTAGCTCCCTCCTTCTGCTTTATAGTTAACTTCTTTCTCCCCACCTACGGTGAGAGTGCAGAGACGTGACGAGGACAGTGTGGTTCCCCTTATATGGAGGATACTTGAAAGGGAAATTGATGCAACACTGAGACTATCGATGGAGAGCTGGACTGTTTGATTGCTGGGCCTATTGCAAGAATATAGCTGTGTAGCCCCTCAAGCCAATTACGCTGGTGTGACTGAATTTAAAATGTCCGGGACCAAGCAGGTCTCATTTTCCATCGCTCCTGGATGGGGGGAGGGCTGAGGTTGTGTTTTTTTTTTTCTCTCATCGTATGTTCAGAGTCTGGGGACCCAGTGGGATACTGGAAATAAGTTTGTTTTAAAAGGACTGGGGGAATTCCTCAGTATTTAAAAGAACCATAAGCATATGGTCGACTTTTTGTTGCTGTTATGTTATGTTATGTTATGGCAACCATTGTAGAGGATAAGCCTAATTAGGGGGATACTACGCATATAATAGATATGAAGTTGTTCCATTGGGGGAATTTAGATGGTGATTATAACTGTCAGATAGGTAGCGGGGGTTGGGGGCGGTGGAGGAGAGGTTGGAGGGTAACTGGTGCAGCTCAGTAACTGCGCTAGGACATCACTCACCTGAGAGTGGATTGTGGTGCAGTTAATTAGAACTGGGGGTTGTAGTGGGTAAAATGCTGTTAGGGGTATACAGAAATTGTGGGGGGTTGGGACGATGGGGCAACACAATAGATAAGTTTTTTTCTTTAGTAGTTAATGGGGGAACAGGGGAGGGTAAGTCAGGCATGTTACTTTACTCTTTTGAAATTGTACTTTCATCGGTGCTCAGTCAGATCAGGTTGGGTCCCCAGGTTTCAAAATGGCTCATGTCATTCTTAGTACCGTTTGATAAATCTAAATATGGCTAATTGCTACAAAGTTGTAAGCTGGAATGTCAAGGGTGCACAAGACAAATGCAAGAGACAGGTTATCCTCAGGCACCTACATCAATTACAAGCTGGGATTGCATGTCTTCAAGAGACACATCTCCATAGGCAAGATGTTAACCTATTTCTCAAAATGTGGGTGGGACAGGTCTTTGGGGTGGGAAAATCCACGTCTAGTGGGGGAGTGGTGATATTAATAGATAAAAAAATTAAGTTTAAGCTGGACAAGGAAATTTGGGATCCAGAGGGCAGATACATAATACTAAGTGGGTCCTTGGAAGGGTGGCAGATTACCCTGGGATCCATATACGGACCAAATTCTGAGTCACCTTACTTTTTCACCCGCCTACTGGGCCTTCTTGCTACTGATCCACCCGTTTTAACTATTTTGGGAGGAGATTGGAATGTGGTACCCTCTACGGATACAGATAGATCTGACTCCCGGAAACGGGGTTTGTCCCCCTCGCAGAGGGCACTACGTGACCTTATGACTGGTGCCGATCTCTTGGATGTATGGAGAGTTCTCCATCACGGAGAGCATCAGTATACTTATTTCTCACCCCCTCATAAATCCTTCTCCCATATTGACTTCTTTTTATTGAGTTCTTTCGCATTATCTGGAGTAATGTACGCAGATATACATGCGAGAGTTATCTCAGACCATGCTCCTATTTCCCTTACATATCTCTCTTGACCAAGTATTCAAAGGGATGTCCTTTGGAAATTGAATAACCAGCTGCTCCAAAAGTCGGAATCTCTCCAACATATTAAAAGCTTTATGGCTAACTTTTCACTAGATAATAAGGGGTCCAGTACTAGGACTGACATGATCTAGGCAGCCTTAAAATGCTCCCTCAGGGGCGAATGCCTTAGGCTGTCAGCAACGAGATGTCGTCAATTTAGGAATAGGCTGGCAACCTTGCTCTTACAGATATAGACCATGGAACGTACCCTATCTCGACATTCCCCAGACGAGGACTGGGTGTTTTTGCACCAATTACAGAGTCAGTGCTCTGGTCTCGTGTACCAAAAGGCACAGCTTGCCCTGAGATGCACCAAGATGAAATATCTTGATGCGGGTGAGAAGGCTGGTAGGTTATTGGCTATTCGGCTCAGGCAAGCAGCAGCTTCACAAGCCATTCCCTGCACCAGATCAGCTACCAGTGATAGCCTGGTGACATCCCCTAGGGAAGTGTCTGAGACCTTGCGTTCTTATTACCAAAGGCTGTACTCTGAAGCTCAGGAGGGAAAGCCTGTACCTCGGGATATAGCTGAATATTTGGACGCCACTTATCTTCCTAAGCTAAGGGCCCCTGAAAGTGAACATCTGGGGAATTTAATCACAGTGCAGGAGGTGGTAGCAGCAATTTGCGCAACCTGTATGGGATAAATCCCCCGGCCCTGACGGCCTTTCTAACAACTTGTACAAAAGCTGCTCGCAACAGCTTGCTCCCCTTTTGGTGGAAGTTTACAATTATTGGTTTGAGGAAGGGATGTCGGAATCCAACTTCCTTAATGCGATAATTACCCTTATACCCAAACGTGGAAAAGATCCCATATACCCAGAAAGTTATAGGCCTATCTCCTTAATTAGTGCTGATGTCAAAATCTTAGCTAAGGTTTTGGCCATGAGATTGGGTCAGCTATTTCTCATGCTTATCAGTAGGGAGCAGATAGGCTTCATGAAGGGTAGGTCCTCAGTAGACCATATACGTAAGTTAATATATATCCTCTTGGCATCCAAGGATTCAAGCATTCCCTCTGTTTTGGTATCCTTGGATGCTGAGAAGGCTTTCGATAGAGTCTCCTGGGACTTCCTTTTTGAAACCCTGGCTTACCTGGGTCTCCCCTCGGGATTTCTTAGATGGATCAGATTACTATACACATCCCCATCAGCTCAGATTTGGTCTAATGGGACACTGTCTGTTCCTTTTCTACTTCAGAGGGGGACCAGGCAAGGCTGTCCCCTCTCTCCACTATTATTTAATCTTTATCTAGAACCCCTGATTAGGAGATTATTAACTTCCCCTAAGCTCCAGGGTGTTGAAATAGGATCACAAAGATACTCCCTTTCTCCATACGCAGATGACCTTCTTTTACACCTTCAATATCCGGCAACAGGCATTCCAGAGCTCCTGGCCGAGATAGGACGGTTTTCTGCTATCTCCCACTATAAACTCAATAAGTCTAAGACAAAAGTCTTCCCTTTAAATAATAACACTTCCCGGTCAGTGCTTGGAAACACCAGGTTAGTATGGGAACCTAAGTCCCTTATGTATCTTGAGATTAAGATTGCCAGAGAGATCTCTACTATGCTTAAACTAAACCTTACAGAATTATTGATTACAATTAAGTTAGACCTAAGCAGATGGGGAGATCTTCCTCTTTCTCTATGGGGAAGAATAAATATTATAAAGATGAATATTTTACCCCGAATACTATACCCCATGGGAATGTTGGGTCTGTTTATCCCTAAAAAATGGTTTGGTAGGCTAAATTGAATGCTAACTGCCTTAGTTTGGAAGGGTAAGAGTGTCAGGCATTCATATTTGAAGCTCTCGGCACCTAAGGAACAAGGTGGCCTAGCAGCCCCTTCCTTCTTTTTATATTATTGTGCTCATCATCTGACTAGGATGTCTGACTGGTCAAGGGAAATGTTGAGAGAGGAGCGACAAGCATATGTGCCTTTATGGTTAGACATTGAACAATCTTTAGCAGCTCAACACTGCTGCTCCCTTCCTGCCCTGCTATATACTACTCCTAAGGCAATTCCAAAACCTCTCCGAAACGTACCGTTAGGCTGGTCCATTAGGGCCTTGCATCAGCTGCAAACTCACTTATCCCATAACTGGCACATTTCGTTGGAGTAACCCGTTGTGGGGAATCCCCACTTCCAGATTGGGCGTAAGCCCATTCCCCTGTTTTTTTTGGCCTCCATTAGTAACATAAAGTTTAGGGAGATATATGATGAAGGCAGAGTAATCCCTTTTGCTGTCTTTAGACATAGGTTTAAAGTGCCTGTTACAGCCTTTTTCAAGTATGAACAGCTCAAGATGGCCGTCCTTGCCCATCTGGGTCCAGGGGGAATGAGTCAGGGGTCAGCTGAGGCCTTCAACAAGCTTCTAAGGGCAGCTAGGGAACCTCATGCCATGTCCGCAGTATACAAAGCAATCCAGATGGTTGATTCGGGGCTGCCACAAGAAGTGTGCCATTATTGGTTGCAGGTGTTTTCCCTTAGGGCTGAACCACATTTCTGGATTAAGATCTGGCAGACCATGCAAAGGTTTGTCAATCAAGATAGACTGCGACTGATGCAATTTAATGTTATGCATAATTTATATTTTACGCCACTCAAATTATGCAGACTGGGAAGTAGGCCTTCCCCTGATTGCCCTAGATGTATAAACCATACGGGGACATTATATCATATGTTGTGGGCCTGTCCTTCAGTCCAGAAATTTTGGCAAGCCATCAGAAATAAGCTTGATCCCTTGCTGGGCCTGGACTCCTACATTACCCCAGAGATTTGCCTGCTAAATTTATTCCCAGAGGACATTCCCAATGTTAGAAAAGCGCATTTGGCTTTGATCTCAGCAATAGCTAAATTAATTATTCTGAGACACTGGACGGATGACTCAGTCCCATCAATCATTGAGTGGTACAAAGAAATGCTGTTTGCCCTTCAGCTAGAGAAGCACATTTTAGCCATGAATAATCGATTGCAGATTTATCAGAGCAGGTGGGGTCCCTTGGATGCCCTACTTACTTTATGGAAGCCATGATAGCTCTTAATATGAAAATCTTGCCATTAATATAATCTGATGACTGAGTACGTGTACGCCTGATGGCAGTGGGTTGGGGAGGAGAGTGGATTGGGTCTGGGGGGGGAGATACTAGCGGATGTATTTCAATTCATGTTTTTCCTGTGCTTTATTGGGGGGGTAGGTATCTTTGTCTATCTACTTGTTACCCATGTACGTATCGAAGTTTATTATATGCCAATTAAAGTATACTGAAATAAAAAAAAAAAAAGTTGAAAATGTGGGGTCTTATAAGGATACTGTTATACTTTCTCAATGGAGGAATAGGCATGCAGGGTCCAAAAGGTTCTGTGCTCCCATGATAACATAAGAATGCTGTTATACTGTCTCAATGGAGAGATGGTAGCACAGGGTCCAAGGACCTTGAGCTCCCACTGTAAAATAAGTATACTGTTATAGTGTCTCAGGGATACTGCTGTCCTATCTAAATGGAGGGATGGGGGCACATTGTCTGAAGGACCCTGCGCTCACACTGTAAAATAAGTATACTGTTATAGTGTCTCAGGGATACTGCTGTCCTATCTAAATGGAGGGATGGGGCACATTGTCTGAAGGACCCTGCACTCACACTGTAAAATAAGGATACTGTTATACTGTCTGAAAAAGTAATGAAATTCATTGAAAAAAAAATTCTGTTAATTCACCATTAGGGTTGATGTGTAAAAAGTAGGGAACTGTGATCTTAGGGTTCCCAGGCATAAGACCCCATCCCCACCATTGGCTTCCAACCTGAACATCCAACCCTAGATGCAGGAACAGGTGTGAGGGGTTATTACATTTTTCACCTTCCTGTTTTGGTGGTACCACTTCTAAGTTATATATTTTTGTTTACTTTATATTTTTGTTACATACATCAAGAATTATAATTATTTTTTTTTGAAATGATACTTTATACTCCCCTACTGCCTGCCAGCTCCTACTCCTTCGGGACATCCAAGGAGTCATCCTCCTGCCGTCTGCCCCGCCGAACCAACCTCCCAGTCCTCCATGGAGCTTTGGTTTTCCCCCCTGAGCAGATACGGGGTTGGGCTCTGACCCCCGTAATCCTTCATTTTGTCAGGCCCCAGAGGTGGTCGGCGAGCAGGGGCAAATCGGAGGCATTCCCCGGGAAGTCCGTCATCCTGGAGCTGGCAGGTGTATTTTCCCATTTTCTTCCTGACAAAGTGAAATCCCCTGATGTCAGGGCACTGAGCGCCGATGTCCACTGTGCTACTGGCCACCCGTCCCCTCCAAGCAGGGCTTGTGGTTCCGGACTTCCGCTCGAGGTCACACACAAGGAGCGTGGGCATTGGCCAACCCCCCGACCCCGCCTGGAGATGGCAAGCTGTCGTGGAATGCTCAAGCC
The DNA here is from genome assembly GCA_016271365.2 of Neoceratodus forsteri. NCBI lineage: Eukaryota > Metazoa > Chordata > Ceratodontiformes > Ceratodontidae > Neoceratodus > Neoceratodus forsteri. Next base: position 109,833,397 of record CM057455.1, on the reverse strand, counting down.
ATACTCCCCTGGCTGACCTAACCAGGAACCAGAGTCCGCTCCTGAACCTGGGTTGCCAGCATGGAAAGAATTATAATTTTGAATGTATCCCAAATCTCTTTGAATGTCAGGTTTTTTAGCTTTAAGTTTCAATCAACTTCTATAATTGCTGTTAGTATTTTTTTGTTATGTTAGTCTTGCCCTAGTGAAATGTTTTCATTGCCCAAATATTAATCTGATTAATATTTTTAACTTTAAATGTGATGCTTTTATGGTCACAATTTGTTAACGATGGGCCTATATTGCACTCAGAAATTTCTATCTCAGGTGAACTAGGTACAAGGTCTAATATCCTGTCCCCCTTGTTGGTTTATTTACATTATGAAAATACTTTTCAAATGCTGATAATTCATTTTACTTGGGTCAGAGCTCCCTGAGGTACATGGGTGGTCACATTAGTGAGAGCTGCTGGAGACTTTTGGGGGAAGCTGGGACCTCAAAGAGGAGTTTCAACTGGTGCTGATCAAATCATCTGTGTCCATCTGCTCTGTGGACACAGTAGTACTTTAAGAGAAGTAACTTCTGAGTGGCTCGGACTGATGCTAACCAACCAATATCAAGTGAAAGCTGCTTGAGAGTTACTACTCCTGAGTTATTAGTACCATGGGAGAGCAGATAGTCACAGTTGATTTTTTATTATCTTCTTAAATGCAATAGATCACTGATGCAACAGAGTGAGTGAATGACCCAGAGGAAGACAACTTGGTTAGGCATCTGGGGACTCGCTGTATTTACTGTAGCAATATTTATGTTATTTCCAACTTCATATAGAGGCAGGACTACATTAATAAAATAAAACTGGGGATTTAATTATACCAGGTAGACATGAAGTAGTTATTTTAACCATCAGACATACTGGTGGCTAATAATGGTAACATTAAGGAATTCAGATTTACTGGACTCTTGTGTGTAGTCACTGTATAACTAATCTCAACATAGCGTGGCTCATCCATCACCCCTCCTCCACCCCTTCCTAATCCACTCCCATTTGACAGGGCTCTCAAAGTACCAGGAGGAGGGAGACTTGTTTTGTGTTAAATCTGTGGTTATTTGTCTTTCTTTTTTTTCTATCACATTCTTTGACAAAAGCAACAACAGATCCAGTCAAAGAATCCTCAGGAACTATGCCAAGAACTAGTGTAATGACAACTCTCAGTGCATTGTTATTTACATCTCTACTGTTATTTTACAAAGTCATGACATTGATAACATACTTTTTGAAGACGCACACACATTCATCTCCTAGTCAGAATTGTGGTCAAAACTGATTATTCTTTGCAATCTAACCTCCCCTACTGTTGGATCTATGCCAGACTGTTGGTATACCAAATCTGCAGTGTTCCCACTAAAGGAATACAAACTTTCAAGTTTGGGGCCCATGTCTAAATCCTGTGCTTTAACTTTAATTAATAAAGTACCCCTTTGAGCGTTTACCTTTAAAGTAAGTTTGTGGACCATTTCATTGAATACAGACAAGTTATCATTAACATCTGCCACAAAAATAATGATTTTCACAGTGTCTGACCTCCTCGGTCTCCAATATCCACTGCAGTAAGGAGCAACTGATGGCTTAATTGTTTTTCACAGTTCAAGGTATTCTCTAACAGTAAATATATCAATGTGATGTCATAACTGTGCTTTTGCACATCCATGACAAAATATGCACTGTAACTGAGGTGTTGCATACTGTATTATTGCCTATATCTGTGTGAAGTGATGGTTGTGTGGTATGTATGGAGACTGAGGAGCAGTAAATTGCATGTCAAATCGTATGACAGCATTTCTTCATCTCAAAAGCATCTGTCAAACATATAAATCATGCATGTTTATCAAATAAATAAATCATGTTTAAATCAAATAATTTGTAAAACAAATCATAAATCAAAGAAATGGTAACATAAACCAAATTGCCTGCAGCATTGCTTAATGTTTTAACCAGTACTGCTCAGAATTCAAGCTGTAAAAAAATGAACGTCATTCACGGAGTACTGTAGTGTAACCATATGATAACAACAATGAAAAAAGAATACATCGAAACATAGAAACATAGACTTTGATGGCAGATAAGGACCACTTGGCCCACCTAGTCTGACCATTTCTCTACCTACTGGATAAGCTGCAGATACTAGTTAATCAACAGCCTACTTCCTCCTACCCACCACTATAATTGCCTTATGTCTGTCCCATGCATTCTTAAATTTCCCCTCTGTTCTTGACCCCACAACCTCCTCAGGAAGGCCATTCCATATGTTCACCACCCTCTCTGTGAAAAAATACTTCCTCACATTGCCCCTGAGCCATCCCCCCTTTATCGTCAAATTGTGCCCCCTTTTTCTTGCACATCTCTTTTTCTGAAAGATGCTACCCTCTCTGACTTTGTTGATTTCCTTGAGGTACTTGAAAGTTTCTATCAAGACCCACCTCTCCCTCCTTTCCTCGAGGGTATACATAGTAAGCTCCTTTAGCCTCTCTTTGTATGTCTTCTAGTGCAGACCCTGCACAATTTTGGTTGCCCTCCTCTGGATAGCATCCACCCTGTCTATATCTTTGAGGGGATAGGGTCTACAGAACTGCATGCAGTACTCTAGATGGGGTCTCACCAACTGTCTGTGCAGAGGGATGACAAATTCTTGCTTTCTACAGGTGATGCTGCTCCATATGCATCTCAGTATCCCCCCAGCCCTCCTTACTGCCTTCTCACATTGCTTGTCCACCTTTAGGTCATTTATTTTTTGTTTATTCTATTTTTCCACCCCCTCATGCTCGCTGGCCCCCACTCCTTCAAGCTCCGCAAGTCTCCTCTAGCCACACTGTCCTTACCCAGCCCTCCTCTGATTCCTCGCATTGCAGCCGACCCCCAGGATATCCCAGCGTGTCCCTTCACCGGGTGGGTCCCACTCCTATGAGGGGGAAGGCACCAGGGGGAGAGGGCTGACCCCAGCACATGTTTCTTTTAGGGGCTCGGGAATGCTTCTGAGGAGAAGGAGGCCCCGGGAAGGCACTGGAGGCATTCGAGGACAGAGAGCCGTCATCCAGAGGCCAGCAAGTGATATTTTCCTGGTTTCTCTTGAGGTGCGTGACATACATACTTCAAGACAAGAGCTGACATCTGCCACGCACTGCCCATCAGTGAACCCCGATGTGTTGCCCTACCCCTGGCCTCCATAAGCGGTCGCCCAACACCGGGTTGCAGCCCTTCCTGGAGACATTGAGCAGTCGTGGGATGCTCACGTTGTCTCCCCCCAGCCGGCCCTCCAGCAACCCAAGCTTGTTACCGAACCCGGGTCGCTGGTGTTACAAGCATAAATCCATCCGCTGCGCTGGCGGGCCAGCTCCTTTAGGTCACTTGATATGACTACCACATGTCTATTTCCATGTTTGTTGTTGTTAGTACTCCCCCCCCAATTGTGTAGTCTTCCCTTGGGTTTTTGTTTCCCAGGTGCAATACAACAAAGGAAGTGGTGATTTTGCCCAGGGACCAGACCTTGGACTTAATGATGTGTATTTGGGGCTTAATTATGTGTTTCTGTGATGTTAGGGAATCCCTGCTCTCCAAATTCCTTTTTATTCTAGAGTCACTGGACATGTCTTCCTGCTGGTGGCTGTGTATAAGGGATGATGAGAGCACCATATATGCTGGGTTAGATGTAGTTTGGCCGCTGAAATGGCAGGAACATGCCTCAAATTTTAAGATGGTTGTGATTAGATGACTCCTTTAAAGTATGAATACTTTGTACAGGTGCTGACAATTCAACTGGTAAACATAATTAGTGTGAGAGTTTTTCACAATGCATAATTATAATGCTTATATATTCAAGAAGTTGCCATTTCAGGGTGGGCGGGCACATGTCCCAACTACTATTCACTAAATAGGCTAACACAAAAACGCAGCAATTTGTTTTCATTTTCCCTCACTCTCCATCTTTCCTTTATCTGTACTAAAACATTAATCCATTAGTATTTAGTAATAATTCAAGTAATAACATGAATCATAATAACATACTAAATCGCCAGCAGATTAGGCTGAGTGGTCTATTGAGTCTGCTCGAGTAACAGCCTCCAGTCCACTCACTGCAGCTGCACCCCCCATTTGAGACCTCCTTCAGACTCTTTACATATCCTGCTCCCCCTCACTTGGACAACACCACTGTGCCTGTCCCACCCTATCTTGAATCCTCCCACTGTCTCCATTCCCACCAACTCCAATGGCAACAAGTTCCAGGGCACCACTACCCTCTCAGTGAAGTAGTGACACCTCATCTCCCCCTTAAACCCCTTCCCCACCAATCTCAGGCTATGCCCCCTCCTGGCTCTGTCCTTCCTCAGCTGAAGCAGTCCATCAGAGAAGACCCATTTAATCCTCTTCAAATATTCAAAGACCTCAATCATATCCCCCCTCTTCCCTCTTCTCCTCCAGTGAGTACATGTTCAAATCCTAAAGTCTCTCCTCTTAGGACAGGTCCTTCAGACCATGAATCATCTTTGATGCCCTCCTCTGGATCCTTTCAAGAAGTTCAACATCCCTACTCAAGTATGAATGTCATAACTGCACACAGTACTCCAGGTGCGGCCTAACCAGGCAGTTGTACAGGGGCAGTATGACCTCTCTCCTCCTTGATGTCATCCCTCTGGCTATGCATTCCAGCATCCTATTCGCCTTTGTAGCTGCCCTCATACACTGCTCAGAATTATTCATTTTGGAGTCTATTGCCAGCCTAAGATCCTTATCTTTCCTGAAGATTGCCAGCTTTTCCCCTCCAAGACTGTAGTTGTACCTGGGGTTCCTGGCCTCCAAGTGGAATGCACTACACTTCTTGCATTTGAACTTCAGCTGCTAAGTGTGTGACCACCTTTCAAGTGTCTCCAAGTCCTTTTGCAGCATCCTGCTCCCCTCTTCCTTGTCTACTGATGCTCCCAGTTTGGAGTCATCCGCAAACTGACTTAGCCTGCTCCTAACTCCAGCCCCGATGTTTGAGAAGAATGGGTTAAATAGGACTGGCCCCAATGCTGATCCCTGGGGACCCCACTAACAACCCTTTTGGGAGATGAGACCTCACCCCCAACCACCACTTTCTGGTACCTAGCCATTAACCAGTTCCAAACCCATCCTAGTATCTTTTTGCCCCAACCTCAAGCTCCTCATCTTCTCCAACAGTCCATGGTGTGGCACTGAGTCAAAAGCCTTAGTGGAGTCCAGGTACAGGACATCAACTGGCTTCCCTTGGTGGAAAGACCTTGTGACCCAGTCGTAGAATTCAACTAGGTTCATCTGACACCATCTTTCCCAGATGAACCCATGCTGTTATTCATCTTGGAGATGATGGGTCTCTAGGAACTCCACCATTCATTCCTTTAAGATGGGTTCCAGCAGCTGCCCCACCATGGACATTAGGCTAACTGGTCTGTAGTTTCCCAGCTCCTCCCTTGGACAACCCTTATGGACCAGCTCAACATGCGCCTCCCTCTAGTCACAAGAGACCCATCCTTTTTGAAGGTAGGAGTGAATAAGTCCATCAGTGATGCAGCCAGCACATTCAACATTTCCCTCAATACCCTGGGGAGAATCCCATCCTGACCCGGAGCCGTATTGCATCTCAGGGACTTTAGAGCCTCTCTCACCCTCCCCAGTGGTATCTCCTTATCTGTAAGTGCCTCTTCTGACCCCCCGCATTCTGCCTACCCCTGTGGATATAGTTCCTTCCTTTTTAGAAGATCAAGCAGAAGTACTGGAGTACTTCTGCTTGCTCCACCACTTCCTTGGCCCACCTCTCTTTTTTAACGGATCAATCTGCTCCCCCCCCCATCACTTTCCTCCCCTTCCTGATATACTGGAAAAAAAATCTTCACCAACTTCACGATCCCCTGTGCCAGCTGCAGTTCATTATCCACTTTGGCTGCCCTCACCACCCCACCAGTCTATCTGGAGAGCCTTTGGTATTCTTCCTTGTCTGTATCCCTTCTTGATCACTTGAATCTTCGGTAGGCCAGTCTTTTTTTTCTCACCAGCTCCCACAACTCCCTGGTCCACTAGCTGGATTTTGTGGCCCTAGCATTCTTGTGGATGACCATAGTGTAGACTTTAGTGGCCTACAGAAGATCCCCCCCCTTTATTATTTTCCACTTGCTCTCTGTGTCCATGCCTGGACTAATCCCACCTAGGTGTCTGTCCAGGACTGCTGCCAAGCCCACAAAATTTGCCCCCCACAAAGTCCACCACCATTGTTTTTGTATGTGTCCCAATCCTGCTTAGTTCTAGAGAGAACCAAATTGTGGCATGATCACTTCCTGCCAGAGGGTCCACCACAACCAAATTCTTAACCATGTTCCCATCTGTCAGCACCATGTCCAGAATACTTCCTTCTCTGGTTGGTTCCCCCACCAGTTGGGGTAGGAAAGCATTTTGGAAGGCATCCAGAAGGTGCTGCTCCCTTGCTGATGATGGTGCAATCAACCCCCAGCATGTTCAGATCCCTCAACACCACTGTCCTGCCCCACCTGAGCTACAGTGAGATTTCAGATTCTCCACTAATTCCTTGTCTAGCTCTTCTGACTGAGCATGTAGCCTGTACACCACCCCCAGCTTGATCCTCCTATCCTTAGTATCCTGCAGGGTAACCCATAGCGCCTTGATGTGCCCCTCAGCTACCTCATCCTGGTTGCATTTAATAACATGCTTATCAAACAGCAACCCCCCCACCCTTTCCTCTCATCCTATCCTTCTGAAGAATGGTGTACATTGGAATACCCATCTCCCAGACATGATGCTGCATGGCCCACATCTCCATGACAGCAGCCACATCCACCCTCCCCTAACTCACCAATGCCTGCAATTTAGGCAACTTGTTCACCAGACTTATAGGTACATAGATTCACAGATAGTGAGTTCAAGTCAAGCAGCTACAAGAGCCATAATAGACTTGCCACTTATCAGTGGAAGTAGTCCCTTATTTTATCACCCATGTGTTTGTCTAATACGTTTTTAAAAGACACCATACTAGATTATTCAATCACCTCAGCTGGAAGTGCATTCCATGTGTCCACTATTCTCTGATTGAAGCACTATCCCCTCTGAGTGATTCTATACAGTTAACCTTTTAATTGCTGGTGGTGGGCTCTAGTTGTCCATCCCAGGTTTGTTTTTTTTTGCATAAGCCAGCGGAGTCCCATATTACTTTATTTCTAAATGCCTTATACACATAACATAGATCCCCTCTGGTTCCCCTATAGGCCAAGGAGTACAAGCCCAAATCATCCATTCTATCCGAGTATGTTTTATTTTTCACATATGTAACTTTCTTCATTAACCTTCTCTGCACTCGCACCATCATCTTTATACTGCCTATACTTTGAGGGGTACAAACTGGGGCTCCATATTTTAATACAGGTCTAACCATTGATCTATACAAAGGCACAACACCTGTTCCCTTCTACTTTAATTGTGTTTAAAGATGTTACCCATAATCCTATTTGCCCTTTTAACTGCCTCTCTGTTATGTGACTCATAGCTAAGCTTGTTAGAAATAATCACCACTAAATCATTTCTGTTGTCAAAGCTGGATATGATGTTATTGCTTATTGTATATTGTACTTTTCTATTATTTGACCCAAAATGCTTTACCTTGCATTTACTTTCATTGAATTTTAGTTTATGTGTATTTGCCCATATTTCTAACTCCCTGAGATGTTTTTAGAAATGTCTAATGGATTCTTCATCATTCACAATCGTCCCTATCTTTGTGTCATCTGCATACTTCTGCAACCATGCCCCACTAGATACTTGCATAGTGGATGCAAATGTAGCAAACAATCGGGGACACTAAACTGATCCCTGGAGAACTCCACTAGTTACCCTGCCCCAGTCTGATAGGTGACCTCTGATTTGAACTCTCGGGAATCTGTCATCTAACCAGAATGTTATCCATAATAATATTATTTTTTCCACTCCTAACTCAAGAAGCACCTCTATTAAACTCTCATGGCAAAATTAGTCAACAACTTTAGTGTAATCCAAGTAAAGTACATCATGTCCACAGGCAGGCCTTGATCCAATGTCTGGCTCACCAGTTCAAAAAAATCTAATAAGTTACTGACACAGAACTTCCAGGAGAGCCACTGTACACTGATCAGTTGTGGAGGAGCTGGTAAAGAAGGAGCTGTGAAAGGCATTTTATTTATTTAGAAAAGGTATGCCACCGGTGATTTTTCCATACCTGTCTAATTGCATAGTTCCTACTGGGCTGTTTTAGGATTAGGTGTGTATGTGGGGGTGGAGCTGGCAAACTGTCAGTAATTTCCAACAGAAAGAAGGGTTAAAAAGTCAGGTTAGTTGATATCTTGGAGGTAGAAGACTTGGTTTGCAGGCCAAGGCACCTAGCTTCACCTGAGCTTCTTCCTTCTAAGACTGCTTGAAAGGCAGAGTAGAGAAACTTACCAGAGCAAGGGAGAAGGATTAAGACTTAGTTTGGCTAAGCAGATTTACTGTGTGGTGGTGTTTTTATTTTTTACTCACAGGGATTGCTACTGTTTGTTGCTAACATTTCATTGCTTTATTTTTTCTCTGATTCAAATTGTTGTTGCTGGTATACCTTCTTCTGCATTATTACAAGGTGTGCCTACAGTGTGTGCTAACAGATTACTGCTGTAATCTTCTGATTCAAATTGTCTTTGCAAGGCATATCTTCTGTTACTGCTTTATTTTCTCTGGAACAAAGTATTTCTTACAGGGTATATCTTCTCTGAAATTATTACAGGTGGTACTTTACAGGTTTTACAGTTTTATCTAACATTAGGATAAGCTTTCAGGTTACTGCATTTGTTGTTGACTGATTGTTTCTGCTCTTACCTCCTTGTTCTTTCATCTGTGGTTCTTCGTTTTAGGCAGGAAGGGCCCAGCCACCCACCCCATCCCCAACCACCCCACGCACACTCCTTTTATAGGGTACCACAGTTGTGACATTTCCTGTGGCAGAGCAGGAAGGGGCGGATCAGTGGGGCCTCCACAAGGTGATCTCATTTACAGGGGACTAGTAATATAACTTGTTATAACAAGTTAAACAAAGCACAATTAAACCATTACTTGCATTTTTTCCTTTTTTCCTTCTAATTACTCTGACTAGGTTACAAACCCAGTAACTTATTTGGAATGGATTTCATTAACTGCAGGTACTGTGGAACAATTTTCAGAAGGACAGTCTTACAGGATTTAGGACACTGTCCTACATGCTGGGCCTTTGAGATCTTAGGTCTCAGCCCAGGCAGCATGGGCAGAGATTGCACACCACATTTCATATTGAAGAGGAAATACATTAAAGAACCACCTCCATTTCCCCAGCATCCAACAGAAAACCTCGACCCAGAGGGTAGTTGGTCCAGGAGGTTGGCAGGTGGTTAGGAGGAGCAAATCAGGTGCCCCATCACTTCTGCTCTCCAACACATTACCTCCAAAACCATAGACACTAAAACAGGTATCTGCCTCTATCTCTGAAATCAAATAAAGAGGCAGAAGACACTGCAGAGCAGGACACTGGCACAGGAGCTAGCACAACAATACTCACCCAAATCAGTAACCAAAACTAAACAACACAAAGGAAACAAAAACTTGATCATAGGAGACTCCATGATTCGGGAGTTGATACCCATCTCCAGCCAGGGGTGATGGTCAGATGTCTCCAGGTACATCAGCATGGAGAAACACTGACCGCATTGCTAAAATTGTTCACAAAGCAGGAGAAAACATTGATGTCCTAGTACACATAGGGACTATGATCTCGCCAGCCGTCAGTTGTGGGAGACCAAGGAACACCTGACTAGGCTGGGTGACAAACTATCATCTATTTCGTCCGGCATCTCCTTCTCTGAGATCCTGCCAGTCTGGGAGAAGGGAGCAGATGGACAGAAGGTCAGAGAAGGGAGATAGGGGAGCTAAACACGTGGCTCAAGGACTGGTGCCAGGAAAAGGACACAGATTTGTAGGAACTGGCAACAGTTCTGGGAGCCAAAGTTCTTTAAATGTGATGGACTGCATCTGACTAAAGAGGAGTCAGTGCATTGGGCAGAAGTTTGACATCTTTGCAGAATATTTAAACTAGCAAATGGGGAGAGGGTGCAGCACCCCATACGTCGAATGGGAAGAACACCCTCCCCTCAGCTAGTGGTCAAACAGGAATTCAGCTGTTTGCGCTCTCATTTTGCACCACCAGGTAAGAAAAAGGTTTGTCTCCCCATACGATGCACAGGGTAATGCCAAACTTCACCCAACAACTAACACACCAAAATCTGGCCAATGGAAAATCATGTACACAATGCTCACAGCCTGGGAAATAAGATCCCAGACCTGCAGGCATAATGTCAGAGGCTAAACTGGACATAGTAGCAATTAGTGAGACGTGGTTTACCAGTAACCACACTTGGGAGACTTCAGTACCTGGCTATGTATTGTTCAGAAGAGACCGAGGATGCAGCAAGGGGAGGAGTGGCCCTGTATGTTAATGAAAATATCAAAGCTACAGAAATTCAGAATACACATAAGGAGCCAGAAGAACTGTGGGTCACCCTGGAAACAGGAAATGGGACAGCCATAAGAACTGGGGTTGTCTACAGGCCCCAGACCAGAGGGAGGACATAGACACATTACTGTTAGAAGATATACCAAACATGACAGCTAAAGGGAGTTCTGATAATGGGAGACTTCAACATGCAGATACAGATTGGTCAATACCAGCAGGAACATCTGCCAGAACTAGACTCATAGTGGATTCCCTGCAGGGGAGGGCCTCAAACAACTGGTACAGCAACCCACAAGAGACAGGGCTATCTCAGATCTAGTACTGACTAACAAAGAAGGGATCACAGATCTCCAGGTAGAAGGTCACCTGGGGCCAGTGACCATCACATGGTATGGTTCAATTTGCTACTACATCTAAATCATCCCATTCCAAGGCAAAATATGGGACTTCAGAGGAGCTGACTTTGATAAGATGGCCAACAGAGTTAAGCTAGCCCTGGCAAAAAAAAACACAGGTGAGGGGCAGGCAAAGTGGGCAAGCATTAATGATGCAATACTTGAAGCAACATCCATTGTGTTAGACAGAAAAGGAAGTGCAAAGAAGAAGGAAACCACTTTGGTTCTCAAATACAGTAGCAGAAAAGGTCAGAGCCAAAGGCTGGCCTTCAGGAAATATAAGGAAACACAGCGGGATGAAGATAGGAGGCATACCAAACTGCCCTAAGGGAAGCAGGTAAGGCAGTAAGGCAGGCAAAGTCCCAAACTGAGGAAACACTAGCACAAACAGTAAAAGAAGGTGACAAGACTTTCTATAGATACATTAGTGAAAGGAGAAAGTCCAGAGGGGTATTGCTAAGCTTAATGGAGAAAAAGGAGCATGTGAGGAGGAGGACCCTGTAAAGGCATCTATCCTAAATAGATACTTTTGCTCAGTATTTACTGAAGAGAAGGTAGGCAGGGCCCACAGCTCAGCATCATGGACACGGGGGAGGGAGGTGAGCACTACTCCCTTCACAAAAAGAAAGGGTCCTACAAGAGCTTGCTAAGCTCAGGGTGGATAAGGCAATGGGACCTGATGGCATCATCCCAGGGTACTTAAGGAGCTAAAGGAGGAACTAGCAGAGCCATTAGCAGAATTGTTTAGTGAGTCTCTGAGCACAAGAGAGGTCCCAGAAGACTGGAGAAGGCTCATGTGATCCCGCCTCCACAAGAGTGATAGCAGAGGAGGCGGTGAACTTACAGACCGGTCAGTCTTGACTCTCAGTAGTGGCAAGATTATGGAGGCACTCCTTAAGGAAAGGATAGTGCAACACCTGGAATCCATAGGGCACAGGATCCAAGACAGCATGGGTTTACAAAGGAAGGTCCTGTCAAACTAATCTCATAGATTTCTTTGACTGGGTAACCAGAGTGGTGGACCAAGGGGGAGCAGTTGATGTCGCCTACTTTGACTTCAGCAAAGCTTTTGACACTGTTCCACATAGAAGATTGATAAATAAGCTAGGTAGGCTCGGGTGGGTCAGAAGTTGGTCAACTGGGTGGCAAACTGGTTGACTGGCAGAAAACAGAGAGTGGTGGTAAATGGTATACAGTCAGAAGAGATGCAAGTCACAAGTGGGTACCTCAGGATCAGTCCTGGGCCAGTCCTATTCAACATCTTCATTAGTGACCCTGAGATGGACTAGAGGGTAAGGCTTGTCTGTTTGCAGATGACACCAAGATCTGCAACAGAGTAGATGATCCAGATGGGGTGGGCAGAATGAGAAGAGATCTGGATAAACTAGCAGAATGGTCAGAAGAGTGGCAACTGGGATTTAATGCAAAGAAGTGCAAAATCATGCACATAGGGAAGAGAAACCCTGAAGCCACTTATAGGCTGGGAGGGGAGTTGCTAGCAGTCACAAAGGAAGAAAGAGACTTGGGCATCATCATCACTGATGACCTAAAATCATCCAAGCAAACCTCTAAAGCAGTAGGTAAGGCTAGAGGGGGTGTTAGGGTGTATTAGTAGGGGTATCACAAGTCGTAAGAGGGAGATAATAATCCCTCGGAACAAGACATTGGTTAGGCCCCATCTGGAGTACTGCGTGCAGTATTGGAGGCCACACTTTCACAAGGACATTAACCAAATTGAGGCAGTCCAGAGAAGGGCAACCAAATGGCAGGGACTGCATCAGAAGACATATGAGGACAGATTAACGGAGCTCAATATGTATACTCTGAGCAAAGGAGGAGAGAGGTGATATGATCGAGGCATTCAAACACCTTAAGGGCATAAACAAGGTGAAAGAGTCTAACATGTTTAAATATAAGAAAATAGCAGGACAAGAGGACACAGCATGAGATTAGAGGAGGCGATTAAGGGGAATGTGAGGAAATTTTTTCACAGAAAGGGTGGTAGATGCATGGAATGGCTTACCACAAGAAGTGGTGGCTATGAATACAGTGCAGGGCTTCAAACAGGCATGGGATAGGCATTAGGGAGCAATACAAATGACTATGAATAGATAGGTCACTGACAGAGCAAAGGCCAATGGCACATTTATAAGGTAGAAAAAGAAATGGGCAGACTGGATGGGCCTTGCGGTCCTTATCTGCCTTCAACTTCTATGTTTCTATGTTTCTATGTCTTGTGCAGCTTGTTTCTTGTGTTCCCTCCATTGCCATCTTTCTGTCTCTTTGCAGGGTCAGAGCTCTGAGGAGGGGTAGCCCTCCCCTGGAGAGGCTGAGTAGAAATCATTGCAGAGCATGACTGGCAAGAGGAGGAGATGCAGTTGCAGCTGTTGGTGGAGTGCAGGTCTTTTGGCTGCATACTTATTCTTGAAATTTCCCCAAGATTCCTAATGGTTGCACTGAATTAAGTGGGAAGTGAGAAGGGAAGAGAAAAGGAGAACAAGAGAGATAAAGAAACACAGACAGAAAGCCACGAACAGTCCGAGCAGCCTGGTGCACACAAATGAGCTGCCAGCCCATGGGGTTTAGAACAAATGTGCAAGTAAATGTGACACTCTAACAAAAAAAGACAAAACGAGCAATAAAATCCAAATACCTCCAATTGGAAATGTTTATTCCTGCTCAATAGCACACACAGTGGCACGCCAACTGACCGCCCAGCATTTCCACTCCTTGCAAGTTTATTTATTTATTTATTATAGTCTTTGGTAACCGGGTTAGGCCCACTAGGCACAAGTGCCTGTTTTCAGGGGCGACCTGGGAGAACTGTGAGGTTAAGTGACTTGCTCAGAGTCACACAGTATGCAAGTGGAGGCTGTGAGAATCAAACTCAGGTCTGGTCTGCTGGATGTATCAAGCTTGTTCACACCTCATTCCTCTAACCTCTAGGCTATACTTCCTCAGGGGTGTGGTCATAGGACGGGAAAACACAAATATATGCATAACATAACTTATTTGCATAATGACATCACTGTGCTAGATTTTAAAGGGCAAAAGGGACTTTTAAATTGAAAAGTGTGAAACCTGGAGGTTTAAATGAGAGATGGGACCTTAAACCCTTCCTCAAAAACAGAAAATAATAATCAAAGCTATTATGGATTTCAGTAATCAAGCTTGAAAAATTGAACCTTTTTTCCTATAATAAGAAAAGAATACCTCAAATAAGCCTTGTTTAACACTGTTTTTCTTTCTTTCTCATTCCTATAGGTCATTTCCACTGGGGCACTCTGTTCTCTTGATCCAGGCTGTATTGCTGGAAAATAAAATATAGCATGGAGCCAAAGGTGGATCCACCATTATTTAAATAAGGAGCACTATCCTTTCCAGAGACTAAATCCCTTCCAGAAGAACAAGAGAGCTTTAAAATATTTAGCCTGATTCTACTTATTATAAGCTTAATTTTTGTACAGTGAACACCTTAAGCAGCTTCTGTATAACTTAAATGTGTTTTAACAGATTCAGGCTAAAGAATGTCTGGCTTCTCTTAGAATTTGACTAGAGACTTTTGTATGAATTATTTAAAAGTTTTTTTCTTTAGAAAAAAATGTGTTGAATTGTTTTATTTTGTATTTCTTATTATATGGGATGTCATTAAGTATATATGGATTTTCTTTTTCTTTTCAAAAAATGTACAAAATGATGTTATTTTCAAAAAATATACAAAGTGATGTTATTGTGAACACTTTACCATTCGTGATTTGACTTGGTGAATGTTTCCCTTTAAAAACTAATAAAGTGATGTCATTATGCAAATAAGTGATGTTATCTATATATTTGTGTTTTCCCGTCCTCTGACCACACCCCTGAGGAAGACTCACGAGGAGTCGAAGCACTGGGTGGTCGATTGGCATGCCACTGTGTGTGCTATCAAGCAGGAATAAACATTTTCCAATTGGAGTTATTTAGATTTAATTGCTCATTTTGACAGTTTTGGTTAGAGTGCCACATTTACTTGTACATTTGAATAAGTGAGATCCTTTGGACAAACATCTTTTGATGGAAAGTGTAGGAGTTTGGTGGTGGTGATTTCCTCCCTTCTTTTTTTAATTTTTTCCTTGTTCCTTACCTCAATTGTATCCGACTCTATTTTTAAAATTACATATTTGTACAAGTGTATGTTTAGTGTGTATTGAGGGAAGCAATTTGTTTCTTATTTATTGTTACTCTGATTTTAGAAGTAAAATAAGATTTTTTATCTAGTGCTGTGCTCCTGCTGGTTCACGTGATCTGCTCATATATAATGCACTTGCTAGAGTCTGGGAAGCAGATGCCAGTCTGCTTGGTAGGACAAGGAAGTTATCACCTTGATCTGGTTACTCCAGAATTACTGCCTTCTGTTCACTGTCTCTGAGAGTGAAGTGAGTCCAGGTGTTAAATATGAGCAGACATGAAGTAAGTATGGCGAAGGTGCTGCATTTGTTATTAATTAAGCAACTCTATAGTATAGTGTTATCTATTTTATTTTATTTTTTAGCTGCTTTGTTCTGTTTACTTTTTTGGGGGGTTATAAGAAACTATGTTTCCTTTTGTACTTGCCTGTATCTGTTCTGATTCTGAATTTGTATCTGATTTTGTCTTGTTCTCTTCTTTTTGAAGTGGCTTACCATCTGTATTTTGCCTTAAAAGACATCAGTCTGCAACAGTGATTTATTCCTCAGGGATTCCAGAGAAGCCGGGAAGGGGGATCACCGAACATTGTTATACGATAAAACTATTCAGTGGACAAGAGTCTTGGAAGGAAATAGGAGCACATAATGGAACTTTTATAAATGAAATCGCTGTGGGAAAAAGGGGTGAAATTTTACCAGCTCAGAATCAACGGATTTGAATTGGACTGGTTGTGTGCAGTTCATTGGAGGACAGCATTTCTCAATTGAATGCTTTTGTCCCTGTCTAAAGACTTTTACCAACAGGTGGAAGATATTGAATCTGTAGTTATTTAAGCAATTTATCCCTCCAGGGTGTGGATACACTGGAGGATTTACCACGGCTGGTGTGGTTCGGCCACGAGGTGCAGCCGAGTGACTGAACCACACCAGTTGTGGCAAATCCTCCAGTGTACCCACACCCTGGAGGGATACATTTTTATTATACAATGGGAAATGTTGTTTTACATTTTTTGGGGGGCTGTTTATTTGTTTTTTTGTTGAGAAATATTGCGAGATTTGTTGAAATAGTCTTCCACTGAAAAAAAATAGTTCTGTATTGCTATTGAAATGAATGGTAGGTGGAGCTGGTGAATTTGTGTTATTGAAGACTTTATTAATGCATCGTAACATCTGATGAATGAACTGTAAAGTTTTATTTTGTGAATTTTTTAACATAACTGTACTGATTTTATTACAGGAAAATGTATTATAACGTGATGAATAAAGTTAAATCGTTTTATTTAGTGATTTTTTTTTAACATACGAGTACTGATTTTATTACAGAACAGTTGTAACTTTGAGAACAGTATTGAGATACAAAATATTAGCAGGATGATTGCAGCATTTCAGAGAGAAAAAAATGTTTTATTAAATAAGCAGGAGTCCGGTATTTTGGTTCTGTGTCTTTAAGTTCGTGTGGTTGCTGGCTTTGTTGCTTCGTTGATGTCATATGGATGTCCGTTGGTGGTGGTGTCGCAGTTTGGCTAGAAACACTGTGGAGTTGGCAGGAGATGGTATTCGGTAGTGATTCCTGGTGCTCTTCATTGGAAAATTGAGGTATAGTATTGCTATTCGCTTGGATTATTACCTAGAGAAGAGAAAAAAAGGAAATATGAAGCTAGGTTCTTTAGGAGTTGCTGGTTGTGGTATTGTGTTATTACGTACCTCTTCCATTGAGCTTTTCTGGGTTTTGTGATGTTGATGATCCAAAGTGAAAGTTAATGGTTCCGTAGTTTATAAAGTGGGAAAGATGTGGCATTTTTTGTAGTGCAGATTTATTTTTAAATTCAGGTACTTGTTTGCTTTGGTAGTCGGGCTGCAGTTGTGGTTCTGCAGTCTCGTGTAGGTTCTTTAGTAGGTTTTTTTGGAAGAGGAGTTCTGTTTCGTGGAGGAAATGTAGATCTGGTTCCATTTGTTGAGTGAGGATTACTTGAGAACTTATTTCTTGACTTTGATGGTCTTCTGTAGCTTTGGAATAGAAGGTTGTCTGGCTGGATAGTAACGTCGGCGGTTTAAGAGTTCTTGCTTGCTTTGGGGGAGGTGCTGTGTTTTGAGAATTGTCTTCGGACATGTTTGTTGTTTGCATGGTGTAGAATTCTTTGCTGGTAGAAGGTTGGTTCTCATGCTGCGGGAAAAAATATTGTTTTTGTGCTTTTGTTTTGTTGGGACTTGTCGCTTTTGTGGTAGTAGAATGTGGGTTTGTTCCAGATATTATTGAAGCCCATGTCTCATGGTGAGTAAGATTTGGCCGCCAGTAGCTTTTCAGTGATGTTTCATTTCTGTGACCTGTGATTTGCATGATTTGTCTCGATTCTAATCCAGCTTCTGTTAGTAAAGTGACTGCTGTCACTCGAAGACAATGGTTTGTGTAAATTCTTGATAGCCCTGCTTCCATGCATATTTGTGGTAGCATTTTTGATAAGTAGTTTACTCCAAGGGGTTCTTTGCTATACCAAATGGAACATTTGTTTAATTCCGGTTGCGGTAATTTTCTGGGGTGGCAGAATAGTGCAGGAGGGTTGTGAGGGAGTTTATTTATGTACTTTATGAAGCTAGCAACTGGGCCTAGTGGGTCGTTTGGGTGCTCGAACATGAACCCACGTTGGTGTTGTCTTGTTGGATCATAAAAGTCCTTCTGGTTTTTGGTATCTTCATTGAATGTTTTGGTAATATAGCGGAGGCCATTGTCTGCTATTTGGATGTGGAAAGGGTTTACTGTGAAACGTCTAACTCCCTCATTTCCTCTACGGGCTAAGTGTAATTGAATATCTAGCCAAACTTTGTTTAAGAGTCCTTTTGCAGTATCGGGAGAGAGAGAGCTGTAGAGTGTCTTAATTGTTGCAGCTCTTCGTGAGTTAGAGCATCATGGTGGTTTGCTAGGTCTTTGCCTGCTTTTCTATATTGCTTGACGACACCTTTAAAAACATTATTTGCTGTATTAAATTCGGTGTCTGTCATGATGTTTACAGCTCTGCTATTGGGGGGATCATTTATATATCAGTTTAGTCCCGCTCGGAGTCCAACAAAGCTTGTTAGACTGTATTCTTTACCTGTGGAGTTTCTGACGGTGCTGTAAAAATGTCTGAGTACTTCACACAGTTCTTCTAAGGGGACTGTCTTTAAATCTACTGTTATGTTTTTTTCTTTTAGCCAGTCATTAAATACATTTACAGACCATTTGGTTTGTTTGATTGTGCTTACTTCGTTGCGTGCTTTTTCTAGCTGCTGAAGTGCTGTCTCTGAAAGAGTTTTGTGTCCCTGTTCTTGCCGTTTACAGGTGGCCTGCTTATCTTCAGCTGGACGGACATCGGATGCTGACTGAGAAGTGGCCGGAGTATGGTGCACTACAATGGGGTCACTTTTGGTTTCCATGCCGGCGTCTACTGTGCTTGCTGCGAATTGGAGAGGTATGTGAAGTGCAGGTTGAGAGCCTTCTTGAATTAGTATTATAGGTGAGGAATTTGCGTCGGAAGGCTCATTTTCCTGAGAGAAAATGGTTTCTAACTCAGAGAGGTAATAGAGTTTGAATGAGGATGTCATTTTTATTTTCAAATTTACCGCAGTACGTTAGGTGAGTGGTGATGCGGAAAAATGGTGGCGGGCTCCTTTGAAGTTACAGTGTCGGAGTGATACAGTAATGGGCACGGTAAAGAGTTGGCTGGCACTTCTTCCAGTGGGTACACTGGAGGATTTATCACGGTGGTCATTTTGCCAGCCAGCCAATCAGGATGCAGGATTCGGCACATTGGATTTACAACATTGTATAATTTTCCTTTGAGCACAGAGCAGATAGCATCAGTAATGTGCTGAAATTGCTGCAGTTTTGGGCCTGCTTGTTTGAGATTAGCACTTTTCATTGTGTGTTTGTATGGACTTGCAGATTGCTGGTAAGCAACTAGTAATTTGAGAACTGAAGTGCAGAATAAATCCTGCTGTGAACTTACAGAGTGGAGCAAACTTCCCCTTTATATGAGTGAATGTTAGTCTGAAGGGTATATTTTAAACTCTTCAGTGAATTGTGCAGATTTAATATTTTTGTTATATTTTATTATAGCAACTGATCTGAGATCAATTAGCTATGTAATAAGCATAATCAGTACTTAACCAGCATTCTTGCACATTCTAGTACATGTCACCTTAACCAGTGCTAGGTAAATATTTGTTTAATTGTCATTGATTGCAATTAAGTTTCTAAGTTGTAAATTGGAAATTGGAAATTGGCAAATTAGTATAATTTCAATCTCTTTATCACTTAAGACACTGAAACAAGATGGTGAACACTAGACTTCAGAGATTAAATAGTAGTAAGCTTTCACCATTACATGACTTACCAACTATGGGTATCAAACTTGCTGGATGACAAACTAAAATAACTGACCATTCAGTGAAGAAAAATAATACCTCCACTCCAAATGGGAATATCCCTCCCCCTACAGATTTATGGAGGAAGTACAAAAAGTGATAAATGTGTCAGATGTTTCAGTAGTTTGGGACTCCACAGGGGGTCTTGGGGTTGAGATTCTGGATACTGTTAGCTGCGGTGCTAGTTGTGATGCCTCAGGGATAGCACAGGATTCTCGTTATAGAGGGGATCTCATTAGCAGAGATGAGGGCTTGATAAATAAATCTGATAGTTTAGAAAGATCTCCTGGCTTATGGTACAATTCTAGGAACAACACTAGTTGCAACTTTGTGAGCAGTAAATCTAGTATGGGGACAATGGCCCCAATTCATAGAAATAGTGAAATTAGGGAAGTATTAGAGGATTTGCAACATAGAATAGATGGTCTCAGGAGTATGGGAAAAAAATGAATTACCTGAGGAGCTGTGGTAATTGTGTTAATAGCCCCAAGAACAGATTAAGTAGTGGAAATGTCAGTGTTCAAGGGATTGCAAATTCTTTACCCTCTTGTCTAAGTGAGAAATTAAATACACTATTTAAGAACCTTAATAACCTTTTTTATATATATTAATGGAACAAAGAAAGAACTGGAAGGGGACAGGATCAGTTGTGTTCCAGGACAGTAGCTGCTGCTTGTTGTTTTCACAGGGTTCTTGTGGATTTTACTTGGTAGAAGGTTAGTTCTTTTCTTTCTTACTTCTAAGGGGCTAGCAGGGTATTGTTTTGGGGGCTGCTGGAGGTTTGAGAACTGGTTTGGTGGCTGTAAGTGGGCTCATTTTGTGGATGTTCCACTGTGTAACAGGCTGCGCTGGTGGAGGCCTATTTCTTCTGATTTAAAACCTATTTGGTGGGATTTGCTTGGAGATGGTTATTTGAATTGGAGACCTATATCTGTTAATTTAAAGCCTATTTTGATTTGTTGTTAGTGAAGCTGATTAAATTGGAGACCTGTTTCCTTTGGCAGCAAACATATTTTGTGGGGCTTTGAGTTGAATTTTGAATCTTTTTTGCTGACTCCACTAGCTGCAAAGGTTAGTGCATAGTGGGGGAAGGGTGTTAATGGTCTGGCCAGGTCTCACTCAGCCAATTGATTGGAGGCAGAGCTGAATCAGGTTTGAGGGGTTAGCTGCTTTGTCTTCTCAGAAAGAACTGGAAGGGGACAGGATCAATTGTGTTCCAGGACAGTAGCTGCTGCTTGTTGTTTTCACAGGGTTCTTGTGGATTTTACTTGGTAGAAGGTTAGTTCTTTTCTTTCTTACTTCTAAGGGGCTAGCAGGGTATTGTTTTGGGGGCTGCTGGAGGTTTGAAAACTGGTTTGGTGGCTGTAAGTGGGCTCATTTTGTGGATGTTTCACTGTATAACAGGCTGCACTGGTGGAGGCCTATTTCTTCTGATTTAAAACCTATTTGGTGGGATTTGCTTGGGCCTGGTTCTTTGGCTGCTGGGCTTGGAGGGGAGACACAGGGCTGATACACTCTCTCTTGAGTCAGGTGTCTGCCCAAGATCCGCCCTCCCCCACCCCTTCCTCCCCAGAATTCTGCTAATTTATAGGGGAACACCTGCCCTGCAATTGGAGGAAAAGGCTGCAGGTGCAGCTCATGTAGTTCTAGCCACTGGGGGTTGGATTTAAAGGCTGGGAGAGAGGAGCTTAGGGAGTAGTTCATTTCCCTTATAAGTTTAATGTGTTGTACTGCACCTAGTAACAGGGTTACTGGTGTACAGTGGGACTGTCTCTAAGATTAGTGGGTGACCTTATTAGGCAGTAGGGTGTATCTTGGACTAGGGGGAACCTAGTGGCTCACCCAAGGAAACCTATTTGGAAGGGGATGGAACCACACGTCATTAGGGCCGGCCTCTTTGGGAGGGTGGTGGGGTGCACAGGGTGTGGAGCAGCCATGATACTGGACTGGGCTTGGAAGTTCAGTGGTTGCCCAGTGTGCTACCAGCTGGCACAGCTTAGGGAGGAGGTTGTGGGGATTAGGAGAGCTGGGGGAAAGGGGGCGGTATGGTTGGGGAAGGGGGCTGGGGATCTCCCATGGGGTTACACCAAGCACTGGGAGTGGGGACATAGGGAAAGGAGTGCAGGAGAATACTCAGGGGTCATATAGGGACCCTGGCAGAGGGGGTCCAAAAGGACACTACCAAGGAAGCATGCAGGTAACTGGGGACCCTCACAAAGGAGGGACAGAGGGACAACATTCTCAGGGAAGTAGGCAGATGGCCAGGGCTGGACAGAAGGAAGCAAGGTGGAGAGGTGGATCAGACCTTACACTCAGTAACTGCTTCAAATCTCTTCTTCTGCTCGAGGATGAGGGGTGATGTAGCCATGACAGGGTGGTTAGAGACGGAAAGGAGTGGGGGTGGGAGGCAGGGGCCAGATAGCAGGAAGAACAGGGGGGACCTGGAATACAGGAAAATGGGGGAGGAATCAGAGCAGGAGGGGCAGGGGAAGAGGGAGGAAAGCAAGGAGAAGGACCAGTTGGGAGGAAAGGTAAAGGAGAAGGACCAGAAGTACAAGGAGGATTCAGTAAAGGGAGCTGAAGTTTAGCTAGGGGAGCACGACGAGCAAGGAGGAACTAAATGGAGACAGGAAGGAAGGGAGGATGAGCCAGGCTAGTTTGCAGATGGGGAGAAGGACCAGTCACAAGCAGTGAGGGGAATTAGCAAGGCACAGAAGGATACTCTGGAGGAGGAGAGGCATAGGATTGGAGGGAGGGTGGCCATGGTAAATAAGAGCGGGTGGCATGTGGCACCCAGATAGGGGAGGAATAAGAAGCCAGCTGGGTGGAGGGCGGTTAGAAAGGATGAGGGACTAGAAGGGGAAATGGAGGAAAAGGAGCGGTCAGAGTGCTCTTGTTGGGGGATTCTATGATCAGGGGTATCAAATGGGATAGGGAGGGAGAAGCCTGGCCAGTTAGAACAAGATGCTTCCCTGGACTAATGGTGCACAGGGCTAAGCACGAGGTATATCAGCTGGCAAAGGATTGTGGGGGTTCCCTGGACATACTGGTCCACCTGGGTACAAATGACATTGAGGGAAATAGCGAGCTAGAGATACAGGCAAGATTCAGGGAGCTTGCCAGGGTCTGTCATGACATAGGATGCACAGTTTCCTTCTCAGAAATCCTGCCAGTGCCAAGGGCTAGTGGGAACACAAAGGAAGATTAGGAGATAAACCAGTGGCTCAGGGAGTGGTGTGAGGCCAGAGGTATGGGTTGATGGGGGATTGGGGGGAGACCTAGGAGGATAAGGAGCTGTATGCTAGAGATAGACTCCATCTCAATTTGGAGGGGAGGGGAATCCTTAAGTTGAAAATGTAGGGGTTCATTGGTGAAAAGTGGGGTTTAAACTTGTGAAGGGGGAAGGATGGGAGAAAAGGCTGTCAAGGGGGTGCCGATAAAGGAGGGACTCTGTCTCCACCCCCCTGGGGAGCTGGAGGATTGTGGGACAAGGCCGACTGGCAAAGTGCAGACCACGGGAAAACAGAATCCCCATGGGAACACGAGCAGGGGAAATGGAACTATAGGGAAAGGATGGAAGGTAGTCCTGCTAAATGCCAGGAGCTTGGGCAATAAAATGCCTGAGCCCCAGGCAATGCTAACTGAGGGAGCAGTGGATGTGGCAGTGGTCACTGAGACTTGGGCCACTGCAGGACATGACTGGGACCTGAACCTGGAGGGTTACACTATGTTCAGGAAGGACAGGGGAGGGAAGGGGAGGAGGGGTAGCAGTGATAGTCAAAACTGCATTGGCATAGGGGAGTAGAGGAGGCAGAGAGACCGTGGAGGTGATTTGGGTCACTTGATAACAAGGGAGGGCAAGAGAGTAAAAATAGGAGTGGTGTATAGACCCCCTGCCATGGCGGAGGAGCTGGAGGACAGTCTGGTGGCAGATGTTGGGAGACACTGCAGACTGGGCAGTGGAACGGTGGTGGTGTTGGGGGATTTAAATATGCCAGGAATAGACTGGGAGACTGTGACAACCTCTGTGACCAAGGAACAGAGGAAGTTGGATGTCTTTCAAGACGCGTTCCTAACTCAGCAGGTGAGGGAACTGACCAGGGAGGCGCGGGTACTGGATGTGGTCCTGGCAGACAGTGACCAGATTGGGGGCCTGGAGGTAAGGGACCCATTGGCAGGGAGTGACCATGCCACGGTCTGGTTCTGCCTGGACCTAGGAGGGGTAGAAGGCTGCACAAAGACAGAAGTAACCGACTTCAGGGGGGCGGATTTTAAGGAAATGGGAAGGATCCTTAGGGAGCATTTGGATGGGATTGGGTCAGACATGGACGCTGATAGTAGGTGGGAAATCATCAGGAGAGGGGTGCAGGATGCTACCAGCACCTGTGCAAGAGTAAGACGAAAATGCGGTAGGGCCCAAAAACCCTGCTGGTGGACCAGGGAGGTCCAGGAGGTGGTGCGGGAAAAGAAGGCAGCCTATAAGCAATTCAAGTGCTCAAGGAGTGAAAGGGATTGAGGGGAGTATGAGCTGATGGCTAGAAGGGCCACTAGGGTGGTGAGGGTGGCTAAGGCAAGGAAGGAGCAGAACCTGGCCATGGAAATTAGAAGAGGGTACTTGGTACTTGCTAGTTAGGACAAAAGAAGGCCGAAGCCCATCGAGGATGTCCTCCACACAGTGTGGATCATTAGTAGATTATATTCTCTCAAGAAGCCAATTATCAATTTTAATTTTAAACGTATTAATATTCGTGCAGTCCACAATTTCCTGAGGTAATGAATTCCATATATTTGGAGCTCTAACGGTAAAGAACTGTTGTCTTTTGCTTGTTCTTGTTGTCTGGATTTCTATTTGTTTGTTATGTATTCTGGGTACCATTTTTCTAGATGCAAAGGATAAGCCACACAAACTCATTAATGTGGCTGATTTTTGAATTTTAAATAGCTGGAGGAGATCTCCCCTTAGTCTTCTAAATTCCAGCGAATATAAATTTGTTTTATGCAGTCTAGTTTCGTAGTTATAACGAGAGAGATGAGGTATGATCTTAGTGGCCCTCTTTTGGACTTTCTCTATTCTTGAAATGTCCTTGGCCAGATAGGGACTCCACGATGGTGAACCGTAATCTAAATAGGGTCTAACATGGGTTTTATATAGAGCCATAATACATTCCTCAGATTTAAGAGTAAAAGTATTGTTAATCCTATGTAAGAGGGCATTGGCCTGATTAGCTACCTTGTTATAATGATTTGAGAAAGATAATCTGTTATCAACCAATATACCCAGGTCTTTTTCGATGAGGGATTCCCTAAGTTTTATATTGTTAAGGTGGTATATTTGTTTTAGATTTTTTTTTTTGCCAAAATGTAATACTGAACATTTGGACACATTGAATTGCATTTTATTGGTTGCCGCCCATAATTCAATTTTTTTTAAGATCCTTTATAAGGGAGCTTCTGTTAATTTCGTTATCAACTCGCTTCTCCCAATTTAGTATCGCTCGCAAATTTGGATAAAGGTATTCTGTGATGAAATAATAAGATCGGGTAATGAAAATACTAAATAAGGTGGGACCCAACACTGAACCCTCAGGGACTCCACTTAACACTGATTTCTCTTCTGATAATTCCCCATTAACTCTGACGATTTGAGTTCTATTATAGAGCCAATTATTAACCCAAGATACAATACCATTAGAGAAGCCTAGTGCTATTAATTTATTTATTAATACGAAGTGTGAAACCTTGTCGAACGCCTTACTATAGTCAAGCAGAATAACATCCACTGGTATATTTAAATCGAGATTACTGCTGACTAGGTTATAAAAAGCTAACAAGTTAGTTGTACAGGAATGTCCAGATTTGAACTCATGTTGTGAATCATCTACTAGTTTCAGTACCATCATCTCCTCCTCAATTAACTGTTTAATATGTTTTTCTAATAATTTACATGAAATGGAGGTAAGGCTGATTGGTCTATAATTTTCAGCCTTATGGTGCACCCCTTTTTTAAAGATAGGTGTAACAATAGCTCTTTTCCAGTCTAGGGGGACATTAGCTTCTTTAAGAGATTTATTAAAGATGATGGTAAGGGGGACAGCAATATTATCATATGTACCCATAAGAAACTTGGAAGTAATATTATCAGGACCAGGACTTGTTGTTGGCTTCAAAGTTTTTAGGAGTTTAAGGGTATCAGAAATAGTGATAGTATAACCAGAATGTATATTTGTATTGATATATGTTATAGGTTCCATATCTTGTTCAAAGACAGAACAAAAATATTCATTAAACTCAAATGCAGTTGCCTTATCGGAAAGAATAGTTATATTATCTATGATTAATGGACCTATTTTATTTGTGTCACCCTTTTTATTATCTAAGTATGAATGCAGACTTTTGTATGAATTCCTAGAATGAGCGATTCTGAACTCCAGATTCCGTTTAGAGAGAATGATTGATGTTTTTAATTTCTTAAGTGATTTCTTGTACTTGATTAGTATTTCTTCTGATTGTTCAGGTTTGCATTTTTAGAATTTTAAATAATTTATTCTACTAATACTAAGTTTTTAATTTTATTGTTATACCAGGCCGGAACCTTGCCTTTGTTGTTATATTTCTTTCTTTCTGGTACATAATATTTTTCTAGACTATGTACAATTTCTTTAAAGAGGCTCCAGGCATCATTAACATTAAGAGATGAGAATAATGGGTCCCATGATATATCTGTAAGATGTTCATTAATTCTTGAAAAATTAGCCTTCTCGTATTGTTTAATCATATGGTTGTTTGTAAAGTTTTTATGGGTCAAAAGAATGGAAAATTGAATTCTCATATGATCGCTGTTGCCCAAAGGGTCTAAAACTTGTAAATTAGATATAGAGGCATTCATGTTAGTCATTACTAGGTCTAGAATGTTATTCCCACGTGTGGGTTCCCTAACTTGTTGGGTAAGACCAAGATCGGTAATAATTGAAAGTAACTGTAAATCATACTGATTGAGTCCAGAGAGTGTATCCCAATTTATTGTTGGGAGATTAAAGTCCCCCAAGATAATTACTAATCCCTTATCAGCCATTGAAGTGATTTCTGAGGATAATTGATTAAGATATGCAATGTCAGAAGAGGGAGGGTGGTAGCAGTTGCCTACCAAAATCTGGGGATGTCCTCTGGGTTGCAAGTAAACCCAGATACTTTCTGTTAATGTAGGTAAGGGGGATTCGAAAGATGGAATATTATCAGTCACATAAAGACTCACTCCTCCACCTTTTTTTTCATTGGATCTGTTTTCATAGTAGAGTTTAAACCTTGGGATGTTCATTATCCATTGTTTATCTGAATTTCCCCAAGTTTCAGTAATGGCAATTAGTCCAATGTTAGATTCATGGATCTTCATCTCTAATTCTGCCATTTTAGTTTTATTAAGTGCGCTGGCATTAAAGGATAAGACATTCAGCTTGTATATAGTATTAAGAGATGGCTCCTTAGGCCTGATCTTCCCCATAGGTTTTAGTTTAAATGTCTGTTAATGAATGACAAAAACTGGTGACCAAGAAGAGAACTGCCCCTTCGGCTGAGGTGCAAACCATCCCAGCAGAAGAGGGAAGGGCTGTCATTAAATTCCCCCCAATGTGTAAGACAGGCTATATCTTGCCTAAGACACCATTTCCGGAGCCATTCATTTAATGTTTTAATTTTTGTTTGAATAAAATGTGAGACTCGGGGTACTGGGAGAATTTCAGATATGCCGATTTTGCATCCCCTTTCATTTAATAAGTTTCAGATAGCAACTATGTCTTGTTTCAGTTGTTGTAGTGGAATTTTGGTAATATCATTAGTCCCAGCATGAATAATAACTAACGGATTATTACCTGCAGCTTGTAAGACAGTTTTAGTCATAGCGGTTATGTCTGAGACCCCTAGCTCCTCTATAACTTGAGCAAGTCCTGTTTACTTTATCAGGGTTACATACAATCTGATCTATGAATTTTACCATAGAATCACCCAATACAAAAACCTGTGTGGGAGCATTATTATGCAGTGGGGGTGGGGGTATCAACCTGAATGTTTATTGGTTCCTGCCTCTGGTTGCAGCTGATGTCTTCAGCTGAAAGAGAGGTTAATGGCTCATAAGAGTTATGCAATGTCACTAAAGGAGAGATGTTAATCCCTTGTGACTGTAAATCAGTTCTTTTGTTAGATTTTGAAGGTGGAATAGTAGACCAGGTAGTAACATCAGGGGAATGATGATATTTCTGAAGGGAGGTGGGAACACTCAGGGGTTGAAGCAATCTTATGTACTTCGTTGTGTGTAGTGTCTAATATTGATGTACTCTGGGGGGTTAAAGCAGTCTCATGTGCCTCATTGCATGGAGAGTTTATTTTTAATGCAGCCTGAGATACATTTGCCATGGGGTGAAGTTAAGTTGTTAGCATCTAACAGGAGAGACATATGGTCAATATACTCCTCTAGCACTTCTATTTCTGGGTCAACGACATACTGGGTAGTATCAGGGGTTGTCTCCACTTTATTAAGAAGTCGAGCAACCTCCTCCTGTAATGATTTTACCAATATACACCTGTCACAGATGTAATTGGCACTCTGTTTGCCAATTGCATACATCTGGCAGGAACTACAATATTTATTGGCGCTTTTCATTGTAGTACCGAGTAGTTCAGACACTAGAACAAGGGGTTCTTTAGATACATTGGCGAAAGACGAAGGGTGAAGGGGCAGATTAGCAGGATTAAATCAGGGGAGAGATGGGCACAAGACCCGGGGGAGCAGGCTGAGGTACTAAATGAGTACTTCACCTCAGTTTTCACCAAGGAAAATGGGGGTGCTGCATCATACATGGGAGGAAACAGAGATATTGAGGAGGGGGGGACCCTTACCAATCGGTGGGTCTGGAGAGAGGGGGAGGCATCACTGGCAGGACGGGGGAGGGCTAAGCAGGGAGAAGAGGTACCGGAAGTGGAAATCACAGCAGAGAGAGTGAGGGAAGCCCTCAGCTCCCTTAAGATGGAGAAAGCACCGGGGCCAGATAAATTACATCCCAGAGTGCTGAAGGAACTTGAGGATGTCCTGGCGAAACCCCTGGTGGAGCTTTTCACCATCTCTCTGAGGACAGAATGGGTGCCCCAGGACTGGAAGGTGGTGCATATAGTGCCTATCCACAAGGGAGGATCAAGGGAGGTGGCAGGGAACTACAGGCCTGTCAGCCTGACATCGGTGGTGGGCAAGGTGATGGAGGGTATTGTCAAGGAGAGGCTGGGGGGGACCTGGATAAGTCAGGGTGCCTGGACAATAGACAGCATGGATTCATCCTGGGGAAATCGTGTCAGACAAATCTGGTGGAGTTCTATGACTGGGTGATGAGTGCCTTGGACCTGGGTAGACCAGTGGATGTCCTCTTTCTAGACTTCAGCAAGGCATTTGACTCTGTTCCTCATGTGGGCCTGTTGGATAAGCTGGGAGAAATGGGGGTTGGGAACCAGATGATCAGATGGATGGATAGATGATTGGCTCCAGGACCGGACCCAGAGGGTCATAGTTGGTGGGATAGTCTCATCCCCAAGGAGGGTCATTAGTGGGTTCCCACAGGGATCAGTCCTTGGGCCCCTTCTGTTCAATGCCTACATCTCTGACATAAGGACAGGAATCAGGAGTGAGATGAGTCTCTTTGCGGATGACTCGAAACTGGGGGCAGTGGTGGATGGGGAGGAGGGGAGGGTGGCCCTACAGTGGGACCTGGAGGCTCTGGAAAGATGGTCTAGAAAGTGGAAGCTGAGGTTCAATGAAGGGAAATGCAGGTACTCCACCTGGGGCCAGAAACCGGGTCAAGTGTACACCCTGGGGGAAATGCTACAAGTCTTGATGGCTGAGAGGAACCTGGGGTGGTGGTGGATGTCAAGATGAACAACTCTGAGACTTGTGGGAGGGCAGCAGCCAAGACCAACAGGATGCTGGGATGCATCGCTAGGGGATCATCTCCAGAAGGAGGGAAGTGATACTCCCTCTGTATAACTGCTTGGTGAGGCCGCACCTTGAGTACTGCGTGCAGTTTTGAGGCCACACTTAAAGAGGACATTAACCTCCTGGAGAGGGTCCAGAGGAGGGCAACCAAAATGATTTGGGGCTTGGGGGACAGGACCTATGAGGAGAGGCTCGAAGAGCTAAATATGTACACATTGGAAGAGAGAAGGGACCGGGGGGACATGATAGAGGTCTTCAGGTACATGAAGAGGGTAAATAGGGGAGAAACAGTCAGGGTGCTTTGAAGGAAGGAGGAGGGGGCCACTAGAGGGCATGGGTGGAATCTGGAGGGGGGAAGATTCAGGGGAGAAAGGAGGAGGTGCTATTTCACTGAGAGGGTGGTGGAGCCATGGAATACACTGACTAGGGGGCTGGTGGAGGCAGAGACAGTGGAGGGGTTCAAGAGGGGGTGGTACAGGTACAGGGAAGGGTTCTGGAAGCAAAATCCAATGCAGCAAGAATATCCGGAACTGGGAAGGGAGAAGCCAGAGAAGGTGAGGGGGGCAGCAAGGTCAGCACCCAGGGTGGGGCTGACCAAATGAGCAGACACGAAAGACCATTAGGCCTATTCTGCTTGCATTTTAGTATGTTAGTATGTTAGTAACAATTGGTAATTAGCAGGGATCTACTGGAGAACATGAAATTAGAGATGGCTACCAATGAAGCTAAAATTAACCAGATTTTAGAAAAATTGGAATTCATGCAGGAAAGCTTAGACAAAGAATTAAGTAAAGAAGAGTGCCTCAATAGTACAAAGAACTATCAATTAAGACCTGAGTTCAGCATAATAGAATTCCCAAGTCCCCCTATGAATTGAAGAAAAGCAAAAAAATTAAAAAAGGAATAAGAATAGAAATAAGAGCAACTAGCAATTTATAAAAACTAAAAGTTATGAGGGAGATGTGTTAGGAAAAAAGCATCATCTGGTAGTGTAGGATGGCCCTGGTAATAACCCCAAAGGAATATTTACAAGAGAACAATTTAATGAACCGCCTGAGGATGAGATCAATAAGGTGAAGTCCTCTGATTTGGTAACTCAACTGGCAAAACCAGAATGAGAAATAATAGAATTAAATAATGATTTGAGAGGAGGTGATGGCTATCCCCAGGGCACCTCTGAAGCCAGAGAAAGTGTAAGAGAGCAGGTTATAATAAAAATGGAAGAGGAAATGCTCACAAGGCTCTTAATAATAGCCTCACTCCATCTAAATTAGATTCAGACACCAATCTGATAATAATACTGTATGGTCCCCATAACTGGGACAATTTTGATGCTGCAATTCTGGATCTATATGTTCTAGACTATCTGAATAGGGAATTTGACATTGAAATCACAGAAGCGGATGTTGTAGAAATCAGGAAAGTGTCAATTTGTGAAGCAACTATTATTGATATCTACTTTGACTCTCCCAGAACTGCCAATTATGTGTGGGTAAATAGACAGTTAGCATCCAATAGTGACATGTTATTGGTTTATCCCAATAGGGAAAAATTTAATAACCCACTAACAAATAATTCTAGTGGTGACAAATGTAAAATATTAACCTTATTTGGGATGGGTTCAATGTAGTATGAGACAGACTTGAAACTGACACAAGCAATTAATGATCTATTGACTAGTGTTTTGGCAGTTCCTATTGAAAATGTGGGATGCATACAAGCCAGACATAGTCATGAAGGTAGCCAAATAGATATACTGGTTTCAAATGAGAGTCTAGCTGATTTAATATTATCACAAGCTGGGAAACTGGATCATCTGGTATTATATATTTTGCAGTATACTGTATTAGATGATGGAAACTGCAGAGATAATCTGCCTGATCCAATTGATGGTAATTCAGACCTTCCATTGGCAAACAGATTTATGTTGATAGCTGGGCATAATACTATTTGATTACCTTCAGTCTCGGGCAGTTTCTTTTCAGAAGTAAATACTGTTCCGCATGGAACTCGGTATATCACTTGGAATATAACAGATTGGCAGACCCTGTGGGCAGATAAAGATTGTGTCCACTTTTTAATGGGGCATGAGGTAATCTGTCTCCAGGAAACCTTGCACTCCAAGGATGTAATTATTAATTTAAATGGATATGAAGCTTTCCAGGTTCCAGGTTGTAAATGTACTGGGATGGGTAGATTTTCTAGAGGGATCATTAAACTGGAAAAAATTAATGCTTTTTGTAAAACAATGGTGTGGAAATGTGCAAAGAATTATGTAATTGTCTTACTTAAGCATGAAAGGAAAGAAACAATTGTAGTTAACTGCTATGTACCTCCTGAGAATTTTTGTTTCTTCTCAGAGGGTACATGGCTGGCATTATCTGACAGCTTAAAAAGAGGCTCAGCAGTTATTTCTGAGGCTGAATTACTCCTAGTGGGTGACCTGAATGCACCAATTGGATCCTTCGTTGGTTTTTCAGACCACTTCTTTTTCTCTTGTAACCAGGTAGATAAATTGATGCCCAGGCAGTGCAAAGATAAAATAGTGAATAAAAATGGAAAATTTGTAATAGAAATATTAAAAGAGATAATATGTATATCTTAAACAGAAGACTGGAAGGAGATAAAGAGGGTGAATTTACTTATGTGCCCTCACGAGGTGCTTCCGTGATAGATTTTGCTTTTTGGATAGGCCAGCTAGATTGCTGGGATAGGTGCTATGTTCAAATTAGAGCTGAAAGTGACCACTACCTGGTTATAATAGAAGCTCAAACGGGATCTGTTGTGAGACAGGTTGAGGATCTGGTCCAATTTTCTGAAATTAGAGCTTCACATAGTATTATTTGGAGACAATATTCTCATTATGACATTACTCCAATAATACAGAATTCTGTAGTTGCCTAACCATTTGAAATTATTAGTTGCAGAGAATTGGAATATATCCAGTCAGAGTTTAATAGTTTTTTCTGAGCTCAAAACAGCTTTAGTATCTCCAATTAAGAATAATGTCTACCTGTCTAAAGAGACCTGGTTTGATTGTGACTGTAGAAAGGCAAGATCAGAGGTCAGGAGACTTTGTAGGGTGTACAATAGATGTAAAAACCATCATAACCTTAAAATGTTAAATGAGAAAAAAGGTTACATAAGAATTTAATTATAGTTAAGAAAAAGAGTTACTATGAATCTAATTGGGTAAACATGTTAAAGACCATGCAAAATAAAGATAGCAAGGCATTTTGGTCTCTTGTGTCAAAGGGACATGATCAATTTAAGGTAAACATCGATACATCTATCTCTGAAGACAGGTGGCTAGTACCTTTCAAGAGGATTTATTCAGATACACTATTAGAGGAGGTTTTTAATATGGATGGTCTACCTAATAATTCATTTCAACCTCTGATGCTGGATGAAATCTACCTGGCTATCTATACCTTAAAATCACAAAAAGTGGCTGGCCCGGATGGAGTGCCAGCCAAAGAGTATTTAACAGAAACTCCATCATGGTATTGCTTTTTGACAGTATTTTATAACAAATGTATTTCTGCAAATAGTTACCTGAATTACTGGAAGGGAACCAACATTCTCCCATTTCATAAAAAAGGATCAATGAATGATCCTATAAGGTACAGACCTATAAGTTTCTTAGACATTAACCTTAAGGTATTCTCTAAAATAATATTGAGATGGCTTCTACTAGAAGTTGACAAAATGGGGGCATCACACCATATCAAGCCAGGTGCAGGCATGGCTTATCTACCTTGGATAATATATTTGTGTTACATCACCTGATGGAAAAATATGTGAAATGAAGGGGTCAGAAATTATGTATTGCTTTTATAGACTATAGTACTGCCTTTGGCAGTGTGCCAAGAGGACTTATTTGGCAGATTTTATTAACCAGAGGTATAGAGCCTAATTTATTTGCTATAATTGCACAGCTATATGCTAATGCATGAGCCACAATCAAGCTCAGGATTAGAGGACAGCTCTCCAGTATTTTTGAGTATAATCGTGGGGTAAGGCAGGGGTGTGTGCTCACTTCCCTGCTGATGGCATGTTGAAATATAGTGTTAATGTTGATGATGATTCACCAAGTATAAGGATTTCTCTTGTCATCTATTGGTTTACGCCAATTACATTATTATTATTTCATTGACAAAGATTGGGTTACAAAAAAATTGAACTATTTAAATGAAGAATCCAATAACTTAAAGTTAAAAATTAACATGAACAAAACAAAGGTTATGATATTAGGGAATAAAAAAGGTGAAGGAACCTGGTATATAGGATGAGATAAAGTTGAGGTTGTATCTAGTTATGTATATCTTGGAGAAATGATTCATCAAAATTGTAAATGGACCTGCCATATAGATATGACTAAGGAAAAGCTAAAAAAAAACCTTAGCCAGGTTAAATAGGTTTAATTGCAAATTTGGGGGTATGACTATTCGGCCCTTAATACAGGCGATAAAGGCTAAATTTTAATCCCAACACTTATATGGTTGTGAAATATGGGAACTTATCAATACTAATAAATTGTTGTGTCCCTTATATAAAACATTAAGATACATATTGAGGAGGTCATTCTTGCCCAGCATTTTATATCAGGTCAGAATTAGGGTAAACTAAAATCAATGCAGCCCTAGAGGCAAGGAACATTAATTACTGGATTAGGGTCAATAGATATAATGATAATGTGATAGCAAAGAAATGTTTGTTAGAGAAAAAGTTTTAGCAAGGATTAGGATATAAAACTGGTTACTGGTTGAATTCTATATTACTTATATTGAAAAAAACATAAATTAATCCATTAAAAAAAATCAGTAGATCATGGTATTTTGATAAGTGCAAAGTATAAAAAATATATATGTAAAAAAATAAATAATTATTGGAATGCAAGTGACCTGAATGAAATAATGGAGTCATGTTACTCAAAATGGTTTCCTACTAATAATTACAAGCAAGGATACAAAAAATACCTGGACAGTTTAACTAATCCTAAATTACAAACTAATTTCATATCATATAACTTTGAGCAGTTCCTAGTATGGTTCTGGATTAATGATACAAAAAATGGAATAATGTCAGAGGATTGTGACTGTAGGAGTGGCGATAAGGAAAATTTTATTGCATGTAGTGTGGGGTTGCAAGTTGTCTGACAGGCAACGAGCATTTTGGCTGAGCCCTTTAAATAATTTAAATGAGATCAACAAAACAGAACTTACAGACATTTGGCTTTATACAGAAGATATTTGGGCAGTGGATAGATGGCAAACTATTTTCTTGCTATTAAAAAATCAAAAGCAAAATTAAAATTGTATAAAATGCTGCTGTTCCTTTGTATGAACTGTGCACTTGGGCCTTGATATTCAGACTGCACCAGTCAGTGGTGCAAGCTGGGCACAGCACAACTGGGATGTGCGTGCTAGGCCAGGTGATATTCAATGGTGATGTGCCATGATGCAGCACCGTTGAATATGGCAAGGTCAGTGCACATACTGCACATGGTGCAGTGGCACTGTGTCAGTGCAAGCAACAGATAGGGAGCACAGGGATGCACCAGCTCAAATGCAGTTGCGCTAGGTTCATTACCCACAATATTCAGCAGGGGCATGAAAATGAGACCATAAAATATGCAAGGTGCAAATGGGACCATTTGCATGTCATTATGGCCCCATGTGCATGCCTTGCACAGGGCAGCCCGGAGACTTGTGCCTGGTGCCCTGAACAGCATGACGTGGTGCAGTGGGGATCCCTGGGCATCCCCCTCCCATAGCCGCACTGCGTAAAATGGATAGCAAACAATCCCTGGTAGTCTAGTGCCCTCCCTCCCTCCCTCCCTCCCAAACCCCGATTCCATGAGAAATGTAATAGAAGACCAGCCTTGGTGGTCCAGAGGTCCCCTCCAACCGATTCCCTGAGAAATATACAACTGACCATCCCTGGTGGTCTAGTGGGCCCCTCCCACCTGATTCTGCAATCACGGTATATGTATAAAGAAAATCCCTGGTAGTCTAGTGACCCCCAGTCCCCACCCCTGATAACAGGAATAAAGACCTTCCCTGATAGTCTAGTGGTCCTCCTCCCACCTGATTCCATAAGAAATGTAATAAAAGACTGTCCTCGGTGGTCTACTGAAACCCCCACCCATTTCCATGATTATGGTACAGTCCCATCAAGTAAATCCCTGATGATCCAGTGGCACCCCCCACCACTCCTACCCACTCTGAACCCCTTGCCACCCTGCTGCTCCCCATCATCAGCAGATGGCTGCAACCCACCCACATACCACCCAGCCATCCGCCAAATGACAGGTACTGTATGGACTGTAAGCCCATTTGTCCCCAGTGTGGACCAATGTGCTTACAGGTCATACTGTACTAGACAGTCCCAAATATGTGAATGAAATCATTCACATATTTGGGACTGTCTAGTACAGTATGTCCTGCAAGCCCATTGGGCCACACTGGGGACCAATGGGCTTACAGCTCATACGTACCTGTCATTCAGTGGGTGGCTGGGCTGTATGCAGGCAGGTTGCAGCCTCCCACCAATGACAGGCAGGACCGGGGTGGACAAGGGGTTTGGAGTGGGTGGAAAGGGTAGGAGGTGCCACTGGATCAACAGGGATTTACCTGATGGGGTTGTACTGCGATCACGGAAATGGGCATGGGGGTTCCACTGTACCAGCAGGGATGGTCTTTTATTATACTTCTCAGGGAATTGGGTAATCAGGTGGGAGGGAGACCACTAGACTACCAGGAACATCCCTTATTCCAGTTATTGGGAATCAGGGACTAGGGGTTGCACTAGATTACCAGGATTTTATGTTATACATATACCACAATTGGTGAAATGGCCACAGGGTACCACTAGACTACCAGGTATTATTTGTACAGCATTTCATGGAAATCGCAGTGCTGGGGTCGGATCAATTCCACTTGACCACCAGGGTTATGTGAGTGCTTGCAAATGGTGTTCTGGGTGGGAGGTGGCCACCCATGGCTGGGCTGCTGTGTTGCACCCTGCAGTACTGCTGCCTGCCTCTGGGTTGCCTGGGTTGTTCCTACTCTGCAAGGGCTCAGCTTTGAGCCTCTATGCAACACAATGCATGGTTGGGCCAACACATGCTCAGCATCCCAAACTGAATATTGGGATGTGCGCATATAAACACACCTGCATCTGCACGCTTTATGATTACATTGCGCCCAGCACATCAGGATTTGAGCTGCACGTCAGCCCTTTCAATACCCTGCCAGGATGCAATGGGTTGCACCAGCGCAACTCTGTTATGCCATACATAACCCTTTTAAATAGCCAGGCCTTTATGTATAACTTTTAATTATGATGGCTTTGTATCAAGGTGTCTTGTTTTACTATAGGAGATGTCTCCTTTTAATTATTATTTTGCATTTAATTGTGTACGATATTGTGAAGGTTTTTGTAACCATACAATAAAATTGATTAATTGACACGGGATCTACCCTGTACAAATCCATGTTACAAGAGGTCTATTGCCGTTAATTGTTGCAAGTTTGCTTCTAGAAGGGTTTTGATAAAAATCTCCACTATTTTACCCAAAGCAGATGTAATGCTAATAGGATGGTAGTTAAAGAAAGAATTGTTCGGTACCTAGAGGCCAGCAGGGCACAGGACCCAAAGCAGCATGGATTCACAGCAGGAAGGTCATGTCAGATGAATCTAATCAATTTCTTTGACTCGGTGACCAAAGTAATAGACCAGGGAGGGGCTGTGGATATGGCCTACCTAGACTTTAGCAAGGCATTTGACACAGTCCAGCACAAAAGATTAATAATCAAGTTAGCCAGCCTGGGAGTGTGTCCCAGGGTGGTAGCCTGGGTAGCAAACTGGCTGCACAACAAGACACAGAAGATAATAGTGAATGGAACACATTCTGAAGAAAGGGGGATTACTAGTGGAGTACCTCAGAGCTCAGTACTGGGTTCAGTCCTCTTTAACATCTTTATAGGTGAAATTGCAGAGGGTCTGGAAGGAAAGGTATGCCTCTTTGCAGATGACACAAAGATATGTAACAGAGTTGATACACAAGGGGGGTTAGAAAGGATGAGAAGGGACTTGGCAAGGTTGGAGGAATGGTCAGACATATGGCAACTTAGGCTCAGGGGTAAAGTGAGGAAATTATTTTTCACGGAGAGAGTGGTGGATGCATGGAACCACCTTTCTGGAGAGGTTGTGGGGTCTAAAACAGTGGGGGAATTCAAACATGCATGGGACAGACATAAGGCAATTATAGTGGGGGGTTGCAGGAAGTAGGCTGTTGGTTAACTAGAATCTGCAGCTTATCCAATAGGTAGGGAAATGAGCAGACTGGGTGGGCCAAGTGGTCCTTATCTGCCATCAAAGTCTATGTTTCTATGTTTTCTACTCTGGTTATATCTTCAGTTTTATGTATGGGTGTAACATGGGTAACTTTCCACTTTTGTATTCTTCTACCTTGTTCTAAAGATTTGTTTAATAATAAAGCCAGGGGACCTGCTAATTCTTCAGCTGTATTAATAAGAAAGTTTGGATGCATTTTATCAGAGCAACATGATTTATGTTTATCAAGGCTTTTTAGTTTATTATAGACCTGCTTACCTGTAATAACACTTTTGGTAGTCTCTCTTCTTCCACCAATATCGCATTTCTTTTTATTTGTACTATCATGATTTTGGAACACACTTAAGAAGTATGTATTAAATTTATTTGCCATGTCCACTTCTTCATCTATTATTTTATCACTGTCTCTGAGATTAATGATTTGTTTATGACTATTTCTAAGACTCCCTATATAACTATATAATTGTTTACAGTTATCTTTTTTATTCTTCCTAATTCTAACTCTACTTTAGCTTTTGCTTTTCTTATTGCCACTTTACAATTTTTAATGTGCTGCTTGTACTTATCTCCTCATTCTTCTGTCAGATTTGTCCTGTATCTGTTATATGCTTTATTTTTTATTTAACCATTCTTTGTATTCTTTTGGTGAATCATTTCAGTATTCGGCCCGCCCATTATATTTGTCTATTAGCGGGTCAAATCTGTCAATGTATGTCTGTCATTTATTATTTATTATGGCTGAAATGTCCTCTACAGGTAACTCTTGGAGCTCCTCCTCCGATTCCCAGTCCTTTAAAAACAAATTGATACTCATATAGTTTCATTTACTATCATTTCTAATTTTGTCTTACCAAATATTTGGGAGCATGATCTAAAGTGAAACACATTACCGTATTATGGTCACTAGACTGTAACAGTTACAGAATCTTGACATTATCAATTCCACCTTCAATATTACTGAAAATTAAATCAAGAATATTGTTTTCTCTGGTGTTTTCTTTTACATACTGTTCTAAGCTGTTGCTTAGACATAATTAAAAAAAAATGTTTTCTAATTGACTAGTGCCCTGAGATAGGTTCAAATCTATTTTGGGAAAATTAAAAATTCCCCATCAGAATACAATTATCACTGATGTCAATATTCCCCAGCATGTTCTTAAATAATGAAATCTCTGCCTCTGTTAAACTAGGAGAATGGGAGCACAAATCCAGGGTCACATTTCTCATTCTTGTTCTGATTTTTATCCATAACTGTTCTGCCTTCAGATTCATAACCTCTATAATGTTAATTTCATGTGTGTACAAGTGTGAAGCTGTATAGAATCTAGGGTTGTCAGAACCCTCTGAAGTTCTGGGTTCTAGTTCTAGTCTAGAACTTTTGAAAAAGTTCTAGTGTTCTAATCTTTTAGAACTTTTAGAACTCGAACCCTATTTTTTATTGTGCTGCCAGTAACAAAGATAGTAATAAAATACATGTAAGGAAAACTGTTCAAAATAAGGGAGAGAAATTATCTTGTGTGACATTGATAGGAATACAACTAGGTTTATCTATAGTTTCTTCTGTTTGCTAAAGTCAGCAACTTAATACGTAACAGGCCCACCCACCCACCCATATGTTAAAGTTTTCCTGCTGCAGCTGCATCATAGTTCCTTAGTGAAAGAAAGAGGCACATTAGCCATTTATGTACTCAGCTATATATACTCATCGTCATGAATTAGGAGAAAAATAACTGATATTACCTAATTTCAGCTATTTGCTGCTTTCTGTTTTAAATGAGTGAATCAAAAGTTGCTATGTTTAAAAGAAAGCTTTTATAACAAAGTCAAGCTAAGTACTACAGCAGCAACATGTGGAACTGTTACAAAACATATTATGTCATAACATATTCAGTCAAGACATTGGAATAAAAAAATATTTGCAGAAACCACAAGAAGGCTGCTCCAATCCTAAGTTGTGCCTGTGTGAAAAGCTGAGCACCAAGAACAAAGACACAGCACCAACACTTAAAATATACTGTATTATGCGTTTTAACTGATAGCATCACAGTACAGAAAGGTCATAGGACAAAACAGTTTAAACAGACAAAAGGTCCTTTTGTCTGTTTAAACTGTTTTGTCCTGCATGCTTCTGTACTGTGATGCTATCAGTTAAAACGCAAATACAGTATATTTTTGGAAGTGTTGGTGCTGTGTCTTTTGTTCTTAATAAAAAAATATGCCAGTCATTGTTGCTGGCAAAATGCATGCAATTTTCTAAGGTAATAT
This sequence comes from Neoceratodus forsteri, assembly GCA_016271365.2. Classification (NCBI taxonomy): domain Eukaryota; kingdom Metazoa; phylum Chordata; order Ceratodontiformes; family Ceratodontidae; genus Neoceratodus; species Neoceratodus forsteri. The sequence continues at coordinate 109,793,295 of CM057455.1, read as the reverse complement.
ACATACCAACATTTTTGTTGGCAAATTGAAGTAATATATACAAAAATTCTAGGTGATGCATTTTTGCAGCTGATACTTCAATAAAATCTGTATTTCAGTCACATAAATAAAAACAGTGGTTTCCTCACCACATACTAATTTACTAAGGAACATTTATGTAGCTGCAGCAGTTGGCATGTGATGTTTAAGAGACAGCGTCTGTCAACCCCATTATGTATCAAATTATCACTACTTATAAAGCAAAAACACTATGATCGTCACATTCTGTGAAAACTGCTGATGCAGATTTTCTTTTATTTCTGATTCCTTTATTCTTTTTAAAGGGGACAGGACAATTGTGTTAGGTGGCAGCAGTTTGCAATGTATTTAATAAGAATATATATTATGTGTACAGTAGGTCTGTCTGTCATCATTTATTTCCTCACCATCCCCAGCTGATCACGAATCTGTAAATGAAAGAACTAAAACAACACCCACCTTTCACCCCATCACCCATTCCACTTTTCTTCCACCACCTCATCTGTGCAGTAGCACCTATGCCACCCTTACACCCATGTTAAAACCAACCCACAACCCTCACCCATGTACTAGCATCCATTTTTCGTTTATGGCTAACATTTCTGTAATTGAAAAAATAATAAACAGCTACCAATAAGAACTCATTGTTTTGTCCTCTTTAAAATTGAAAAATAGACCGTCTCCTGTCCCAGCCCATGCTGATGCACCACAAAGTCACAGAAGGTAAATCCAAAAATATATGTTTGCACTTTAACTATAAATAATATGATACAGAAAGGATTGACGGACAGTGTCCCTTTTATGCCAAATTTGGGCCTGTTCCCACTGATGTTAAAATTGCCCTGTATATAAAACTTGTTGACTTTAGTTTAGACCCTAGCTACAAAGCAGTTTGCCATGAAATGGTGAAAGTTTTGGGGGGTATATAGTCCAAGGTAGTAGATCGAGAAAGGAGAGAGACGACAACCAAAGTCATCACAGTCTGTAAAAGTTTCCTTTTTGGTGCAGAGAGACTCCGTCCCACATAATATTTTTACCAGCCACCACCATCTGAGTTGTCATCATCACCATCAACATCCACAACATCAATCACTTCAGGATCAGTTTGTATACTCTTGTAGGGATACGAAAATCTTGACTTATTAACTTTAATAAAAGTTAACGTGAGTACATTTTCTGGCAGCAACCTATTTCTGGTGTCTGTCACAATATTGCCAGCTGTACTAAACATGCGTTCTGAAGAGACACTTGTTGCAGGACAACCAAGATATTTACAGGCTTCATCATACAGCTCTGTCCAAATTGACTTTTTTGATCTCCAGTATTCAAAAGGGCATGCATCAATAGGAATAGGCAGTTCTTGCAGGCAACTGTCTACCATGTTGGACAGAGACCGCTCAGAAGAGGAATCAGCAGAAGCAGCTGGTATGGCAGCAATTTGGGAAAGGTTTTGCCACAGATTTAGCTTGCTACTAAGGGCTGAAGAAGTGGCAGTTGTGGAACAACTACTGTTAATGTTTGGTGACTTTTCCAGTTCTGTATCCCTTTGTGAAGATGAACCTGCATGTTGTGGTGATGACAACCTGATGGTACTGTGCGTGTCTGTGTTTGACTCCTGTGAGTGCTGCAGCTCATCTAGCAACATACATTTGTACTGCTCTATATCATCTGTTTTTGGAAGATGTATAGCCTTGAACCTGGGATCTAAGAGAGTTGCAAGGATGTAGTGTCTTGATTTTGTCATTGCAACTAATTTGTTATTGGTTTTGAAGCGCTCGCTCATTCTCTTTACGAGATTCCCATGATATAGGCGACATGTTGTCTGCGCTTCAGATCTGTCTTTTTCTATTTGTAGATTTAGAACACTAAGATGATGTGAAATGAGCATTATGAGTGGGATAACCTGACTCACAGATGCACCTTCAGAAGACATGTCCCTTGTAGCTGTCTCAAAAGGAGCTAGGATACAGCACACTGTCTCCATTAATTTCCACTGCAGCACAGACAACATAATGCCATCTCCAATAATGTAATTGCAGTACTCATGTACAGCTTGCTTTTTGCTCAAGAGGCGCTGCAGCATATAAAGCATTGAGTTCCAACGAGTGGAAACATTTTGAATCAGCTTTGCTGGGGCAGCTTGTGTTTTTTGCAGTTCGGACAATGTCCGTATAGCCTTGGTTGAATGTGAAAAGTGAGTCACAATTTTTGCAAACAGCAATCATACCATCCACTTGTGTTTCGTTGCTGAGAAATCCCGTGACAATTAAGTGTAAGCAATGTGCAAAGCAAGAAGCATGCAGAAATCCTCCATCCTGTATTGCTTTTAAGATGTTGGCTCCATTGTTTACTATGAAGCCACATTTTAGACCGTGAGAATAAACCCATTCGTCAAGGAGGTCATTTAGTTCCTGCAAGATGTTTGCAGCAGTATGACTTTGCCCAAACTTTTATATGCAGCAGCGCCATCTTTTGGGGTGTCTTTGTTTTGAAGAAGCACAAGAAAACGTGACCCAATGAGCGGTAAGGGACATGTAATCTATGTTTTGAGTGCTGGTCCACATATCTGTTGTGACATGAATAACCCCACCCTCTGCAGTTTTAAGTGCAAGCATCACTGTCGCTTTTAAAGCCTGATAAATGTTTGATATTTCAACATAGGAAAAGTACTTACTGATGAGGAACATTGTAACGAGGCTCTGCTAATGTCATGAGCTCCCTAAAATCCTCATGATCTACCAAAGAGTATGGGAGAAGGGCTCGCTAACAGTTCACCAATTCGGTGATTAAGATGAAGGGTCTTTGATGATTTCTAGTAAAGGTATTCTTCCTTTCAAATGCCTGAGACAGTGTTAGCTGTTTGCAACATGTCCCTGCTGGTTTATTATACACCGTGCTTCGATGGGCAGATGGACGCAGAGATGGTGGACTAGGACTTATACATTCAGTGCCATCACTGGATGTGCAACTGGTACTAATGGTGCTGGCATTGGTGGTAACAGTGATCCTAGGGCTGGCAGTGGTTCTGCCTGCATCAAGTTCAGACAATTCAGTATCCATTTCAGATTTCTGATCCTGACCTTCTCCGTGCGGTCTGGAAGATGGAGGACATGGGTTTTGGTTTTGGATGATCAAGCAAAACCGAATGCTTTTTCAGATGGCGTTTAAGAGCTGTAGTGCCAAGGCATGACACAACTTTACCACGGCTTACACTCTGTTTACACAGGGAACAAATTGCTCTGCATGGATCAGTTTTACTGACTGAGAAATAATTCCACACCTCAGATGTGACAGATTTTGTTCGAGTGCTAGGAAGATAGCTAAAGACTGTTTGTGTCTTTTCACCTGTCCTAACAGAACCTGGGACATGCTCCTTGTGCTAGAAGAGTGGACAGAATACTCTGATGGATTTTCATTGGCACAACACAGAAGTGGTGGATTCAATGGATATGTCCTTTCATTGCCAACAGTGCTGGATGTATTTGTAAGTGCACTACCTGATTCATTGTCAGCAGACTTGCTCATTTCACTTTGTTGAGGAAGTAATGATTTGTCACTAGACACAACAGTGGGACTGAGACAAAGAGCTACTGTCTGAGTCAGAGAGGGACTCACTGTCACTTGCATTGTTGCTGCTAGTCACAGGGATCTTAACGGCATGAATGGCATACCTTATGGTGCCTCTCCTGTGACCCCAGCAGCTGTACAGGTTTTCTTAAAAGGTCCCCCTTTACCACACTTCACTGTTGCTCTTTTGCTGTTTGTTGAATTTTTATCACGTGAAACATTTTGGTTATTTCTGTTAGCACCAGCAGGATTACCACTACCACCAACACCTGCTCCAACACCAGCACTAAATGCTTCATCTATGTTGGTGTCAGCCATAACAGACAGTAAGTACCAGTACTACCAGTCCAGTATACTGCAGTGAACACACCAACACCCAAACAATTCCTGTGTAACAAAGCAATGTGATCTGTAATCGCTGGCTACAACTCAAAATTTTATTTTGGTTGTGTGACACTGTGATACGTGGACTGAAAGTAATTGAAGAATATGACAGTTTGCAACTAAAGGATCCCAGGTTCAAGGCTTACAGAATGATTGGGCTGCTGGGCATAGGCATACACATAGCAATCAAAGGGCACACACAGCAGGGGTGATGGGCTGACCACAGGAGACGGAGTCACATCACGCAACCCAGGGAATGAGAATTATATTTCTACGCTTTCTGTCATGTAAGGTTAATGCCACCACAACTGGCCACTGGGCTTCTATCGGTAACACACACTGGGTAGGGTACAGCAGTCAAAGGCACACAGCAGCAGGGTGATGGGCTGACCGACCACAGGAGACGGAGTCACATACGCAAACCAGGGAATGAGAATTATATTTCTACGTTTCTGTCATGTAAGGTTAATGCCACACACACACACTAGGGTTCAGAAAGATTTATTTGCCTTTTTTTGCCCCCCTACATTTCTGTCATGTAAGGTTAATGCCACCACACAACTGGCCACTGGGCTTCTCTCTGTAACACACACTGGGTAGGGTACAGTATGCACACACTGGGCTTCTCTGTGACACACACACACACTAGGGTTCAGAAACTTCAGAAAGATTTATTGCCTTTTTGCCCCCTCGTTTCTGTCATGTAAGGTTAATGCCACCACACAACTGGCCACTGGGCTTCTCTCTGTAACACACACTGGGTAGGGTACAGTACACACACACTGGGCTTCTCCTGTGACACACACACACACACACACTAGGGTTCAGAAAGATTTATTTGCCTTTTTGCCCCTCACGTTTCTGTCATGTAAGGTTAATGCCACCACACAACTGGCCACTGGGCTTCTCTCTGTAACACACACTGGGTAGGGTACAGTACACACACACTGGGCTTCTCTCTGTGACACACACTAGGGTTCAGACTTATTTAGATTTATCAGATTTATTTGCCTTTTTTTGCCCCCTGTATGCTTGTTGTGGCAGCTGCTGAGTGTGCAGTGTGCTGCAGTTTCAAATAATCACACTTCACAAAGGTTCTTTCTCTCCGAGTCCTCCTCCAGTCCTCCTCCTGATATTGGTCTCGTCAATCCCTCCTATTCCCCCACTCCCCAATCTTGATTAATCCCTCCAGAGTCCCGATTCCCTCCTTCTGTCCTGAACCGCCCTAGTACTCCCACTCTCGCCTCCAGTTCCCCCAATTTTAGCTTTTTTCTTGTTCTCGCCGTCTCACAGGAGAAGAAGTGGCCACGACTGTTGGACAAAAGTAGCGATGACGTTAACTGCTTTTGCTACAGTTTAGGGCTGCTGGTGCTGCCTGCTGCTGCTGCCTCTCTCTGCGATGATCCTCAGTCAAATGGCACTCCTCCTCATGGCGCATCTCTTTAATACCCCCACAGATCCCGCAGCTCACGTTGCTTACTCGACCCCACGTCGTCTCGTGTCTCGCAGTGATTCGAACCCTTTTGCAAACCGTTCAGTGTTCGAGTTCTAAGTTAGAACTCGAACACCAGGGTTCGAGGAGGGTTTGAATATTTACTGAACTAGTTCTGACAACCCTAATAGAATCCACCCCCCACCTTTCTTATCCTCTCTCTCCTTGTGAAAAAAATCATAGCTCTGGATTTGTTCATCCCAGTCCCCTTCCTTAATCCAGGTTTCCATTATTCCACAAATATCTCTGTTTCTGGTGACCAAGATGTGTTTTACCTCATCAGTTTTGGTTTTGATGCTCCTTCCATTTAGTAGAAGGATATTTATTTCCTGTCCCTTGATTTCACTGGTCAGCTTTACCTAATTATTTTGCCTGTCCCTTCTGCTTACCCCACAGCCCCTCTTGCCTCATTTATAGTGTATTTCACTGTCTTAGAGGCTTTTTTATTTGTACTGACATTCATACCTGTCCCTAAGGCCCCTCTCTTCTCTTTACTCAGTTTAAAATTTGATCAATCTCTCTTTTAGCCATCAACCCTAATGCAGTGCTCTCTTATTCAGGTGCAATCCAACATTGCTATAGAGAGGCAAATAATCATTAAATATTTCACATGACCTAATGGACTGTGATCCTTGCTTAAGGCACCACCTCCTTGGCCTGTTACTTATTCTAATTATTTTTTATTTAATGTTTTACTGTCCCTAGGTACTGACAGAATTTCTATAAATATTGTAGTGCCATTTACTGTTCATATTACTTTTTCTATTTTCATGAATTCCAAGTACATTTGGTCTTCCCTAGAATTTGTTCCAGCATGGATAAATATTATGGGATTGTCTCACTTTTCTTTACAATCTTTGACAGAGGTGAGGACACATCCCCCAGTCTAGCACCTGGTAAATAAGTACTTGTAGTGGTTTTCTTATTATCTTTTGTTGTTTAAGCATCCATGTACTTTATTACTGAGTCCCCCACAATAAACACCCAATTTGTTCCTCCTTGATTTTCAGCTTCCATAGCTTCATCAATTTATTCAGTTGCCTGTCCTTGACTTTCTTACATCTAAGGGGTTTGCATTTCATCTGAAAGTCCCTCAATACACTTCCTTCTTGCACCTCTGAGACTCCTCAGCCTGTGTCAGCCCCTGTTCTGCTACTCCATTGACCTCTGTAGATTTTTGATAATTTCTTTCATTTGTACTTTTGTCCTGCTCCCCTGGAACCCCAGGTGTCTCCTGTATCTCCACTCCACTAATTGTTAACAGTCCTTTGATACCTGAATTATGCATTGCATAGGTTAGCAAGAGGAAAAGGAAGAGGATGCCATTACGGTTTTCCAAAGAGGCAGCAAAGAAAGTGAAAGCCAAAAAGATTGCATTCAGGCAATACAAAAGACACAGGCAGAAGGGGACAGGGAGAAGTACCAGGAGAAGCAAAGGAGGCAGGGAGGTCAGTAAGGGAAGCCAAAGCTCAGACAGAAGAACACATTGCAAAATCAGTGGGTAGAGGGAAAACCTTTTACAGGTACATAAGTGAAAAAGAAAGGCAAAGGAGGGGTAGGGGACTGAAGGGAAGGATGGGAATAAGGTAGGATGACAACAGTAAAGCTGACATATTGAATAGGTATTTATGTCAGTCTTTACTGAGGAAGAGGAGGGTTTTGGTTCTGAAGGAGTACAAGAGATAAGAATGGTGCAGAATGGACACAAGTCCCTTTACTCAAGAAAGGGTCCTGAAAGAACTGGAAGTAATAAGGGTTGATAAAGCAATGGGGCCAGATGGGGTGCACCCCAGGGTCCTTAAAGAACTAAGAGAGGTGGTGGCCGAACCTCTGGCTATCCTGTTTAGCCAATCACTGGAAACAGGGGAGGTACCCAAAGACTGGAGGACCACAGATGTAGTAGTCCCCTTATAAAAAAGTGGGAACAAAGAGGAAGCAGGAAACTACAGACCAGTCAGCCTCACCTCGGTAATGGGGAAGATCATGGAAGCACTACTGAAGGAGAGATTGGTGGAACATCTGGTTGTCAATGGACTACAGGATGAGAAGGGACCTGCAGAATTTGAAGAATGGTCAGGGGTTTGGCAGTTGAAATTCAATGCAAAGTAGTGAAAGATAATGCATATGGGGCACAAAAATCCTGGCACAATATATCAGTTGGGGGTGAGGATATAGCATGCACCAAGCAGGAAAGGGATCTTGGGGTTATCATCTCGGATGACCTCAAGGTAGGGAAACAGTGTGACAGGGCAGCAGGTAAATCAAATAGGATGCTGGGATGCATAGGCAGGGCATCACCAGCAGGAAGGAGGTCATAATTCCTTATACAAGACACCAGTGAGGCCCCACCTGAGTACAGTGTACAGTTCTGGAGACCTTACCTACATAAGGACATAGACAGGGTAGAGAAGATTCAGAGGAGGGCAACAAAATGGTACATGGATTGCATCGCAAGTCCTATGAGGACAGGTTGAAGGAACTGAATATGTACTCCTGGAGGAGAGGAGGGAGAGCGGGATATGATAGAGACATACAAGTATCTTACAGGGAGGAACAAGGTGCAGGAATACACTATTTTAAGTGAAAATGATGTTCCAGGACTAAAGGCATGGGATGAAGTTGGAGGGAGGATGGTTCAGAGGAAACGTGAGGAAGAATTTCTTACAGAACGGGTGGTGGACTGAGTGGAACACCCTGCCAGAGGAAGTGGTGGGGCTGAAACAATCACGGATTTAAGAATGCAAGGGATAGACATAAAGGAATTCTGGAGGTCAGGGTAGGGCAACAGACTTCTAGGAAAACAAACTGAACTTACAAGCTCAAATGGGCAGACTGGGTGGGCCACATGCCCTTATCTGCTGACACTGTCTATGTATCTATGTACCCGTGACACCTCCAAAATTGCTTGTGTTTGGTTTCAATAGCTTGCATAAGCATGCTGCATGATTAAGGGAGTGTACGTATTTGATGTTGGCAGATTAGAATTCATGGTCCTTCTTCCTTTTAATTTTGCTGGTGTTTGCTTGGTATTCAGTCATCCTCATTTTCAGCCTCCCTTTTCTCTTTTTGACTGTGGTCTTTGGCTTTCAAGGAAACCCTCTTACCCTTCTACTGATGCTACTTGTTTATAACATTTTAGTTCCAATTCAAGGCCCAATAATTTCACTGCTCCTTTTATTGCTTTTTGTGTGTGCTTTATTTAACAAAATAGTATTTATTCAACTGTTCAGGAGAGGAGTGTGGCTTCTTGAAATTACGCTTAGTTGTAAACAAGTAAATTACCTCAGGTCCGATTTGTGCCAGATCTCCCTTGCTCCAAAAGCCACAATAAATTTATGGCTTCTGCTTTACATGCTAAACAAGCACAGAGATGCATGTGTCTCTGCGTGCGTCTCCTCATGCTGACCCATTCAAGCTCACACCGCATACTGAGCTCCCAGTTTAAATGTGTGCTGTGACCTAGAAGTGACTCAGGGGTCATGAACTAGAAGGGGAAAGGATCAGATCTGTTCCAGTACAGCAGCTTCTTCTTGTTGTTTTTACATTGTTTCTTGTGGATTTTACTTTGTAGAAGGTTATTTCTTTTCTTTCTTACTACTTCTTAGGGGCTAGCAGGGTATTGTTTTGGGGCTGTTGGAATTTTGAAACCTGTTTTGGTGGTTATAAGTGGGCTCATTTGTTTGATGTTTCACTGTGTAGCAGGCTGCATTTGTGGAGGCCTATTTCTTCTGATTTAAAACCTATTTGGTGTGATTTAATTGGAGCTGTTTCTTTGAATTGGAGACCTACATCTTCTAATTTCAAGCCTATTTTGATGTGTTGTTGGTGAAGCTGTTGGAATTGGAGACCTGTTTATTTTGGTAGCAAACCTATTTTGGGGGCTTTGAGTAGAATTGTGATTCATTTTTGCTGGCTTTACTAGCTGCAAAGGTTAGTGCAAAGTGGGGGAAGGGTGCTAATGGTCTGACCAGGGGCCTCAGCTACCTGATTGTTTCTGGAAGACTTGAGCTGGTCCCACCCCAACCCCTCACCCCACCTGCCCCTGGTCCATGATTTCCTTTATACCAGGGGTTCTGACATCACTTCCTCAAACGGGCAAAGGATATGCACCTGTCATAGCCGAAGCAGACATCCAGGAAAGGAACAGCAGTGAGTGAAGAGGTGACTGCTATTTCAGTGGAAGGGAAGTAACTGCAAATCAAGGAGCTTATTGTTACTTCTTTGCATTGCTATTGCATTGTGGAAAGGAGGAGTATGAGTTTGAAAAAGGTTGTGCAATAGCTACTTAAAGTCTCTTTTTGGGTGTGGATAGGAAGAATAGGAATATAAAAAGCAGTTGCTCAATCTATCTAAATGTGTACAACAAAGGGGGTGAGGGAAATTAAGAAAAGAATGTTTTGCACTGATAGCGGGTGGAGAGGGGAGACTTGGGGGAGTGTTTGGTATCCTTCATCTGGAAGGGTGGGGGGTCACTGGTGGGCAATGACAGCAATGGGTAGGGTGGTAGGCTGCAAAAATTGCGGTGCACCAATCTTTCTAAAAATTGCCTGAGTTTGGGGGATGTTTAGTGCAACCACATAGAGAAACTTAGAAAGGAGATTGAGAGTCTGCAGGAGGAACTAAAACAGGCAAGGCAGACTGGGGGCGGGTTTAGCCGAACACTGGAGGGAGGAATGAGGGGAGATGAGGGAGGGTGATTTGAGCCAACAGTGGTGAGGAGAGGGACAGAAGAAGGGAAGCAGAGACAAAGGGGCCCAGGCCAGGAAGAACGATTGCCGGGGAAACCAGGTCAGGAGACAAAAGACAAATGGAAGGAGGAGATAGGGACTTGTGAGGGGAGGCGAAGAAGTGGCAAAAGTCATGGAGTGGAAAGGAGAGAACAGGTTACAATGAAGAAAGAGGAAGCGGACATTTGTGAAGGGTCTTCAGAAAATAGTTTTGCACTGCTAGAGAGGAAGAAGGAGGAGGAGGAGGGAAATGATGAAATTAGAGGAGTAATTGATAAATCCCTGGACCAAACCAGAGCGGGGGGAAGTTCTGCTGGGAGTATTGCAACAGGGGCAAAAGGGGGAAATAATGTGCAGGAGGAGGAAGAGGAGCCAGAAATGAGAGAGGGAGATGAATGGAAGCAAGCAGGGAGTAAGAGGGGTGGAATCTAAGTGCTGGGGGACTCAATACTAAGAGGAGTCAGGTGGGGTAGCAAGGGGGAGAGGCATAGTTGCATTTGGATGGAGGCCATGCCAGGAATGACAGTGGAAAGGGTGGGACAATCTGTTCTGAAATATGTTAGAGGGGGTAGGGACAAGCTTCACTTAATTATACATCTTGGGATGAATGACCTAGCTGACAAGACAGTACATATAGTCCAGAGGAGGTTTGAGGAACTAGGACAATTATGTGAGGGAGCAGGAAGATCAGTAACTTTTTCAGAGGTACTTCCAGTGCCCAAGACAAGCACAACAAGAAAGCTCAGAATAGAGGAATTTAACGGATGACTAAGTACCTGGTGTTGTGCTAAAGCATATGGGCTGTTGGGGGTGGGGGTGGGAGGGACCTGGGAGGACAGTAGTCTCTATGCCAAGGACAGACTACACTTGAGTGAGGAGGGAAAGAAAGTGTTGAAACAGAGGATGGAGGAGTACATAGAGGAAGTTGGGAATTTAAATTAGGAGCGGGGGGGTGGCAATTGGGCAAGAGACATGCAGAGACCACAGGTTGGGAAACCATATGAGCTTACCCCCATAACAGTGACAAAGGACAGATGGCAAATACTATTGGTGATGCTAATAAAGGAGGGCAGGATGGGGGGGAAGGGTGGAAGGTAGTTACCCTTAATGCTAGGAGCCTTGGGAGGGAAACTGCAGAGTTACAGGTGCTCATGGCATATGGAGAGATGGACATTGCAGCCATCACAGAAACATGGGCCACCAAATACAATGAATGGGACCTGTCTGTATCAGGGTACAGGTTATTTCGTAGGGACAGGGTGATTGGGAAAGGAGGGGGTGTGGCACTATATGTGAAGGAAGGACTGAAGTGTGTAAGGAGGAAGGGAGGAGGGTAGTATGGAGTCACTTTGGATGCAAATCCAGGATTCCAAGAATAGGATTCTCAGAATGGAAATGGTATACAGACCGCCATCTCAGACGGAGGAGTTAGACAGGGAACTAGCGGGACAGATCAGGAGGACCTGTGAGAAGGGTGTGATGATTGGGGACTTCAACATGCCAGGAGTGGACTGGAGCACCCCAACAACCAGGAACAGAAGGGAGCAGGTACTGATGGATGCCTTCCAGGACAGCTTCCTGCTGCAAATGGTCAGTGAACCAACCAGGTTAGGGAATACCCTTGACCTTGCGCTGGCAAATGGGGACTTTGTGAGAGAACTTATAGTGGAGGAACTGCTGTCAGGGAGTGACCACCACTCAGTATGGCTCACATTGGATATGGGCAAGGAAGGAGTGGAATCTGGCACAAGAGTGCTGGACTTCAGGAGGGCCAACTTTGGGAGGATGGGGGAAGTGGTAAAAGGGTACCTGTCCAGAATTCAATCTAGTATGGACACTAACCAGAGGTGGGATCTCATAAAGCTGGGGATACTGAGGCAACCAAAACCTGCTGCAAGGCCCAGAGCAAGAAAGCTAGGCTAAGAAACTGAGCTGGTTGAGAAAGGAGGTCATGGAAAAGGTAAGGAGGAAAAGAGATGCCTTTAGGAGGTACAAGAAAACAGGGAGGGAGGAGGACAGGGAGGAGTACTTGACGGAATTGAAGGAGGTGACAAGGACAGTAAGGGGAGCCAAGGCATCTATGGAACTCAGGCTGGCACAAGGCATTAAGAAGGGTGAGAAGGACTTTTTTAGGTACATCAGGGAGAAAAGGAGCTGTAAGAACCACGTAGTAAGGATTAGGAAAGGGGGTTGGGTGCAAGCAGGGTGTAATAAGGAAGAAGCACTAAATGATTACTTCTGCTTGGTATTTACTAAGAAGAGGGGGGTGACACCCAAGGGGGGAGGAATGGCAGAAACGGGGGGGAGGGGGTAAAGGATGGGGAAATCATGGAGGGCAGAGTTCGGGAGGGTTTGAAGGCACTGAGGGTGGACAAGGCGCTAGGCCTAGATGGCATCCACCCCAGGGCACTGAAGGAGCTGGCAGAGGCCCTTGCAGGACCTTTGGCAGACCTATTTAATGCCTCACTACATTTGGGGTGTGTACCTTAAGACTGGAGGATGGCTCATGTGGTGCCCCTCCACAAGAGTGGCCCCAGGGATGAACCAGGAAACTACAGACCAGTGAGCCTCACATCCATTGTGGGTAAGCTAATGGAGACTATCCTGAAGGAGGACTGGTGGCCCTCCTAGAGGTCAAAGGACTACAGGACAGCAGACAGCATGGCTTCATATGTGGCAGATCCTGCCAAACCAACCTGGTGGAGTTCTATGACTTGGTAACTAGGCAGCTGGACGGGGACCATGCAGTGGATGTCCTGTATCTGGACTTCAGTAAGGCATTCAACTCGGTGCCACATGGAAGGCTGGGAAGGAAGTTAGAAGGCACAGAGGTGGGTGCAAAGCTGGTGAGATGGGTAGGGAACTGGCTTCAGGGAAGGCAACAGAGGGTGGTGGTGGGCAGGGAGCTCTCACACCCAAGGGTAGTGACGAGCGGTGTTCCACAGAGCTCGGTGTTGGGACCAGTGTTGTTTGGGATATTCATTGCAGACATATCATTCGACATCAAGAGCAAGATCTGTCTGTTTGCTGATGATACCAATTTAGGAGCAGTGGTGGATGACCTAGGGGTTGGCAGGGGTTGCAGGATGATCTGGCAAAGCTTGAAACCTGGTCAGACACCTGGCAACTGGGGTTTAATGCCAAAAAGTGCAAGGTGCTGCATTTTGGGATGAAGACCCCAAGGAGGAGTTACCAGCTGGGGGGAGCACAGCTAGCCCAGACAGAGGAGGAGAAAGATCTGGGAGTGCTCATTACAGGGTCTATAAACAACTCGGCACAATGTAGGAAGGCAGCTGCAAAAGCCAACAAAATGCTGGGTTGTATTGCAAGGGGTATAGCCTTGAGGAGGGAGGAGGTGATTCTGCCACTGTACAGGTCATTAGTTAGACCGCACCTGGGGTACTGCGTGCAGTACTGGCTCCCATATCTGAAACAGGACATTAGGTTACTGGAGGGGGTGCAGCGCAGGGCAACAAAGATGATCAAGGGGCTGGGGGACTAATCATATGAGAGGAGGCTGAGGGAGTTGAACATGTACTCGCTGGAGGAGAGAAGGGACGGGGGGACATGAATGAAACCTTTAAGTACATGAAAGGAGTAAACAAGACAGGTACAGAGGGGCTGTTCAAAGTAAGGGAGAGGAGGGGAGGGACACCAGGGGCCATGATATGAAACTGGAGGGAGGAAGGTTCTGGAGGGAGATGAGAAGACACTTTTTTACAGAGAGGGTGGTGGCTGGGTGGAATGCATTACCTGCAGAAGTGGTATCCAGTAAAACAGTGGACTGCTTCAAAAGGGAATGGGACAGGACATGGGGGAGGGTCAATGAAGGGGAAGGGTGGAAGGGATGGGCAGCTGCAGAATAAGGGGTGCTAGCTGCACATTCGAGCAGACTTGATAGACTTCTGGGCTTTTATCTTCTGGCAAATTTTGTATGTTCGTATGGTTACACACAAGCTCCAAAGCAGTCAAATAAAGGTATAAAAAGTACAGCCCCCTGACTGTAAGGATAAAATAACTGTTCCTTTAAGCACTGACGTCCTGTAAAATAATTCTGGCTGCAAAACCACAAGTTATAGTTCACTATTTGTCTTCAGTGAACTACCTTCCCCAGAAGCACTTCCTGTATCATCTGCCCTTCCAACCCTTCATTATTCCTGGCAGAAATTAGGTCCAGAAACAATTATTTTGCAAACAGACAATATCAGTGGTGTCAGCCTTCTGTCTCACCACTTTTGGTGGTCCCTCAGGCTCAATCCAACACCAGAAACATCGCTGCTCGCTGAGCTCCAGGTTTAAATGACTTCTCACACTGATGAAGATCACCATCCACCCGATCTCCTTCCTCATCCACAACCCCCCTTCCCCCATTCTCAAGATCTCCTGCAAGAACATCTGCCATACTCCACTACCTGCTGAAACTGTTGGGGGAAAGGCCTAAGCTCTCCTTGGTGAGATTGTCTGCCTGTCCCACAAGCCCCAGCCCCCACAAGTTTAAACCCCACCTAGTTCCAATAAATTCTCCTGGCTTATGCTTCAGGACCTCCTTCCCACCATTCTCAGGTGGAGTCCATCCCAGAAACAGCTCCTTGTCTTCACAAGTTGATCTCTTATCCCCACCATCCCATACCTCTTCACCCGCACCAGCCCTTAACCATCTATTGGACCTCTTGAAATTTTAGTTACTTCCACACTAGCCTTCAGTACTGAAAGAACCTCAAAGAAAGAGACCATGCATTCCTCAGCTAGACAGACCTGGCCATCTCCCTGAACCTAGCCTGCACCTCCTCCTCCATGCTGTTGCCTTCCATGTCATTTGTAACCATATGCACCAAGATGTGAGGTGGCACCCCAGTATTCCTTACCATGGAATGCACTAGGGACACAACCTGGTACACAGTCATACCTGGCATGCACTCCACTTTAACACTGCTCCTCCTGCCATCCCCCCTTCCCCCTACCTGATACCCCTGATTATAGAGTCCCCCAGAACAAGGACTCTAACCCCTTCTGTTCCCCTGTGATTAATCAATTCCTCAACCAGCCTATCCTTCGACGGCTCCAACTAGGTTCCTCCATCCCCTTCCCCAGATGCCCCTGTAATCCCAACATCAATTACTGCATCTGTGCCCTCATCTTCCTCCTCCTATTTACCAGCTTCTTCCATCCTCATCAATGTTATCCCAGGATCCTGTTCAAGAGCCATCCCATTCTGTCAGGCATCCTAAAGAACTACTTCCCCGATCCCCACTCTGCCACTGCCACCTACCAGGTCCACCTCTAGTGGCTGTGGAGCCCCCTGCTTTTCTGACTAGCCCCCTCTCATGACTGCCTATGCTATCCCCTGCCTCATTTCCACCTCAGAAACCCTTGGTACGATTTCCTTCTGACTCACTTGAACTCTCCAACAGAATGTCCTTCCCCTTTCCCCTCCCACCTCATTCCCCTTGAGCCACCTGCCTGCCTACTCCACTCCCTTCCCTACTGGTCTGTGGACTACCACCCCTCCCAAAACTTACTATCCTTCAGTTTTCCCCTCCACTGAATCACCCCCACTTCCTCCTCCTCTCTCCCATCCTCTCTTTCCTTCTACCCCCCATGCTTCTAAACAAGTTTGCTCTTCTGCATCCTGCAATGATCCCAGAACTGCAAATCTGTGTGTAGTGCTGATTCATCCTCCAGTAAAAGCAGCACCCCTGTTATGGTTAGCCTTGACTGGCAGGGCCTTTACCCCATTCCACTACCCACCCACTATCTGCCAACCACCATCTCTGCAGAAGCCTGAGTGTCTATCCACCATTGTGGCTTCCTCGCCTCCCTCCAAAACTGTACCAATCCAACCCATTTCCTAGTCTCCTGTCCACAAAGTCGTCACTGTGCCCTTCCATCTTGAACTCCCTGTCATGGATAGCCTTACAATCTTCCTCCTCAGGCAGTTTAATTGTGTATCCAGCTGCCCCAGTCTCATGCAGGTTTGACATCCCCACTCTCCAAAGCATGCCCATGAATCCTCTTCTTATTTCTTAACACAAAGAAAGTTTTGCCTATATACTTTTTTACAGGACAGGGCCACAAAGTACACTGTTGATAAATCATTTGTCAGCAATGAACTTGTGTTTCTTTTAGCAGATCATGATATCAGTACTGTATTAAGTCCAATGCACAGTATGAAAAAGGCAGTAGGGGTGTCATCATTCAGCTATATCTATTTTTTTATGTGTTGCATTTTCCAATGGGAGAGTAAGAAAATTGACTATGCAGATTAGAGAGGTGAAATCTGGAAGGGAAAGAAAAAATTATCAGAAAATGTTCAGGATACTTTACAAATGAGGAAGAGTTCTGTCAGCTGTGTTTGCTCCAAGACAGACTTCACCAGTTATGAAATCACATCACCCAGTTCATCATCTTTTTTTCTGAAAGATGCTACCCTCTCAACAAAGTCCAAGAGGATAGCATCTTTCAGAAAAGAGATGCAAGGACAAGAGGGCTCAATATAAGATAGAGGGGAGCGTCAGAGGTAATGAGGAAGTATTTTTCATGGACAGGGTTGTGGATGCATGGAACAGCCTTCCTGAGGAGGTTGTGTAGTCAAAAACAGTGGGGGACTTCAAGAATGCATGGGACAGACAAAAGGCAATTCTAGTGGGGAGGGTAGGAGGAGGTAAGCTGTTGGTTAACTAGGATCTGCAGCTTATCCATTAGGTAGGAAAATGGGCAGACTGGGTGGGCCAAGAGGTACTTATCTGCAGTCAAATTCTATGTGTCTATGTTTCAGCTGGGTGAGTAAAAGTGTGTTTTGAGGAGATAGAAAAGAAAAGGTGACAGATTGTGTGCCCTGTGTCCCGACCAAGCTGCTGGTGATAGTGGAACTGATCAGGAAAGTTTGTCAACAATATCTAACAGCTGAATTACAGCAGGCAGCATATTAGCATCAGATATTTTGCCATACAGCACTGGATGCTATCCGACATACAGGAATAGGTACCTATGCTGCAGAAAAAGGTAAGTGGTTCAAAGAAAGTCATGGATGGGACATGGCCATTCCTAAATTCAACATGTACAGGAGGGACAGAATGGGGGAAAAGGGGGGAGGGTAGCATTGTACATTTGGGAGGAAATTAAAAGCACAGAAATCCAGGGACTCTAGGTGATACTGCGACACTGCTGGTAACAGCTGAGATGGGGAATGAGGTAGCCATTATGTTAGGAGTTATCTACAGGCACCCATCACAGGGGAGTAACGGGGACAAAGAAACATTGGAGATGATACATAAAATGCCAGACAAGGTTGAGGCAATTATAGTAGGAGCTTTAACTTATCAGACATTAACTGGGGCTCTCAGACAGCAATAACAACAAGAGGCAGGGAATTTTAATGGCCATACAGGGAGAAGGGCTTAAGCAACTTGTTGATTCACCAAACAGAGGTGGAGCTGTTTTGGACTTGGTTCTGACCAGCAGTGACTGAGTAAAGGGTTGAGGTAGGGTGCCATCTTGGCAACAGCGACCATCGTATGGTTGGTTTCCAATTCAACACAACTATAGATATCAGCCATTCCAAGATCAGAGTTTTGAACTTCAGAAAGGCAGACTTTTCCAAAATGAGAATCACCTTAGCAGAAAAACTCAGGCATGGGGGGGAGGGGTGGATGAGATGTAGGTGAACCTCAAGAGACCCATGATAGCCATCAAGGAGGTAATCTAGCAGTGCTCTAGGAGGACCAACAAGGTAAATAAGACAAGGAAATCCCTCTGGTTCTCCAAGAAGGTGGCTACTATACAGTAGTAAGAGAGAGATGAAAGGCCTACAAGGCATTTTCAGGAATTAAACAAGGATGAAGACAGGGAAATGTACATAGTTGCACATAGGGAAGCAGGAAAACTAATAAGAAAAGTTAAAGTTAACAATGAGCTAAGGATAGCACAGGGTGTTAGAGTAGGAGACAAAAACGTTTCTTAGGTACATAAAAGAAAGGAAAAAAACTAAAGGAAGAATAGTAAGGCTAGTGATTTCAGGAGTGGGACTAGTAGAGAGGACAGTGAGAAGGCAGAAGTCCTAAATAAATATTTCTGTTCCATGTTCACTAGGGAGAATGCAGGGGAAGGCCCAAACCTGCAAAGAAGTTGCAGGCGGCAGTGTTCCGGGAGACATTCTGGAGGCTGCGATGCTGCCCTGTTTGCATGCACCTCTCTGGTCTGAGAAAGGAGGTTGCCCGTCTCCAGGCTGACCTGGCTAGGATTCATGAAACCTCTTCCCCCACCCAGGAACCACCAGGGCCAATGCCACTACCTCAGAGGTTGCCAAGAAAGAGGAGAGGCTGGACCAGGATGGGCTCAAGGAGGGAGAGGGTGGTGGAACAGAGTTGCATCCCTCCAGCTGCACCTCTCCACAATTCATTCGCTCTTCTGGTGGATAGTGGTTCCTCTATGGAAGCACCTGCAGTGGAGACCAAGGAAGATGCTGGGAACCTTCACAAAGGAGACCCACAGGAGGGTGGCATGGGATCCAACAGGGGAAGGAAACAACTCCTGGTGGGGGACTCAATCATTAGGGGAGTAGAAATGGGGAGGAAGGGGAGAGGGAGGTAAGGCGCCTTCCTGGCACCACGGCTTGGAGGGACAGGAAGCGAATCCTCAGGATCGTGAGAGGAGCTGCACGAGGGAGGGAGCTGGATGTCATTATCCACCTAGGGACAAATGACCTGGCTAGGAATGGGATCAGAGCAGTGCAAGAGGAGTTTGTAGAGTTGGGAAGGAGCCTTGACACGTAGCTTGCTCTGCGGTAACCTTCTGGAGGTGCTGCCTGTCTATGCAAGGGAGATGCTAGGGCACTTCTCACCAGGGAATTCAATGAGTGGTTGAAAAACTGGTGTGGAGATCAGGGTTTTGGCTTCATTGGGGACTGGGGAGCCACCTGGAGGGATGCAGACCTATTCTGGTGCAATGGTCTGCATCTGTCCAGGGGGGAACCAGGATTATAGGTGAGAGGTTTAAATGCTTCATTGGCAAGCATTTAAACTAGCCAAGGGGGGGGAGGCACTGAAAAGGAGCAGGGAAATTCCAGCCTCCCCCACAAAACATGGTGATTAGTGAGGTAAACACCAAGGTACAGAAGTTATTAGGGAGTAGAACAGATTTAAATGTAAAAAAAGGCAAAGGCAGTAAGGACAGAAATGGGGATAAAAGAGGTAAGGCTATCAAAAAGTGGAGGGTGATGAGTACCAATGCCCATAGTCTGTGTAACAAGCTCCCCTGAACTAGTGGTCTTGATGGAAGAGGATTGCCTGGATATTGTGGCAGTCAAAGAAACATGGTACACAGAGAACCATGACTGGGATGTCAACATACCAGGATACACAATCTACAGGAGGGACAGGGAGGGTAAAAGAGGAGGAGGAGTAGCTCTCTATGTAAAGGAAGGGATCAAAGCAACAGTGCTAAAGAGTAAACAGGGAGCAGATGAGGCACTTTGGGTCACCCTGGAGACAGGAAATGGTACCACAATCCGCATGGGGGTTGTATACAGACCCCCATCTCAGGGGAGGAATGGACAAGGAAATGATAGAAGGCTTTCTTAGAATGGCAGAAAAAGGGAGATATTGTTGATGGGGACCTGAATATGCCAGATGTTAACTGGAGCACCTTTGCTGCAAGCACATCCAAGAGCAGGGTCATTCTTGATGCCTTACAGGGGGCATGCCTCAGACAGCTAGCATTGGAACCCACTCGGGAGGGAGCAATCTTAGACCTGGTACTCTCAAATTGGGACGGAGAAAGAATCTCAGATTTAGTAGTGGGTAGCCACTTGGGAACTAGCAACCACCAAACAGTGTGGTTCACGATAAACACAGCCATACAATCAAGTCATACAAAAGCAAGAGTACTGGACTTTAGGAGGGCTGACTTTGGGAAAGTGAGAGAGTGCCTCAGAAAAACACTAGCAAACAGGCAAGAAGGAGGGGTGGAGGAACAATGGGGAGTGATCAAAACAGCCATCACAGAGGCAACAAGCCTTTGTGTAAAGCAAATCAATAAAACACAACGAAGGAAAAAAATGCTATGGTTCTCAAAAGAGGTGGCAGGGAAGGTTAAGGAGAAAAGGACAGCATTCAGGAAATTTAAGGAAACACAGAAGGAGCAGGACAGAGAACTTTATCAGTTAAAGCAGAAAGAGGCTGGGAAGGCAGTCAGAATAGCAAAAGCCCAAACTGAGGAAAGGATAGCCAATTCTGTTAAGAAGGGGATAAGACCTTTATAGGTACATTAGGGAGTGAAGAAAGACCAAAGGAGGGATACTGAAGCTAATAAAGGGAGGGAATGTGGGAGAGGGTGACAGTGAAAAGCAGGGATACTGAACGAATATTTCTGCTCAGTATTCACAAAGGAAGAGGAGGGGGAGTTACCTAAACCAAACAAGAGAAACACTCTGAAGACGGGGTTGATACCAGTCCATTTACAGAAGAAAGGGTTCTGAAAGAACTATTAAAATTGAAGGTGGACAAAGCAATGGGGCCTGATGGGATTCACCCAAGAATTCTAAAAGAACTAAGGGTAGAACTAGTGACACCGCTGACTACTCTCTTTAACAAATCATGGGCAGATGGGGTGGTACCCGAGGACTGAAGGAGGGCAGATGTGATTCTTCTTCACAAAAGTGGGAGTAGGACAGAGGCAGGAAACTATAGACCAGTTAGTTTGACCTCAGTGGTAGGGAAAATGATGGAATCACTTCTAAAGGAAAGAATTGTTGAGTACCTAGAGGCCAGTGGAGCACAGGACCCAAGGCAGCATGGATTCATGATGGGAAGGTCGTGTCAGACGAATCTAATCGATTTCTTTGACTGGGTGACCAAAGTAGTAGACCAGGGAGGGGCTGTGGACATGGCCTACCTAGATTTTAGCAAGGCATTTGATACAGTCCCACGAAAAGATTAATACACAAGCTAGCCAGCCTTGGAGTGGGTCCCAAGGTGGTAGACTGGATAAAAATTGGCTAGACAACAGGATGCAAAGGGTAGTAGTAAATGGAGTACACAGTGAAGAAAGGAGGGTTACTAGCGGGGTACCGCAGGGTTCAGTACTGGGACCGGTCCTTTTTAATGTCTTTATAAGTGACATTGCAGAGGAACTGGAAGGAAAGTATGTCTCTTTGCAGATGACACAAAGATCTGCAACAGGGTTGATACACAAGATGGAGTGGAAAGGATGAGAAGGGACTTGGCAAGGTTGGAGGAATGGTCAAATGTATGGCAGCTCAGATTCAATGCAAAGAAGTGCAAGGTAATATACATAAAAACAAAAACCCCGGGGAAGCATACACAATGGGGGGTGAGATACTGACAACAGTAAAAATAGAAAGGGACCTGGGGGTAATTATATCAGATGACCTAAAGGTGGACAAGCAATGTGAGAAGGTAGTAAGTAAGTAAGGCTGGGGGGATACTGGGATGCATAGGAAGAGGCTGCAATAGTAGAAAACAGGAAGTTGTTATCCCTCTGTACAGACAGTTGGTGAGACCCCATCTGGAGTACTGTGTGCAGTTCTGGAGACCCCATCTCCGCAAAGACATAGACAGAGTGGAGGCTGTCCAGAGGAGGGAATCAAAATGGTGCAGGGTCTGCACCAGAAGACATACTAAGAAAGACTAAAGGAGCTTAATATGTATACCCTTGAGGAAAGAAGGGAGAGAGGGGACATGATAGAAACTTTCAAGTACCTCAAGGGAATTAACAAAGTCCAAGAGGGTAGCATCTTCCAGAAAATGAGATGTGCAAGAACAAGGGGGCACAATTTGAAGATAGAGGGGACGGCTCAGAGGTAATGGAGGAAGTATTTTTCACTGAGAGGGTTGTGGATGCATGGAACAGCCTCCTGAGGAGGTTGTGGAGTCAAGAACAGTGGGGACTTCAAGAATGCATGGGACAGGCATAAGGCAGTCCTAGTGGGGTGTAGGAGGAAGTAAGCTGTTGGTTAACTAGGATCTGCAGCTTATCTGTTAGGTAGGAAAACGGGCAGACTGGGTGGGCCAAGCGGTCCTTATCTGCCATCAAATTCTATGTTTCTATGTTTCACCCAGGGACTAGGGGTAGACTCGAGACCCTTCATGGAGAGACAAGTCTTGGAAGCTCTAAATAAATTAAAGGTAAGCAAGGCCATGGGGCCAGATGAGATTCATTAAAGAGTTCTGAAGGACCTGGGGAGTGTAATAACAGTGACCCTGGTGGAGCTCTTCACCAAATCACTGGAAAGCAGGACAGTGCCTGAAGACTGGAAGAGGGAAACAGTGGTCCCACTTCACAAATCATGGAGCAGGGAGTAGGCTGGAAATTACCATCCAGTGAGCATCACATCATTGGTAGAAAAACTGATGGAGACACTGCTTAAGCAAAGAACAGTAGCACATCTGTAATCCAGCGGGCAACAGGACCCAAAACAGCATGGTTTTACAGCTGGAGTGCCATGCCAGACAAACCAGGTCAACTTTTTAGACTGGGTAACAAAGGCAGTGGAGCAAGGGGGAGAGGTGGATGTGGTGTAGCTGGACATTAGTAAAGCCTTCTACTCCATTCCACATAGAAGGCTGGTAAAGAGGCTGGACCACATCGACATAGGTAAGGAAGTGGTGGGTTGGGTGTGCAACTGGTTGAAGGGAAGAACACAACAGGTGCAGGTAAATTAAGTGGTATCAATGGTGAGGGAAGTGACTAGTGGAGTGCCTCGGGGGTTAGTGCAGGGACCCCTACTCTTCAACATGTTTGTAGCCAACATTGGTAATGGATTGGAAGGGAAGGTGTGTATGTTTGCAGATTACACCAAGATCTGCAACAGAGTGGACACCCCAGAAGGAGTCAAGAGCATGGAATCAGACCTGAGGAAACTCAAGGTGTGGTCAGACTCCTGGCAGTTGAAGTTCATTGCCAAAAAGTGCAAGGTTATGCACTTAGGCAAGGGAAATCGCATGGTGGATATTACCTGGGAGGGGAGCAGCTGGCATGTACCAACCAGGAGCAAGAACTAGGAGTCAATATATCAGATGGCTTAAAGGTGGGGAAGCAGTTGATGAAGCAGCACTAAAGACCAGTAGTATGCTGGGCTACATAGGGAGGGGAATCATGAGTCCCAGAAGGGAGGTGTTGCTGCCTCTTTACAGGGTGTTGGTGCACCTCTACCTGGAATACTGCATACAGTTCTGGAGGCCGTCCCTTAGGAAAGACATCGATGGGATTGAGATGGTGCAGAGAAGAGCCATAAAAATTATTCAGGGTCCGCATCAAATTGCATATGAGGATAGGTTGAGGGAGCTCAATATGTACTCCCTGGAGCAGAGGAGGAAGGAGGGGGACATGATTGAGACATTCAGGTATATCAAGGGTATAAATAAGGTAGGCGTACAAGAGCTTCTTCAGGAGAAGAAAAGCGTCAGAACTAGAGAACATGATATGAGGCTATAGGGTGGGTGATTCAGGAGCAATGTTAGGAAGTTCTTCTTTACTGAGAGGATGGTTGACCCCTGGAATTGCCTGTCCAGGGAAATGGTGGAGGCCAAAATGGTAAATGGGTTCAAAAATGCCTGGGACAGGCACAAAAGTATCCTTTCACAGAAGGGATAGAAGGGGAGGGGGTAGTTACCCATGTTGGGCAGAATAAATGGATCTTGCTGTCCCTCTTATCAATTTCTATGTTTCTGTGTTTCTAAATATTCTTAAAATTTATATATGTGTATATATATATATATATATATATACAGTGTATATATATATATATATATATATATATATATATATATATAATTACAAATCTATCAAAGTTACATTTACAAATCAGTGTACACTACTGGCTAGAAGAGGAGCCCAAAAGATCACATAATCAAATCCCACTCATAACTGGCTTAGTGTGACATTGACTTGTGTTTGTCACCCCCACCCTCATCCTGTAAGAACATAGTAGAAGCATGGACCCAACCTGCTGTCCTCCCTGCAGCTCCATCACTTTGATGTTTTCCTTCCCCCACCTTTCCTTCCTAGCTAACACAAAGTGAATCATTCCTGTTGAATACAATCTCTATAAAAATAAAACATGTCTTTTTTTGTGTGTCTCAGTATAGTACAGGCACTCAGAAATAAAGTTTGGCTTGGTTGCAAATGGTGAATAAAACTATTGCTGTTTTGTTGCAAGTAGGTAAAATATGAATTTACAACATGCTTTATTTTTTGTATTCCAACTTTTATTGGAAATAAAAACATCGAAATCATAGACACCAGAGTTATACATCGAATGGCAGACAACCAGGAAAAGAAAACATTAAATATAGCAAGTAAAATTAAATGAAATCCATCCATCCAAAATTGAAAGAGAAATAATTATATTACTGCATTAAAGGAGCCAGGATATGATTTTTCCATACTTAGCTGCACTTCCATCTTCCTTTCCATGCAAGTTATGTATTCTGATATGCTCTGATGATTTTCTGATAAAAAAAATCATCTAGCTTTGGGGTTCCCTCAGATCTACATACAGTTCCACTCTCCAAACCAGCTACTGCTCTTGATTTTCATATTTCTAAAAGATTCTATGACATCAACGACTCCCATTTCCTGCTATTCATCTGAATGGCCTGGAATGGTGTTATTGATCTCATAGAATGTTCAGATAGTATGAAAAGTGAGAACAGCAACTGCAGAGGAGAGAGAGGGACTCAGGGTAGTTTCAAGTGCAACAAAATTTGATTATTAATTTAAAGGACAGGATCAAAAACATATCAGAATACTGGGTAGCCAAGAAAAGAAGAACTGGAGGGCATCTAGCGGTGTAAAAACTGTTTCATATCACCTTCAAACACCACCAATCCAAGCTCATCTAAGGCACGTAACATAACATATATGTCCTCAAGGGAAGAGGTTCACCATTGAAACTGCAAAAGAAAGGGGGAAGCAATGGAGGGAGCCCTCCCACCATAGAGTAGGAAGCCTCCACCACCCACTCCCAAACAGCACACAATACAACTAATGTCCCTAAATTAGGGAATCCAGCAGAAATTATGGAACAAAATCAGTGTAATGATTTAGCTGATACATAGCCCATTTATGTTGCCTAGAACCATAAGTCAGTAGTCAGCTCCTTAATCTTGTCCATAGCCACTCTAATGCATACATTTCTCTAGCCAGGGCACACAAAGTTTCCTTGATCTGGACCACCTCCGTATGCCACAGTCAAGTGATGACCTTTCCAGCTGCAAGGACAAGTAGGATGACCTGTCTGCAGGTATTCCTGTCAACCTTAATCCCCTCTGGGGGTGTAGCCATCAATATGTAAACTGGAGTCAGCAAGTGTGGGCATTCATAAATAGTTTATAACTCCCACAAGACTCCTTCCCAATAGGAGGTCAAAAGTGGACAGCCACAAAAACATATGAGCCTGATCAACATTTGAGCATCCAACTCACTCCAACACCTTCCAAGGGTGGGATCAGTGAATTTTGCCACAACAGCTGGTGTACAAAAGAAACACATTCTAAGTTTCCATATATATTCTCTCCAATAGTGCAAACTAAAAACCTTAAAAGCTGGAAGGGCCGAGGCCTGCCAAAGTGAAGGAAGGATGTCAGTGCCTATCTCTTTGGATCATTTGGCCTGGAGAGAGGCATAGAAACATAAAAACATAGACTTTGAAGGCAGATAAGGATGGCTTGGCCCACCCAGTCTGCCCATATCCCTACCTATTGGATAAGGTGCAGATCCTAGTAAACCTACATTCTACTTCCTCCAACCACCCACTAAAATTGCCTTATGTCTCTCCCATGCATTCTTGAATTCCCCCACTGTTTTGACCCCACGACCTTCTCAGGAAGGTTGTTCCATCTGTGCAGCACCATCTCTGAGAAATAATACTTCCTCATATTGCCTCCGAGCGGTATCACGTCACTTCGCTGCAAACAATACGTCGCAAACAATTCATCGTAAAAACTTCATCGCAAACAACTTCGTCGCATGATACCATTTCCCACATGAAATTTTATCGCAAATCCCCAAGATGAAGCTTAATAAAAGTAAAGTACTAGTACCTTTGCTATACGATCGAGTTATATAGAAATG
Organism: Neoceratodus forsteri; assembly: GCA_016271365.2. Lineage (NCBI taxonomy): Eukaryota > Metazoa > Chordata > Ceratodontiformes > Ceratodontidae > Neoceratodus > Neoceratodus forsteri. The sequence goes on along the minus strand of CM057455.1, from coordinate 109,767,015 downwards.
TACTGTATATATGTATAGTCCAGATTTTGTGCATCAGTGTTAAAAAAAAAGATTAGACTAATATATCTGATGTGTTCCTTAGTTCAACGTTGAGTTCAATTCAAAGCTCAAAGAACCTCTGCCATTGAAAGTATTATGTAATTGATTTACATAAATGTATATTATTGCTCAGCATATTTATGGTATGTATCCTATATTAAGTGTACATCACTTGTATGCATTCTGTTTTCTGCACTGTATATTCATTCCTATGCCTCGTGCCTGGGCTGTCCATAAGGGACATGAACCCGGTGAGCATGCCTAACAATCAAAATACACAAACAAGTGAACTTTTGAATTAGTCATTCTAAACAGCTTCTATGAAAAGGGTATTAGAATCCACTTCCTCATCCCGATCCTAAACTATAGTTTACTAATCACTTCTCCCTAACTTCTCACTCAGACAGACTGCACAAAGTGGCTGTGAAAGTCAGGAAGAAAAAGATAGCATTCCGGAAGTATAAGGAAACACAGAAGGAGCAGGACAGAGAGCTGTACCATTTAAGGCAGAAGGAAGCAGGGAGGAAAGTCAGAATAGCAAAGGCCCAAACTGAGGAAAAGATCGCCAACTCAGTTAAGAAGGGGGTTAAAACCTTTTATAGGTACATCAGCGAGCGTAGAAAGACAAAGGGAGGGATAGTGAGGCTGAATAGAATGAACGGTGGGTGGGCAGAGGGGACAGTGAAAAAGCAGGGATACTGAACGAATATTTCTGCTCAGTATTCACAAAAGAGGAGGGGAAGTGCCTAATCCATTAACAGAAGCACTCTTGATAGGGGTCGATCTCAGTCCTTTCACAGAAGAAAGGGTTCTGCAAGAACTCCTAAAACTGAAGGTGGACAAAGCAATGGGTCCTGATGGAATTCATCCCAGAATTCTAAAGAATTAAGGGAGGAACTAGTGAAACCACTGGCTGCTCTTTTAATAAATCATGGGAGGATGGTGTGGTACCGAGGACTGGAGAAAGGCAGATGTGATTCCCCTTCACAAAAGTGGGACCAAGACAGAGGCAGGAAACTACAGACCTGTCAGTCTGACCTCTGTGGCAGGGAAAGTGATGGAGTCACTTCTGAAGGAAAGAATAGTTGAGTACCTAGAGGCCAGTGGAGCACAGGACCCAAGGCAGCATGGGTTCACAGCGGAAGGTCATGCAGACGATCTAATAGATTTCTTTGACTGGGTGACCAAAGTAGTAGACCAGGGAGGGGCTGTGGACATGGCCTACCTAGACTTTAGCAAGGCATTTGACACAGTCCCACACAAAAGATTAATAGTCAAATTAACCAGCCTGGGAGTGGGTCCCAGGGTGGTAGCCTGGGTAAAACATTGGCTGCACAACAGGACACAGAAGGTAATTGTAAATGGAGTCCACTCTGAAGAAAGAGGGGTTACTAGTGGGGTACCGCAGGATTCAGTATTGGGTCCAGTCCTTTTTAATGTCTTCATCAGTGACATTGCAGAGGGACTGGAAGGAAAAGTATGCCTTTTTGCAGATGACACAAAGATCTGCAACAGGGTTGATACACAAGGAGGCATGGAAAGGACGAAAAGGGACTTGGCAAGGTTGGAGGAATGGTCAGACGTATGGCAGCTAGGATTCAATGCAAAGAAGTGCAAAATAATGCACCTGGGAAACAAGAACCCAGGGGAAGAATACACTATGGGTGGGGAGGTAGTAACAACAACAAAAAAGGAAAGGGACCTGGGGGTAATCATATCAGATGACCTTAAGGTTAGCAAGCAATGTGAGAAGGCAGTAGGGAGGGCTGGGGGTATACTGGGATGTATAGGGAGAGGCATCAGCAGCAGAAAACAGGAAGTTGTTATCCCTCTGTACAGACAGTTGGTGAGACCCCATCTGAGTACTGTGTCCAGTTCTGAGACCTCATCTCCGCAAGGACATAGACAGGATAGAGGTAGTCCAGAGGAGGGCAACTAAAATGGTGCAGGGTCTGCAAGAGAAGCCGTATGAGGAGAGACTAAAGGAGCTTAATATGTATACCCTTCAGGAAAGAAGGGAGAGGGGGGACATGATAGAAACTTTTAAGTACCTCAGTGGAATCAACAAAGTCCAAGAGGGTAGCATCTTTCAGAAAAAGAGACTTACAAGAACAAGGGGACACAAATTAAAGATAGAAGGAGGGTGGTTCAGGGGCAATGTGAGGAAGTATTATTTCACAGAGAGGGTAGTGGATGCATGGAACAGCCTTCCTGAGGAGGTTGTGGGGTCTAAAACTGTGGGAGATTTCAAGAATGCATGGGACAGACATAAGGCAATTCTTGTGGGGGGTAGGAAGAAATAGGCTGTTAGTTAACTAGGATCTGCGGCCTATCCTGTAGGTAGGGAAATGGGCAGACTAGATGGGCCTAGCGGTCCTTATCTGCTGTCAAAGTATATGTTTCTATGTCTATGTCTATGTTTCTATGTTTCTATGTCTATGTTTCTATGTTAAAGTGTGCCAAAGTATTACAAAAGGTATTGTTCACAGAATGGCTGGGCAGTCAAATGCCTTGGCATGCTGTCAATGCCAGCCATTCACAATAATAATGTCAGCTTCCTGTATTTTTCTGCTGTCCCGCTCTTGTTTTCAAGCTTCTAATAAGATGTGATGGCATGTTTAACTCTAAAGTATATCATGTAATGTCAAGCTGATGAAACGTTACCGCTTAAGCAGCACGCTGATTTGTATTGTAGTACCCAAGTTAATTTGACCTGTCAGTTAGAACTAATAGGGCTGTTTCTTGACCTTTACATGGACTGCAACTGACAAGGCTTGTACTGGTGATCAGTTTTAAATGGGGTGTCATATCTCTCTACTGTTAGGATGAATATCTCTAATTTTACCATTTAGAAACACCGTCCCACATGAACAAGGTGATGCCCCATATTATGAAATTAACCTTAATAATCCAGCAACTTGATTGACACCTGTCTCCTGTGATTAAATCCCAGTACATAATCACAGGAATTAATATACACTGAACTGTCATGCGCTGTAGAATCTATGCACTGTAATGTGTCATGCTCACATGGATGCACATACAGAGAAACATTTTCCCCTTACCCATTTCTTGATATTTTCTTCCCTTTTTCCTTCCCCCCCCCTTTTTGTGGTCAGGTGAGAGCAGTTCTGCACATGTCAGACTGTTCAGTCTAGCTCGAGCTGTGTGGAGGAAGATGCTGATCTCCCTAGCCCGCATCGGTGGGAAAAATAAAAGCAATGTCCTATTGAGCTACATTTGAACTGCGTAGCCGAGACCTCTCCCTGACAGGCAGTATTTTTTTTTCCTCTTTTTAATCTGCTTTTGATATAAGCATGCCCTATGGTTTCTCTTACATCCAGCTAAATGACAGCTTTTCTGTATGTTTGGCTTTTTGAGGACTTTTGTAGCTCCTTTGGGGGCTTCTAATGAACAGTCAAAGTCATCCAAACTAGAAAAGTACAAAAGGAAGAGCCAACTCAGAGGAAAGCAGCATCAGAGGTTACATAGCCAGAGCTCAGTAATCAGCTTTTGGAAGCTCCAGACTCCAAACCTGAAACAAAGTGGGGTAACAAATTCATTTGGAAAAAAAACAGGAGGAGGGTGTCTTTATTTTGGATAGCAAAGTCTCAGAAAAAAAACAACAAATTTTACGACTAAACCTGGGGCTAAATCTCAGGACCCACCAACCACCACCATTACAATCGAAAATGGCTTAAGTGGGGAAAACTAGAGCTACTTAAAGCCAAGAAAAAGTAAAAGAAAATACTGGCAAGGAAACAAAGAAGAATCCAGAGAAGCCACAAACAACTGAGGGAGATTTAAATCAAGGCCATGCACCCAATGTGGGGAATGAAACAGTCTCTCAAAAAAATATTTTGAAAGAAGTGAAGCAGGGGTTGGAAACCTTAAATACAGCAGATTACTCATTAACCCTTAAATTCATTGAAGCTGTACAGAAATTTGAATCTCTTTCATTAAGAGTGCTGGAATATGAAATAAGAAATAATAATTTAGAAGAGAACATTCCTAGCGTCTCAAAACATTTGGAATCCAGTAATAATGAACAAGAGCTTTTAAAGCTCAAAGTAGAAGATCTTGAGTCAAGATCTAGGAGAGCTAACCTGAAGATTGCAAATTTGCCTGAGGGAATACTGTGAAGAACTTTTATCTAACATCCCGGGACATTCATACCCACAACAAAAAAAAGAGCTTGACAGGGCTCACCGAGCCTTTGGTGTAAAGGACTCCATCAACAGACCAAGATTTATGTATATCAAACCCACTAAATCTCATGACAAAGACAAAACACTGATCAAAGCTTGAATTGAGAAAGGGATATCATAAAGGGGCATGAGATTACAGATCTACCCAGACATCCCTCCAGCAGTGCAGGCTAGAAGGAAAAGTTTCAATTTGATAAGGGACAGTCTTTGTCAAGAGGGAATTCCTTTCTCCCTCCTTTATCCAGCAAAACTACGGATTAATTTATGAGGGAAAATAAAGTTATTTCACTCTCCCAGGGAGGTAGAAGAAGCCCTAAGGAATTGGGATACATACTAATCCCTTCCCTCAAATAACACTGCACTGTCTACTTCAAAGGATGGGCATACTTAGCCTATCAGTTAATGACCATCTCTTTCATAAGAACCTGACAATGATCTAAAAATGGAAGGAGGAAAGAAAACAAAGGAAGAGACAAGGAACAGACAAAAATTTGTAAAGGATTTGTAAAGGAAAAGATAAGAGGGGAGGGGATAGGAAAATGGGGAAACTAAAGGAGAAAAGGAAATAAAAAAGAGGAAGAAAAGGGGGAAGGAAAAGGAAGGAAGTAAGAGGCAAAAATAGGAAGAAAGTAAAGGAGCAGGAAAGGAAGGAGGGAAAAAGGAAGGAAAAAGAAGGGAGCGAGAGAAGAGGAGAAAATGGAATGAGAAGGGGAAGGAAGGAAAAAAGTGTTACCCAAGAACTTACTTCATACATACGCTACCGGTCAAAAGTTTTAGAACACCCCCATTTTTCCAGTTTTTATTGAAATTTAAGCAATTCAAGTCCAGTGAATAACCTGAAATGGTACAAAGGTAAGCGGTAAACTGCTAGAGGTTAAAAAAAAAAGTTTAGGTTAGCAAAAACTGCTGTAGAGTAATTGCAAAGAAAGCCAAGGTGTCAGTGAGTACAGTTTCTTACACCATCAAAAGGCACTTGGAAACTGGAGGAAACTCTGACAGGAAGAGGTCTGGCAGACCCAAAGCCACAACAGAATCAGAAGACAAGTTTCTGAGAGTCAACAGCTTGCGTGATAGGCGGCTCACAGGACAACAGCACAGAGTGACTGGCACCCTGAACCAAAAGAGCTACCACAGCATTTTGCAGCACCATGCAATACCCTCTGTCTACACCTAGCTGGTCAGGGTTCATCCTACAGCAAGATAATGACCCAAAACATACCTCCGGCCAGGTCAGAACTACCTTCATGAAAAGAACAAGACAGTAGGCTTCAAATCATGGAATGGCCAGCACAGTCTCCAGACTTAAACCCCATCGAGCTGGTTTGGGATGAACTGGACAGAAGGGTGAAAGCAAAGCAACTACAAGTGCAACACATTTGTGGGAACTTCTGCAACAGTGTTGGGAAGAACTTCCCAAACAATATTTGATGTCCATTGTAGGAAGAATGCCACGAGTGTGTTCGGCGTTTACAGTATATCTGCAAAAGGTGGCTACTTTGATGAGTCAAAAATTTAGATTAAATTTTGTTAAACAAAATGATTCTATGATTTCTTTTTTATCTCCAATTGTTTATTTGTTCTATGCTTTAATTTCAGAGTACATTGAGACATTAACCTGCATAAATTTCAATAAAAACTGGAAAAATGGGGGTGTTCTAAAACTTTTGACCGGTAGTATACATACATACATAAATAAATAAATAAGGTTGCAGTGCTTTTGTGGTAGCTGGTATTAATCCTCCACAGCCACTCCTGGCTCCATGTCTACATGTGGTCAGGAAGGTGACTTTTCTGCTGCAGTGGCTGTCACAAATCCTCCCAGGCCACTCCCAGCTACATGTCTATGTGTGGTCAGCAAGGTGGCTGTGCTTCAGTGGTTGCTGCCATTATTCCTCCCTGGAAACCTCTCAGTTACATGTCTATGTGTGGTCAGCAAGGGGGCAGTGCTGCAGTGGGGACTAGCATTAATCCTCCCGACCACTCACAGCTACATGTATACATATTGTCAGCAAGGGTGCAGTGCTGCAGTGGTGGCTGGCATTAATCATTTCTGGTCACTTCCAGCTACACATCTATGTGTGATCAACAGGGTGCCAGTGTTGCAGTGTTGGCTGGCATTAATCATCCCTGACCACTCACAGCTACATGTCTACATGCTGTCAGCAAGGGTGCAGTGCTAAAGTGGTGGATGGCATTAATCCTCCCCGGTCACTCCCAGCTACACATCTATGTGTGGTCAGTAGGGTGGCAGTGCTGCAGTGGTGACTGGCACCAATCCACCCCGGCCACTCCCAGCTACATTTCTATGTGTGGTCAGCAAGGAGGCAGTGTTGCAGTGGTGGCTGTCATTAATCATTTCCAGAGTAGGAGACTGTCTGATCAAGCTGAAGCCAGACCCTTGGTCTCCAATGACACAAACAGCAAGCTTGTCACAGTGTGCAGACCAGTTTGTTTTAGTATAATTCTATTTAAATTGTACATTAACAGAAAAAATATATTCTCTCACCTGTGGAAATCTGTAGATCCCCAGTAGTCTAGCAACTGGCAGAGTTGTTGATGAGAAGACATCTCCTATAATGGCCGATAGCTTAATTTGTTTTTTACAGTTATAATTAGGAACTAACTTTTCTCCCTCAGATAACAATTGCAAGGCACTCTTAACAGCAAAAGCTTCTGATGAGCAGGAGGCCAAGACTTTGAAGCCCAGCGTGACATTCGGTAGTAAAGATTGGTCACCATTAATTTCCACAGTGGCAAAAACTATGGCCAGCATTTCCTGATATGTCATCGAAATAAACCTACATTTAAATACAAAATTACAAAATATTAGAAACAAAATGGATTCATTATTTCATAGTCCATTTACTAAATCCTATAAAAATTAATGATAGATGGTTAACTTCATCTCCTTATAATGAAATTGGTGCCTGTTCATTCTGAAGTGCATACATTATATGTGGAATGATGACCACCTAATAGGACATGTAAGCATTAATCACCGCCAGAAGAGGGCTCTGCTGGTGGATTAATGCCCGCTGGGGGGGTTGGTGCCCGAGGGTGCAGCCGAGGGGTCCAACCGCCCAGCGGGCATTAATCCACAGCAGAGCCCGATGCTGAAGGTGATTAATGCGCTTGTAACATAAGCTAGCGGCGGCGGCCACGAGCCTATGTTTCAGCGCTCCCCTCCGGCGAGCTCTATGCTACAGCAGCACCCCTATGCACAGAAGAGACGGGACACAGATCTTTTAGATAACTTTGTTTATTCGACTTACAGGCACAGGAGACAGGTCAGGAATCTACATTGCTGGAGCACTGATGAATGATTGTGGTGCTCCGCTGGCACTCATTGCTTTCGGTTACGTGGCCTCCGTGCTGGCAGTCTGGGTAGTGGAGGGCTCAATGATTGTGGCCCTCTGCCAGGTCCGGGAGGCAGAACTTGTCTCTGTGCATGAGGGGTGGGGGGAGTCACACACTGCATGATGTGGGAGGTGATGGTCTCTACTCTGCTGCCTTGCCCAGCGGGCACAGGAGAAGCTCACCGGCCATGGATGACCAAGTGGTGTATCTGGAAGGTCTGATAGGCAGGACCCTGCATCGATTCCCATGCTGTGGTCATGCCGTGTCCCTGAGGCTCGTTTGGCTGTTGCACAGGAGGACCACTGCTCAGCTCGGGGAGGGTGGGAGACCTGCCATGGCAAGTAACTGTGTCTGGTGGTGGGCTGACCTGCAGGTGTGTCATCGGGGTCAGGGGGGCCTGGCTGTCTGCTGGCTCTGCAGCGGTGTCCTGGTCTGAAGTCTGTGGGGGGGGTGGCACTGGTCGGTGCTCCGGAGTTTGGCTCTGCGCCGCCTGTGGCTCTGCTGCTCTGGGTCTGTGTGCGTGCCCCAACCGTCACCCACTGACTGTGTTGGACCGCTCGGCTGTTGCCTGCACTGGGGTTCTTTCTGGTTGTGCTAGGCAGGGTGGGGGTACCGAGCCTGCTGTCTGTTGACTGCTGTGCTCTGCTCTGGCACTTCAGGATTGGCGTGCATGGTGGCAGGAGCTGGTGCTGGCTTTAGCTGGGGCCCAGGGGCCACTCCGTGCAGATGTGCCACTGGAGAGGACGGTGGACCACCTCTTGTGGTCTGCAGTGGAGGGAGACCAGTAGCTGCAGAGGCTTGTCTCACAGCGATGCCCTGTCACTGACATAATCTCCCTGCTTGCAAACCCAGCCTCACTCAGCATGGTGACAGCTGTGCTCCTGATGCTGTGGTTGGTATAGCGCTTTGACAGCTGGGCATCATTGGAGATCTGGGGCATGAGTGCCCCAAGATAGTTCTTCCCCATTGGCTGGCATGTGTACCAGTACTCACGCTCTACGGAGCCAGGTGGTCTACCCTCCTTGGGTGCAGGTACAGGGCAGGAGCATTGGGTGGACACCACTGGATGTACTCACGGAACAGTCCGACAATGCAATCCCTGCTGCCAGGGCTGCCATACAGTGCCCCTCTCATGCTCTGCCGTGTTGGGTCATCCACCTGTCCATGGTTCTTCATCTGTTCATTGAAGGAGAGTGCCAGGAACTTGTTGCCCTCCTCATCGGTCTGGATGGCTAGGGAGTCCTGGCGCAGCTCTCTCTGTCCCTCTCTGCCCCTCCAAGCCAGACCTAGCTGCACCTCAAACCACACCCTGCGAACCAGCCCGTACGGCATCTCAGGGCTCAGCCGCTCACAGCTCCGAATTTTTGCTAGGTCACTAGGTGAGATGCTGGGGTGGTGGGTGGCTCTGTCCTGCCCTGCTCGCTGGTACTCCTTCAGCACTGCCACAAAGACGTTGTTTGCCGTGATGAACCCAGTGTCCGTGATGATATTCAGGACTCTGTAGTTTGGTGCTCCAGTCAGGTACCGTTGGAGGCCTGCCGCAACCCCACGAACGAGCTCAGGCTGTACTGAGTTCTCTGCTCTGTGCGCACTGAGGCATAAAACTGGCACAGGAGGCCTGCCAGCTCAGATGAGGGCACAGTTTTGAGGTCCACCTGGCGGCCTGCTCCTCTCACCCAGTCTAGGAGGACGTTGGAGGCCCATGCCGTATTCTTGTGCGTGTTGACCTCTACGTGTCAGCTCTCCAGCCCATCCAGCTCCTTGCGCTGAGAGTGGCATGGCATCACTGCGCACTGCTGCTTGTGCTTGACATCACTGCTCCTGTCCCTGTCTGGCCACTGGAGGTGGCGGGGGGCGCGCAGGTCGGCTGCTGTTCTCTACGGGTGCCAGCGTGCACCTCTGGCTCTTGCACACCATGGCGACTGTCAGCGAGGATGGTGACCTCCACCTGCTCTGCACTGCCTGCTGCCCTACTGCTGCCACTGGCAGTCTCTTCAGTCACTGCTGCTGTTGCTGGATTGAGTGGGCAGCACTGCCCATGGGTCTCCTCCACAGCCCAACCTTCTGTGGCCAACCTCTCTTCTCTCCCACCATCTGCTGCTGAGAACAGGAGTATTGTCTGGTGCTGCGGCATGCACATGGGTTTGCACAGCTCCTCCTGCAGCCACCCGCTGGGCTCCACTGCTTCGCTGCTTACAGTTCTCGGGACTGGTGTGACAGGTGCAGCAGCTGGCCTGCTCCTGCATGCGGATGCCTCCTTGCCGAACTCCTCGCTCACCCATCGCCAGATGCCCCACACTCCACAGATTGCAAACGTTGTAGTACACTGTTCCATACCTAGGCTACCCGCTCTGGCTCTCGTCTTCATTGACACTACCTCTGCAGTTAATCGTTTGCTGCGCTGCTCTCCTGCTGTACACAGGACTGCGTGCTGGCTCGGGCGCTTGCTGCTGATGTGGGTCGGGGGGCTAGGGTCTTAGCTGCCCTGGTGCCAGCGCGGTGGTAGTGTGGCAGGCTGGCGCCCTTTGGTGTCTCCATGGCCACAGCTGGTACTGACCGAGCGGGCATTATGTATGGCTTAATACCCGCTCAGTTTCAGTCACCTGTGGCCATTCGGCAAATCCTGGCGCTACATTTGCAGACGCAAGACCGAGCCGTGTTACAAGGAATTATAGTTACCTGAATAACACATACAGCGATCATCTGTCTGTAAACATTCCCTTCTTTCAGCACAAATCAGATATGTAACATAGAAACAGAATGATTAAATATCTGCCTGTAAGTGTTCTTTCTCCCAGCGCGGATCTGATATTACACAGGAAATGTAACGTTATCTGTCTGTAAATGTTTCTTTCTCCTAGTAGAGCTCATATATACTACACAGGAAATGAAAGGTTATCTGTCTGTAGGTGTTCCCTTCTCCAAGTACAGCTCTAATATACTACACGAGAAATAAAAGCTTATCTGTTTGTAAATGCTCCCTTCTGCTTGTTCAGCTCTGATAAATTACACAGGAAATGAAACGTTATATGTCTGTAAATGTTCCCCCTCTCCCAGTACAGCTGTAATATACCACAGGAAATGAAAGGTTATCTGTCTGTAAATGTCCCCTTCTACTAGTACAGCCCTGATGCACTGCACAGAAAATGAAAGGTTATCTGTCTGTAAGTATTCCCTTCTCCCAGTACAGCACTGTTAAAGTACACAGGAAATAAAAGGTTATCAGTCTGTAAGTGTTTCCTTCTTTCAGTACAGCTCTGATATACTAGGATATATTTGATAATGGTGAAAGCCTAAAGGCGATCGCTGTTATCGTGAAGCCAGAGTGCCAAAAATCAATCTAGGCACTCTGACTCCCCGGTACACAGCAAAATGGCACTGGAGACTTGGTTTTTAAATGTTTTATGCATGGAGCAGTGCCCTCCACACTCCCCTGGGGGATTTTGCTCCCCGCACCCATTAGTTAAGAATTCTCAGGGAGTGCATGTCGGGGGGGTGCAAAAACAAGTAAAACAAAATTTGGGGCCAGTCACAACAAAAACACACCAGTGCCCAGACCCGAACCCAGCACCCTGCTCACTGAAACAGCCAACCCACCCACCATGCCATGGTGCCAGCTCAGTAGCCCACCACAGCACCAGCCCTCACAATCCCTCTTGACCTTTGCTGTGCGTGCTCGCTCCACCCCCCCCGGCGTGTGCAAATATAGTGACATCCCATCGTTGTATTTACCAACCCCCCCATCCAGTTGCTGTACCCCATTGGTGGTCCCGATGACATGCACTAGTGATTGGGTCACTATTATTGCAGGTGCCCAAATGCTGATGTCCATGTCACAGGCTACTGATATACTACACAGGAAATTAAAGGTTATCTGTCTGTAAATGTTCTTGTCTCCCTGTACAGCTCTCATACACTACACAGAATATGAAAGGTTATCTGTCTGTAAATATTCCCTTCTTCCAGTACAGCTCTGACATACTACACAGGAAATGAAAGGTTATCTGTCTATAAACCCTTCTCCCTGTATGGCTCTGATATACTGCACAGAAAATAAGAGATTATCCATCTGTGAATTCTCCCTCCTCCCAGTGCAGCTCTGCTACAGCACAGAAAATGAAAGATTATGCATCTGTAAATGCTCACTTCTTCCAGTACAGTTGTGAGATAGCACAGGAAATGAAAGGTTATCTATCTCTAAATGTTCTCTTCTCCAAGGACAGCTCTGAAATACTATACAGGAAATAAAAGGTTATACTGTATGTCTGTAAGTGTTCCCTCCTCCCCGCACACCTCCGCTATACTACACAGGAAATGAAAAGTCATCTGTCTATAAATGTTCCCTTTTCCCTGTACAGCACTGATAAAGTACACAGGAAAAAAAAGGTGATCGATCTCTAAGTGTTCCCTTCCTCCAGTACAGCTCTCATACACTACACAGAATATGAAAAGTTATGTGTCCGTAAATGTTCCGTTTTCCCAGTACAGCTCTCACATACTTCACAGGAAATCAAAGATTATCTGACTGTAAACCCTTCTACAAGTACAACTCCGATATACCACACAGGAAATGAATGTTTACTTATCTGTAAATGATCCCTTCTCCCCATACAGCTCTGATATAGCAATGGAAATGAAAGGTCAGCTGTCTGTAAATGTTCCCTTCTCCCAGAACAGCTTTAAAATATTATATACAAAACTTGACCGCTAAAGGGGAGGCTCTGCTAATGGGAGATTTTAACATGCCAGATACACACTAGTCAATACCAGCAGGAACATCTGCCAGAACTAGACACATAGTGGATTACCTGCAGGAGGAGGGCCTCAAACAACTGGTGCAACAACCCACGAGAGACAGGGCTATCCAGGACCTAGTACTGACTAATGGGGAAAGGATCACAGATCTCCAGGTAAAAGGTCACCTGGGGGCCACTGACCATCACATAGTATGGTTCAATCATCTCATTCCAAGGCAAAAATATGGGACTTTAGAGGAGCTGACTTCGATAAGATGACCAACAGAGTTAAGTTAGCCCTAGCAAGATGAAATACAGGTAAGGGGGTACAGGCAAAGAGGGCAAACATTAAGGGTACAATACTTGAAGCAACATCTCATTGTGCAAGGGAGAAAACAAGAGCAAAAGAAGGAGGAAACCACATTTGTTCTCAAAACAGTAGCAGAAAGATCAGAGTCGAAAGGTTGGTCTTCAGGAAATATAAGGGAATGCAGAGGGTCGAAGATAGGAGGCATATCAAACTTCCATAAGGAAGGCAGTAAGGCAGGCAAAGGTCCAAACTGAGGAAACACTCAATGAACAGTAAAAGAAAGGACAATACTTTCTACAGATACATTAGTGAAAGGAGAAAGTCCAGAGAGGGTATTGCTAAGATCAAAAGGGATAAGGGGGAGTGTGTGGAGGAGGACCACGGAAAAGCATCCTAAATAGATACTTCTGCTTTGTATTTACTGAGGGGAAGGTAGGGCAGGGTCCACAGCTCAGCACCATGGACACAGAAGGGAGGGAGGTGTGCAGACGTCCCTTCAGAAAAGAAAGAGTCCTACAAGACCTTACTAAACTCATGGTGGACAAGGCTATGGGACCTGATGGCATACATCCCAGGGTACCAAAGGAGCTAGGGTTGAACTAACAGAGCCATTAGCAGAACTGTTTAGTGAATCTCAAGCACAGGAGAGGTCCCAGAAGACTGAAGAAGGGCTCATGTGATCCCGCCCCACAAGAGTGTCAGCTGAGAAGAGGAAGGGAACTACAGACCAGTCAGTCTTACCTCAGTAGTGGGCAAGATTATGGAGGCACTCTTAAGGAAAGGATAGTGCAACACCAGGAATCCATAGATGAACAGGATCCAAGACAGCATGGGTTTACAATGGAAGGTCCTGTCAAACTAATCTCATAGATTTGTTTGACTGGGTAACCTGAGTAGTAGACCAAGGGTGAGTTGATGTCACCTACCTTAACTTTAGCAAAGCTTTAACTGTTCCACATAGAAGATTGATTAATAAGCTAGTAGGCTCGGGTGGTTTAAAGTTTAGTCAACTGGGTGGCAAATTGATTGGCAGGCAGAAAACAGGGAGTGGTGGTAATGACATACAGTCAAGAGATGCAAGTCACAAGTGGGGTACCTCAGGGTTCAGTCCTGGGGCCAGTCCTCTTCAATATCTTCATCTGTGACATTGCAGATGGACTGGTAAGGTTTGCCTGTTTGTAGATGACACCAAGATCTGCAACAGAGTAGATGATCCTGATGGGGTGGGCAGAATGAAAAGTGATCTGGAAAAATTGGCAAAATGGTTGGAAGAATGGCAACTGGGGTTTATGCAAAGAAGTGCAAGATCATTCACATAGGGAAGAGAAACTCTGAAGCTACCTACAGGTTGGGAGGGGAATTGCTGCCAATCATAAGGGAAGAAAGAGACTTGGGCATTCATCACAGATGACTAGAAATCATCCACGAGACCACTAAAGCAGTAGGTAAGGCTAGGAGGATGTTAGGTTGTATTAGTGGGGTATCACAAGTCATAAGAGGGAGTAATAATCCTCTTTACAGGGCACTGGGTAGGCCCATCTGGAGTGCTGAGTGCAGGACTGAGGCCGCGACTTGCACAAGGACATTAACAAAATGGAGGCAGTCCAGAGAAGACCAACCAAAATGGTGCAGGGACTGCAGCAGAAAACATATGAGGAGGGATTAACAAAGCTTAATATGTATACCCTAGGGCAAAGGAGGAAGAGAGGTGTTATGATTGAAACATTCAAACATCTTAAGAGCATTAACAAGGTGAAAGAGTCTAACATGTTTCAGTATAAAAAAATAGCAGGACAAGAGGACACAGCATGAGATTAGAGGGAGGCCAATTAAGCGGTAATGTGAGGAAGTTCTTTTTCACAGGAAGGGTGGTGGATGTATGGAACGGCCTATCTCAGGAAGTGGTGGATATGAATACAGTGTAGGGCTTCAAACAGGCATGGATAGGCATAAGGAGCAATACAGATGAGTATGAATAGATAGGCCACTGACAGAGCAAAGGCCAATGGCACATTCATAAGGTAAAAAAAATGAGCAGACTGGATGGGCCTTGCAGTCCTTATCTGCTGTCAACATCTATGTTTCTATGTTTAAAAGAGAATTTTCCTCACAACAGCATCAATCCAAAAACAAACCATGGGATCACTAGCTTTAGGAAGGAGAACACATTCTTGGTAGCAAAAGCTTGATTGAGGACATCAGAAATCCTACCTCACTATAACATGTGAATGTCCCTCTGCCCCCTGTTTAGAGATGTTTATGATTGCTCAAGTGGTGGACAACAGTTTATCTGAGATTGCGAGGAGCTCTTCTAATGCCTAAAATAAGGCACACCTAGATTACTATAAAAATTACTAATTTGATTATTAAAAATAATTCACCTCACTTAATACACAAACCTTTGCACAGCATTTCTTATATAATACCAAATCCACTTTCCTACTTCCAGTTATATACAGTAGCACTCACAGATGCTGGTGATATCCTACAGTCTATAGAAGTCATTATGCTACAGTATATTACGTATACTAAGGTATCTGTAATTTGCTGTGTTAATGATGTGAGAGACAGATTAAAAGCATTGAATCAAAATAAAGCCCAGGGACCTAATGGTCTCCACTCTAGGGTATTAAAGGAGTTGGCTAGCCGGCCCGGTGTCACAGAGGGCTGAGGTGCTGGCACTTACCTCACGCCACACAGGTGACCTGAGTTCTGGAACGGACTCGGGTGCCTGAGGATCAGCAGGGGAAGGAGTAGGATTGAGCATCCAGAGGACTGCTTTTCTCTCCTGGGGTGGGTTGGGGACTGGCGTCACTCTGCAGCAGCCCCCGGTGGAGACCAGGGGAAGCTCAGAGACAGCGAGACTGAGGGAAATTGGAGGAAAAAATGAAATGGCATCTCCTCTTGCTGGATGACGGCCACCTGGACCAGTGCTCCCTCGGGATCCATGGCAGCCAACCTGACCACAGCAGCACCTGGGTCCAATGCCTAAGCTGATAGGCCGTTTCTCCTCGGAAGATGCAAGGGTTACATCAGGGTACCCTGTGGTGGCTGTAATGTGGGTCTGAGTCAGTGGCAGAACTGAGCAAGAGGTGATTGTCCTTGGCAATTGGCCTGAAGGTATGGTAAGGGAGTCTCAGGGGAGATAAACACATAACACAAAAAAAAAAAAAAAGAAAAGAAGTTGCTCGATGTTTTGGCAGCCCCTGTGGCTTATTTATTTCAATATTCCATAGATAAGGCAGAAGTCTTGGAAGAATGGAGGGAGGTGGAGGTTGTTCCCTTATATAAGAAGGGGTCCAGGCAAGAGGCTTCCAACTACAGACCAATCAGCCTGACATCGACATTGGGGAAAATATTGGAGGGTATTATTAAAACTCACATTACTGATAAATTGACCCAGTCAGGAGATATAGACCATCACCAACATGGTTTTAGGATGGGTAAGTCGTGCCAAACAAACTTGCTGGAATTCTATGGCAGGGTAAATCAGGCACTTGACTCTTGTAATGTGCTGGATATTATTTTTCTGGATTTCACCAAGGCCTTCAATAAACTGCCCCATGGTCTTCTTATTGAGGCCTTAATTTTGCATGGTATACATGCAAATATTTCCCTCTGGATCGAAAATTGGCTGCCGGATAGAAGACAGAGGGTTTCTGTAAGGGGTTCCTTGTCAGGATGGGCACAGGGGACTAGTTGGATCCCCCAGGGCTTGGTTTTGGACCCTTGCCTTTTTAATTTATATATTTCATCTATGCAAACTTTAACACCAGTTTGGCTTTCTAAGTTTGCTGATGATACTAGGATTGGTTTTACAATAAACCCTAAAGAGGATTCGGACACTTTACAACTGGCTTTAAAAGAGCTTGAACAATGGGCATTAAAGAAACAATCCACCTTCAACATTGATACATGCAGAGTTATGCACTTGGGGAAAATAATAGCCATTATAAATACAGCCTAAATGGAGTAGAGCTTCAAGCAACGGCAGATGAAAAGGATCTAGGTATTCATATTACTAGTGATCTTAGTTTTAAGACTCACTGTAATCAGTCTATTAAAAAAGCCAGTGGGTTATTATACTGCAAAAATAAACATAAAGAAAATAAAGATAGACAAGTGGTGATGCCCCTGTACAAAGCACTGGTTTGTCCCCATGTAGAGTACTGTGCCCAGTTTTGGTCACCGGGTGGAAAAACAGCGATAAATGCACTTGAACAAGTACAAAGAAGGGAAACCAAGCTAGTGGTAGGCCTAGAAGGGCTATGTTACCAGCAGAGATTGCAGGAACTAGGCCTTTATTCACTGGAGTTCAGCAGAGACTCTGGGGTGACATGTCATGGTATACAGAGCACTTCTGGATGATGATTTATGGGCTCAATTGGGATTTGAGTTAAGGATCCAGGTATATGACACTAGGGCACATTCACTTCAAAATAAAGATCCATACTTATCATACAAATAGCAGGAAATTTTGGTTTAGTACTAGTGTTACTGAATATGGATTAGTCTACCAGTAGAGGTAGTAGCAAGCAGGAATATGACAGAATTCAAGGCACGGTTGGATGAGTACTTGATTGAACAGGGTATTACAGGCTACTAATATATGGCAGGACATTATGGAATTCGGTCTCCTTGGCTTTGTACCTACCTATGAGACCTATGTGTTGACTATACAAAGCGTACTGTAGAAAGAATATACCACAGTATCTATAGACTGCACACAGTGAAGAACAAAGAATATGAACAGCATGGCTCCAGTATCTAATACTACAGTACTCTTAATTTTTTTAGCTACAAAACAAACTGTATCAGAATGAATCTGCCTGTAACATTGAAGAATTAAAATAATACAATGGACAGTTACAGTTAAAGGAAAGTGCTATGCACAATAAGTAAAATGACTTACGTTACACACTGTCTGTGTTCTTCTGGCTTTGTGATACTGATTGATGGGTTGCCACCTGACATATATATTGGCACAATTGAACCTAAAATGAAATTGCCATCCATGAAATATGCATCAACACAAGGAAGGGACAACTTACAGCCAGGTGGAATGATCTCACAGGCAGACAAGGACAGCAGTAGCAGGGCAATGACAGCACCAGGCGTAATACCTAAGGGGGGAGACATAGCACAACCACAAGAGAGATGGTGAGTGTGAGGAAATAAGAATGACATAGTAGAAGCAGTAACGTGACAATGATAGCACCTGGTACTATACCTGAATGGGACACTGCACAACCACAAAAGAGAGGGTGAATGTGAGAAAAGGAGACTGACATGGATTGACATGGCAGGAGCAGTAACAGGACAATGAAAGCACATGGTGCTACACCTCATTGTAATACTGCACAACCAAGAGAGAGGGCGAGTGTGAGGAATGGAGTTTGACACAGCAGGGGCAGTAGCAGGACAATGACAGCATATGATACCATACCTGATGGAGACACTGCACAACCACAAGAGAGAGAGCATGAGTGTGAGGAAAAAAGACTGACATGGCTTGTTGGCACTTTAAAGCAGAAGTGCTACAGAGAGATACAGCGAAAGGAGGCTGGTTTTGTCCTGGCCATGATGCATCAGCCTGAGGAGAATATGCGGCAGAAAACAGGACAGCTCCTATGGCAGCCATCAGCCAATCAGACCATGCCGTAGCAAATTCAACTCCTCAGAAAGCTGAGCCACAGTTTATATGCACTCATTGGCACTTTAGTGCAGAACTGCTACAGAAAGTTATGTGGAAAGGATGCCGACTTTGTCCCTGCCTGGGACCCCCTCTTCCCCTGTACCACCAAGGAAAAATTGCACCGTGGATAGATGCAAATAAACATATTTCTTCAGCCTGAGGAGCACCTCTAGCATGGCCACAGACAGCTGTGGATCATCATCTTTAGGAGTGCCTGCAGTAAAAAGAAATTCCCTACCTCCCATCCCCGCCACACTCCTAACTGAATTCCCAAACCTCCATTCACCATTGGGCAGTCAAGGAGAGGAGTCAGAGCATTAGATAGCCAAGAAACTAACAGTACTGAGCTCTTATGCATCTGTTATGGTTAATACTAACATCCAGGAATGTTAAATCTCCTTGGATCACTGTATGGTGAATTAAATTGAGGTAATATTGCTAATCAAATAAGTTAAAACACATTACTAAAGAGTGGATTACATTGGGTTAACATTGCTAGTCAAAAAAAGTAAAGTGCATCATTGTGTGAGGGATTAAATTGAGGTGAACATTACTAGTCAAGAAAGTTAAAGTACATTTTTTAATTTATTTACTTATTGAAACGTTTCACCAGGACAGGCACACTGAACAATCAAGTTGCTCATCTCCGGGGGAAGAGGGTAATTTAGTACAATCATACAAAGCACAATAGCCAAGGACAAAATACAGCAATAACATGTACATTACTGCAGGGTGAAGTACATTGGATTTAATATTACTAGTCAAAAGATCTAAAGTACATTACTGCATGGATTACTGAGCAGAGATTAGCAGGGTCAGTAAGGACAAGTATAATTTTGTTTGAATTAGGTTTTAACATTGCTAGTCAAGGGAAGTTAAGATAAATTACTGTAACGATTGCTGAGCTGGGATTAACAGGGCTAATAAGAGAAAGTGTAACACTAGTGAAGCATAGCTCAAGTTCAAACAAATCAAGTCAATAACGTGAGGACTTAGGAGTATCAACTGGCAGAAGTTTAGGGGAAGGGAAAGGAGGGGCACACAGAGTAGGGCAATGGGGGTGAGGATTGTGGGGTGTAACAAATGTAGGGCTATGGTGTTCATGGAGACACTATAGAAATTAGGTGGATGTCTGATGTACTTGGACAGATTAAATAATGAGATAACGGAAGTTTATTTGAAAGTTAGAGGATTGAAAGGGACAAGTAGACATGAACAGCAATGGAAAATGGGAGAAGGGAGAGTCAAAGCAGAGCAACAAGAGGAACAGGCCAGATGAGAAGGGAGTTGCACTGCAATCAGGAAGGAGTCAGCAAAAACTGTTTATCATGACAGCAGAATTGAGGAGTTAGAGTGGCAGATGGTAGGAAAGGGGGGTTACCCTAGGTAAGATAAGGAGAACACAGGATAGTTTCCTCTTTGAGGTATCCACAATTAATAGATATGAGGTACTGGCAGAGGAGAGGCAATGGGTGGAAGGATGAATTATTTATTTATTTATTAATTATCGAATAAACACATTTGAGCCAGAGGCTCTTTTACAAAGGTTCCACATCAGAATACAAAAAAAAAATGTGATACAGAGTAAGAATAGGAATATAGTTGCTATACATGGTGACATATCAATCTGAGTAGACTCCAGGTGATTACCATTAGATCCTCAAGTAAGTAAACATAAATTAATAGGGATCATACTAATGAAATATTTACATATTCATAATGCAGCCAGAGCAGCTTTGTCAAGGAAGAAGAAGTGAGATTGAAATTGCCTCAGGTCTAGATATAGGAGATATAACAGTGAGGGCTAGGCCTGTGGGAGGCTAAGGGTAGTGGGAGAAAAAGAGAGCTGGAGTGAAAGGGAAGAAAATAGCCATCAGTGACTGGCAGAGTTAGGAACGTGGGAAGAGAGGAAATGGATAAGGGGGATGGGGGAAGGATTAGGAGGGAGGGAGGTAGAAAGGAGAGGGGTAGGAATAGGGGCTGGTTTACCAAAGGTTGCTAGAGAGGAGAAGGAACATGAGGGGGAGGAAGAGCAGATGGCACCTTGGTGAGGAGCAGGGCAGAGTTATCAACAGCGATGGGAAGCAAGGAAACTGACTAGAAAATGGGGTGAAAGGGTGACAGACCAGGACAATCCAAGAAAGCCAGAGAGAAGGTGAAGGGTGGTGTTGCTGAATGCATGCAGTCTTGGGAACAAGATGGTGGAACTGCAAGCCCTCTTAGCAGAGGGTAAGAGGACATAGCAGCCATTACAGAGATGTGGGCCACAGCACATAATGACTGGGATCTCTCAATCTCAGGTTTTAGGTTGTCCAGAAGGGTCTGAGAGGCTGGAAGGGGGGGGGGTTGGGTAGCAGCATAAATCAGGGAATGAATGTTGTGCATGAGAGAGGAAGAGATAGAAAAGGGGACATAGAAACATTGTGGCTACATCTCCAGAACTATAGAGGCAGGAAGATCAGGTTAGAGGTAGTATATGGGCTGCCTAGCCAGGGCGAGGAAATGGACAGAGAAATGTGTTCAGAATTAAGGAACACAGTGAAGAAGGAGGAGGTAGTAGTGACAGGGGCCTTTAACTTGCCCAAAATGGATTGGAACACCCCTGCCACATCCTGTGCCAGAAGTTAGGAAATCCTTAATGCGATCCAGGATGGCTTCATGTCACAGTATGCAAAGTATCCCACCAGGGGGAAAGCAATCCTGGACTTAGTGCTTACTAATGGGAAGCACTTATGGGAGATTGACATTAGGGAGCCTCTGGGTGGGAGTGACCACAGCACAGTATGATTCAGTCTAGACATGGGTAAGGAGGACATCCCAACAAAGACCAGGGCATTGGATTAAAAAAAAAAGAACTTTGGAAAAATGAGAGGAAAAGAGATTGACGTGACAGGAGCAGCAACAGGACAAGGACAGCAAATGGTAACATACCTGACGGAGACACTGTATTACCACGAGAGAGAGAGAGAGAGAGAGGGGATGAAGAAAGGAGATTGACATGGCAGGAACAGTAACAACAGAAAGACAACACATGGTAATATATCTGATGGAGATACTGCACAACCACAAGACAGAAGGTGAGCATGGGTAAAGAAGAGTGACATGGCACAAGCAGCAACAGTAACAGGACAATGACAGCACATAGCACCATACTTGGAGGTAGTGCACAACATCAAGGGTGAACACATTTGAGGAAAGATGAGAGACACAGCAGGAGCAGTAGCAGGGCAATCACATCACATAGTACCTCCCTGATGGACACACAGCACACCAACAAGAGAGAGGGTGAGTGTGAGGAAAGGAGATTGACATGGCAGGAGCAGTAGCAGGGCAATCACATCAATAGTACCTCCCTGATGGACACACAGCACACCAACAAGAGATAGGCTGACAGTGAGAAAAGGAGATTGACATGGCAGGAGCAGCAGCAGGACAATGGTAACTCATAGTACCTTACCTAATGGGGACACTGCAGAACAACAAGAGAGAGGGTGAGTGTGAGAAAAGGAGATTGACGTGGCAGAAGCAGCAGCAGGGCAATGACAGCACATGGTACCACAGTTGATGGGGACACTACATAACACAATAGAGAAGGTGAGTGTGAGGAAAGGAGACTGGCATGGTAGGAGTAGAAACAGGCAAATGACAGCACATGGTACCATACCTGATGGAGACACTGCACAAACACAATAGAAAGGGTGAGTGTGAGGAAAGGAGATTGACATGGCAGGAGCAATCACAGGACAATGACAGCACATGGTAACATACCTGATGGAGAGACTGGAAAACCACAAGAGAGAGGGTGAGTGTTAGGAAAGGAGATTGACATGGCAGGAACAGTAACAGAACAGAGAGAGCACAGGGTACCATATCTGATGGAGACACTGCACAACCACAAGACAGAGGGTGAGTGTGAGGAAAGGAGTCTGACTCGGCAGGAGGATTTTGTGATGCAATTAAAGCATTAATATAATTAAATGGGAGTTTATCAGCTAAAATTCTAACCAGCAACAGCAAAATGTCTAACATTGCTCTGTGTGTGTTTGAGAAAGCTAGAGTACATTATTTTATATACAGAGATATATCTTTCAATTCTACTAAAGTAAATTATGCCTGTCTCGATAACCTTACCGTTGCTCATCTTTGCTGCTTGACAGCACATGGCACCATACCTGATGGGAACACTACAAACCTGCTGCTTGTTTCTGGCTGTTACAAGATTTATTTATTGGCTTCTGGGATCCAGTGACATTGTTGGAACTTTTTGACCAATGGTGGCACGAACATGTGGCTGTTGAAGAATTCTCCTAAGGGAATGAAATAGTTAAATACAAATTATATGTAATTTACTATAGCTATATGTGTGTCTTCAGAGGCACCTAACTTTCTCAAAGTCAGAAAAATATTAAGCTTTTAATTGCTATCTTAATTATACCTTAAGTTCAATAATACTTACACAAGCCCATGATAGTTAATGTCCCAAATCCTTGATTTATCTCCTAATCCCAATGTTACAATTATCTAATAAACATCAGAATAATAACACAGGTCATGCACTACAAGATATGCTATGCACTTTCTGCAAATTGCAGCCACTGCAACACACATCTATTAATAGCCCACAACAGCAACTGAAGTATGGATTTTAGTTATACTATACTAGTTAGTGTTGTCCACATTTTACAGAAACCTAGAATCTAGAAGTTGTCAGCAGAAAAAGGATCACTTGGCCAACCCCATCTGCCCAGATTTCAGATTGTATTTCTTTGTTTTATTCTTTCTAATTGTGTCCACATTTTCTTTTGTCTGCCACTAGGTCTTCGTCCCATATGTCCAAGCCCTTCCACCTACTGCCAACAGTCTAAGTGGTTCAGCAGGTTGCACATTTGCCTCTTAGGCCAGCAGATTGGAGGGCTGTGGCTTCTAGCCCACACCATGAGCTTGGGATTACTCCAATACTGAAGGTATAGTGCAGCAGAGGGGGTGATGATGCACTCCTGAGGTGCCATATTTCAGTTGAGCTGTTTAACTGAAGCCCTGTCTGCCTGTACTAGTCCTTGTGCAGGTGGATGGTGAGATAACATGGCATGACTCTAAAGAGTAGAGGAATTACACAAGTGTCCGGCACATTTCTCCTATTCACTGAAAATAACAGCAACAACAACCAAATTCAGAATGTTGTGACAGGGCTGAAAATAGGCAGGACTGGTTAATGCTGGTTAATGCTCCTTTGATTCAAGCTAGATACTAGAAAAGCGCTTGTGCAAACCTCATCGACACCTATTTTCTAAAAATTAGCTCCCACATTCTAGCCGTTCCCATAGCCCACATTCCCCCTCAATTTGTCCATCACGCAAAGTACCCTTCTTGAGTGCTGCATAACTGCCCATGTAATAATGCTGTTTATATCAGGGGATCCTGCTCCATTCAATAACTACTGGCCTATCTCTTTGCTTCCTACCCTATCTAAAATGCTGGAAAAGTTAGTTAACCAACAGATCAGAGACCACCTAGATTCTCATAACCTTTTCACCTCTATACAGTCTGGATTCAGACCTCAACACTTCAATGTCTTTGCACTTGCAAAAGTTATTAATGACTGGTTGACCGCCTTGGACAATAAACTCTATGTGGGTGCCTTGTTCTTGGATTTAAGCAAGGCATTTGATAAGGTGGACCATACCCTTCTTCTGGATATCCTCAGCAATTCTGGCCTTGATTCCATCTCTCTTAAGTAGTTTCACAGCTATCTCACTGGCTGCTCTCAGAAGGTCAAAGCAGAAAGGGACATGTCCGCCATGAAAATCCTTCTAAAAGGTGTATCACAAGGCTCTATCCTGTGCCCCCTCCTTTTCGCAATTTATATCACTAACTTACATGCCAGCATTGAATGAGCAGACATTCATCTTTTCATTGATGACACTGTCTTATACATCTCTGAACCCAACGCAGACAAAACATGTTCTAACCTCCAATTTGAGTTCAACTGCCTTCAGAAAAACCTTTTGCAACTAAAACTACTTCTTAATGCCAAAAAAATGAAGGCTATGCTCTTCTCACCTTTCTTTAAAATCCTCTCTAGGGGAAGTGCTAACTTCAATCACCACTCTCCTCCATGAACTTCTCAAATATGTACACAAGCTCAAATACCTGGGGATATGGATGGACCACAAATTGACCTTTGCAGACCATACTGAAGAACTATCCAAAAAACTTAAACAGATACTTGGCATATTCTTCCATGTCAAGCACCTGTTAACCTTGGAAGTGAGAACTAGAACTCTACAAGCTGCCTTCCTCCCACTACTTGATTATGGTGATATTCTTTACAGACAAGGGACTAACACAGCGCTAAAAAAGTAGGATATCCTATACTGTCATGCTCTAAGATTTATTACTGGAGCCCCCTATGTTACTTACCACTGTTGTTTATATGCCCTAGTCAGCTGGACCTCCCTTAGCCTAAGATGCTATAGAAATGCAGCAACTTGGATATATTACGCTATCATCAAGAAACTGCCACTATACATCTCGGACTGCCTTCCCATTTGCTCCTCTGGTGTATAGGCACTAAGGAGTTCCACTTATATCTGCCTCTTTTTGCCTAAAATAAAAACATTCTTCTGCAAATCTTCTTTAAGCTACTCCCTACCCATCCTGTGGGACAACCTACAAAAAACTTTACAAATATCCTCTCCACTTACAGTGACCACTTTCAAAACATTAGTCATCAGAATTGCCAGGCAAATTTGTAACTGTGTTTTCTAATACCAGTTGATTACTTCCTCCCCTTCCCTCTTCTTCTTTTCTGCTTCTGTCCTCCCCCACTGAGTTATTTCTTCAATGCCTTCCTTGGTTGTGCTCCTTCCGTCCAACCTCTCACTAGGTGAATGCTATAATTATTTAATGTTTTTCTAGTCCAGATGGTCAGCCTTGCTACCATGGCAAACACATGCCCCTACTCGTATGTCTGTCATGCTACACCTTATGTTTGCTAGACTATAATCAAACCTGTACTCCAAATTTAATGTCTTGCTGTCATTTTTGTATAAACTAACCTGCCAATTTATTTAGCAAATGTTAATCTGCACTGCAAGTGTATATTTCTGTGTATTATGATGTATACCCAACTTGTTGTGATGAGGTGTGGGATGGATAACATAGACACAGTTTTTAAAGTTTGGAGCACACCAACTAGTGAGTCCTTTTATTAGTAAAATAAAGAACAGAAAATAAAGGCTTTAAGAAAACAAAACAAACCGAAATCACAGCAAATGAAAACAAGCAATCACAGAGTGGAATCCATCCAGTATTACACTGTCCACTAAGCTCTGTGTTAGTCAGAGATCCTCCTGGCACAGCCTCTTTGGCTGAACTGATCTGCTAGGTCTTAGGAAGGGTCCGTTTTATAGGCCAATCTGGTCACCTGATCCACACCTAAACTAATACAGTTTGAATGCTATGCTATACAAAAGAATGGGGGATCAGAATGACCTTATTACTTTAAGGCATTTCACATATCTTTAATAATAATCATTTCCAGCTTTAATAGAATATAAAAGTTCTGAAAAATAGACAAGTTCTGAATAATTGGTTACTAAGCTCCACCCACCTCCCAGTGACTGACAGTGACCATCCCATAAATACACTGAGACTGAGGCCACTGGCTCCCTAGGAAACAACACCCCACAGACTTCCAGAGGAGCAGCAGCTGAGCCACACCCTGCCTAGGTGTGTAGGGCCTAAACTTTGGGCTGTGTTTAGTTGAAAATAAATAACAAAGCTACAAGAAACAGAGTGTTTTGTTTAAGAGCTAACCTAATTCTTTCCTCTGTTTGTAAGGGCGTTTAGTAGCAAAGCATTCAGCTTTTGCCTCGAAATTTAGCACAAACAAACAGAAAGGGGAAGAACAGAGACTCAAAGAGCTCTATACAGCACTGGGTTTCAATACTCTATCTAATATAAAAGCTTCAAGGAAAGCAGGGTATAATGCTTTAAAGACAGAAAAAACACTCTTTATTTGCATTTTAGTACCAATCCTATTAGTTGAACTGACTGGGTTCAGGAATTTATACAGGTATACAGGCGCTTTAAGTGCAATACAGAAAATAAAATGTTCTTTTCATTTCCACAGCACTTCTGAAACATTGTAATGTTATATTTGGCATCATGCCAGGAGCTATCAGCCCATAATATCTCTAGTTCCCTGGTGCTTTTAACTTTAACATAAAAGCTACCACTGTCACCAGTATTGTGCAGGTGGTTGGAGCAGTTTTACAATGTTTTAAGAGCTCTAACCAACCAGTCAAACAGGTCCGTGACAGGGTGCAGCAGTTCACAATAGCTGCAATGCTGTTACAGTGCAACACCATGCAGTGGGCCTGAACTCTGCAGAATCCTGATGCACAGAGAACAGGGGACCACTGTGTTCAGGCAAGAACTCAATAAAACATATTGCAAGGGGTTTTATTCATTTCTTTATCTGCCTGCACTTGCACTTACAATTTTCTTATTTATTTATGCCAGCACAGCAGGTAAAGATGGATTTTAACAACAAGGGTGAAGACAGACATCCAGGATCTGTATTTAAAGATCCAGCAACCTTTTTAGGCACAAACAGATGCCACAGTGTGCATAAAATATTTCAGCACATTTTCAGCAAATGTTTCAACAAATGGACAGGATATAGAAAATAAAGCTGGGAAGTGCAGAATGCAGGAGATACTCAAGTGGGTGGCCAAGTCCAATCGGACAGAAAATGGGAAAGAGAAAGAAAAGGAGAATGAGGACACGATGCGCTACTGCAGTATACTTAGGATTAGAGGGGAGAAGGAGAGTTTTGCCCAACTTGCCAAAACAGTGCAAACTGGGGGGGTCATTTTACTGACACCAACACACTTGTGTTATTGTTTTACCTTGTAAACTTCTAAACCACTACCAGGTCCATCTTGTAAATTACTTTTATTCTCAATGATGTTTCGCCTGTCTAAATAAAGATTGATTGATTGATTGGTTATTGGCTCGAAGTGGAACTGGAGAAAGCAATCATTATCACAGTACAGGGCAGCATATTTAGGGAAAAGTTTGTCATAGATGGTGTCAATGTGGGCAGAAAAGTCAAGCTTGCTATCAAGCCACACACCAAGGTACTTGAAGTGGGGACAACCTCCAGGGGTTGCTATTCAGAGTGGAGAAAACAGGGAGGGTGAGAGCTTCTGGCTGCTGCCAAAGATAGACACAATCTTCATGGATTTGACCATGTTGGTGTGGAACCAGCACAGCACATTGTGGAACTCATGCTGGAGCGGACCTTCCACAGCTGAAGCTGAAGGTTCAGAGACATACAATGACCATGTCTTCCACCTATGAAGTGCACATTCAACAGGGAGGTCATTTAGGAAAACTGAAAACAGAATAGGGCCCAGGATGGAACCCTGTGGGACCACTGCTAGGAGGTAGTGGGGAGAGGATGTCTCTCACCTGCAATGACTGTTGATGGCCCGTGAGGTATGAGAGGAACCAGCTGACATCAGGTACTGAGAAGCCAGTCAAGCTCAGCTTTTTGAAGAGGAGACAGTGTGACACAGAGTCAAAGGCTTTGGCAAAATTGATGAATAGTGTTGCATTAATATGTCCCTGCTCCATGCCAGTGAGGATAGAGTCAGTTACTCTCAGCAGAGAGAAGATGGTGGAGAGGGGTATCCTAAAGCCAGACTTGAGGGGGGCAAGTAAATTTGTGGAGAAAAGGAATTCAGCTTGCTGAGAGTAGTCAACAGCATTCTGATGCATTGCAAGAGAAGGAAGCAGTGGGATCTGCTGGAAGTTGTCAAGGGGAGGTCACCCACTTTATGCAAAGGCAGAACCTTGCAACCTTCCAAGCCTGAGGAGAGCACTGAGGAGAAAGAGAGATTCAGAAGGTGAGCAAGTGGAGAAGTAATGGCTGGAGCAGAGAATATGTAGAAGGTTGAGGTCCAACCAGCTGGACATAGAAGGTTATGTGAAATAAGGGTGAGGAAGACTTCGTGGGGAGAAACAGGAGGGAAATGAAAGCTTCAATAGATTGAGATGGGAGAAAGACAGCAGGGGATGGGGGGGTGACCAAGAGATGGAGGAGAGGGCAGAGCATAGGAGGAGAAGAACTAACAAAATGAGCAGCAACTGAAAGAAGGTCAGAGACCAATGAGTCATCCACCAGGAGGGAAGGGGTAGTGGACTGAGTTGGTGGATCAAGGGAGGGAGTGGATAACCTTCCAGAATTTAGGCTGGAGGTTTGATTTGAAGTAGTGAGCCTTGTGCATTGATAGCTTTTGTACAGGAGTTCCCAAGTGATGTATAGGATAAGAGGACAAACAAGGTTTGAGTGATTCACAATGTGCCAAAGTTAGGTCCGAGCGCATTGCTGAATTGATAAGGTCAGTGTAACCTAAGAATGGTGGGAGTGTTTAACCCAGGACTTTCTAAGGTAGGTTTGAATGTTCCAGGTGTGGATAAATAAAGCATGGAAGAAGAAGAGGACAGTATCAATGTCTGAGACAGAATAGGGGAGCAGTTGGAGGCAACCAGGTCATTTAGGAGGGCATTAATGTCAAAAGACTTGATTGATATGTGGCAAATGTATTTAGAAGCAGAATAAATGGGCCTGACATTCCTGATACAGTAGCTCATACAGTGGTCACTAAAGGCATCCAATAGAATGCCTGCTGCAGTGATGCAGTGGGATGGGAGGAGAGCACCCAGTCCAGGAGAGAGTGATTATGGGAATGAAGACTGTGCCAGATGGTTTCGCTGTGACTACTTACAAGAGGTTTAGTGACTCAGTCCTGTGGAAGGTGGGTCTGAAGGCAGAAGAGAGCTAATTTATGTTGAAGTCCCCGAGGAGGCAGCATGGGAAAAGAGATGAGAGGGATTCAATAAGGAGGGGAGAGATTTTAGAGAGGCATAGAAAACACCAACAAAAATGCAGACAGTTGAAGAAAGGGATAGCCTGGCTAGAAAAGCTTGTGAGGTAAAGGAACTGACTCTGAAGGTGATCGAGCAGGATATGTTCTGCTGGACATGTATGACAACACCACACCACCACCATCTTGCTTCCAATGGTCCTGACAGAAGAGGTTGTAATCAAGGAGAACCAAGCTTGGTCAGGTACCCTGTGGAAAGCCAGGATTCAGTGATATTTACAGTAAGTGGCCAGGAGAGTGCTGAGGGTCCAGACTTTAGGGCCAAGCTTAGGAAATAGGCTTTAGCATTAAGATGGAAAATTCTAAGGCCTTTGGGGATTGTAGGTGAAGAGTGGACAAGGAGGGCCAGGACTGGGTTCAACATTGACAGCAAGAAGGAGGAAAAGAGAATGGAATTGACTTCCATTCCTTTGAATGAGGGGGAGGAAGAGGAAGAAGGGAGAGTAGAAGAGTGAGGAAGGCACGGTGGAGAAATTCAAGGTTTAGAGATGGGGTATGGATAAGTGCAGGGTATTCAGATAAGAGACACATAAAGCATACAGCACTTCAAACAATTGGTGTTTAAATTTTTATACTGTGAGAATGTTTGTAGATGCATTTAAAGTGTTTTGAAGTTACATGTTGTTTATGTCTCAAATTTTGTTATTTGTCAGGCATGGCAGAAAAAGGGCTGTGTCCAGTCCACTTACTGGTTAAAAATGAAAAAAAAAATGATGATGGGAGTAAGGTAGGGGTAAAGAAAAGAGAGGAAGGGGAGCAAGGAAACATAGAAACATAAAAACAGAGAAATTGTCGGCAGATAAGGACACTAGGCCCATTCAGTCTGCCCATAAGCATTATATTTGATTTTGGCTTCTGACCCTCCCTCTGCTTTACCTCTGTGGTTTCCCTATGTCTAGCATATGCATGTTTAAACCCCACCACAGTGCCTGATCCCACCACCTCCTGTGGCAGACCATTCCATGCATCCGCCACCCTCTCTGTGAAGAAAAACTTCCTCACATTCCCTCTTAAGCTGCCTTTGTACTCTGCTTTGACATTTGAGATCATCTGAAATAATAACTATCAGGTCCCTTTCTTTCCTTGGTGACTGCTAGCAACCCCCCATCCTGTAGCTCTCCCCAGGGTTTCTATGTCCCAGGTGCATAATTTTGCATGTCTTTGAATAAAACATCAGTTGCCACTCTTCAGACCATTCTGAAGCTTCCCAGGTCCTTCCTCATTTCTCTACCTGTCTAGAGTATCCACACTGTTACAGATCTTGGTGACATCTGCAAACAGGCAGACCTTTCCTTCCAGTCCTCTGCAATGTCAGGAGGAGATGTAAAGCGGAAGGAAGGGGAGGGAGTGAAGGGAAGAGAGAGGGAGGTGTGGGAAAAGGTATTGGGGGAGGGAGAGGAGGAGGGAAAGGACAGAAATAGTAGAGAGAGAAGAGTGAGGCAGACAGGAAGGGTCTAGAGCACTGTAAGGTGTAATTGGAGACAGGTGACTGAGCCTAGGTGGATCAAATAGCACATAAATTGACAGTGGAGAAACATGCAACAGCTACATGACTTTGGACCTAGTCAAACAGGGCTATAGACAAACAGTGTGAGTAAAATGGCAGGAAACCTAGAGCTAACAACAACTACAGCAGGCTTGCTAACCAACTCTAGGCTTACTGAGGTAGCAATAGCAAGCAGTGGTGGGTGAAGTGAGTGAAATTCACTGAGTAATCCATGAAATTCTGCCCATTTCGCAGAGCAAAATGCGAAATGTCACCTGGCAGAACGGTGAAATTTCATCTTCGCGGTGAAATTCTGCCTTCCGTGATGAAATTCCGACCACATAGGTAAAATTTTGCCCTAGGATACAGGGGCCAAAGTGCAATTTGATGGGTGAAATTTAACCCATATTTAAAAAAACAAGCCCTGGTGGCTAGTGGTCCCTCCCCCACCCTGTCCCACAGATACACACAGTAAATCCAGATTCCTTGGTGCTAGCAGTCCCTCCCCCAGCAGTTCACCCACCGGCCACCCAACATAAGAAGAAAAAATTATAAATAGCACCCTCCCTTCTGACAGTGCCCATTCATCATTTCAATCCAAATGCCCTTATTATTATTATGTCCTGGTGGATGGTCCCACTCCCTTCCCTTCACCCCAGCCCATCATTCATCTCCAATCTGTCCCACTCCCTCCCTATACCGCACCCACAGTCATGAAAAAAAATTCTTTGGTGGTCTAGTGGTTTCCATAATAATTAGGCTACCCTCCCCATCCTGACTGCCTCCCGAACTCCCATCCCGATCCCTTTCCCAGTCACAATTTTTTCAGAAAAATTCCTCTATCCAGTCCCTGGTCTAGTGCCTTCCACCCCCAACCCAGCCGCAGACAAGTCTGGTGCTTCAAGCCTTTTGTGGCCGGCTGTTTTTGAATCAGTTCCTGGAACTCTGGTGGGAATGAATAGGATTTGCAAAGAGTCTGCTACTGTGGATAGACAGACTCAACCCCTTAGATATCAGCAGGCAGGGCAGGGCAGCAGTGAAGTGGTTTCCAGTGGTAGAAAGCTGAATGTTTAAAAGAGGGCTCGTGAGTTTGAATCACGTGCCTCGGATCATATGATGCTTTCTTCCTGAGCGGACGCATTGTGCTCTCGCTCCCACCTCAACGGTCTAATTAACTTATCAAAATTGGTAAATTGCTCAATACGCTCTGCAATTTCAATTTCTACTGACTTTATTCATGTCAGGGCTGGAATCGGATGCCGACTTGAACAATTTAGCAGTGTAAACCACAAGAAATGGAGGCTGAAATGAAACAGGCCCTCCCGTCCAGAACATCGCCTAATAACCCAGACAAACAAGTGAAACATGCTAAAATGCATACTGCTAGTACTGGAAAAGGGTTCACAGCCTCCCATGACTGCAGCTCTGCTCTCTGAGGACAGATTTCTAGCAGAATGCTACACTTAAAGCGGCTTTTGCAAATTTTGCCTCTGACATAAAAGATAGCAGGCAGAGCTTAATGAAACCAACAAGGCACTCTTGGATGTCTCTGCTCGCCTGTCTTCACTTGAATCCTGGAAATCCCATAACGGAACCAGAAATGACTTCCATCAGGCACAAGCTACAAAAATTGGAACTAAAATTGGAAGATCTGGAGGGCCAAAACAGGCATAACAACCTGGTGATTTTCGGCCTCCCAGAAGAAGTAGAGGGTCAGTTGCCAGTCACCTTTGCACAGAAACTGCTCATGAAAATAGCTGGCCCCCCTCCGCACTCGACAGCCTATGCAGTGGAAAGAGCACGTAGATCTTTAAGTTCTAGACCCCCTGCTGGTGCAAAGCCTAGGCTGTTCATTTTGAAGTTGCTGAGCTATCTTGATCGCCAACTTGTCCCTGCAAGCAGTCAAGGATCTGCAGGAGGTTAAATGGGAAACCCTGATTTGGTTCTCCCAAGATCTGCCAGTATCCACACGTCAAAAAAGGGCTGAGTACCATCCTTCCGTCACTAAATTAATAGCTGCTGGAATAACATTTCTGATGCTCTACCCTGCCAGGCTATTTGTTTTATGTTCGGGCAGTTGGAGAAGTTTTGATAATGCTGAGCAGGCTATGGGAGAACTGGTAGCCCTCTTCCTGGATCTTTTCACCTCGCGCTGAGGCTTCAACACTGTATGTCTATAAGGTATGGCTGGAGCTGACTGGAAGATACATTGGATGCAAGTTTGAATCCTGTTCGATTGCCCTGCTGCTTGTTCTGGTGAAATGCTTTAATTTGGGGGACCCTGGAAGTGGGGGTTTGATTGTGATTTTGTTTTGTCTCAGCGAGAGTCTGGTACTGTTTTCTCTTTTATGGGAGTTTTTTGCTTGCCTGCCCTGAAGTGCCCCGTAAAGGTTTTGTTTTTGGAGTTAGCTGCAAGATCCTCTTGAGAATTGCAGACTTGTCGGGCAGAAGAAGAGCCTCAGAAGATTCCTTTTTGCTGCTTTTGGTCACTTCGATCACTTAAAAAGATGAGGAGAACGCTTTAGTATACAAGAAGATGCGCACGATCGATCAGCTGCTGCAAGCTTTGCCAACTTTCTGGTCAGTATCAAGTCGGGCTATTGCTGCTGCACTTGAACGAACCACTTGTGTGGTTAAAAACAAGACTTGCTTTGGTTGCTCAGAATGTAATAGGTGGTTGAATTTTAACCTTTTTCCCTGAGTAATATAAATCGGACACGCTGTGCCCTGACACATGATCTACTTTTATGCTGGAGTTATTATTTTGGGATTTTGGCTGCAAAAACTTTCCAAATCATAACAAGAGTGGCTGTTGATAATAGGTTTGGTTATGTTACATGTTTTTTTTTTATTGCTTTTATTGTTTCCTTCTTCTCGTGTGTTTTACTTCTGTTAAATGGATTGCACTTGGAAATAATCCTTTATTTCCCCCTTTTTTTTTCTCTCCGACTCAATAAGTTGTGTTACATCTCTGAAATACTACTGAGAGGTATCTCAATGTTTTACTAGAATACTGAGAAATATTGAGTCTGACTTGACAGCCCTCAGATCACTAATGGGTTACTTAAAAACAAATATGATCAGATAATGTTTTGAATTTATCCATAATAGGCAGATAGAGATTTGGGTTAGGTACCTGTTTTAGGCGTTGATAACTGTTAACTGTTAACTGTATCATTTAGGTAATAGGTTGGGGTGAGAGGGGGGAATGCTTGAATGTTTGCTGCAGGAAAAGCAGTCATGTTTCAAACAACTGAATCTGAACCTCCTAAATCAATATCCCAGGCAGGGACTGCTCTTAGTTTAGTATTGTACTATAATTTTGTGGGGTTCAGAGCTAGGTCTTCTAGATCCTAGCTACAAAGGTTCGTACTTTGGGAAGGAGGGGAGGGAGAAAGGAAAATAATTATGGGTTTATTTGCCACTAAGAGAGGGTCAAATATTTTTAATTTTCTAAACTCAGGATTGGTTATATTTTCTTCTTTGTCTTATATTTTACTCCACTATATCCCATAATTTTGTAATGGCAAATTTTAAATATTGCTCCTGGAATATAAAAGGAGCCCAGACTCCAGCCAAGAGAACCAAGGTCTTACTTCATTTAAAAAGTTTGCAAATTGATGTGACCTTTTTGCAGGAAACACATCTTCAGGTTAACCATATTCAGTATTTACGTAGAAATTAGGTGGGTCAAATATTTGGTTCAGGTATTGACTCCTGTAGAAGGGGGGTTTCCATTCTGGTAGCCCGCAGAGTCCCATTTCAGCTTATACAACAAATTAATGACCCTGGAGGTAGATTTATTTTACTGAAGACCCTTCTGGGTCATTCTGAACTGGTTTTAGGGTCTATTTATGGACCTAACTGTGATGATCCTGTTTTTTTTTTACAAACCTCATGACTCTCCTTGCTCCTGGACCACGTTTCCAGTTATACTAGGTGGTGATTGGAACCAAGTGATATCCAATTCCCTAGACAGATCTGGTCAGATTCGTCAAAAATTAACACCGAGACAAAAGGCTTTACATGATCTAATGAACTCTGTTGGCCTGACAGACCCTTGGAGGATAATGCATCCAGAAAATAAAGAATTTTCATTTCATTCACTTCCCACCATTCTTTTCATGGATAGATTATTTTCTTATAACTGTTGATCATCTTCCCAGGGTCCTCAGACCTTCTACACTTCAAAGGTTATTTCAGATCACCGTACAGTACATCTTCATCTTAATCTTTCCCCAACATCCTCAGAGACAGAATTTGGAAGTTAAATAACCAACTTTTAAAATCTGAAGATCAAATACAATTTCTTCAAATATTCATCTCCAACTTTATGGAAATTAGTGCTCCATCCATTCCTAAAAAAGATTTTCTGTGGGGCTCCCTGAAATGTGCACTGAGAGGTGAGCTAATTCAGTTAGCGACTAAGCGTAAGAAGCAGAAAGCAGCGGCCCTCTCTTCTATTCTAGTCCAGATAGAAGACCAGGAGAGATATCTCCTTCCTTCAGCTCCTATAGAGGAGTGGGAAAAAGTTGAGTCTCTTCGTGCTCAATATAACCAATTAATAGCAGAAAAGGCCTAATATTTTATGCTTCATTCTAAAATATCCTATTTTGATCACTGTGAAAGGGTGGGGAAACTTATGGCTCTTTGGCTTCGTACCCAAATAACGGATAAAATAATTACCTCTATTTACTCGACCTCAGGTGATCTCTTAACCTCCTCCCCAGATATTGTGAATGCATTCCATGATTACTACCGACAATTATATTCAGCATCTGTACTCCCCTCCTCATCCCAACAATTAGACAACTTCACTCAAGACATTGATCTCCCCACCTTATCAGATACCCAGGCTAATTTTTTAAAAGCTCCTATTACTTTAATGGAAATTTGTGATGCCATAGATTCACTTTCCCCGGATAAATCCTCTGGCCCAGAAGGCTTCACTCCAAATTTCTAAAAAAATGTTAAAGAGGTAATTTCCCCTATTCTTTTAGATACCTTTCATTATATCTTTGAGAAAGGCATATCTGATACCTCTCTGACTCGAGCTACAATCACCGTTATCCCTAAACCCGCAAAGATCCTTCTTGATTCCCAATTACAGACCAATCTCCTAATTAATGTGGATCTCAAAATTCTTGAAAAATTCTCGCTTTAGATTAGGCCAGGTTTGGGACTCACTGATAAGTATAGAGCAGGTAGGGTTCGTGAAGGAAGGCTTTCATCTGATCACCTTAGGAAAATCGCATATCTCTCTTCTGTATCCAGGGATTCATCTGTACCGCAGCATTTGTTTCCTGGATGCTGAAAACTTTTGACAGGGTTTCATGGAGCTATCTTTTAGGCTATTACCTAAATATCTCCTCCTGAATTAATTTATACAATGGGTTAAAATTTTATATACCTCCTCATCAGCCCAAATCCAATGTAACGGTGTTCTTTCCACATCTTTTACTTTATTCCAAGGTACCCGTCAAGGGTGTCCCCTTTCTCCTTTCATTTTAAACTTACATTTAGAACCTCTTATTAGGAAAATTAAGAACTCAGCATTGGTCTCTGGTATATCAATAAGTAATACAGAATATAAAATCTCTGCCTATGCAGATGATTTACTTCTTCATGTCTCTAATCCCACTCAATGTTTATCTGCTGTCCACATTATCTCCCAATTTGAAGCAATCTCAAATTATAAGTTAAATATCAGAAAAACTGAGGTTTTTCCCCTCAACAAATACATGGTCAGGACCGACATTGAACATTTGGGACTTAAATGGAACACCAATAAATGTAACTATTTAGGGTTCTATCTTCATCCCTTTCCCCATGTTGTGAAAAAACTTAATTTAGATGCTTTAGTTAAAATTTTAGCTGAAGATCTTAGACGCTGGTCAAAATTACCTCTTTCTATATGGGGTCGTATGAATATAATAACAATGAATGTTTTGCCCAGGGTATTATATCCCCTACAAATGTTTAATGGGGCTCTTCCATTATCATGGTTTTCCCAGATACAAAGAGTCATCAACACTTTTATATGGCAAGGGAAAAAAGTTAGAAGAAGTTACTATAAACTTACGCTCCCAAAAACTGACGGTGGTCTTCAAGCCCCTAATTTTTACATATAGTAGCTAGCTATACACCAGACTAGGGTTAGATATTGTCCCTCCTGGGTCAAAATAGAACAAGCACTTTGCTCTGAAAAAGGCATTGACCCCAAGGCCCTTCCTTTTATTACTAGAAAGAATCTCCCTAAATCCCTAAAGGAAACATCATTAAGTTTCTCACTTCACACACATCATCAATTAATCACTTTCCTCAAAGTGGATGCCTACAAAGATACTGCCCATCCCCTGTTCTTAAACCCTAACCTTCTAATTTTGGGCAAGGTAATTAGACCTCATCTTTTGGCCTGATATGGGTGTCCTAAGAGTGAATCAGTTAGTCCTGGACAAAAACTGCTCCCCTATAAAGAAGCCAGTCTCTTGTTTAATTGGCCTGCCATAAATATTTTCAAATATTTTCAGATATCCCACATGTTGACACATTATTTTGGGTTAGGGGATGGGACAGTCCCTTCATGTCCACTTTATTCCCCTATATTAGCTCTATCCCCTCTTCCCATATAATATCCTATTCATACAAATTTCTCCTGGCAAATGTTGCCATTCTAGAAGGTAAGAGGTTCTATTGGTGGGATAATGTTTTAACAGTGACTTCCCCTTCCAGGAACTGGTCAAAAATTTGGAATCATTTATATAAATACATTAAATGGGACAGATACAGACTTATGCAATTTTATATTAATCATAATCTATTTTATACATGGGTTAAACTTCATCAAATAGGAAAGGTTCCCTCTAACTAATGCCCCAAATGTCAACAAGCCCCTGCCTACTTGCTTCATATGTTATGGCCATGTGACAAAATCACTCCATTTTGGCTTAGGATTCAAAATCATCTTGATCCACTTCTTGCATTATCAGATAATTTTAATCTGGAAATTTACATTTTGGAGGATTATACATGTTTACAAGGGAGTCAGAAGAGAGCACATATGACCTTAATATCAAGTTGTGCCAAGAAAGTAATTTGAGGCACTGGTTGGAACCCAATATCCCTGTTTACATGGAATGGTACAAGGAGATCATGTTTGCCTTGCAAGCAGAATTTATCATTGCTGTTGGGGGTGCTAGTGGGGGAGGATGGGGTCAGTTAACCTGTTTTGTCATATGTTTAAACACTCTGCATGTTTTGACCCTGTCCATTGTATATTGTTAAACTTTCAATAAACTTTAAATAAAAAGAATTCATCATTGCTGGAGTTAATAACAGAATGGACAAATATACTGTAAATTAAGATGGGAATCTCTGTATACCCTTCTGCTGATTCAGTAGACATTAGATATTTTCTTTCTTTTTTAGGATAATTGCATTTAATATGGTTTTTCATTTTGATATTTCTTTATAACCATCCTTAATTAATAGTAAGTGGCAGACCGGGAGGGTGAAGGGAGGGGAGGAGGTTGGGATACAGGCAACAATATTATGTTCTAGGACTTATTACAATGCAATCTTCATTTATACATTTCATATTACGAATATGTATTAATCTTTCATTAATGATTATTTCTCTGTTTATATATTTACATGCTGCCTGTATGAATGATTGTTGTAAAAAAATGGTAAACTAATTAAGCTTACTAAATGGAAAAAATGAATCACATGCCTCTTCA
The DNA here is from genome assembly GCA_016271365.2 of Neoceratodus forsteri. Lineage (NCBI taxonomy): Eukaryota > Metazoa > Chordata > Ceratodontiformes > Ceratodontidae > Neoceratodus > Neoceratodus forsteri. The sequence continues at coordinate 109,728,487 of CM057455.1, read as the reverse complement.
GGATGAGCAATCTGATTGACTGGCTGGGTTCCCAGAGGGCAGTGCTTCATGCCTGTTGTGGCCAGCTGTTGCTGAATCAGTTCCAAGGAACAAGGTGGGAATGGCTAGTGTTAGAGGGAGAGTTTGCTGAGGTGGAGGCACAGACTCTCTGAACCCATTGGAGACTGGTAGACAGGGAGGGCAGCAGCAAAGTGAAGCCCTCATTCACTACTTTGCAGCCTCAGACATCAGCCTGCTGAAATTTCTAAACCAGAGTTCTGTCATTGATTACATAGTGAATTATTTGGTTAGCTCAAGAACTCACTAAAGGATCTATTAGGAGGCACAATTTTCACACTTATTTTCAATATAGTTTGCTGCACATTCCAGGAAGTCAATGTGAATTGCTTTTACCTCCTCTGGGGATCATTGAAGATATGTGCATTCCATTTCTTCAGTTTCTGTTCAGATATTTGGTGTATTACATTCTCCACATTTACAATCTTCTTGAACCATCAAGGATAGGTGCATTCTATTCCTGTGATTTATCTTCTTCTGTTGGATGCTTTATCATTTTCCACTGTTACCAGGAGGAACTATCGAAGAGAGGCACATTCCATTCCTCCACTTTGTATTGTGCTATTGGGTGCATTATTATTCTCCACTGTTACCAGCAGGAAGCATTGAAGAGAGGCACATTCCATTACTCCAATTTATATTCTACTAAGGGTGGGGAGCATTATCATTCTCCAATGTTACCAGTGAGAACCACTGAAGAGATGCATATTACACTCCTCCAGTTTATATTCTACTAAGGCAGGGGGCATTATCATTCTTCACTGCTGTCACCTTCTTGAACCATCAAGGATAGGTGCATTCTATTCCTGTGGTTTATCTTCTATTATTGAATGCTTTACCATTACATTCATCCAGTTCATCTTTTTTTTTTTTAAATCTGTTTATTCAGTGGCAAATGTATAACGTATACTGTACACACACTTCAATGCATATACCGTTTCCTTGCACATATACCATTCATAGTATATCTAGACAGAGCTTCACACTGAGCCACAGTTCCTTACATCTAACATTACATCCTTCTGTATATGATATTATTCAAATCTTCTTCAGCACTTTATCATACATTATTTGCTCACCCTGTTTTTAAATTAACTATATCAATTCAACTAATGCATACACAACTGTTGCTGGCTACTATAATTACAGAATTCTTTAAAATCCACATTTCTATGGGGCTACTTCAATCAATGTCTTCCATAACTTATAATTTCTGATTCATTTTACATTTTTACACCTTTAAGTTAAATTCTAGTTTCCCCCAATTGATCTTCTGTTATTGAGTTCACTATCGTTCTCGATCATTGCCAGTGGGAACCATTGAAGAGAGATACTTTCCATTCCCCCAGTTTATAATCTACTATCGGGTGCATTACCATTCTACACTGTTGCCAGTGGGAGCCATTGAACAGAGGCACATTCTATTCCTCCAATAATATTCTACTACTGAGTGCACTATCATTCTCCAGTTACCACTGGGAACCACTGAAGAGGGACAGATTCCATTCCCCCAATTTATATTCTACTACTAGGTGCATTATCATTCTCCACTGTTACCACTGGGAACCATTGAAGAGAGGCAGATTCCATTCCCACATTTTATATTCTACTACTGGGTGCATTGTCATTCTTCACTGTTACCACTTGGAACCACTGAAGAGAGGCATATTCCAAACCTTTTGTATTGTATGGGTATTATCTGTGTTTTTAAATTTCTCATAATGAACTTGTTCATGTGTACAGTGCTTTGAGTTGCAATTGAAAAAAGTGCACTTTATAAGTAAATAAACTAAACTCTAATTTATATTCTGCGACTGGGTGCATTATCATTCTCCACTGTTACTATGAGGAACCACTGAAAGAGATACATTCCATTCCCAATGTATATTCTACTTGTGGGTGTATTACCATTCTTCACTGTTGTCAGTACATGTGTGTGTATGTGGGGGATCACATTCCATGTCAAGGAAGGCATTGAAGTGACTGAAGATGGAAGCATTAGAGGTAAAATGGGGATACCAAGTCTATATGGATGCAAGTCATGGTGGCCTCAGGCAGGAAAATAAGATTAGGAGTAGTTTATAGGCCCATGGGTCAAGGAGAGTGCCTAAGGAATGCACCAGTAAAAGGGCATGAAGCTATTTTTAAAATCACTGGAACACACACACATGTACTGACAACAGTGAAGAATGGAAATAAACCCACAAGTAGAATATACATTGTGGAATGGAACGTGTCTCTTTTCAGTGGTTCCTCATAGTAACAGTGGAGAATGATAATGCACCCAAAAGGGCAAGAAGGAGGGGTGGAGGAACAATGGAGTAAAATCAAAGCTGCCATCACAGAGGCAACATGCCTTTGTGTGAAGCAAATAAACAAAACAAAAGAAAAAAACACTATGGTGCTCAAAATAGGTGGTGGGAAGGTTAGGGAGAAAAAGATAGCATTGAGGAAGGGATCCATACTAAATCCTGACTGACGGAATCACAACAAACAAAAGCCTGATCCCAAAATCCCAACTCATTTAAAAACCCGTCATTCACCAGCCATCATTTCAAATCCTTGTCATTTACAATCCCACCAGCATACATATCCCATGTCTGCTTTCATCGTAAAAATAGCTTAGTTGATTCAGTCCACAAACCTGAGCATATGAAACACTGCCCCAGCACCTTACACCCATTGGTAATTGTCTGAAAAGATTTGTGCTGATGGGCCCAGGTTGGGGAAGCACCAAGTCTCCAGTCCAACTGACACCAGGAAAGGAAGCTGTGGATGCTGGTGTCACAAATCTGTTCCGTGGTCCAGAAACAGCATAGAAGAAACTACCTTGGTCATAAAATAACTGATTGATTCAGCCTACAAAACAGGTTCCAGTAATTTTAAAACAGCTTTATTGTTAGAATCAATATTACCTGTCTAAGCATACATATGTGAAGCTATGAAGTCAAAGCATTTATTTTCAGGCTGAATCTGGATTTAATATTGCATGTATTTTTGTAGATCGATAGACCAAAGACTGAAGCTGGTTTATAGTTCAACGTTGTTTTGCAGAGCAAAGCAGGATTTGATATCGCATTTAGCATTTATTTTTCAGACATAAGAATCTGATTTAAATATCAAAGTTATTTTGCACTCCACAGCTAGGTCTAAGATTGAAGTTGTTTTGCAGACCGAAGCTAGGTCCAAGATCACAGTTCAGTTTTATTTTTGAGTCTGAAGCTGGTACAGCGAACAATAATTGTTGGGTTGTTACAGTATGAGTCAGCTTTTTGTCTTTGTCAGCATTTTGGTTGTCGGGATTACGAGTCAGGCTAAGGTGTGCGGAATATGATTGTTGGAAAATCGTACCTAACCCATTAAATGGACATTCTGATTATTGCTTCTGGCTGTGTGGATTTACTGGGGCCCCAACAGCAGGTTAAATCTAGTATATGCCTAGCTGCCTCCACCTAAGACCTGTTTTGTGTTGTTTACACAAGGTTCAAGTTGTTTTGTTTTTGTACCCCCGCCCCTCTGTTCCTCTAGAAAATCAGCCAGGTATACATCCGAACACCAGGGGTGGTACCAACCTCTTGTAAAGTAAAAGGCATGGCAATATATGGGTACCTGTGTTCCAGATTTAAATGTGGGATGTGCTAATTAAAAAGTGGCCTGGGGGTTAAATTAACACCATCAAATCTGAATGTAAATATTTATCGACCTTTGCACAATTTGACAATAAGGAGTTTTGATGTAATCTTCCTCCTGGATACAAGGCTGCACTCAGTTAAGAAGTTGCAAGAGGCCAGTATAGCATGGGTATGGGGGAAAGCCCAGTGGTCAATGGGGGAAGACGAATGCAGTGAGGTAGGGATATGCATTAATAAACCCACTGCAAAAGTAATACATATGGTAGATATTCTATCCAGGAGAGCCCTCTTGATTGATATTAAATTACATGATTTTGAATTTTGCTTATAAATGTTTATGCCTCTTAAACGAAAGCTACTAGGATTGATATCAGGGAGGGTCTGTGGACATGGCCTACCTAGACTTTAGCAAGGCATTTGACACAGTCCCACACAAAAGATTATAAACAAGCTAGCCAGCTTTGGAGTGGGTCCCAGGGTTGTAGCCTATGTAAAACATTGGTTGGACAACAGGACACAGAGGGTAATAACAAATGGAGTCCACTCCGAAGAAAGGGGTGTTACTAGTGGGGTATCACAGGGTTCAGTACTGGGACCAGTCCTGTTTAATGTCTTTATAGGAGACATTGCAGTGGGACTGGAAGGGAAAGTAACATAGAAACATAGAAGTTGACAGCTGATAAGGACCGCAAGGCCCGTCCACTCTGCCCATTATTTCTACCTATGAATGTGCCATAGGCTACTAAGTGTCAATGGCCTGTCTATTCATACTCATCTGTATTGCTCCCTTATGCCTGTCCCATGCTTGTTTGAAGCCCTGCACTATATTCATATCCACCATTTCCTGAGGTAGGCTGTTCCATGCATCCACCACCCTTTATGTAAAAAAGGACTTCCTCACATTACCCCTTAATTGGCCTCCCTCTAATCTCATGCTGTGTCCTCCTGTCCTGCTATTTTTCTTATATTGAAACATTGTTAATGCCCTTAAGATGTTTGAATGTTTTGATCATATCACCTCTTTCCCTCCTTTGTTCTAGGGTATACATATTGAGCTCTGTTAATCTGTCCTCATATGTTTTCTGATGCAGTCCCTGCACCATTTTGGTTGCCCTTATCTGGACTGCCTCCATTTTGTTAATGTCCTTGTGCAGGTGCAGCCTCCAGTACTGCATGCAGTACTCCAGATGGGGCCTAACCAGTGTCTTGTAAAGAGGGATTATTACCTCCCTCTTATGACTTGCAATACCCCTACTAATACACCCTAACACCCCCCTAGCCTTACCTTACCTACTGCTTTAGTGTTCTGCTTGGATGATTTAAGGTCATCTGTGATGATGATGCCTAAGTCTCTTTCTTTCGTGTATGATTGCCAGCAACTCCCCTCCCAGCCTATAGGTGGCTTCAGGGTTTCTCTTCCCTATGTCATTGATCTTGCTCTTCTTTGCTGCTCACTGCCAAGGAACCCTCCTCTTGCTGATCTCTCAGCCCCTGATCAGGGAAACATCTGAGCTGCTGGGGCTATCTGGGCCAGCCATCCACACCACCACTGCTCACCGCCAAGGAACCCTCCTCTTGCTGGTAAGCTCCTAGGCTGAACTTGGAAGTGCTGAAAGGCTCCCATTGGCTGCTGCTGCCTGTTGCTCCCATCTCCTCTTGTGCTCCACGCGGCCACTGATTGGCCCTGCAATCTTGACTGATTCAAACTGTTTGCTGGGCTCTGCGCCCATAGACTTCAGTGGGCTTCGGAAGAACATTTTTGTTAATTTGTTAGACAGCTGGCTTATTTTTCTGTTAAAGTCTCAATTAATGTGTAGACCAGTCTTGATGTTCTTAGCTTTCGACTTCAAAAACTCCGGTCTCAACTGATAATCTAGGCTGAATTACTAGGCTTCTTGCTATTTTTTGTCAAAGTCAAAATGAATTGTGTAGACCTACCTAAATGTTTTAGAATTGAACTGTAAAGTGCAGATGGAAACTGCTGTAATTTAGAACTGTGAAGTAATTCCTGCCCCTCTGCAATCATTCTTTCTCTCCACCCTCCCCCCTGCTGTTAAACCCTACATCTCTCTTTTATCCTCCTCCTCCTCCCCTTGTAAATTTCATGTTCTACTAAATCTCCCCTCTCTCCTCCCCCTTGTTCCAGTTCAAGCTTATTTCTCTTGTCTGTGCAGCCTCCCCCCATAAATTCCTCTCTCTCTTACTGCACACGCCCTAATTTACTCTCCAGGAGGCAGTATAGTGCAGTGGTTTAAGGCTCTGAGCTGCAAATCTGGTGACATCCAGCAGACCAGACCTGGGTTTGAATCCCACAGCTTCCACTTGCATACTGTGTGACTCTGAGCAAGTCACTTAACTTCCCTGTGCTCCCAGGTCGCTCCTGTAAAAAAGCTTTCAGCTTAGTGTGCTACTCCTGGTTAAACAACTACAAAAAAAATAAAAAAGTGTCACCCTTTGTTATTACTGTGACTCACAATCTGTTCCTTTCCTCAGATCTCTCAGCCCTGATCAGAGAAACATCCCGCGGCTTGAGAGGATGCCTCCACTGAGAGGTTGTCCTGGGTGGCACGGACTGGCTGGAGCCCTATTCAAATTATGGGCTCGATGAACACTAGACCCTCCCTGAAACCACCCTCCCCCTGGCTATCGGCCAAAGGCTTGAGGCTTGTGCACTTAAACATATGCAGCCTTCTACCAAACCTTACTGAGCTAACAGCTTAGGTGGCCCACTATAATCCGGACATTATGGGGATCACTGAGACATGGCATAAGCCACATGTATCTGACTCAGTTTGTGACCTTCCAGGCTACAACCTCATTAGGTTGGATAGGCCCCAGAACAAGAGGGAAGTGGAGTACTCATATACTACAAGAGCACTTAAACGTCTCAGTCATGGACACTCGCAAACTGCATCGCAGCTCTGTGAGTTCCTACACGTCCTCCTCCTGCTAGAGAACACCAAAAAGTGCATGCAATATGTGCCTACAACCCTCCCAAGGGTGGTGTGTCCAGGCTCTCCTACCTCCTAGACAGTCTCAGCCCAAAGGTTGGCTCGAACGAGTTACTAGTCCTGGGGGACTTCAACCTTAACTGGGCAGGTCATAGTGCCCAGCAATATGAACCACTGTTGGCTGGACTGGCCCTAAGCCAGCTCATCTCTGTACCCACTAGGCCCTCTCTCAGAGGCGACAAGGGCTCCGTCATCGACTGGGTACTAAGCAACAGAATGGAGAAAATTATCTCCTGTGGCATTCTACCTGATGCTATATCGGATCATTCTCCCACCTTCTGCATATGGGGGCCACGCCCCTCCCAAAAATCCCGCACAAGGTGATTCTAATGAGGGATTACTCCAAACTCAATGCTGAAGACTTCCTTGAAGACCTGAGGCATACTTACTGGTCTCAGGTCATGGCCACCAATGACCCCTCAATGGCCCGTGACAACTTTCTAAAAGCATTCACCCCACTTCAAGACAGGCATGCCCCCTCACAAGAAGGAGAGTGAGGGGCACTGCAATTAAATGGCTCCATGGAGGCCTGTATACTCTCATGAGGCAAAGGGATAAATGCTGGGTGAGGTATAAGAGCTCACTGTCCAGCACGGATCTCCAGAATTACAGGCAGCCGAGAAACTCATGCAAAAGAGCCATTCACTCAGCAAAAAGTGAATACTCTCAGTCCATCCTGCTCTCCACAGCCAAAAATCTGAGGACTTTCTGGCAGAGCATTAAGAAAGTGGTGGGTGGGGCCATGAGAGCGCAGGTCACCGACATGCTCATTGACGGGGTTAACTGCAACAACCCCCTCACTATTGCCAATGCCTTCAACGTTCAGTTCACAGACTTGCCTGCTTTACCCAAACTACCACACTACCCTGCTGGCCGGGCCTCCTCATCCAGAGGGACAACCCCCCTACTGCCCTTTTACCTCAAGGCAGTAACAGACATGGAGACCCAGAAGCTCCTTGCTGGTCTATCCCTACACTGGAGCTGGGCACGACTGCCTGGAGCCCAAGCTGCTGAGGCTAGAGGCATCAGTACTAGCCCGACCCATAGTCCATCTCTTCAACGCATCGCTCACCTCAGGCATAGTCCCAGACATCTGGAAGATGGCCAAGGTGATACCTGTACCCAAGCAAGGGGACACAAAAGACCTCAAGAACTACCGCCCCATTGCAATCCTATCAGCGATCAGCAAGCCCCTGGAGAAGGTAGTCGCCTCTCAGGTCACCCACTACCTACAGACCCACAACCTTCTCTCCCTGCACAACATGGGTTTAGAAAGGGGCATAGCACCTCCACGGTCCTAGCAGTTGTTACCTCGGAGATCAGGTCTGCTGCTGACCGAGGTGAACTGACCAGGGCCATCTTCGTTGATCTCTCAAAAGCCTTTGATCGGGTTGACCACACATTACTGTGCTTCTCTCTCCTGTCACTTGGCTTCTCCTCCCCAGCTCTTGCATGGATCAGTAATTACCTCATGGGCAGGCATCAGTACACCAAATTCAACATGGTCCTGTCTGAGCCTGCCCAGGTTAACTGCGGAGTCCCCCAGGACTCTGTCCTGGGGTCTCTCCTGTTCTCTCTCTTCATAAATGAGCTACCCCTGGCTCTGGCTCTAGGGTCCTCAGTGCTGTACACAGATGACCTAGTCATCATGGCCAAATCCCAGGAGATCGCCACGATTAACACCAAATTAAACTCAAACTTCGACCACATCCAAACTTGGTTGCAGGACCATAAACTTGTTATTAACCTACAGAATACGCAGGCCATGCTTTTTGGCTCAGCAGCCAAGTTAAAGCCGCCCCGGATTCACTACAGATCTCAGGGCTGATGGGTCACCACTGACTATCACAGGCTCGGTCAAGTACCTGGGGTAACCCTTGACCTGCAGCTGGATATGAACCTGCACATACAAAATACATACAAGGCCTCAAACTGCAAGCTGGGTCAGGCTTACAGAGCAAAAAGCTGTCTAACTCCAGCTGCCCATCTTGCTCTAGCCAGAGGAGTCCTCCTACCCAAGCTTTGCTACGGACTAATCACCTTTGCCCACATTGCAAAAATTAGTCTAGTAAAGTGGGACTCAGCATACAACAACATATGCCATTTTGCGCTCTCAGCCCCCCACCTCACTCACTGCTGTGAGCTTTACACCCAGCTTGAGTGGCTCCCACCAGAAACTCACTGCTCTTATGTCGTGGGCAGCTTCATTGATGATATTGTCAGAACTGCCTCCCCTCAAAACCTTGCTGAGACCCTTGTTCTTGCTACACCCTCCTACAACCTGCGATCCAGCAGCTCCCATGCCCTCCTGGTACCTAAAACCCGCACACAAATGGGTGACTGAGCCTTCGCTGCGTGTGCGCCCAGGGTTTGGAACTCTCTTCCAACTAGCACTCGCTCCTCTCCCTCGCACCAGAGCTTTAAAGCCTCCCTCTGGGTTTTCTCAAAATGGCTGCCACCTGCCTCTGCACTAGACAAACCCTCTCAGCCTGAGATGCCCCAACTAACTGAGATGCTACCTAAACATTACGACTTGGGCAGAGCACAACTGTGCTCATACTCCTCCTGTTCTCACAGCACGTATAAAAATGGATCATTTAGGCCCACCGGCAAAACAGGGTGAGCACTATAACTGTGCACTCCTTTCTCTTGCACTGTGCCCACTCTATCCCAACTGTGACTCCTCCTTATTCTAACTGCTAGCCTTACAACTTGCTGCCTGGAGCGATGAATTCACATTGCACTTCTTCCTACTGACTGCAATGTTTAATAATGTATTGTAATACCTGTTTTTGGTATTGTTGTCTTACAATGTCCTTGTGTTCTGGTCACTTTATATTAACTCCTCACTACTATTTGCCTGATGAAATCTGATGCTTGTAAAGTCCCTGTTGTGCTAATTCTATGTAATGTAATCCTCCACTTGTATTTGCCTGATGTTCATGTATGTACCTTGTAATGTACCTTGTAATCTCCTGGGTCTCACCTGAAAATAGGCACTTGGATGTCTAGTGTGCTTACCCGGTTAACAAAAGCAAATGAATAAATAAATAAACCACATTTGCCACACTTCAGACCATTTTGATGGTTTATACAGATCTCTTCTCATTCTGCCCACCCCATCTGGATCATCTACTCTGTTGCAGATCTTGGTGTCACCTGCAAACAGACAAACCTTACCCTCCAGTCCATCTGCAATGTCACTGATGAATATATTGAAGAGGACTGGCCCAGGACTGATCCCTGAAGTACCCAACTTATGACTTGCATTTCTTCTAACTGTGTACCATTTACCACCAATCTCTGTTTTCTGCCCACCAACCAGTTTGCCACCCAGTTGACCAACTTCTCACCCACCCCAAGCCTACTTAGCTTATTATTGTTTACATATATTACTACTTGTTGTATATTGTGTATTTGTGTAGTGTAACTAATGTTGTTTTGTATGTCATGTGCTTTGAAACTGATGTTTGATGTCTGCTGTTTTGATACTGGGACTTCACTGTAAATGAGTTATGCTCAATTTAATGTTTCCCTTATTTATATGATTAAAAAAAAAAAGATTTACTTAATCAATCTTCTGTTTGGAACAGTATTAAAGCTTTGCTGAAGTCAAAGTAGGTGACATCAACTGCTCCCCTTGGTTCACTAGTCTGGTTACCCAGTCAAAGAAATCTATGAGATTAGTTTGACAGGACCTTCCTGTTGTAAACCCATGCTGTCTTGGATCCTGTGCACCTATGGATTCCAGGTGCTGCACTATCCTTTCCTTAAGAAGTGCCTCCATAATCTTGCCCACTACTGATGTAAGACTGACTGGTCTGTATTTCCTTGCCTCCTCCCTGCTACCACTCTTTTGGTGATGGATCACATGAGCCCTTCTCCAGTCTTCTGGAACCTCTCCTGTGCTTAGAGACTCACTAAACAATTCTGATAATGGCTATGCTGGTTCCGCTCTTAGCTCCTTTAGTTCCCCGGGATGTATACCATCAGATCCCATTGCCTTGTCCACCCTGAGCTTTGTGAGCTCTTGTGGGAACCTTTCTTTTGTGAAGGGACTAGTGCACAACTCCCTCCCCCCTGTGTCCATGGTGCTGAGTTGTGGGCCCAGCCCTACCTTCTCCTCAGTAAATACTGAGCAGAAGTATCGATTTAGGATAGATGCTTTCCCCTTGGTCCTCCTCCACACACTCCTCCTTATCCCCTTGGATCTTAGCAATACCCCCTCTGGACTTTCTCCTTCCACTAATGTATCTATAGAAAGTTTTGTCACCTTCTTTAACTGTTCATGCTAGTGTTTCCTCGGTTTGGGCCTTTGCCTGCTTTACTGCCTTCCCTGCTTCCCTTAGGGAAGTTTAGTATGCCTCCCTACCTTTGTCCTGCTGTGTGCCCTTATATTTCCTGAAGGCCAGCCTTTTGGTCTGACCTGTTCTGCTACTGTTTTTGAGAACCAAAATAATTTCCTCCTTCTCTCTCTCTTGCTTTTCTATCTAACACAATGGGGGTGTTGCTTCAAGTACTGCATTATTAATGATGCTCTTGCCCACTTTGCCTGTACTACCTCACCTGTATTTCTTCTTGCCAGAACTAGCTTAACTCTGTTGGCCATCTTATCAAAGTCAACCCCTCTGAAGTCCCATATTTTTGCCTTGGAATGGGATGATTTAGTTCTAGTGGCCAAATTAAGCCATACCATGTGGTGGCCACTGGCCCCCAGGTGACCTTCTACCTGCTGATCTGTGATCCTTTCCCCATTAGTCAGTACCAAATCTAGGATAGCCCTGACTCTTTTGGGTTGTTATACCTGTTGCTTGAGGCTCTCTCCCTGTGTGGAATCCACTATGTGTCTAGTTCTGGCAGATGTTCCTGCTGGTATTGAGCAATCTGTATCTGATATGTTGAAGTCTCCCATTATCAGAACCTCCCATTTAGCTGTCATGTTTTGTATATCTTCTCACAATAATGTGTCTATGTCCTCCCCCTGGTCTGGAGGCCTGTAGACAACACCTCTTTGTATGGCTTTCCCATTTCTTGTTTCCAGGGTGACCTACAGTTCTTCTAACTCCTTATGTGTATTCTGAATTTCTGTAGCTTTGATATTTTCATTGACATAAAGGGCCACTCCCTCCCCCCCCTTTTTGCACCTCGGTCTCTTCTGAACAGTACATAGCCGGGTACTGAAGTCTACCAAGTGTGGTTACTGGTGAACCATGTCTCGCTAATGGTTACTATGTTCAGTTTAGCCTCTGCCATTATTGCCTGCAGATCTGAGATCTTGTTTCCCAGACTGCAAGCATTTGTGTACATGATTTTCCATTGACCAGATTTCGATGTGTTAGTTGTTGGGCGAGGTCTGGCGTTTCCCCTGCACGTTGTATGGGGAAACTGAACTTTTAGGAGATGACACAAAGATCTGCAACAGGGTCGATACACTTGAGAGGTGGAAAGGATGAGAAGAGACTTAGCAAGGTTGGAGGAATGGTCAAAAGTATGGCAGCTTAGAGTCAATGTAAAGAAGTGCAAAGTAATGCACCTGGGAAACAAAACCAAGGGAAGAGTACATAATGTGGGGGGAGATACTAACAACAACAAAAATGGAAAGGGACCTGGGGGTAGTCATATCAGATGACCTAAAGGTAGGCAAGCAATGTGAGAAGGCAGTAAGGAGGGTTGGGGGTATACTGGGATACATAGGGAGAGGCATCACCAGTAGAAAACAGGAAGTTGTTATCCCTTTTTACAGACAGCTGGTGAGACCCCATCTGGGAAACTGCATGCAGTTCTGGTGACCTCATCTCCACAAGGACATAGACAGTATGGAGGCAGTTCAGAGGAGGGCAAGTAAAATGGTGCAGGGCCTGCACCAGAAGCCATACGAAGAGAGACTAAAGGAACTTAATATGTATACCCTGGACGAAATAAGGGAGAGGGACGACATGATAGAAACATTTAAGTACCTCAAGGGAATCAATAAAGACCAAGAGGGTGCCATCTTTTGAAAAATGAGATGTGTAAGAACAAGGGGACACAATTTGAAGATAGAGGGGGAGATGGCTCAGGGACACTGTTAGGAAGTATTTTTTCTCAGAGAGGGTAGTGGATGCATGGAACAGCCTTCCTGAGGAGGTTGTCAGGTCAAAAACAGTGCGGGAATTCAAGAATGCATGGAATAAACATAAGGCAATTTTTGTGGGGGGTAAGAGGAAGTAGACTGTTGGTTAACAAGGATCTGCAGCTTAGCCAGTTGGTAGGGAAATGGGCAGACAGGGTGGGCCAAGCGGTCCTTACCTGCTGACAAAGTCTATGTTTCTATGTTGAGCTTTTCCAAAGCATACTGCCCGTTTTGTTTACATCCAAATATGTCCTCTGTGTGGGGGAATTTTTCTTTGTATGCTTTGTTTCTACTCCATACCACCAGGGATTTCAAGCTCTACCTCCCACTTGAAGCTTTCCCCTCACCCTGCACCAGCCTGACAGATCCCCTGGCTCTGCACCCGCTGAGGTGAGGCCACCCTATCTGCCCTATCCACTCAGGGTGCTCTATCTGAAATGTAATGCGCTGGCTGAGAGGTCGGCCTGGAGAGGAGAGAAGCCCGATGTTGGAGTGTGGCTTGGCGGGGCATAGGTGCCTTTACCTATCCCAGAGGCTGGGGATTTTTCTTAGTATGACTTCCCCAGGAGTGCAATGGTGTAGTGATGTCAGCGCGGCATGACACCGCGGACGTCCGCTGCACTCCTTCCACTAGTCAGCCCGAGCATTGAAGTGCCTCCAGCTTCCAGCGGGGGCCACTACTGTGCGGGGCATGCCCTGGGTTCCTCCCCAGTGACAGGAAAGCAGTCCTCTGGATGCTCCATCCTCTCCCTCTCCCTTCCCTGCCGCCCCCAGAGCCCTAGCTCGTTCCTGAACTCGGGTCGCCGGTGTGGCGCGCGGTGTGGTGTCCAGCGTCTCAAACCTCAGAGTCACTGGGCTGGCTGGGGAGATTTTATCTGCAGCAGATTTTCTTCTGAAAGAGCGATAAAATCTTTTGTAACTTGACCTGTCTAAATAATTTATTAACCAAATTGGACTGGTAGATGCATTCGCTCCTCCAAGGGGCAACCCCACAAAAAACATATTTTTGAGGGCAGTTTTCTACCAGGCTAGATTATGCGATTATTTCCATTAATTTAGACATCAAAAACACAAGAGTAACACCAGTAATTTCATCTGATCATGTAATGTAGAGTGTGATAGTATCTAATTTCGAAAGAATGTGTTGCGTTCCAGGCCATTGGAGAACAAATTTAAGTCCTTTATTCAACCCTGAAATAAACCATGAGTTTGAGAATGTTTTGCAATCACGAAAATCCATATAATTCTTATATAATCCCCCCTAGAAGTGGTGGGAAGACACCAAGTCAGATATACAAGATTATTTTAAAACAGGAAAACTTAACAGCAAAATAAACACAGACTAATATAACCAGTACAGGGAACAACTGTACAGTTTACTGTGCACCCAAAATATACTGCAGGGGGACATTACTGACCAGATCAATGATTTAAATACAAAAATGGCAGAATTACAATACAGTCAATTAAAATCTCAGAGAGAGAGAGAGAGAGAGAGAGAGAGAGAGAGAGAGAGAGATTCAGAAGCCAGGGTAAACAGGACTATGTTAACCCCTTCAAGTGCAGTCAAAAACAACAACAGAAGAAATTCAGAACACATATTTCCCTACCAAATGGAAAAATCTTAACACAAGTCTGACATCTTATCAGAAATTGAAAACCACTTTGAAACATTGTTTCAAGAAAACCTGATTTCCGTACATAAGAGTGAAGAGTGGTTATCAACATGTGGGCTTCCACAATTAACCACAGTCTGTAAACAAATAGAACATTTTAGGCATTATTTATTGATTTTTTTGTACATTCTTTATTCTTGCCTGTCAGTCCAGGACATTTCTCAGGTAGGCTCACTCGGCTTCCACTTCTTACCACTCTCCTGAACCTCTACTCCAACGAAGCATCACCACCAGGATCCCTCCTCTCCCACCACCACCAGGATCCCCTCCTCTCCCACCAGCCCACACAGGAGGAGGCCAAGGATCCCCAGGGGGTAGGGTCAGGATCGTGGCTGTCACTGGGCATGTGGGGTTTCAGCCCCGGGAGACATGCCATCGCCTCACCCAGCTGCCAGTTTTTTTCACTCTTGTGTCCCCTCGGAGTGCAGTGTGCAATGATTCATGTGCACAGCTGCCTTGCTAACGTCTGACGCACTCCACCCCTTATGTCGGCAAGAGTACCTGCAGTACCCCCGATCTCCATTGGGGGTCATCAGAACACCGAGCAACCCTGGAACCATCACCAGGGAGGGGAGAGCTGTCCTCCGGATGATCCATCCTCTGTCTTTCCTGTGAACCCCCAGCTACCCAAGTCCGCCACTGAACCAGGGTCGCCAGCATGGTGAGAGGTGTGGCTTCCAGCTCCTCAACTTCAGTGCCACTGGCTGGCCAGTTTTAGGTATTAATAACAAACTAAAATCTGGATCAGCCCCTGCAAAAGAAGGTATTCCTTATGAACTGTATAAAACAATATCTGAAAATTTTGTAGCTGAGTTTGTAATCCTTTTCAATAATATCTTACACACAAACCATATTCCAGAAAGCATGAACAAAGGCTTAGTAGTTTTATGCACAAACCAGGTGAAAAGAGCATTTTAAATAACAGGAGACCTATCACATTGTTAAAAGCGGATTTTAAAATTTTCACCAAATTAATGAGTAACAGGTTAGCACTAGTATCAAGGGACATAATTCATCCCTCTCAATTGTGCTCCATTCCAAGTAGAACAATAACTGGACCACCAGGAGTTTATAGACACATATGCCCGCGATCAGGCGGAGGAGGGTCCACTGGACCACCAGGGATATATGTTTATTATGCCCGCGATCTGGCATTGGGGTAGGGTCCACTGGCCCACCAGAGATATATATTTACTATGTCCATGATCGGGCGAGGGGGCACGATGCTCGTACCGTGTCTTGGGAGGTCGGGTGGCCACCCACAGTAGGTGGCTGCTGTATTGCACCCAGCAAAATGGCAGCCATCCTATGGGTGTCCCCCAACATGTTCCTGCTTTTTACGGGCACATCTTTGCACCTCCTGTGTGGTGCAAGGCGGGTTTGTGCCTGCATATGTGTCGCACATCCTGGGCTGAATATCAGGATGTGCCACATATGCATGGACACGCCCCCCCACACTTGTGCCGCATACATTACTGGTGTGCCCCAGCACATTGGGGGTTGCGCAGAGCAACCTACCCCTTTGAATATCATGCCGGGGGCATCAGTGGGTTGCACATGGTGCAACACTGTTGCACCATGCGCTACCCCTTTGAATATCCCACCGCAGATCTATTATTATATAAAATAAATAATTCCCTGAGGGTAACGGGTTTGTCATTTTCTAGTTCTAATTTAGAGATTAAAACCATGACTTACTCCAATGATGTCTGTTTGTTGGCAGCTGACTTACACTCATACACACGTATGGTTGAGATTTTACATAAATTTTCAGAGAACACAGGATCACAAATATATTTTACTAAAAGTAAATGTATTCCAATAAGAGAATGGAATAAGACTAGTGATACTATGTTAGAAATCCCAGTTACAATAGAACCATGTGTACTGCCTCTCGGGAGCGTAACTGTAAATTGCCCATGTCCTTGTTCTCCCTATTTATCTTACTACTGCTCTGGCATCCCACAAGCTCCTCCTGGTGCCCTGGTGTCCACACAAGTCCTTTAATGCAGCCCTTTATTTGTTTAAGCCTAGTTTGTGCTTAAATTCTTGACCGCAAGTCACTGGCATGTTTCCTGAGAGCCAGCGACTGCACAGTCACAAGCTGCACCTTTGAGGTGCTGACTGCTTGGTTTACAGTCAAAGCAGTTAGCCTTTCCCTGGTCCCCGTGCCCTGGTAGGCTCAGTAGGGGCCGGCGACCTTAGCAATGTGGCACAGAAGCTGCTTGGGCAATTTTAAATAAAGTTTGAACGAGGGACTAAATTCCGAGGCTCATTAATATTCACAAACCTAATTAATATTCATCAATTGCTGCCTGCCACCTGGGGGAGAGTATGTCGGAGGCAGTGACAGCCAAAGGGAAAGGTCCATGAATATGAGAGTGGGCTTGTTTTAAAGAGAAGTGTTGGAGCTACATGTTGGTGGGGAAACTGTATATAAATACTTTATTTCCTGGCTGCACCAGACTTTAAAACTTGTGGGACTGCAGAGACTGCATGGACATTGTTACAGCAGCCGCCATTTTGAGAGTGCATCAGCCAATCATGAACTGGGATTTCAACCAGAGTCTTTTGGGAGTGTAATATAGGCTTCTGGGAGATTTTCAGGGACGATGTTTTGGGTGCCTAAATTGCAGCCAGTTAGGAGACTTACACTGTGTTAGGCAGCATGAACAGCCAATCGGATTCCAAAGATGTCTGCCTTTATCTAAGAGGGACAGTTTGAATTTCAGTCAGTCTTCATGGAGTTCTGCAGAGAGACCAGATTGAAAGGGACTGCAGAGAGCAGCCTGCAGTTCAGGGCAGGTCTATGTTGGGAATCCAGCTCAAAATACCGGGCAGGATCTGCGGATATTCAGGCCTGCAAGAGACCTAGGTACTTTTGTATGTATTACTAGTGGCCAAAAAGTATAGATTAATTGCCAGGAACTGCCTGCCTGCTGTTTTGGAGGTTTTACTCAGCGAGTCAACTGAAATTGCATACCAGCCTGAAACTGAACTGAGAGGCATAGACTCAAATGTTGTTTTCTCTACACATGCTGAATGTTTATTGTGGATCAATATCTGCTGCCCAGGGACTCCTGATTGCCAGAAAGTAGCCCACATGTATGTGTGGTTCGAACAGATTGCCAACTGGAAAGTTCACCAGAAATTAACCTGAACTTTGCCAAGACTGTTGATCCAGCTTTGGGCCTTTGTCCAAACTGGCCCATGCCATCTGTTTGAGTGCCAGCATCAGTGTCATAGGTAAGAGATCAACTTCCGAGATCCAGCCCCTGCACGGAAAGCCATCGCAGGCTGCAGCCATCTTCAGGGAAAGGTCGTGAAGTGGAGGTGAGTCGTAATGGCCCAGCTTCCCAATGTGCATCAGCTTCCAGCCTCAGGTCTTCATTTCACCAGGACATCACCTGCAATCGACTGGTACAATGAGTAAATTCAGGGTAGCTCCCTACAACAGTCTGGTAAATCTTCATGTGGTATCATCTAATTGTTTTCACATTTCAACTTAATAATCTCAACCAACCGGCCAATATTACAAATAGCCAAATCTTGTTTATGCATGCTAACTGCCTTTCTTTTGCGCCAAGGGCCCCAGCACAGCTGCAATGTTGGCCACCTCTGAGCAATGTTTCTGGCCAGCCAGCATAGATTCTGGGTATCCAGTGTTGTAGGACTAATTGTTTGGGACTAAAGTACATGCATACTAACTTGAAGTTAATCAGTAAAGTAATCATTCATCCAGATTTGCGCCCCTTCCTTGTTCATGTCTCCTCAATAAATCTGATTTGTGGTGTTAGTCTGAAACTAACCTGTGAGCATATTATTACTGGGTTTAAAGTGATAGACATGAAATTGAATGTGTTAAAAGTGCAAACTGCATTGCCAAACTTTCTTTTACAGGGGGTTGCAGGGCACACACACCAGGACCCAAGACCCTGCTGGTAAGTGCAACAACTGTGAGCATACAGTATTGTTAATGCAAGTTGCAAACTGTTTATTGAGTGTTGTAAAGGTTCATTGTTTGCATCTGCAAGTGGTCACTAAGTGGCATTGTGGGTGGTTATAGCTCCCAGAGGGCTACACCAGACCAGGTAGATACCTCTACTCCTGCTAATCTGGGTGGAGGCATCAATATCAAACCCAGGCACCTCAACCTGTTGTTAGGAAGTCAGGCAGGGTAGTAACCCTAGTGATAGAAACATAGAAACATAGACTTTGATGGCAGATAAGGACCGCTTGGCCCACCTAGTCTGCCCATTTCCTCACCTACAGGATAGGCCGCAGATCCTCGTAACCAACAGCCTATTTCTTCCTACCCCCCACAAGAATTGCCTTATGTCTGTCCCATGTATTCTTGAACTCTCCCACAGTTTTAGACCTCACAACCTCCTCAGGAAGGCTGTTCCATGCATCCACTAACTTCTCTGTGAAAAAATACTTCCTCATATTGCCCCTGAACTGCCCCCTCTATCTTTAAATTGTGACCCTTGTTCTTGCACATCTCTTTTTCTGAAAGATGCTACCCTCTTGGACTTTGTTGATTCCACTGAGGTACTTAAAAGTTTCTATCATGTCCCCCCTCTCCCTTCTTTCCTCAACGGTATACATATTAAGCTCCTTAAGTCTCTCCTCGTATGGCTTCTCTTGCAGACCCTGCACCATTTTAGTTGCCCTCCTCTGGACTGCCTCTATCCTGTCTATGTCCTTGCGGAGATGGGGTCTCCAGAACTGGACGCAGTACTCCAGATGGGGTCTCACCAATTGTCTGTACAGTGGGATAACAACTTCCTGTTTTCTGCTGGTGATGCCTCTGCCAATGTATCCCAGTATACCCCCAGCCCTCCCTACTGCCTTCTCACATTGCTTGCTAACCTTAAGGTCATCTGATATGATTACCCCCAGGTCCCTTTCCTTTTTTGTTGTTGTTACTACCTCCCCCCCTTTATGTATTCTTCCCCTGTGTTCTTGTTTCCCAGGTGCATTATTTTACACTTCTTTACATTGAATCCTAACTGCCATACTTCTGACCATTCCTCCAACCTTGCCAAGTCCCTTCTCATCCTTTCCACACCTCCTTGTGTATCAACCCTGTTGCAGATCTTTGTGTCATCTGCAAAGAGGCATACTTTTCCTTCCAGTCCCTCAGCAATGTCACTTATAAAGGCATTAAAAAGGACTGGACCCAGCACTGAACCCTGCGGTACCCCACTAGTAACCCCTCTTTCTTCAGAGTGGACTCCATTTACAATTACCTTCTGTGTCCTGTTGTCCAGCCAATGTTTTACCCAGGCTACTAACCTGGGACCCACTCCCAGGCTGGTTATTTTGACTATTAATCTTTTGTGTGGGACTGTGTCAAATGCCTTGCTAAAGTCTAGGTAGGCCATGTCCACAGCCCCTCCCTGGTCTACTACTTTGGTCACGCAGTCAAAGAAATCTATTAGATTCGTCTGACATGACCTTCCCGCTGTGAACCCATGCTGTCTTGGGTCCTGTGCCCCGCTGACCTCTAAGTACTCAACAATTTTTTCCTTCAGAAGTGACTCCATCACTTTCCCTACCACAGAGGTCAAACTGACAGGTCTGTAGTTTCCTGCCTCTGTCTTGGTCCCACTTTTGTGAAGAGGAATCACATCCGCCTTCCTCCAATCTTCGGGTACCGCACCATCCTCCCATGATTTATTAAAAAGAGTAGCCAGTGGTTTCACTAGTTCCCCCCTTAATTTTTTAGAATTCTGGGGTGAATTCCATCAGGCCCCATTGCTTTGTCCACCTTCAGTTTTAGGAGTTCTTGCAGAACCCTTTCTTCTGTGAAAGGACTGGAATCGACCCCCCTATCAAGAGTGCTTCTGTTAATTGGATTAGGCACTTCCTCCTCCTCTTTTGTGAATACTTACCAGAAATATTCGTTCAGTATCCCTGCTTTTTCACTGTCCCCCTCTGCCCACCCACTGTTCATTCTATTCAGCCTCACTATCCCTCTCTTTGTCTTTCTACGCTCGCTGATATACCTATAAAAGGTTTTATCCCACTACTTAACCGAGTTGGCTATCCCAGCCACCTCTTTTGAGAACCATAGTGACTTTTTCTTTCATTTTGATTTGTTTATTTGCTTCACACAAAGGCTTGTTGCCTCTGTGATGGCAGTTTTGATGATTCCCATTGTTGCTCCACCCTCCTTCTAGCCTGTTTGCTAGTGCTTTTCTGAGGCACTCTCCCATCTTGCCAAAGTCAGCCCTTCTGAAGTCCAGTACCCTCACTTTTGTATGGCTTGACTCTGTAGCTAAGTTTAACATGAACCACACTGTTTGATGGTCACTTGTTCCCAGATGGCAACCCACTTCTAGATCTGAGATCCTCTGACGGACCCCATTTGAGAGTATGAGGTCTAAGATTGCTCCCTCACGAGTGGGTTCCGAAACTAGCTGTCTGAGGCCTGCCACCTGTAGGGCATCGAGAATGGCCCTGCTCTTGGATGTGGCTGCAGCAAATGTGCTCCAGTTAACATCTGGCATAGTCAGGTCTCCCATCAACAGTATCTCCCCTTTCTCTGCCATCCTAAGAATGCCTTCTATTATATCCTTGTCCATTCCCTCCCCCTGACATGGGGGTCTGCACACAACCCCTGTGCGGATTGTGGTGCCCTTTCCAGTCTCCAAGGTGACCCACAGTGCTTCCTCTCCTCCCTGTTTACTCTTTTGTTCAGTTGCTTTTATCCCTTCCTTTACATAGAGAGCTACTCCTCCTCCTCTTCTCCTCTGCCTGTCTCTCTTGTAGGTTATGCACCCTGGTATGTTAACATCCCAGTCATGGTTCTTTGTGTACCATATTTCTGTGACTGCTATGATATCCAGGCATCCCTCTTCCATCAAGGCCACCAGCTCAGGGAGATTGTTGCCCAGACTACGGACATTGGCACTCTTTGCCCTCCATTTCCTGATGGCCCTACTCATTTTTGCCCCATCCCTGTCCTTCTTGCCTTTGTCACTTTCTCCATTTACCCCAGCCCTTCTCCCTATCGACACCTCTATGTTGGTGTTTACCGCACTTACTACCATGATTTATTTGGGGTGGCTAGGATGTCCCTGCTCCTTTCCAGTGCCTCCCCCCTTGGCTAGTTTAAAAGCTTGCCAATGAAGCATTTAAACCTATCACCTAGGATCCTGGTTCCCCTCTTGGACAGATGCAGCCCATCATGCCAGTATAGGCTTGCATCACTCCAGGTGGATGCCCAGCCCCCAGTGAAGCCAAGTCCCTGAGCTCTGCACCAGATTTTCAACCACTGATTGAATCCCATGGTGCAGAACACCCTAGCCTCTCCTATGCCATAGGTGGGCAGCACCTTCGAGAAGGTTACCGTGCGTGCTACTTGTCTATGGCCCCTTCCCAATTCCACAAACTCTTCCTGTACTTTTCTAATCCATTTCTTAGCCATGACATTTGTCCCTAGGTGGGCAATGATATCCAGCTCCCTCCCCTGTGCAGCTGCTCCAGCAATCCTGAGGATTCGTTCCCTGTCCCTACAAGCCATGGCTCCAGGCAGGCACCCTTACCTCCTTCTCCCCTTCCTCTCCCAGTTCTACCTTCCTAACAATGGAGTCCCCCACCAGGAGTTGTTTCCTTCCCCTGTGGGGTCCCCTGCCACCCTCCTGTCGGTCTCCTTTGTGGAGGTTCCCAGCACCCTCCTTGGTCTCCACTGTGGGTGCCTCCATAGATGAACCACACTTTGCCAGAATGGCATAGGAATTGTGAAGAGGTACAACTGGAAGGATGTGCTTCTGTTCCACCACCCTCACACTCCTTGAGCCCACTGTAGTCCAACCGCTCCTCTTTCTTGGCAACCTCTGAGGCAACGGCAGTGGCACTGGTGGTCCCTGGATGGAAGATAGTGCCACCTAGAGGCTACACAAGGGAGATTTAGTACTCCTAAACTGGCAATCACTTATTCAGAAAGTTCAGAACAAGGTATCCCTTTTGGAATAGGTGGCGAATGTCTAAGTTAAAAAGAGTATACATAGCAGGCCTGGTGGTGCTGAGGGTTGAATTACTGGATGCCACACCTCATGCCACACCAGCGACCTGGGTTTAGGAATGAGCTCAGGCCATCGGGGGTCGGCAGGGGAGGGATGGGATTAAGCATCCGTAGGACTGCTCTCCCTTCCCTGGGGAGGGCTCTGGGGACTCACCACTCTGTAGCGGCATCTGGCGGTGGCCAGGTGCAGTGTAGACAAGGCAGCTCACACAGAGTGAGGGGAGGAGCTTGGCGGGTAGCAGTATGATGTGCCCTGTTGCCATTGCACATCCAAGCCCACGGGGGAAACACATCCAGGAAAAAGCCTTCTGTGGACTCTTGGACATGAAGGGAACCCTAGGGGCAGGTCTACATCCTGCAGCCAGCCCAGCACACCAGTGAACTCCACAGCCGACCTGACGCCAGGTGGGCCCCTCTAACTTCAGGAAGGCCGCCAATGGAGGGCAGGCCTGCCATGGGGGTTGGACCTGCCTGGTCAGTCAGGAGAGGTCACTGGCAAGTGAGGGTCAGGCAGGAAGTAGAGATCCAGCCAAGTGGGTACCCTGGAAAGATTCCCGGGTCCACAGGGTGAATAAAGAAAGTTCACACACAAAAATTTTGAGTATACATGGTCAAATCTTACTTTTTGACAATATTTTTATATTTTAAGTTGCATATTTCCCCTGCCAAAACAACCTGAAACTACAGTATATAGCCGTTTCTTCAGATGTATATGGGGGAATTGACTAAACCTCATTAAACAGGGCATGCTGTATTTAAAGAAAAACAAGGAGGCCTTCAGATGATAAACCCTATACCATTCTTCTTTAGTATGTTTGTCACTTCAAAGATACAACTAGTTCTATGTAATAAAAATAATCTTTGGATCCCATGGATTAAGGATTGTTAGAAACATATAATACAAGTATGGCATTTAAATAACGCATTTCTGAAGCAAAGATCCCTAAATCACCTGCCCTCATATTTCCAATCAAGCTTTGGCAAAATTAAGTTGTGGGCACTCACATGGTATCAGATTTTTACAGTTAAAAGGTGAGATGTGTATTCATACATCATGACCAATTTTTTTGAAGAGCTACCAATGTTTAGTACATGCCCTAATCATGAGAAAGATAATATGGGTACTATGGTAACCTCCCTTGTATACCACCACACATGGGATGTAGTATTGCTTACTGTCCATGAGAAATGAACATTAAGAGAAATCTAAAACACAAAGGTACAGTAGGGAAGAATGATATTGCCCCAGACAGACATGTAGTGGTGGTGGAATCAATGAATCATTTGTTCTTTGAGTGCCCCTTTATGGTACATTTTTGGGACATAATAAAATTCAAATGGTCAAAGTCTCCCTTTTATGGCACAACACCAGAAATTCTGATTTTAGCTATTTTACCATACCAATCGACAAAACATGATAGACATACCATGTGGTTGTTTTCAGTGTGTTCCAAATGTTATATTTGTAATGTGAGATGTAGACCAACTGTTCAACAGATAATAATTTCAGAAGATTGGCTGTTTTGCATGGTTGAAATAGCCGTCTGTAAAGTCAGGAATTAAGAAAAATGTACTTTTTCTATACAGATGTTTAATAAATGGTGTGGGAGCATTAATTGGATTGGGTAGAGAGCTTAGAAGGCAATTGGACTGAAGGAACTACCCTGTTATGCCTTGAAAGCAAAGAGACTGAGAAAGCCTCACCATCTCCGGACTGCATCCAAGAGATGGATAGATATGGTCTAATTTAATTCTATGACTAACGTAACTCTCATCATCAACGGTAGGTGGGCAATGACACAATTTTTTTTTTTTTTTCAAGAAATCAGATTTACAAACCTTTGAGTCAAAGACTCATTTACAAAGGTACCTCATCACAGGGAGGGGAGACAACATATTTGTGAAGCAAGACAGTGGAGAACAATACAGGTGAGATACAGAAGAGTATACAAAGCAAGGCAAGTTGCACACGAGCATAAAAAATTAAGCTGTTTAGTGTCCCAGTGGAGCACTCAGGTTACAGTGCGTGTTGTACAGACTACAACAAGCTATTTTAAGTGGACTAGTGCATACGTCATGCTATAGGAGGTAGATTGGATCAGAACAGTGCACTCGGAAAGCCTTACAATGGGCATTTACAGCTTTGAGTGTCAGTGAGGTGTTTGTGTCTGGCTTGTAACATCTATCTAGGGGTTTCTGCCTGGGCAGGGGTGGAGTACAATGCTTCTATCCTGGGCATCCAAAAATCTGCTTTATTTGTGGTTCAGAGAATCATTTCAGCAATATATGTGACACAATAAGATGCAACCTCTGCCTGGAATTTGGTCACGTCAGCTTGCAATGCACTAGTGACTTCAGATGCAATCTGTATAAGGAGGCTGATCATTCTTACATGATCTCTCAGTGGGCCGTGCATAACTGGCACGATAGACCACCTCAGGAGTCCATCTTGAGACAACTTATATCCAAGCTGAAACCTCTAAAATCAGTTTCCAAATTCTCTCCTGTACCTTTTGGAAACAGACTTGAAGTCCTGCATGCTGAGCGAATGGTCTCTGGTGGTAGTCTAGAATCTGAAACCTCTTAGTCATATCATCACAACTCCCAGCATCAACAGACATGAAAGAAGATTAATCTTAAATTAAATCAACTAAAAAATAAAGGAAGACATGGAAGTGATTGCCAAAAGTAGTAGTGTAAAAGACTGTGGACTGTGAGGGGACTGGTTTATGTCCTACTATGTGTTAATAGGTCCCCTGGAGACACTTATTGCTGAAAATAAGTGGTTTCACATGCTGAGTGAGGACAGCGAAGCAAAGCTGAGCTGTTCTGGCTCAAGCTAAAAGCAAATGAAACTACTCATTTTCAGCAATGAGTGATGATGGTGGATGTATTAATACATTATTGCTTGAGTACGATCAATAATATATATATTTTTTTTAAACTCCCCCAAACCTGCCCATTTCCAGGGTATCTGCACGTGAGATGCTCTTTACAGAATAAGAGCATCTCACGCACAGAGGAAAGGATCATTCTGATTGGTTGGGAGTGGTCCCTCAATCTATAATATTCTTTCGTGGCTCTGTCTATAATAGTGGCCATCTTTAATGTCAACAGTATTAAGAAGTTTAGAAGGCACTGCCTCCTTTTTTTCTATACTTAAAAATTGACCTTTGATGTTTACCTTGTGCAAGAAACTAAAATGACTAACACTGCAAACATGACTCAAGACAGTGATTATGGTGTTTGGGCCTCTTCTTTTTGCTCCTTTGGGACTAATACCTGTTATGAGGTGGGCATATTATTAAGGTGCACATACTTCACTTTACAGAAACTGGTAGAAATGAAACTCAAATGAGCCATGCTGATACATGTTCTGAATCAAGGGGCACTGCTTCGGCTTATTACCATATGTATGCCACAAACAAAAACAGTTAGGGTTTACTTGATGAAACAAATTCAACCTTATCTCTACACCTCCAACTACCTGCTGTTTGGTAGTAACTTTAATTGTGGACAGTCTGTTACTGATAAGGGATCTCAAACACAAAAAGTGTTCTGTGATAATTTTTAAACAAAATGGTACATGACGAAAACATACTGACTATAAGAACATCTTGGCTACTACAACTGATTTTATTTTTACTTCAGCACACCTAGAAACTCATGATATTCAAGTTGTCCAGATTGCGATCTCAGATCAGCTCCTGGTGGGTGGCACTTTTGGGAGGAATGATGTTGTTAAAAAGGGAAAGGGGTTGTGGAGACTCAACAACTCCTTATTAGACAATCCAGCTTCGGTGACTAAAATTCTTGATTTGTTCTTGGCCCAACAATCTGTGGCCTGTTTGGAGGATGACTTACTGTACAGTAGGTGTTTGGTAGGAGAGGGCACAAAAACAAATCTGACAAGTCTTTTCCAATACATTTCCTTTAAGGAACAAATGACTGCTTACATGGAGTACCTGGCCTTATGGATTCAACTGGCAAAAACATTAACAGTGATGCACTCTGGTGCAGGGGACTATCGCCACCAAATCTCCTGTATAGAGGGAAACATTTTTGCGCTACAAAATGATAGGGTCAATCCTTCTATTGGAAACATCAGGGTGGTACCAAGTTCAAAATGTAAAGGGTAACCTTCTGAAAGTTGCAAGGAGAGGTTACAGTGTCACACTATCACTAGCATACTAGATAGCACAAGAAATAAAGACACAAGAAAAGATGCTATTTTGTCAGTAGTACATCTACATCTGACTTCTATGTTTGGTACTAAGAATACATCCTTCAGCAAGAACATTTTGGACTAAGGTGGATGCCCTCTGATGCCCTCTCAAGACTTGGACACCTTGACTCATTCCATCGCTTCAGAGGATGTATGTATGGCTGTACAACAGTTAAAAGTGGTACAGCCCAAGGCCCTGATGGATTAACTACTTAAGTTTATAAAAGTTTTCAATTCCCTTTGCTTATATTTTACCAGTCATCTTTAATTGGATTTCGACTGAGGGACATCCAAACACAACTCTTTGGGGAGACTGTTCAAGTTATTTTATACAAAAGGTGTGAAGACTGCTTTGAAAACTGGAGGCCTTTAAACCTCTTAAATAGTGACTTGAACATTTTAATGAAAATTGTAAACACAGGATTGGCTGCTGTGGCCCGACATGTGATTTCAGAATTTCAAACATGGTCTGTGTATGGGAGAAGTATTTATGATAACCTGGTACTTGTAAGAGAAATAGTGGAACTGGGTGAACAGGGCACTGATATTGGTTACTTATTGACACTTGACCAGGAAAAGCCTTTGGTAAGGTGCCTCATCAGCATCTTTTTGATGAACTGGAGTGGTATGGCCTTTCACATGTCATCTGTTCCCGGATTAAGAAACCGTATGTTTCTGCTTACCTCATCGCAAATATCAGTGGACATGTAGGCTACTGAATCCTGGACTGGGGTATGGCAAGGTTTTCCCCTTAGCCCATTATTATATATTTAATGTATTGACTCCATCATTCACAAGACAGTAATGCACCCTCAGATCCAAGGGATCAGGTTGATTGATGGAATGTCTAGTGTCAAAATGCCCTTCTATGCAGATTTTTTATTTTGTCAATAAATATTTCATAGAATATTTCATAAGGAGGCAGTATAGCGCAGTGGTCTAAGGCTCTGAACTGCAAATTTGGTAACATCCAGCAGACCTGACCTGGGTTTGAATCCCACAGCTTCCACTTGCATACTGTGTGACCCTAAGCAAGTCACTTAACCTCCTTGTGCTCCCAGGTTGCTCCTGTAAAAAAGCTTTCAGCTTAGTGTGCTATACCTGGTTAAAGAAAAAAATGCATAACTTTTGAAAGCTCTTAACATACTGTAATACACAATCATCCAATGGCTTTTCTATGGAACTAGCCTCAAGTGAATAACCTGAAATACTAACATACATACAATCCAAGTATATTTATTTTATACTGCCCTTTTAAAGATTAAAGCATTCCAACATCTTATTACAATAATGTTATAATATCCCCATTTCTCATGATACTCCATGAAAAGGAAAAGAGAGAGTGCTAGTGAACTCAAAGAGTGAGGAGAGAGAGAGAGAGAGACAGCGAGAGAGAGACACAGCAAGGGGGGGAGAGAGAGATGTAAAAAAATTGATTTAGGTTGTAGTGGGGTTGGAATTAAGATAACACAGCACAGCAGACAAGTCAGGTGCATAAAAAATACATGGATGCATTTGTCATTTTATTTCAAACTCAAATAAATGAATACAGAAAGCAGAAATAGAAAGGTTAGTTATGAAATCAGATAACTGTTTCCCTTCACAGTTCTCAGAGTTAGTAGAAGCACTCACACTGCCTATAACTTTCACAACAAATGATTTTTCAAAAACTGGTTTAAATCGTTCTTTTAATCCTCTTCTCAAAAGATGCACATAGCAGGTGCAGTGCTAAAACACTGCTATCTTACGTTTCACCCATACAACATGGGCTTTATCAGAGACTAGTGAATTAATCAATAACATGTGTGTAAATACGTTTTTTATCCATGATTCCCACACTGTTTAATGAAACACAGAAGGTGCTCTACCACCAATCTCCCTAACAAGTGATTTGAACATATTCATTACCAGTACCACTG
The DNA here is from genome assembly GCA_016271365.2 of Neoceratodus forsteri. NCBI lineage: Eukaryota > Metazoa > Chordata > Ceratodontiformes > Ceratodontidae > Neoceratodus > Neoceratodus forsteri. The sequence goes on along the minus strand of CM057455.1, from coordinate 109,699,823 downwards.
AACAGTGAAAAAATACAAGTCCTTTGTATTTATAACAAGCATTTGTCAATGCTGAATGTTTGCATGCTGGTATTAGCACTGGAAATGCAGAAGGTAGACAGATGCAAAATAGAAATGTCAGTGAAGTACTGAACTTCAGGCCAACCCCATCTCCATCCTGTAGAGATGGACAGGCATTGGGGTAAGTGTTTGGGTTGTCGCCCATGAGGGTCATGTAATGTCACCTCACCCTATTCTGCAGACACCGACACATGTTGAGGTGTGTCTTGGGATGTTTGGCTTTACAATCACCCCATTCCATAAGGACATACTCTGAAATGGGTGCAGCATAGGAGAATAGGGTGAACTGTGGGGACAAAGAGTGCAAGGTACACCTCGATGCCTGTTACCGGTGGGTGGGATGGCATGAGCAGCAGTCGGCAATCCAAAGACACACCCCAATGCCTGTCAGTATGTACAGGGTGGGACTTCATGGTTAAAAACCCTAACACCCCAGGCATTTGTTAGTATTTGCACTACAAATTTTCAACATGGTCTTTTTGTGACCCCACCTCATGAAAGCATTTGGGACCTCTTCTCATGAAGAATGGTAATATGATTTTGTCAATGTGTCCCACACTTTGACTTCCAACAATGACCGTGCAATTCTGTGCCACATGTACGAAAACGCAGGTCGGGCAGGATATGAAGAATGACAGCTGTACCATCCATAGAGAGGTGCAAAGAGATGGCAATGTTGAAAAATCTGTAGTGGGAATAGCGAAAATGCTGCAACTACATAGCATACATGGAAACTCTGCAATGCATGTGTGTTAACACAGTCATTTCATGCACTTTCATCACCAAATTTTGAACATAGGTATTTTAGGACTTCTGCTCATGAACAGTGTCACTGTGATTTTCTTAATGTATCCCAAACACTGATTTCCCACAGCGAGCATGCTATTCTGTGCCAGAAGTGCAAACACATTTCGGCCAGGATGTGAAAATGGCAGCTGCACTTGTTCATAAGGAGGTGCGAAAATGACAATGTTGAAAATATGGAGTGAAAATATTGCAAATTTGTAAAGTTATGAGCGCAGTATGGAACCTGCACAAAGCACACTTGTAATGCACTCATTTTATGGACTTTCATGACAACATTTTTGACATAGGCATTTTAGGACCTCTGCTCATGTACAATGTCACTGTGATTTTCTTAATGTGTCCTGAACACTGATTTCTCACAGCAACTGTGCTATTCTGTGCTGGAACTGTAAAAACACATTTCGGCCAGGATGTGAAAAATGACAGCTGTACTGTCATAAGGAGGTGTGGAAAAATGGCAATGTTGAAACTCTGGAGCGAAAATATTGCAAATTGGCGAAGTTACTAGAGTGCATAGGAACTGTGCAATGCACGCTCATAAAACTATCATTTTTTGGATTTTTCCCACCAAATTTGCCACATAGACTTTTTGAGAACCCACTTTATGAACACTGGCACTGTTGTTTCATTAATCAGGCCCAAAAGATGATTCTGCACAGTGACCGTGAAATCACCTTTCAGGACTGATTAACGTCATGACAGTGGCAGAATTCATGAGGAGGGGGCCCAATAACCCCATGTTGAAAATTTGGTGCCAAAATTCCCAAAAAGGCCCGAGATATGCACCAAAGTTGAAAAAAACCTATTTGTGCCATTATATAGCTTACCAGCATTTTCTCAGTTTGTGGTCGGCTTTGAAGAGTGCAGACATGTTCCCAGTCCACTGAAGATCATTGTGCTATGCTCGGGGTATCTATGCTGTGAGGGAGGTGGGGAGGCTGTGTGCAGAGGGTGGATGGGTTGGGGAAGGCCACCAGACTCAATGAGGGACCGTTTGCTGCTTAGCAGGTTACAAAAACCCATTGTGGAATGGTTTTCCTTTTACAGTCATTTGGCATGCTGGGCTGCTCTCCCAACATGCCATCCTACTGACTTTTGGGGGGACTGTAGCCAATGGAGGATTGGGCACCCCGTTGGCACATGGGGGCAAGAGCCGAGGGATTGGGTGCCCCTTGGCACAAACCGAATGTTTTGGGAGGATATTATACCAACGGGGAGTGAGCCCCTGTCATCAAATGACATGGGGGGAATGAAGCCAATGGGGATCGGGCCCCGTAGGCAAAACAATGTTCCAAGAACATGATGCTGAGGGGAATTAGCACCCTCAGCATGGGGATGGATATTGTTTAGAACACAGCAGCTAGCCGCCGATTCACAAATAATATTACACTAGGCAACGTCCCACCCAGCAATGATGGGTCACTACCTCATTGCAGCAGAATGGCTGACACTGCAATGAAGAGACAGCCCCTGATTGCTGCGGCGAAAACTTTTCAACTTGGTTGCACTTTTGGAGACCAGCGTCATCAGCACACTGTGCCTCCATTCATCCACCAGTGCCAAGCCCCCAAACATAGTGCCTCTGTTGGCTGCTACAGTGCCACGCCTCCACAACCCGCTTCTCTCCTAAGCTGCCACATAATGTTTCTTGCACATGTGTGCAAGCAAACATAAAGTGTCCTTCTTTTCAAAATATCTGCTTCAAAAAAGGGCAGTAGCAATAGTTTGGCATTCCTTCCCAGTTTTTGGTGATCATTTCATATACAAAACACATATTCCACCTTGTATCCTTGACCTGTAAGGAAGCAAAATGATGTAAATATCCATTATTCACTTTAGATACAGTTCCCAAGTAAATATGTAAGTTAGTATTGCTAGCATGAACACCTATATTATTAGAGTCAAAGCCCTGCACATGTTTATAGTCAAAATGGGGTGGGGGTTCATAGGAATCATAGAAAGATACTGAGCTGGATGGACTTGCGTCCTATATGCTCACCACTATCTTCTAATTTCTAATCTGGTGCATATACCTGTCCCATTTAGATTTAAACTCAGCAATAGACTGACTAGCCACAACCTCCAATTGCAATGCATTCCAAGTGTGCACCACCCTTTGATTAAACCACCATGTACTTTGCACTTTATTACTTTTAAACGCTGTTAACTGCATTGGGTGGGACCTAGTTTTGTACATACTACTGTTTAATTTTAGCCCCATGATGTCCCAAAGATCATCATTTTGCCAAGCCCTATAAACCAAGCACATATCTTCTCGCTTTCTGTGTTTCTCCAAAGAGCACATGTTCAACTCCGTCAATCTAGTTACATAATTCTTTCCTGTCATATCACAAATAACTCTTGTTGCTCTCTTCTGGACCCACTCCAATAGAATTGTATCCTGTTTTTTAAAGGGTGACCACACCTGTGCTCCATACTCCATAATGGGCCTCACCAAGGATATGTACAGGGGCAAAACAACCATCCTACTTCTGGATGATATGTGCCTCAGTATGCAATTTAAGATTTTATTTCCTTTTGGGATATATTCTGACAGTGTGATGAAATGTCATATTACTAGAGACTGTTATACCCAAATCTCTTTCCTCATTTGTTATTTTTAGTGGTATATTACCTAATTTATAGGGTAATTTAGGATTTCTATTGCCCAAATGCATAATGAAATATTTATCTAGATTTAATGTCAGTTTGAATTTATTAGACCATGTGTCATTATTATCTATTGCATTTTGTAAATTTGAAGTATCTAGTCTAATATTCACTTCTGTTCTAACCCTACAATCATCAGCAAACTTTTGCAACCATACAGATTTTTGTTTTATTTGAAGTGATGATACATAAAGATTGAAGAGACAGGGGCCCAAGACTGATCCCTGAGGCACCCCACTAGTCACTCCCAAACTGTCGGACAGTTCCCCTCTAATACTCACATACTGATTCTGATAATGTAACCAGTTTTGAACCCAATTTATTATATAAGGGTTTATACTCAGTTTATTCATTTGTTGAAATCAATTCATAATGAGGCAGTCTGTCAAACGCCTTTGAAAAATCAAGAAACAGCACATCAACAGGGATACCCTTGCCCAATCTATCTATAGCAAGGTTATAGAAGGCCAACATATTCGTCTGGCATGACCTACCCTTTACAAAGCCATGCTGAAATTCATCTATAAGATGATTTGTTTCTAGATATTCATGTATTCTATCCTTTAACACCCCTTCTAAGATCTTTGAGGGTATGGCAGTAAGGCTAATAGGTCTGTAGTTAGCAGGGTCCATCTTATTTCCCTTCTTATAAATTGGGACCACAATTGCTGATCTCCAGCATTCAAGTACCTCACCTGTATTTAGGGACTGCTGAAAAATGTATGTTAGTTATGTTGTTTATAAACATTTGACAGTTTAAGAATTGTGTGTGTGATGAGATCACGTGATGCAGAGTGCTGAGTAGAAGCTCCTGCCTCCTGATCACTAAATCATCTTTTGGACATCCAAACTCCTTAATTTCCTCTGTTTTTGTGATCCAGGGCTGTCTAAGTATTTTGGAAGTCTGGTTTGAGTGTAAGGATTCGGTGGATGGAAGCTTACATGAAGAAAGCCCCACAGAAGCACACCCCCAGCTACTCTGAAAAGGCCTCTAAAATCCAGGGCTTGGGTGGGCCTGGGCCGGATCCTCCAGTCAATTTGGAGAGCAGGAACCTTAATGCTTTCTAGGTTCCTTGAAGAGTTTAAGCCCTTTCGTGAGGAAATGAAAGAAATGGCAATGGATCTGAAGTCTCTTTCTAGAAAACTGGATGAAGTCTCATTATCCGCTTCCAATAATACAGCTCGAATAGTCTCAATAGAGAAAAGTTGAAAGTCTCGATCCTGATCTGGTTTCTATGCATCAGAAATGATCTCGTTCAAATCTAAGCTCGAAGATCTAGAGGGCTGCAGCCGCAGAAACAACATTGTGATTCTTGGGTTACAGGAGGGAGAAGAAGGCCAACATGTTGTGGCATTCGTCCAGAAGTTGGTAAAGCAGGTAGCTGGCCCATCTCCCTTTGGCCCTGGCTATATCATAGAGCGAGCTCACAGGTCTCTTCGGCCTAAACCTTCTCCGGAGGATCCCCCCTTCCCCATTATCTGTCGGTTTTTGAACTACTTGGAGAGGCAGTATTTTCTGCAGAAAGTGAGAGCTTTGCAAGAGGTTAACTGGGAAAACATGAAACTGAGAATATCACAAGATTTGCCTGGCTTAGTTCGCATGAAGTGAAAAGCGTTCCATTCTATTGTTTCCAAGATAATTGCGGCAGGCTTGAAGTTCAGAATGAGATACCCGGCCAGCTACAGCTTCTAATAAATGGATCCTGGTCTAACTACGATGATCCTGCAGTTGCCCTGATGAGTCTTAAGTCTACATTACCAGACCTATTTAAGGATCCCTGAGATGTTGTGCTTGTAGAATGAAGAGCAGTGTGAAGCGGAGAACTGGAACTCTCGATTTTTCTTTTTTTGGGAAACCGTTCAGTGCAAAGGTGAGGGGAAATTTCCCCTGTTTTGTTTGGACTGGGGCGATCAGCGCAGGCCATGCTGGCTACTAGTTTTATTGGCTCCATTTGCAGAGGGCCCATGCTGGCTAAAAGCAAAAGACACTTAGGGTTTCTGGCCTGATCACGGGGGGGGAACAATATATCAAGCTTTAGTATTTTCTATGTGATAAACATAACAGAGAGGGGAGTTAGCTTTGCTGAGATTTAGATTTGATGTTATTTCATTAGGATTGGTATTAGTGCGGTCCTGGGCTTTCTCTATAATTAGTTTTCACTTTGTCATGACCTGGAACTGGTCACTAGAGGGCGTGCTAAGCATAGGTGATTCGCAAGGATGCAGCCCACAATTCAAGGGGGAATTAGCCAAATTTTCTTACTAGACCTGAGTGCAGAATGCACAGAATGCAAAAAAAGACATAGTACCGAGACAGTTCTGATTCGGGTGCTAAATGACCTCCTAATAGCGAGAGATCGAAGATCATGTTCCATTCTGGTCCTTCTTGATCTCTCTGCAGCATTTGATACTGTGGACCATGGTGTGCTATTGGAACGCCTGCGGTCTATCTGTGGACTGTCTGGTACTGTCCTCAGCTGGTTTCGATCTTACCTCGGTAGGGCCTGAAGAGTGGTGTCTGGGATTTTTCCTCAGCATCAATCTCCCTATCCTGTGGGATACCGAGGGTTCCATTTTGGCACCCATGTTGTTTGCAGTATATAGCTGCCTTTAGGAGCGATTATTAGCTGGTACGGTCTGAGTTTTCACTGCTATGCAGATGATACTCAGCTGTACATGTCCTTTGCGCCCGGTCAAGATACTGCCTTTTCGTTTTTAATAACTGTCTTGCTGAAATCCAGGACTGGATGAATGTGAGTTGGCTGAGTTTGAACCCTGTTAAAACTGCGGTGTTGGTTGTGGAGCCAGGATCACCGGAGGCGGGTTCATTGGTTGGATCACCCTGGTTTATGGCTTGGGATACTCCGCTAATTACCTCAGACTGAGTGCGGAATCATGCTTTATTTGATGAATGCTTGACATTTAAATCTCAGGTGTCAGCGGTTGTCAAAACCTCTTTACCATCTGAGGAACATCACCCGGTGAAACACCTGGTTCCCCGACTATCTGCCTACTTTGGTCCACGCTTTCATTACCTCCTGCCTTGACTACTGCAACTTGCTCTACCTAGGGCTTCCTGGGTTGAGATTCCGCCTGCAGCTAGTGCAGAATGCAGCAGCCAGGCTGTTGACGGGCTCATCTAGGGCCAGTCATATAACGCCTGTGTCTGCGTGGTCTGCACTGGTTGCCAGTTTGCTGGCGAATCACCTTCAAGGTCAGTTTGCTGACCTATAAGGCCCTACATGATCAGGGACCAGTTTACCTGAAAGATCTCCTTCATCCCTACTGTCCCCCCACTCTCTCTGATCCACTGACAAGGGATTGCTAGAGATTCTCAGGGTTCGTTTAAAAACTTCAGGGTCAAGATCTTTTAATTTTATGGCCCCAACCCTGTGGAACTCTCTACCTCGTCAGGTGCGGGAAAGCCCTACTGTCCATAGTTTTAAAGAATCTTTAAAGACTACCTTTTAGGAAAGCATACAATGATTTTTAATATTGCTGCTTATTGTATTTGTAATTGTTTTATCTAGTGTTGTACATGTTGTTTATTGTATTTGTAATTGTTTTATCTAGTAGTTGTACAGGCGCCTTGGTTTTAGAAAGGCGCCTTAAATAAATAAATAAAGATTGAGATTGAGATTGAGAATTGTTAACTCTCATACAGAGAGCCAGTGCACTTGGATGTGGGTTATTTATGGAAGATGCATTTTTCTGCCTTCCTCCTGTGGTGTGATTACAATCCTTTCTTTTTTCTCGACTCCCATCTCAATCTGTGGTACAGTTCCTCCCCCTCACTGGGTTTCTGATCTGGTTTGGTTTCTCCAGAGTTGTCTTGTGAGGCAAAGACGATTTCTGCTTTCTCTCGGTTTTGGTTGGGTTTCATGGTCACCTGGGTGCTACATGGATCTCGCTGTAGGCCTTCTCTGATAGGCTCCAATAGGTTTATACCTCGGTGGGATTGTGGTGAAAGCCCAGGACCATTCTCTCTTTTTGGAATAACCAGCACTGTTTTGTTTTCATCTACGAAGATAATTCTATGTAAAGTTTCTATCAATAAGGAGACATTATTGGGGGCAGGAGGAAGGAAAAGCACCAGTACTGTGCTGAGCGTTGCTTGTGACAGTTTAGAGGGTGGAGGTGGGTGGGTGGTGGGGTATTATTGGAGGGTAGGGGTGGGTAGAGTGGAGGAACTTAATTGTGGGGGTTAGGAGGAGGGTAGGTTTTACTGCAGTAACCTTGGGGTATGTTTACAGGGGTTATGTAACCCATGTGCTGAACTGAATATATTAAGTTTAACTACCATTACTGACGGCTAATGAGATAACTTTTGCGACTTGGAACATTAAGGGGATCAGAAAGAAGCACAAACAATACCAGGCTCTCAAACATTTAAGCTTACTTAGTTCTCAGATAACTTTCCTACAGGAAACCCACTTATTAGAAGTGGAAGCTTTTCAGTTAAGGAGACAGCAGGTGGGAATGATCTACAGTGCTCAGGGATCTACAAATAGTTGTGGGGTCATGCTCTTGATTAACAGGGGTATTCCCTTCGTTTCCACACAGGTTATTAAAGACCCTGAGGGAAGGTTTATCCTTGTTAAAGGTACCCTCTGGTCTGTTCCAATAGTATTGGGCAGTATTTATGGTCCTAACATAGATAACCCAGGATTCTTCATGAGGCTTGTATCCATTATTCTCCCAATACTTCCCATCAGAATTATTTTAGGTGGGAATTTTAACCAAGTACTTGAGCCTGATTTGGACAGATTATGTAGAGGTCTGGGAGGGGCCACTCTAGGACAGAAGGCTTTTAATGATCTATTGGACCAATGCGGGCTCTGTGATGTCTGGTGTGTTTTACATCTTGATTCTAGGGCGTTTACCTTCAGGTCAATGACACACGGTACACAGTCCCGCATTGATTACATACTTATTTCTTAATGCCTACAACCCGGGTTAAGACTTCCTCGATTCAACCTGGCCCAATCTCTGACCATTCACTAGTATTATGTAATCTGGTACTGCTTATGTTGCCTAACAGGGAAACCAGATGGAAACTTAATGAACAACTCCTTAAGGATGTTAAATACTGTAAACTTATAAGGGAACAAATTAAATCCTTTTTTTCATCTAACTCGTTAGATAGTGCAAAGCCGGATATTTTGTGGGGGGCCTTTAAGGCTTTCATGAAAGGGATCCTTGTCTGTATGGCGGTTGGTAGGAAAATGGCACAGGAGGAGGAATTAAAATCTTTATTATACCAAATTAAATCACTTGAAAATAATTCCTCTATTAATCCTCTAGATGAGGATAGGAGGAAACTTCTAGTGCTGAAAGATAGATACTTGGAGTTACTTCGTGATAAAGCAGAATTAGCTATTATTCGTACAAGAGCTAGTTACACCGAACAGGGAGAAAAGGTGGGGTGCCTACTGGCACTGCTTATTAAGCAACAAGAATCAATGAGATTTATCCCTCCTAACAGGGCAATGGCTGATGGATCTTTAAAAGTCTCTCCCACTGAAATTGTTCAAGAATTTGCCAGTTACTATACAAAATTATACAGTGAAATGGAGCACCCCCCTCGCCCTGAGAGTACGGGGAGTTACTTGAAAGATTCTCATTTGCCCTCTCTCTCTGATTGACACAGGGACTTTCTGGTTGTTCCTATTTCTCAGGAGGAAATTGCCAATGTTATTAGTGAATTACCAGCAGACAAGGTCCCAGGCCCTGATGGCTTCTCCTCCTTATTTTATAAAGTCTTTTGGGACCTTCTATTACCAGTACTTTGCTGTTTATTTCAGCATATTTTAGCTGGGGCAGAGACCGATTCACACCTTTTTGAGGCTTTGATTGTTTTGCTCCCTAAACCTGATAAAGATCTTGAGATGGTTCAAAGTTATAGACCTATCTCACTTTTAAATCAGGATATTAAAATTCTTCCAAAATATTAGCCAATAGATTAATGGTAGTTCTTCCTGAGTTAATAGGTATAAACCAGGTAGGTTTTATGAAAGCTTGCTCATCCTCTGATCACTTATGTACCTCATTGCATGTTTTCTCGGCTACCTAGGATGCAGAGTTCCCTGCAGGATTGGTCTCCCTGGATGCTGAGAAGGCATTCGATAGAGTGAACTGGAACTTTCTGTTCCGAGCTCTGGAGGCTTTTCATTTTCCCTCTCTGTTTATTTCCTGGATTGCCACACTTTATAAAAATCCTACTGCAATAATCTCTGCGAGTGGGGCATTCTCTAAGCCCTTTTCACTTCATTCAGGTACTAGGCAAGGATGCCCCTTATCTCCTCTGTTATTTAATTTATATCTGGAACCTCTTATTCAAAATATTCTCAACAATGTTTCTATACAGGGTGTAAGAGCTGGGTGACATGAAACCAAAGTCACTGCATACGCGGATGACCTGTTGATACACTTGTCTCACCCTGTATCTTCAGTTCCAGCTTTGCTAAGTGAAATAGCAAGATTTAGTGACCTGTCCAACTACTGTATAGACTGAATGCTAGTAAATCCCTATTGTTTCCACTAAATCACAAAGTTTTCAAAAATGACATTAGCCCTTTTGGTTTAGGCTGGACTTCCAGGTCATTTAAGTATTTGGGTATTAAACATTCTCGTAACCCTCTAACATGGTTTAAAGAAAATCTGGATTCCCTATCGCAGGTGATTACTCATGACCTCAAGAGGTGGTCTAAACTTCCTATTTCATTATGAGGCCAGATCAACATAATTAAGATGAACATATTTCCTAGAATCTTTATCCAATATATCTCCTTAACACCTTTATTCCTTTACTCTGGTTTAAAAAGACACATGGTGTATTCACTAGATTTATCTGGGCGACAGATATCCTCGGCTGGCTTATCATAAACAGGCAGCCCGAAATTGAAGGGGTTTAAATTCCCATCTGGCCATATATCACTAGGCTGATCATCTTGCAAATGTTTGAGATAGGAGCTCCTGGCCCAGAAGAAGAGCAACCTGGTTTGGCTTAAAATAGAACTGGATACAATTAAGGCCAAGAACTTGGACCCTCTTGCATTATTTTTCCTTAAGTTTTCCCAGGAAGCATGACCAAAGAGTGTCCCATAATAATAACCTCTTTAAGAATGTATTCTCAATTGTGTTCATTTTTACAATATTCCCCTCATCAGGACCTGGCCCAGTCTATTTGGAACTCTCTATCATTCACTATTAATAAGAACCAGATTTCCCGTCAATGGTTGCCCCAATTGGGAGAGGGGAAGCTTTTCTCTCTTACGGATGGAGAGGGGCATTGGTTATTAGTGGAAGACATTATTAAGAAATTTCTCATTCTGGTTTCTTCCCATTTTAAAGTTATTCAATTAAAGCATTTACTTGTAATTACCTTGGGTAATACTCCTCCCTCCCAGACCGACTCTTCTCTGATACCTGAGGTTTCCCCACTCTCTGGATCTTCAGGTGTAATCTCTAAATTATATCAGGTTTTGTTTTACAAAAAAATATGGGGGTCCTTTTGGGCCTTCAAGATTCTGGAATAATTTTTTCCCTCATCATTACTTGGATAGGCACTCCCTGTGGAGATCATGTCATAAATGTATTTCTCAAGACAGATTGCGTCTCATGCAATATCATATCTTACATAACTTGTACTATACCCCAGTTAAACTACAGAAGTGGGGTTACCTGAATTCTAATACATGCAATACATTTTTGCAGGAAGAGGGTACAGTTTTTCACATGTTTTGGTCCTGCCCTAAAATCTCCCACTTATGGAACTCAATCAAAGCTTTCCTTGATCCCCTGCTGGGCCTCCATGAATACTTCACTCCCGAGATCTGCCTGATGGGGGACTTATCAACTATTAGAGTTAAAGTACGAAAGTTCCACATCTCTATGATTGCCTTATCGGCTAAGAAGATCATTCTTCGTCATTGGAAAGATAGGTCCTCCCCCTCTGTCCAGGAATGGGTAAAATAAATTTTGTCTAATCTGCGCACTGAAAAAGCGATTGCTAGTCTCCATAATAGAATGGCAGCATATACTAAAATCTGGGATCCCCTTCACTCATTAATTTCTCTGGTTCAAGTCTAAAACTATCTTAGGCTATATGGTCATGTAAGACTTTAAGTAGTGGGCTTGCATTGACGGGTACTAGGTTGGGTTACTGCAGTAAGGGGAAGGTAGGGTGGGTTAGGCAGTTATTCCTTCACATTGTATCTGAGGGTCATTGTCACTGTCACTTAAACTGCCTTTTATTGTGGAAAATGTATCAATAAACTTTAAATTGAAAAAAGAAAGAACTGTGTGTGTATGGGGTGGGGGCTACTTATAGGCCTGAGTTATTCACTTCTTTTTTCAAAATGGTTTTAGCTCAGTTTTGTCATTGAGTCCTGAACCTTTCATAGCATTCAATTTATAGATCCAACATTCTTCTTTCTCATTTAATATGGCTTCTGATCACCTCCCTCACCTGTCTGGATATACTTTTCAAACCAAAAGCCTTCACTTTAGGATCCTGTTTCTGTTTGGATTGTTTAACATGTGCTGCCATTGCACACTCAACATTTTCATTTTTAATGGCCAAAATATGTTAATTTAATCTCAATCTGAGCTTTGTTTTGGTCTGTCCTACAAAAAATTTTCCACAGCTACATGATAACATATAAATAACAGCTTCACTGTTACAATTTATTTTGCCAATAACTTTTCATTTTCATCAGTCTTAGGGTTTGTAAAGGTGTTTACTTTGTTCATTGTATGACATGTTTTACAAAAGCCACAAGGTTTGGAGCCCCACTGTAATCTGGAATCCTGTCTCTGCTGTTTCGGCTGATAACTCTTTACAAGTTTATCCCTTAGATTATATCCCCTGCGATATGAAATCCCAAGTGGTTTCTCAAACAGTACTTGCAATGGTTTGAGACCCCTCAGGATTGGTAGATTGTTCTTTATTATATCTACTACCTCTCTACTTCCTCCCCCAATGTGGTTACAAAACTGATAGAAGGACCTGTTGTCTGATTCCTATCTCTGTTTTGTAACAGCTGTTCTCTAGACATGCTGTCTACTGTTTGTCTTGCCGTCATGATATCTATCTCAGTATATTCTCTGCTTTGAGTCTATCTGCCAACTCATCAATTCAAACAGGCATGGGATAGGCATAAGGGAGCAATACAGATGAGTATGAATAGATAGGCCATTGATAGAGCAAAGGACGATGGTGGCACATTCATAAGGTAGAAAAGAATGATCAGACTGGACGGGCCTTGCGGTCCTTATCTGCGTAAACTTCTATGTTTCTATCTGCTGTCTTGTGGCATAACTCCTCATTTCCACAGTTTCTTTCTATTCTCATAAACTGCTCTTTTGGCACGTTATGAACAACATGAGCAGGATGACAACTGGATGCTAACAACAGACCGTTCCTGTCTGTAGGTTTCTTAAATAAATCTGAAAGCAGGGCACCATCATTTTCCTTTGAGATTGTTAAATCAAGAAAGTGTATTGTTTTTTGATCTGCTGTAACCTTAAATCTCAAATTATTATTAGAGCTTTCTAAATATTCCACAAACATGTTTAATTCATTTCTGGTTCCTTTCCATATTATCAAAACATCATATATGAAGTGTTTGTATAGTAGATCAGTCTGTTCATAGAAAGGATTACTGTCTGCATCAAAAATACACTCATCCTCCAACTTAGCCAGAAGATAGGAATAAGACAACAGGGGATCCTTCTGTAAGTTTTGTAACCACATTTTGGGGAGGAAGCAGAGAGGTGGTAGATATCATAAAGAACAATCTACCAATCCTGAGGGGTCTCAGACCATTGCAAGTACTGTTTGAGAAACCACTTGAGATTTCATATCACAGGGGATATAATCTAAGGGATAAACTTGTAAAGAGTTATCAGCTGATACAGCAGAGACAGGATTCCAGATTACAGTGGGGCTCAAAACCTAGTGGCTTTTGTAAAACATGGTATACAATGAACAAAGTAAACACCTTTACAAACCCTAAGACTGGTTAAAATAAAAAAGTTATTGGCAGAATAAGTTGTAACAGTGAAGCTGTTATTTATATGTTGTCATGTAGCTGTGGAAAATTTATGTAGGACGGACCAAAAGAAAGCTCAGATTGAGATTAAATGAACATATTTTGGCCATTAAAAATGAAAATGTTGAGTGTGCAATGGCAGCATATGTTAAACAATCCGAATAGAAACAGGATCCTGAAGTGAAGGCCTTTGGTTTGGAAATTATACCCAGACAGGTGAGGGGGGTGATCTACAAGCCATATTAAATGAGTAACAACAATGGCGGATCTATAAATTAGGTGCTATGAAAGGTTTAGGACTCAATGACAAAACTGAGCTAAAACCATTTTTGAGAAAAAGAAGGTGAATATCTCAGGCCTATAAATAGCCCCCCACACACACACACATAAACTGTCTAATGTTTATAAACAACATAACCCCCACCCTCCCAATTTTGACTGTAAAAATGTGCAGGGCTTAGACTCTAAGGCCCAGATATTCAAAAGAGTTGAGCCATGCGCAATAGGGTTGCACCTGTGCAAGTCTGAAATTGTGCCATTATGTGATATTCAGCAGGAGACAGTTGTGCCCCCCAAATCACACCAAGCAACAGCGCAATGATAATGAAGGTATGCACAACTGAAGGGGGAGGAACCATGAATAAAAGGCGCAGTGTAATATTCAACAACTTGTGCCATGCGCTATAGGGGAGCAAGTGGAAGTTGCGCCATAGCGGAAATGAGCCAAAATAAAAAGGAGCAAGGGAGAGGTGCAAGAACGCTACAGGGAAGGCACATGAGGCAGAACTCTAGACACACAGACAGGGCAGGAGGGACACACAGGGCAGGCCAGGGAAAGGGCACCCTGAACACAGAGGCACAGGGAAGGTGTGGGGAGCCACAGCCAGTGCAGAAGGAGGAAATGTCACACAGTACAGAGACCACCACAGGCAGGTATTCCCGGTGCAGGGGAAGTAGCAGTGAGGACAGTGGGGGGGAATACAGTAACAGCTGCCGGGAGGGGTGAACATAAGCTAGGGACATGGCAAGTGCCACCTTCCAGATGGAGGCCATTATGAGGGGGGTGAGAAGGCGGGCGGCAGGGGCGTGGCCGAGGAAGGGCCCATTGGCGGTATGCCCCCAACAGACAGTAGCAAGCCTGCACCAGCTTCAAGCTGTACAGTGATACTGAGATTGTTGGCCGGTACTGCCTGAATAGTGCAATTCTGAGGCAGCTCTGTGAGCTGTGCAGTGATGTGATGCAGGCACCCACACGACGGAGCCATGCCCTGTCAGTGGAGACTAAAGTGACAGCTAGCATGTGTTTGCTCAACATGGGTACCTTCCAGAGACCAACTAGGAACACCACAGGCATAACCCAGTCAGCCACGTCATGCCACCTCACCCAATTCCTCAGCGCACTGCTGCCACATGCTGTGGAGTACATCCATTTCCTTAGCACACTGGTGGAGTGCACAGCAAACATACAGGAATTCCACAGGGTAGCACGTATGCCTTGCATGCTAGGGGCAATAGACTGCACCCATGTGGCCATATGCACACCACCTGGCCCCGAGGGGGCCGCACATCAATCGCAGGGCTGCACAGCATCAACTACCAGGT
Source organism: Neoceratodus forsteri (assembly GCA_016271365.2). Lineage (NCBI taxonomy): Eukaryota > Metazoa > Chordata > Ceratodontiformes > Ceratodontidae > Neoceratodus > Neoceratodus forsteri. The sequence goes on along the minus strand of CM057455.1, from coordinate 109,684,629 downwards.
GGTGTGCAATGCAAGGAGGCGCATAATCAATGTCTCTGCCACGCACTTGAGGAGCACACAGTGCCTTCACAGGTGACAGTGGATACCCACTCCGTCCCTGGCTGCTCACACCTATCAGCGGCCCGTGACCCCATCACAGCAACTCTACAATGAGGCACACGCCACCACATGTAATGTCACTTAGCGGGTGTTCGGGATGCTGAAGGCATGTTTCCATTGCCTGGACATCTCCGGTGGTGCCCTACAGTACAGCCTCTCAAAGGCCTGTGGGTTATTCCTGGCCTGTTGCATCCTGCACAACATGGCCAATGAATGTGGGATAGCCATACAGGTCGAAGAGGGGGACAACGATGGGGACGATGAGGACGCCGGTGATGATGGTGATGGACAGCCCCCCTTGGACGACAGGACCCCCGACTGATCCGACTGGCACAGCTGCACTGGGACACCATCACAGAGGAGCACTTCAGCCAACCCAGATAAGTCATGGGGACATGTGCAGCCAACAGTGGCTAAGACACAACCCATAAACATGCCTGGACACACACCAGGAGTGCATACCATCAAGGGAAGTGGCAGGGTATGGAACCACACACACAACCAGGGATGGATGAGGACTAACATGCCACGCAGATGGATGCACACACATGCACACATACACAATGCATCAAACTTGCACAAAGGGCAGGAGGCACACCGACCCAGAATGCCAACCCTAGCCACACACATGTCCACAGGCCACCACGCCCACTGCCTGTCCATGTGCATGTGTCAGGTGTTGAGCACCATTGTACATTGGTGTACAGCACAATGCAGGCATCATCATGCACACACAACTGCGGACAGCAGCCGGGAGGGTGTGCAGGAGGACTGTGTATCCGCGTGCAGGGCCGGGTACCCACCCGTGCACTGTCCACTGAAAGACACAATGCACAGAGGCAGCACCAGACAGTAGCCTCGCCAGGAGACAGGTCAGTCACATGACACAGTGCCTCGGCCCCCATGGATGCGTGGGTGGCCCCACCAAGACCTGCCAGCAATGACAGGCTGACCACTGGCTTCATGGGGTGGCACCGATGGTCCCCCAGGGGTTCCTGCATGAACGCGACTGTGCTCGCACAGGGGTCTGCAGCACACTGAACATGTCTGCATCAGACGTGGTCGAATGCCCACAGCTGAACCCGTGTTGACAGGGAGGGAGTTGCATGATGCCAGGAATGGGGGGTGGACAGTGCACTGCATGGTGTCCATGATGCATGGGCACATGACTGTGTGCCAATTGTGACGATGACAGCAGTGAATGCCTGTGCATGCCTGTCAATGACAGTGGTCACATCCTCCCGCAACCAGTCCATCCCTGCCAGGATCAGAGCAGTATCCCTGCTGCGACGCTCCTGTGCCCACTCCTGAGCTGCACGCAGTGCATCCACCAACGTTGCAAGCCACATCTGCTGCTGGACTGATGCTTGCAGTAGGCAGGTGTGCTTGTCCAGGAGGTCATCTGCCTCCTCAGCATCCTGTCCCTCAGGGTGTGCAGGGCCCTGATGCTCAGCACCCCTTGAGGGTGGGTGCTGCGCACCAGGACCAGGTCTGGGCATGTCCACAGGTGGTGCACAGACACCGCTGAACCCTGTACCCCCAAGCCCATTGGCCAACTACTGATGCTTCCCCTCTGCCTTTTGATTCCCAGGGCTCAGTGGTTCTGCCTCAGTGGCCGCAACAGTCCCACTGTCCTGAATAAACACCAGTGCTGCCCCACTGGTGCTGACAGGTACAGGCTGGGACTGTGATGACATGCAAGCCTCCACGGCAGCACCACCCACATCCATGGCTGCGATGTGTCCTGCTGTGTGGCCATCCCGTGGCACACACGTGTCACTGCCCATGATGTTAGCGACATCATCATCGGTGACGGACTCTGCACCAGCCCCAGGCACAGCAAGCTGGCATCCATGGATGCCGGCATGCTGGGATACAGGCAGGGCTTCCTCCACACCTGATACAACAACATCAGTGTGGACAGCCAGGTGGCCCCACTGTCGCACTGAGCCATGTAGACCTGTGGAGGTGGATGGGCCCTCCTCCATCTCCAGCTGACTGTCCTCAGTGGACAGGCCCACCACTGCTGACCCATGCAGATGCTCAGGATTTGTAAGGGAAAGCAAAGTCATGTTACTGCATGTGACCTACCCTGCCCCCCCATAGACAGACCATGACTTACCATGCAGTGCTGGGCCACCACCCGTCGGGAAGCCACCACCTGGAACACCCTCAATGGCACTACGCTGCATGCTTCCAGCAATCCTCTCCTCCTGTGGGGTCAGGTGTACCATCTCCGGCTGTCCCCCACCTGTTGCAGCTCGTGCTGCCCTGATGGCAGCCACCTTTTCCTTTATCCTGCTCCTGTCCATGCCCATCTTTTTCTTGCACTCCTGCACAGAATGCTGGTGGCTGCCATGCAGGTTCACAGCACATGTCACCTCCTCCCATGCAGCAGCACAGGCCTGAGGTGTTCCCTGCCATCCGCTGAGAAGTGGATCCTGATCCAGGTAGGCATCAAACAGGGCTTCGGTCTCAGCCTTGGTAAAGTTAGGCCTCCTCCTCCTCCCACCACTGTGTTCCACCTCTCCCACAACCTGCTCAGTCATTATTTAGCCTACAAGAATGGCAGTTGTTACCTGTGACTGTGCAGTCCCATGCATGTCCCTAAATCCACAGTCCACACTCCCAAACAGCATGCAACTCACCAATAGACTGCAGTAACTGACTATGGCCACTGCAGCCCAATGTCGCACTCCCATGCGAATGAGGTGAGGCGCAACTTTAAGTGGATGCAAATTGCAGTGCTGCACCATTGAATGGCTGATTAGATGATTTGCATATGACGGCTGAATATCATGCTTTTGCACTTTGCGTAATTGTGTTGAACGATTGAGCCAATGGCGCAGTTCTGTGACATGCATAGTACACACCTCATCATGTATGCCTGGGTTGCCGACGAGGCGCCTGCTGCACCCGTTGACATGCTGTGTGGTGGTAGGCAATGCAGGGCACAGCCACCATTGTGCCAGTGGCCCTATAGCAATGGTCAACTACATGGCGCTGTGGCACTGGGCCATCATAGGCACACTGGGGCAACTGCGCAGTAGGCCACTACTGGCGGTAGCACACGGGCAGCCAGTCGCGCTACATGCATTGGGTTCCAATGGCGCTGTGTGTGTCCATGCACCAGAGACCCTTGACCCTGTGCCTGACCTTTTGCTCCCCCAGGGCACCATGCGGCCAGGCATTGCGCACCTCTATCACTCCGCTCGTGACAGCGCTGAGTAGGGAATGGCAGCGCTGTTCCGTGCAGCATCTGCATGGAGAGCTGTGCTGCAGAGCACCATATTTGCAAATCAAGCAGAGCATGGCATGGGAGGGCTGCTCAGTGGTCGCCAATACAGCTGGCCACCTGTGATTGTGGAGCCACACCATGGGCCACTGTTGGGAGACACCCTGACAGGTCCAGGACCCAGGTGTGGAGGAGATGGCCACTGTGCTCGATGGAGAAGTGCAGAGCAGTGCTGCCACAGGTATGAGGACCTGTGGCAGAGGGAGCCGAGCTGCTAGTCAGCTTGCTGGCACATGCCAGGAGGCACGTACCATGGGCCAGGTTGGTGTTATGTTAACACACTTTTATCTTCCATATGGGTATCGAGTCGATGTGTCCAGCACATGGGGAAGGACCATCCGGGGTTGGCTGTGGTGGTGTTATCAGGGTGTGGGTTGGGTGGGTCTGGCTGGGTGCGAGGGCACACACCAGGGGGCAGGGGGGCTTTGCTACAGGATTGTACTGATGTTCCTCTCACCATGTTTGCACCACAGGCCTGGAGAAACACTGCCTTGCCCGTGATCTTCGGCGACGGGAGGAACAGAGGGAAGCCAGGCGGGGTGAGGGTCCTCACCACCCACTGGACCAGCCCGATGATGGTGAGTGCCATAATTCCATGATTACTATTGCATGCTGTGTAACAGGGTGGGCAGCGGGGCATGGCCACCATCCATTGACACCACTGCCAAGCACGCAAATTGTTACAGTCAGCACTGTCCAGTGGCAATGCATGTCTGGGAATGCGTCGATGGTGGTCCATGTGTGCACTGGGTACATGGCTGTGCCACTGCCTTTGCACCATATAGCCATGTCACTAGACGGCCACGGTGGTGCTGCGCATGACTTGGCCAGTGAGTGTGTGCAGCATTCCACATGACTGTATGTGCCTGGGTGGGCAGGTCATGTAGACGTGATCACTGTGGGTGGTCACACACCATCACAGAGGTATGTCCTATGGCCGTATGCCATGCACAGTGGGTGGGCTGTATGGGGCTGTGCATTCACACCTATTGACTGTGCTCCCTTGTCCTAGGTACACGCCATCTCCGGGAGATCAGGGAGGTGCTTTGGGAGATGCTCCAGGTGGCAAGGGTGTCGCAGGACATCCTCCGCAGGATTGATGACACCGGGGTCCTGCGGAGGCATGGATGGAGCCAGAGTGGGGAGCAGCGCTCCCGCTAGGAGTTCTTCAGCCCCTGAAATCCCCTACCCCATGGACCCACCCTCACACCCCTCCTTTCCTATCTCATTTGTCCACCCATGCCCCTTACCCACCCCCACCTTGTTTGTGGCCCTCACCCCCACCTTGTATATATTTTGTTAATAGTTTTGTAAATAGTTAACTTTTAAATGTTTTTTCAATACAGTTATTTTGATGTGAATACTGTAGTTGTCTCTGATTTGCAGTGGGCTATAGGTGCTCAGCTGCAGTGGTGTGCATGGTGTCAGGGGTGGTGCGGTCATGGGTACGTGTGTGTGTCCATGTGGAGGTGACTATGGTGTTGGGGTAGCTATCAGTCAGTGTCTGTGGTGAGTGTGTTGTTCCCTGTGCACTGGATGACTGTGTGCAGTGGTCCATGGTGTGTGCTCCGTGTCCATGGTGCCCTATCAGCCCGTCCATGGCCTGTGCAGCTGACACATGCATGTCTGTGACCTGCGCAGTCCGCTAGCATGTCAGTGGTGGCAGTCCTGCAGGGCAGCCACCATACCCGCCACACTGCTGGGTTGCCTCCTGTCACTGGTGTGGTGCATGTCTGCCTTGGGTGACACTGTGCCATCCACAGTTGTACCACCTCCATGCTGTGCCTTGTGTGTGTTGCAGGGGATGTGCACCACTCTCTGTGACATGTGCTCCAGGAAAATTATGGTGGCGTACAGGTCCACAGTGTCTGCGCAGGACGGCTGGTACTCCAGTGCCATGGAGGACTGCGGGTTGTGTGTACACAGTCTACATGGGCCCATGCTGGGGTCTTGGTTGGCCCGCCACTGCATCCCTGTGTTGTTGTGCTCTTGGGTATGGGTGGGTGTCTGTCCATGCACTGTGTGGCATCCGGTTTGGTGCATGCTTCCACACACCACTGTGGGTGTCTGTGCTGGCTGTTGTGGCCAGTGCTGGGTCAGGGTGTGTCATTGGGATATTGTGCAGGTGCTGCACCACTGGTGGTGGTGTCTGGGCAAGCCCTGTCCTGTGTGGGTACCTCATGCCAATGCATGGTTGGTCTCTAAGCAGTACCTTGGGGACTGTGCATGGTGGCACTGTGTATGCCATTGTTGCATTGTTGTGTGCTGCCACCCACTGATGGGTGCTCATGGTGGGCTGCCTTTCATGGTTCTGTGGTGCAGGGTTGCAGTGTCACAGTGGGGTGGTGGAATGCATGGGGTTTCCTGCAGTGGTGGACTCTGCTCCTGGGCAGGGTGTCTAGGAGTCACGGTGCTGGTGTGCTCTGCACTGGGGGATGGTGTGGCACGGGTGGTCAGCCTCCTTGTGTGCCAGTCACAGCTTGCCGGGGATGATGGAGGCACCATGGCCCAGCTGTGGGCGGTTTGCTTGTCTCCATGGGCCGGTGGTTATTCCAGCCTCCCTCAGTTGTGCATGGCATGGGGTGCGGGATGATGTCTGTTCTGCTGTGCGTTCTGTGCCCATCTGTGGTATGGGTGGTGGGCCCCACCTCCCTGGTTGTGTAGCTGCATTGCTCTGCTGCTGGGGTATCCCTGGTTGCGCTATGGCTCCTCTGGACTGCTCAGCTGCACATCCCTTGTTGCACTATGGTGCATCAGATCTGCTCAGCTTCCGCCTCCCAGTTGAGCTTTTTGAGCAGGTGGTGTGATATTCAGTTGCTGGTTGTAGGTCAGTTTGGCCTGCTCCATTTTTGAATATCATGCCTCTTGTGCATGGGTGCAATGGACTTGCGCTTGCTCCTGCTATTGCACTTTTTAGGTGCAGTTTGAATATCTGGGCCTAATAATACATGTGTTCATGCTAGGGGAACTAGTGACACATTTACTTGGAACAGTATCTGAGTAAACAAGCATTTGTCAATGCCAAATGTTTGCTTGTTGGTATTAGCATTGAAATGCAGGAGTGAGACAGATGCAGAATAGGAATGGCAGTAAAGCATTGAACTTCATGCCAACCTCACCTCCATCCTGTAGAGATGGAAAGGCATTGGGATAAGTGTTTGGGTCATTGCCATGACGGTCATGCCATGTCACCTCACCCTATTCTGCAGATACTGACACATGTTGAGGTGTGCCTTGGAGTGTTTGGTTTTACAGTCACCCCATTCCATAAGGACATATGCTGAAATGGGTGCAGCATAGGAGAATGAGGTGAAGTCTGGGTCCAAAGAGTCCAAGGTACACCTCGATGCCTGTCAGTGGCTGGGGTCTGGTGGATGGCATGAGCTTTGGCAATCCAAAGGCACACCCCGATACCTGTCAGTCTAAATAGGTGGGACGTTATGGTTAGAATCCATAATGCCCTAGGTATTTGCTGGTATTTGCACTACAAATTTTCACCATGGCCTTTTTGACCCCACCTCATAAAAGTTCTTGAGACCTCTTCTTATGAAGAGTTGCAGTGTGATTTTGTCAATGCATCCCAAACTTTGAGTTCCAATAGCAACTGTGCCATTCTGTGCCACATGTATGAAAACACAGATCGGGCAGGATGAGAGGAATGACAGCTGTACCATCCATAGGGAGGTGTGAAGAGATGGCAATGTTGAAAATCTATAGTGGGAATATTAAAAATGCTGGCACTTCCGAACATACATGGAAACTGCGCAACACATGTGCATCAAACAGTCATTTTATGGACTTTCGTCACCAGAGTTTCAACATAAGGCATTTTAGGACCTGTACTGTTCATAAGAAGGTGTGGAAAAATGGCAATGTTGAAAATCTGGAGATAAAATATTACAAATTTGTGACGTTATGAGTATGCATGGAAACTGCACAACGCATGCTCTTAATACAGTCATTTTATGGACTTTCATCATAGGCCTTTTAGGACCTCTGCTCATGAAAAGTGTCACTGTGATTTTCTTACTACATCCTGAACGCTGATTTCCCACAGCGAATGCACTATTCTGCACTGTAAGTGTGAAAACACATTTTGGATAGGATGTGAAAAATGAGAGCTGTACTGTTCATAAGGAGGTGTGGAAAAATGGCAATGTTGAAAATCCAGATTGAAAATATTGCAAATTCACAAAGTTATGAGTGTACATAGCAGCTGTGCAATGCACACTCATAAAATAGTCATTTCTTGGATTTTTTCCACCAAATTTGCAACATAGACTTTTTGATAGCCCACCTCATGAACACTGGCACTGTTGTTTCGTTAATCGGTCCCAAAAGGTGATTCTGCACAGTCACCATGAAGTCACCTTTCAGGACAGAATAATACCATGACAGTGGCTGAATTCCTGAGGAGGGGTCCCAATAACCCTATTAATTTGGTGCCAGAATTCAAAAAAATGCCTGAGATATGCACAAAAGTTGAAAGAGCCCTATTTATGCATTTTACAGCTTACCAGCATTTCTTCAGTTTGTGGTCGGCTTTCAAGAGAGCAGACGTGTTCCTGGTCCATCGAAGATCATTGCGCTGGGCCCCGGAGGTAAGTATGGATTGAGGGTGTGTAGGGAGGCAAGGTGCAGAGGTGGGCGAGGATGGGACGGGGCCACTGGACTCAATGAGGGACCGTTTTCTGATTTACAGAGAAAAAAGAAAACATTGCAAGACATTTTTTTTCAAAGGGACATTTGGCATGCTGGGGTGGGCTCCCAGCATGCCACTTGAGTTTTTTTGGGGGACAACTGTAGCTGATGGGGGATTGGGCACCCCATTTGCATATACCAGGGAGCAAGAGCCAAGTGGGATTGGGCACCCCCCTCGGCACAAACCAATGGTTTTAGGGGGGACATTATGTTGATGGGAAGTGGGCTCCCCATCAGCAAATAAACTGGGAAGGGGGGACTTAAGCCAATGCAGATAGGGCCCCCATCTGCAAACAAACACTGTTTTTGGCGGGGTACATGATGTCGAGGGGGATTGGCACCCACTCGGCAGTGGTGGCTCTGTAACATTGTTTGTGAACATGGCTGTGGCTTGCTGCCATGTTCACAAACAATATTACAGTACGAAACATTCCGCCCTGCAATGACGGGTCACTCCCTCATTGCAGCGGAATGGCTGACACTGCAATGGTGAGGCGGCCCCTGATTGCTGCAGTGAAAATGTTGCAACTGTGTGGCACTTTTGGAAGCCAGTGTCATCAGCACACTGTGCCTCCATTGGTCCACCAGTGCCAAGCCCCCAAATGCAGTGCCTCTTTTGGCTGCCGCACTGCTGCATCTCCACAACCTGCTTCTCTCCTAAGCTGCCACATAATGTTTCTTGCACATGCACGCAAGGAAACATAAAAATAGATGTTTTACATCATTTTGCTTCCTTACAAGTCAAGAATACAGGTGGAATATGTGTTTTGTGAATGGAATGATCACCAAAAAACTGGGATGGAATGGCAAACTATTGCTACTGCCTTTTTGCAGCAGATATTTTGAAAAGGGACTTTTATAATTGCAAAGGACTTGTGTTTTTTCACTGTTCAATGGTACTGGTAATGAATATGTTCAAATCACTTGTTTGAGAGATTGGTAGAGCACCTTCTGTGTTTCATTAAACAGTGTGTGAATCATGCGAAAAAGTATTTAGCACATGTTATTGATTAATTCACTAGTCTCTGATGAGCCCATGTTGTATGGGTGAAATGTAAGATAGCAGTGTTTAACACTGCACCTTCTATGTGCCTTTTGGGAAAAGGATTTAAAGAATGATTTAAACCATAGTTTGTGAAGAATCATTTGTTGTGAAAGTTACAGGCAGTGGTGAGTGCTTCAATAACTTTGAGAACTGCTATTATGTCCAATGAAGAGGCACCACCTTGAGTGATCACCTCTCCTGAAGTTTTAATGTTTCCCTTCACAGTTTCTGAGGCTTTTCTTCAGCCAATGTTAAATCAGCTAAGAGTCTGAAAACTGTACACTACCAGAAGGTCTTTCACCTTCCACAACCAGCATCCAACTAATCTCCCTATCTAACCATTTAGCCCCTAGTAACAGGCTTATATATATTTATGGAGGTGACATCATAGTCATGTGTTCTAAGATTATCCACCCTGTTCTCTAATTACTAGAATAATACACTTTATTTTGTGAAAGTGAAACAACAAATGTCCTTCATATGAAGACTGGAAAAGGTGCATTTCAGGGAACATCTAGTGAAGCACTTTTGCCTTGTTTTCAGGCTGGAAACATGACTTACATAAATAATAAGTCCTAATTGGGCTAAGCCCCTTCCTTTGAGTGACATCACATGTTTTAGTTTCCCATAAAAATGTTCATTCTGAGGGCTACCAGCCCTATAGCAGGACCCGAATACAACATTCCCTGATTAGCATATGCACCTGGATCTCTCTGGGTATTTTTCTTGTTTACAAGTTTGTTACAGTACACATTATTTAATTATATCCTTTATTCTGTGTTTCACAAAATACAAAAAGTCCAAGGAGTCCTGGTTAAAGAAAGAACTCTAAATTTTAAAACAAATTGCATGCTTTCTCTTTCCCAGTGGTTGAAATTGTCAGCCGAAACATTTCATTTGTTTCCCTGACATTATCGGCATTCACAGAATAGCGAACAGCAATTATTGCTTGGGTGAGAGTACATCGACGAAAATACATTTTGGTGATGTACACTCGTGGCGAATAGCAAAAGGGTGCCTGACAGATAGACTTTTCTATTTGATGTTTGGATCCTCACCCCATGCACCCTCCTACTAAAGGATTCTCAACTCCAGTGGGTGCATGTCGGGAGAGCAAAAAGAAAAAAAGGAAAAGCCCAACTCAGCACAAAAACACAAGCATGCCTAGAACCGAACCCAGCACCTCCCAACCCGAGCCTGACAACCACCCACCATGCCACATGGCCAGCTTGGCAGCCCTCCACTGCACTACATGCCACAAACCTTCCCTCCTTCCACCTAATACACGGCGTGGTCCTCCCCCACGCACATGTATACAAAGTGACATCCTGTTGCTATATTCGCCACCCCCATTAGGTCACCCCTGCCAGGTAGCCCTGTGCATAGTGCCATGATTGAGTCGCCTTTTGAAAGCACTCAATCACAACGCCGTCCATCACAGGCTACCTTTCCTTTTGGCCTACTGTCTTTTTTTTTATTTTCAGCCATTTCATTTTATTTTCTTGACAGCCATTGACTGAATATATTCCTTTAGCCTCACTGGTTTCTTTATTTTATTTCTCTTAGGGCACCAGGGACTGGTTTCAATATCAGGGACGCCTGCCCAGTTCCAACAACCAGCGGCTCGAATTACCAGTGGAGTAGCTTCAGTGATATTAAAGTAGTAATAGTGAAGTCTCATTGATTAGCACATCCACATTTAAATCTGGATCACAGGTACCCGTATACTGCCATGCCTTTACTTTACAAGAGGTTGGTACCACTCCTGGTGTTAGGATGTATACCTGGCTGATTAGCACATCCCACATTTAAATCTGGATCACAGGTACCCGTATACTGCCATGCCTTTTACTTTACAAGAGGTTGGTACCACTCCTGGTGTTAGGATGTATACCTGGCTGATTAGCACATCCCACATTTAAATCTGGATCACAGGTACCCGTATATTGCCATGCCTTTTACTTTACAAGAGGTTGGTACCACCCCTGGTGTTAGGATGTATACCTGGCTGATTAGCACATCCCACATTTAAATCTGGATCACAGGTACCCGTATATTGCCATGCCTTTTACTTTACAAGAGGTTGGTACCACTCCTGGTGTTAGGATGTATACCTGGCTGATTAGCACATCCCACATTTAAATCTGGATCACAGGTACCCGTATATTGCCATGCCTTTTACTTTACAAGAGGTTGGTACCACCCCTGGTGTTAGGATGTATACCTTGCTGATTAGCACATCCCACATTTAAATCTGGATCACAGGTACCCATATACTGCCATGCCTTTTACTTTACAAGAGGTTGGTACCACTCCTGGTGTTAGGATGTATACCTGGCTGATTAGCACATCCCACATTTAAATCTGGATCACAGGTACCCGTATATTGCCATGCCTTTTACTTTACAAGAGGTTGGTACCACCCTGGTGTTAGGATGTATACCTGGCTGATTAGCACATCCCACATTTAAATCTGGATCACAGGTACCAATATTGCCATGCCTTTACTTACAAGAGGTTGGTACCACTCCTGGTGTTAGGATGTATACCTGGCTGATTAGCACATCCCACATTTAAATCTGGATCACAGGTACCTGATACTGCCATGCCTTTTACTTTACAAGAGGTTGGTACCACTCCTGGTGTTAGGATGTATACCTGGCTGATTAGCACATCCCACATTTAAATCTGGATCACAGGTACCCGTATATTGCCATGCCTTTTACTTTACAAGAGGTTGGTACCACCCTGGTGTTAGGATGTATACTAGTTGATTAGCACATCCCACATTTAAATCTGGATCACAGGTACCCGTATACTGCCATGCCTTTTACTTTACAAGAGGTTGGTACCACTCTGGTGTTAGGATGTATACCTGGCTGATTAGCACATCCCACATTTAAATCTGGATCACAGGTACCCGTATATTGCCATGCCTTTACTTTACAAGAGGTTGGTACCACCCTGGTGTTAGGATGTATACCTGGCTGATTAGCACATCCCACATTTAAATCTGGATCACAGGTACCCATACTGCCATGCCTTTTACTTTACAAGAGGTTGGTACCACTCCTGGTGTTAGGATGTATACCTGGCTGATTAGCACATCCCACATTTAAATCTGGATCACAGGTACCCGATATTGCCATGCCTTTACTTACAAGAGGTTGGTACCACTCCTGGTGTTAGGATGTATACCTGGCTGATTAGCACATCCCACATTTAAATCTGGATCACAGGTACGCGTATATTGCCATGCCTTTTACTTTACAAGAGTTTGGTACCACCCTGGTGTTAGGATGTATACCTGGCTGATTAGCACATCCCACATTTAAATCTGGATCACAGGTACCTGTATACCGCCATGCCTTTTACTTTACAAGAGGTTGGTACCACTCCTGGTGTTAGGATGTATACCTGGCTGATTAGCACATCCCACATTTAAATCTGATCACAGGTACCCGTATATTGCCATGCCTTTTACTTTACAAGAGGTTGGTACCACCCGGTGTTAGGATGTATACCTGGCTGATTAGCACATCCCACATTTAAATCTGGATCACAGGTACCCGTATACTGCCATGCCTTTTACTTTACAAGAGGTTGGTACCACTCCTGGTGTTAGGATGTATACCTGGCTGATTAGCACATCCCACATTTAAATCTGGATCACAGGTACCCATATATTGCCATGCCTTTACTTTACAAGAGGTTGGTACACCCTGGTGTTAGGATGTATACCTGGCTGATTAGCACATCCCACATTTAAATCTGGATCACAGGTACCTATATTGCCATGCCTTTTACTTTACAAGAGGTTGGTACCACTCCTGGTTTAGGATGTATACCTGGCTGATTAGCACATCCCACATTTAAATCTGGATCACAGGTACCCGTATACTGCCATGCCTTTTACTTTACAAGAGGTTGGTACCACCCTGGTGTTAGGATGTATACCTGGCTGATTAGCACATCCCACATTTAAATCTGGATCACAGGTACCCATATATTGCCATGCCTTTTACTTTACAAGAGGTTGTTACCACTCCTGGTGTTAGGATGTATACCTATCTGATTAACACATCCCACATTTAAATCTGGATCACAGGTACCCATATATTGCCATGCCTTTTACTTTACAAGAGGTTGGTACCACTCTGGTGTTAGGATGTATACCTGGCTGATTAGCACATCCCACATTTAAATCTGGATCACAGGTACCCATATACTGCCATGCCTTTTACTTTACAAGAGGTTGGTACCACTTTGGTTAGGATGTATACCTGGCTGATTAGCACATCCCACATTTAAATCTGGATCACAGGTACCCATATACTGCCATGCCTTTACTTTACAAGAGGTTGGTACCACTCCTGGTGTTAGGATGTATACCTGGCTGATTAGCACATCCCACATTTAAATCTGGATCACAGGTACCCGGATACTGCCATGCCTTTTACTTTACAAGAGGTTGGTACCACTTCTGGTGTTAGGATGTATACCTGGCTGATTAGCACATCCCACATTTAAATCTGGATCACAGGTACCTGTATACTTGCCATGCCTTTTACTTTACAAGAGGTTGGTACCACCCTGGTGTTAGGATGTATACCTGGCTGATTAGCACATCCCACATTTAAATCTGGATCACAGGTACCCGTATACTGCCATGCCTTTTACTTTTACAAGAGGTTGGTACCACCTGGTGTTAGGATGTATACCTGGCTGATTAGCACATCCCACATTTAAATCTGGATCACAGGTACCCGTATATTGCCATGCCTTTTACTTTACAAGAGGTTGGTACCACTCCTGGTGTTAGGATGTATACCTGGCTGATTAGCACATCCCACATTTAAATCTGGATCACAGGTACCAGTATATTGCCATGCCTTTTACTTTACAAGAGGTTGGTACCACCCCTGGTGTTAGGATGTATACCTGGCTGATTAGCACATCCCACATTTAAATCTGGATCACAGGTACCTATACTGCCATGCCTTTTACTTTACAAGAGGTTGGTACCACTCCTGGTGTTAGGATGTATACCTGGTTGATTAGCACATCCCACATTTAAATCTGGATCACAGGTACCTATATTGCCATGCCTTTTACTTTACAAGAGGTTGACCACTCCTGGTGTTAGGATGTATACTGGCTGATTAGCACATCCCACATTTAAATCTGGATCCAGGTACCCTGATTGCCATGCCTTTACTTTACAAGAGGTTGGTACCACTCCTGGTGTTAGGATGTATACCTGGCTGATTAGCACATCCCACATTTAAATCTGGATCACAGGTACCCGTATATTGCCATGCCTTTACTTTACAAGAGGTTGGTACCACTCTGGTGTTAGGATGTATACCTGGCTGATTAGCACATCCCACATTTAAATCTGGATCACAGGTACCCATATATTGCCATGCCTTTTACTTTACAAGAGGTTGGTACCACTCCTGGTGTTAGGATGTATATCTGGCTGATTAGCACATCCCACATTTAAATCTGGATCACAGGTACCCATATATTGCCATGCCTTTTACTTTACAAGAGGTTGGTACCACCCCTGGTGTTAGGATGTATACCTGGCTGATTAGCACATCCCACAATTAAATCTGGATCACAGTTACCCATATATTGCAATGCCTTTTACTTTACAAGAGGTTGGTACCACTCCTGTTAGGATGTATACCTGGCTGATTAGCACATCCCACATTTAAATCTGGATCACAGGTACCTGTATATTGCCATGCCTTTTACTTTACAAGAGTTTGGTACCACCCCTGGTGTTAGGATGTATACCTGGCTGATTAGCACATCCCACATTTAAATCTGGTCACAGGTACCCATATACTGCCATGCCTTTTACTTTACAAGAGGTTGGTACCACTAATGGTGTTAGGATGTATACCTGGCTGATTAGCTCATCCCACATTTAAATCTGGATCACAGGTACCCGTATACTGCCATGCCTTTTACTTTACAAGAGGTTGGTACCACCCCTGGTGTTAGGATGTATACCTGGCTGATTAGCACATCCCACATTTAAATCTGGATCACAGGTACTGTATATTGCCATGCCTTTTACTTTACAAGAGGTTGGTACCACCCCTGGTGTTAGGATGTATACCTGGCTGAGTAGCAAATCCCACAATTAAATCTGGATCACAGGTACCCGTATACTGCCATGCCTTTTACTTTACAAGAGTTTGTAACACTCCTGGTGTTAGGATGTAAAACTGGCTTATTAGCACATCCCACATTTAAATCTGGATCACAGGTACCCGTACACTGCCATGCCTTTTACTTTACAAGAGGTTGGTACCACTCCTGGTGTTAGGATGTATACCTGGCTGATTAGCACATCCCACATTTAAATCTTGATCACAGGTATGCGTATATTGCCATGCCTTTACTTTACAAGAGTTTGGTACCACCCCTGGTGTTAGGATGTATACATGGCTGATTAGCACATCCCACATTTAAATCTGGATCACAGGTACCCATATACAGCCATGCCTTTTACTTTACAAGAGGTTGGTACCACCCTGTGTTAGGATGTATACCTGGCTGATTAGCACATCCCACAATTAAATCTGTGATCACAGGTACCTATATTGCCATGCCTTTACTTTACAAGAGGTTGGTACCACTCCTGGTGTTAGGATGTATACCTGGCTGATTAGCACATCCCACATTTAAATCTGGATCACAGGTACCATATACTGCCATGCCTTTACTTACAAGAGGTTGGTACCACTCCTGGTGTTAGGATGTATACCTGGCTGATTAGCACATCCCACATTTAAATCTGGATCACAGGTACCCGTATATTGCCATGCCTTTTAATTTACAAGAGGTTGGTACCACCCCTGGTGTTAGGATGTATACCTGGCTGATTAGCACATCCCACATTTAAATCTGGATCACAGGTACCCGTATATTGCCATGCCTTTTACTTTACAAGAGGTTGGTACCACTCCTGGTGTTAGGATGTATACCTGGCTGATTAGCACATCCCACAATTAAATCTGGATCACAGGTACCCGATATCTGCCATGCCTTTTACTTTACAAGAGGTTGGTACCACCCTGGTGTTAGGATGTATACCTGGCTGATTAGCACATCCCACATTTAAATCTGGATCACAGGTACCCGTATACTGCCATGCCTTTTACTTTACAAGAGGTTGGTACCACTTCTGGTGTTAGGATGTATACCTGGCTGATTAGCACATCCCACATTTAAATCTGAATCACAGGTACCAGTATACTGCCATGCCTTTTACTTTACAAGAGTTTGGTACCACTCCTGGTGTTAGGATGTATACCTGGCTGATTAGCACATCCCACATTTAAATCTGGATCACAGGTACCCGTATATTGCCATGCCTTTACTTTACAAGAGGTTGGTACCACCCCTGGTGTTAGGATGTATACCTGGCTGATTAGCACATCCCACATTTAAATCTGGATCACAGGTACCCGTATATTGCCATGCCTTTTACTTTACAAGAGGTTGGTACCACCCCTGGTGTTAGGATGTATACCTGGCTGATTAGCACATCCCACATTTAAATCTGGATCATAGGTACCGATACTGCCATGCCTTTACTTTACAAGAGGTTGGTACCAATCTGGTGTTAGGATGTATACCTGGCTGATTAGCACATCCCACATTTAAATCTGGATCACAGGTACCCGTATATTGCCATGCCTTTACTTTACAAGAGGTTGGTACCACTCCTGGTGTTAGGATGTATACCTGGCTGATTAGCACATCCCACATTTAAATCTGGATCACAGGTACCCGTATACTGCCATGCCTTTTACTTTACAAGAGGTTGGTACCACCCCTGGTGTTAGGATGTATACCTGGCTGATTAGCACATCCCACATTTAAATCTGGATCACAGGTACCAGTATACTGCCATGCCTTTTACTTTACAAGAGGTTGGTACCACTCCTGGTGTTAGGATGTATACCTTGCTGATTAGCACATCCCACATTTAAATCTGGATCACAGGTACCCATATACAGCCATGCCTTTACTTTACAAGAGGTTGGTACCACTCCTGGTGTTAGGATGTATACCTGGCTGATTAGCACATCCCACATTTAAATCTGGATCACAGGTACCCGTATATTGCCATGCCTTTTACTTTACAAGAGGTTGGTACCACTCCTGGTGTTAGGATGTATACCTGGCTGATTAGCACATCCCACATTTAAATCTGGATCACAGGTACCCGTATATTGCCATGCCTTTTACTTTACAAGAGTTTGGTACCACCCTGGTGTTAGGATGTATACCTGGCTGATTAGCACATCCCACATTTAAATCTGGATCACAGGTACCCATATATTGCCATGCCTTTTACTTTACAAGAGGTTGGTACCACTCCTGGTGTTAGGATGTATACCTGGCTGATTAGCACATCCCACATTTAAATCTGGATCACAGGTATGCGTATATTGCCATGCCTTTACTTTACAAGAGTTTGGTACCACCCTGGTGTTAGGATGTATACCTGGCTGATTAGCACATCCCACATTTAAATCTGGATCACAGGTACCCATATACTGCCATGCCTTTTACTTTACAAGAGGTTGGTACCACCCCTGGTGTTAGGATGTATACCTGGCTGATTAGCACATCCCACATTTAAATCTGGATCACAGGTACCCGATACTGCCATGCCTTTTACTTTACAAGAGGTTGGTACCACCCTGTGTTAGGATGTATACCTGGCTGATTAGCACATCCCACATTTAAATCTGGATCACAGGTACGCGTATATTGCCATGCCTTTTACTTTACAAGAGGTTGGTACCACTCCTGGTGTTAGGATGTATACCTGGCTGATTAGCACATCCCACATTTAAATCTGGATCACAGGTACCCGTATACTGCCATGCCTTTTACTTTACAAGAGGTTGGTACCACTTCTGGTGTTAGGATGTATACCTGGCTGATTAGCACATCCCACATTTAAATCTGGATCACAGGTACGTGTATATTGCCATGCCTTTACTTTACAAGAGGTTTGGTACCACCCCTGGTGTTAGGATGTATACCTGGCTGATTAGCACATCCCACATTTAAATCTGGATCACAGGTACCCATATACTGCCATGCCTTTTACTTTACAAGAGGTTGGTACCACTCCTGGTGTTAGGATGTATACCTGGCTGATTAGCACATCCCACATTTAAATCTGGATCACAGGTACCCATATATCTGCCATGCCTTTTACTTTACAAGAGGTTGGTACCACTCCTGGTGTTAGGATGTATACCTGGCTGATTAGCATATCCCACATTTAAATCTGGAACACAGGTACCAATATTCAGAAATGCCTTTTACTTTACAAGAGGTTGGTACCACTCCTGGTGTTAGGATGTATACCTGGCTGATTAGCACATCCCACATTTAAATCTGGATCACAGGTACCCGTATATTGCCATGCCTTTTACTTTACAAGAGGTTGGTACCACCCTGTGTTAGGATGTATACCTGGCTGATTAGCACATCCCACATTTAAATCTGGATCACAGGTACCCATATATTGCCATGCCTTTTACTTTACAAGAGGTTGGTACCACCCTGGTGTTAGGATGTATACCTGGCTGATTAGCACATCCCACATTTAAATCTGGATCACAGGTACCCGTATATTGCCATGCCTTTTACTTTACAAGAGGTTGGTACCACTCCTGGTGTTAGGATGTATACCTGGCTGATTAGCACATCCCACATTTAAATCTGGATCACAGGTACCCGTATATTGCCATGCCTTTTACTTTACAAGAGGTTGGTACCACTCTGGTGTTAGGATGTATACCTGGCTGATTAGCACATCCCACATTTAAATCTTGATCACAGGTATGCGTATATTGCCATGACCTTTACTTTACAAGAGTTTGGTACCACCCTGGTGTTAGGATTATACCTGGTTGATTAGCATATCCCACATTTAAATCTGGATCACAGGTACCCGTATACTGCCATGACTTTTACTTTACAAGAGGTTGGTACCACTCTGGTGTTAGGATGTATACCTGGCTGATTAGCACATCCCACATTTAAATCTGGATCACAGGTACCCGTATACTGCCATGCCTTTTAATTTACAAGAGGTTGGTACCACCCTGGTGTTAGGATGTATACCTGGCTGATTAGCACATCCCACATTTAAATCTGGATCACAGGTACCTGTATACTGCCATGCCTTTTACTTTACAAGAGGTTGGTACCACTCCTGGTGTTAGGATGTATACCTGGCTGATTAGCACATCCCACATTTAAATCTGGATCACAGGTACCCGTATACTGCCATGCCTTTTACTTTACAAGAGGTTGGTACCACTCCTGGTGTTAGGATGTATACCTGGCTGATTAGCACATCCCACATTTAAATCTGGATCACAGGTACCAATATTGCCATGCCTTTACTTTACAAGAGGTTGGTACCACCCCTGGTGTTAGGATGTATACCTGGCTGATTAGCACATCCCACATTTAAATCTGGATCACAGGTACCAATATTCAGAAATGCCTTTACTTTACAAGAGGTTGGTACCACTCCTGGTGTTAGGATGTATACTCATTGATTAGCACATCCCACATTTAAATCTGGATCACAGGTACCCGATATTGCCATGCCTTTTACTTTACAAGAGGTTGGTACCACTCTTGGTGTTAGGATGTATACCTGGCTGATTAGCACATCCCACATTTAAATCTGGATCACAGGTACCCGTATATTGCCATGCCTTTACTTTACAAGAGGTTGGTACCACCCTGGTGTTAGGATGTATACCTGGCTGATTAGCACATCCCACATTTAAATCTGGATCACAGGTACCAGATATTGCCATGCCTTTTACTTTACAAGAGGTTGGTACCACCCTGGTGTTAGGATGTATACCTGGCTGATTAGCACATCCCACATTTAAATCTGATCACAGGTACCCTATATTGCAATGCCTTTACTTTACAAGAGGTTGGTACTACTCCTGTGTTAGGATGTATACCTGGCTGATTAGCACATCCCACATTTAAATCTGGATCACAGGTACCCGTATACTGCCATGCCTTTTACTTTACAAGAGGTTTGTACACTCCTGGTGTTAGGATGTATACCTGGCTGATTAGCACATCCCACATTTAAATCTGGATCACAGGTACCCGTATACTGCCATGCCTTTTACTTTACAAGAGGTTGGTACCACTCCTGGTGTTAGGATGTATACCTGATTGATTAGCACATCCCACATTTAAATCTTGATCACAGGTACCCGTATATTGCCATGCCTTTTACTTTACAAGAGGTTGGTACCCCCCTGTGTTAGGATGTATACAAGGCTGATTAGCACATCCCACATTTAAATCTGGATCATAGGTACCCATATACTGCCATGCCATTTACTTTACACGAGCTTGGTGACTCTCCTGGTGTTAGGATGTATACCTGGCTGATTAGCACATCCCACATTTAAATCTGGATCACAGGTACCCATATTCAGCCATGCCTTTTACTTTACAAGAGGTTGGTACCACTCCTGGTGTTAGGATGTATACCTGGCTGATTAGCACATCCCACATTTAAATCTGGATCACAGGTACCCAATATTGCCATGCCTTTACTTTACAAGAGGTTGGTACCACCCTGGTGTTAGGATGTATACCTGGCTGATTAGCACATCCCACATTTAAATCTGGATCACAGGTACCCGTATATTGCCATGCCTTTAACTTTACAAGAGGTTGGTACCACCTCGGTGTTAGGATGTATACTCATTGATTAGCACATCCCACATTTAAATCTGGATCACAGGTACCCGTGATATTGCCATGCCTTTAATTTACAAGAGGTTGGTACCACCCTGGTGTTAGGATGTTTACCTGGCTGATTAGCACATCCACATTTAAATCTGGATCACAGGTACCATGATATTGCCATGCCTTTTAATTTACAAGAGGTTGGTACCACCCTGGTGTTAGGATGTATCACCTGATTAGCACATCCCACATTTAAATCTGGATCACAGGTACCGTATATTGCCATGCCTTTTACATTACAAGAGGTTGGTACCACTCTTGTGTTAGGATGTATACCTGGCTGATTAGCACATCCCACATTTAAATCTGGATCACAGGTTACCCGATATTGCCATGCTTTACTTTACAAGAGGTTAGTACCACTTCGTGTTAGATGTATACCTGGCTGATTAGCACATCCCACATTTAAATCTGGATCACAGGTACCCGTATACTGCCATGCCTTTTACTTTACAAGAGGTTGGTACCACTCCTGGTGTTAGGATGTATACCTGGCTGATTAGCACATCCCACATTTAAATCTGGATCACAGGTACCTGTATACTGCCATGCCTTTACTTTACAAGAGGTTGGTACCACCCCTGGTGTTAGGATGTATACCTGGCTGATTAGCACATCCCACTATTTAAATCTGGATCACAGGTACCATATTGCCATGCCTTTACTTTACAAGAGTTTGGAACCACTCCTGTTGTTAGGATGTATACCTGGCTGATTAGCACATCCCACATTTAAATCTGGATCACAGGTACCAGATATTGCCATGCCTTTACTTTACAAGAGGTTGGTACCACCCTGGTGTTAGGGATGTATACCTGGCTGATTAGCACATCCCACATTTAAATCTGGATCACAGGTACCCATATACTGCCATGCCTTTTACTTTACAAGAGGTTGGTACCACTCTGGTGTTAGGATGTATACCTGGCTGATTAGCACATCCCACATTTAAATCTGGATCACAGGTACCCATATACTGCCATGCCTTTTACTTTACAAGAGGTTGGTACCACTCCTGGTGTTAGGATGTATACCTGGCTGATTAGCACATCCCACATTTAAATCTGGATCACAGGTACCTGCTATATTGCCATGCCTTTTACTTTACAAGAGTTTGGTACCACCCCTGGTGTTAGGATGTATACCTGGCTGATTAGCACATCCCACATTTAAATCTGGATCACAGGTACCCATATACTGCCATGCCTTTTACTTTACAAGAGGTTGGTACCACCTCTGGTGTTAGGATGTATACCTGGCTGATTAGCACATCCCACATTTAAATCTGGATCACAGGTACCCGTATATTGCCATGCCTTTTACTTTACAAGAGGTTGGTACCACCCTGGTGTTAGGATGTATACCTGGCTGATTAGCACATCCCACATTTAAATCTGGATCACAGGTACCGTATATTGCCATGCCTTTTACTTTACAAGAGGTTGGTACCACCCCTGGTGTTAGGATGTATACCTGGCTGATTAGCACATCCCACATTTAAATCTGGATCACAGGTACCCATATTGCCATGCCTTTTACTTTACAAGAGGTTGGTACCACCTGGTGTTAGGATGTATACCTGGCTGATTAGCACATCCCACATTTAAATCTGGATCACAGGTACCGTATACTGCCATGCCTTTTACTTTACAAGAGGTTGGTACCACTCCTGGTGTTAGGATGTATACCTGGCTGATTAGCACATCCCACATTTAAATCTGGATCACAGGTACCCATATACTGCCATGCCTTTACTTTACAAGAGGTTGGTACTACCCTTGTGTTAGGATGTATACCTGGCTGATTAGCACATCCCACATTTAAATCTGGATCACAGGTACCCGTATATTGCCATGCCTTTTACTTTACAAGAGGTTGGTACCACCCTGGTGTTAGGATGTATACCTGGCTGATTAGCACATCCCACATTTAAATCTGGATCACAGGTACCAGATATTGCCATGCCTTTTAATTTACAAGAGGTTGGTACCACCCTGGTGTTAGGATGTATACTCTATTGATTAGCACATCCCACATTTAAATCTGGATCACAGGTACCCATATATTGCCATGCCTTTTACTTTACAAGAGGTTGGTACCACCCATGGTGTTAGGATGTATACCTGGCTGATTAGCACATCCACATTTAAATCTGGATCACAGGTACCTATATTGCCATGCCTTTTACTTTACAAGAGGTTGGTACCACCCTGTGTTAGGATGTATACCTGGCTGATTAGCACATCCCACATTTAAATCTGGATCACAGGTACCCAAATATTGCCATGCTTTACTTTACAAGAGGTTGGTACCACTCCTGGTGTTAGGATGTATACCTGGCTGATTAGCACATCCCACATTTAAATCTGGATCACAGGTACCCGTATATTGCCATGCCTTTTACTTTACAAGAGGTTGGTACCACCCTGGTGTTAGGATGTATACCTGGCTGATTAGCACATCCCACATTTAAATCTGGATCACAGGTACTGTATACTGCATGCCTTTACTTTACAAGAGGTTGGTACCACCCTGGTGTTAGGATGTATACCTGGCTGATTAGCACATCCCACATTTAAATCTGGATCACAGGTACCAGTATACTGCCATGCCTTTTACTTTACAAGAGGTTGGTACCACTCCTGGTGTTAGGATGTATACCTGGCTGATTAGCACATCCCACATTTAAATCTGGATCACAGGTACCCTGTACATGCCATGCCTTTTACTTTACAAGAGGTTGGTACCACTCCTGGTGTTAGGATGTATACCTGGCTGATTAGCACATCCCACATTTAAATCTGGATCACAGGTATGCGATATTGCCATGCCTTTTACTTTACAAGAGGTTGGTACCACCCTGGTGTTAGGATGTATACCTGGCTGATTAGCACATCCCACATTTAAATCTGGATCACAGGTACCCATATACTGCCATGCCTTTTACTTTACAAGAGGTTGGTACCACCCTGGTGTTAGGATGTATACCTGGCTGATTAGCACATCCCACATTTAAATCTGGATCACAGGTACCATATATCTGCCATGCCTTTTACTTTACAAGAGGTTGGTACCACTCCTGGTGTTAGGATGTATACCTGGCTGATTAGCACATCCCACATTTAAATCTGGATCACAGGTACCCATATTCAGCAATGCCTTTTACTTTACAAGAGGTTGGTACCACCCTGGTGTTAGGATGTATACCTGGCTGATTAGCACATCCCACATTTAAATCTGGATCACAGGTACCCGTATACTGCCATGCCTTTTACTTTACAAGAGGTTGGTACCACCCCGGTGTTAGGATGTATACCTGGCTGATTAGCACATCCCACATTTAAATCTGGATCACAGGTACCCGTATATTGCCATGCCTTTTAATTTACAAGAGGTTGGTACCACCCCTGGTGTTAGGATATATACCTGGCTGATTAGCACATCCCACATTTAAATCTGGATCACAGGTACCCGTATATTGCCATGCCTTTTAATTTACAAGAGGTTGGTACCACCTCTGGTGTTAGGATGATACACTCTTGATTAGCACATCCCACATTTAAATCTGGACACAGGTACCCAGATATTGCCATGCCTTTTACTTTTACAAGAGGTTGGTACCACTCTTGTTTTAGGATGTATACCTGATTGATTAGCACATCCCACATTTAAATCTTGATCACAGGTACCGTATATTGCAATGCCTTTACTTTACAAGAGTTTGGTACCACCCTGGTGTTAGGATGTATACTGGCTGATTAGCACATCCCACATTTAAATCTGGATCACAGGTACCATATACTGCCATGCCTTTTACTTTACAAGAGGTTGGTACCACCCTGGTGTTAGGATGTATACCTGGCTGATTAGCACATCCCACATTTAAATCTGGATCACAGGTACCCGTATACTGCCATGCCTTTTACTTTACAAGAGGTTGGTACCACCCTGGTGTTAGGATGTATACCTGGCTGATTAGCACATCCCACATTTAAATCTGGATCACAGGTACCGTATATTGCCATGCCTTTACTTTACAAGAGGTTGGTACCACCCTGGTGTTAGGATGTATACCTGGCTGATTAGCACATCCCACATTTAAATCTGGATCACAGGTACCAGATATCTGCCATGCCTTTTACTTTACAAGAGTTTGGTACCACTCCTGTGTTAGGATGTATACCTGTCTGATTAGCACATCCACATTTAAATCTGGATCACAGGTACCGTATACTGCCATGCCTTTACTTTACAAGAGGTTGGTACCACCCTGGTGTTAGGATGTATACCTGGTTGATTAGCACATCCCACATTTAATCTGGATCACAGGTATGCATATATTGCCATGCCTTTTACTTTACAAGAGGTTGGTACCACTCCTGTGTTAGGATGTATACTGGCTGATTAGCACATCCCACATTTAAATCTGGATCACAGGTACCCGATATACTGCCATGCCTTTACTTTACAAGAGGTTGGTACCACCCTGGTGTTAGGATGTATACCTGGATTGATTAGCACATCCCACATTTAAATCTGGATCACAGGTACCGTATATTGCCATGCCTTTTACTTTACAAGAGGTTGGTACCACCCCTGGTGTTAGGATGTATACCTGGCTGATTAGCACATCCCACATTTAAATCTGATCACAGGTACCTGATATTGCCATGCCTTTTACTTTACAAGAGGTTGGTACCACCCCTGGTGTTAGGATGTATACCTGGCTGATTAGCACATCCCACATTTAAATCTGGATCACAGGTACCTGATATTGCCATGCCTTTTACTTTACAAGAGGTTGGTACCACCCTGGTGTTAGGATGTATACCTGGCTGATTAGCACATCCCACATTTAAATCTGGATCACAGGTACCCGTATATTGCCATGCCTTTTACTTTACAAGAGGTTGGTACCACTCCTGGTGTTAGGTTGTATACCTGGCTGATTAGCACATCCCACATTTAAATCTGGATCACAGGTACCCATATATTGCCATGCCTTTACTTTACAAGAGGTTGGTACCACCCTGGTGTTAGGATGTATACCTGGCTGATTAGCACATCCCACATTTAAATCTGGATCACAGGTACCCATATACTGCCATGCCTTTTACTTTACAAGAGGTTGGTACCTCCCCTGATGTTAGGATGTATACCTGGCTGATTAGCACATCCCACATTTAAATCTGGATCACAGGTACCCGTATACTGCCATGCCTTTACTTTACAAGAGGTTGGTACCACCCTGGTGTTAGGATGTATACCTGGCTGATTAGCACATCCCACATTTAAATCTGGATCACAGGTACCGTATATTGCCATGCCTTTTACTTTACAAGAGGTTGGTACCACTCCTGGTGTTAGGATGTATACCTGGCTGATTAGCACATCCCACATTTAAATCTGGATCACAGGTACCCGTATATTGCCATGCCTTTTACTTTACAAGAGGTTGGTACCACCTCGTGTTAGGATGTATCCTGGCTGATTAGCACATCCCACATTTAAATCTGGATCACAGGTACCGTTATATTGCCATGCCTTTTACTTTACAAGAGGTTGGTACCACCCTGGTGTTAGGATGTATACCTGGCTGATTAGCACATCCCACATTTAAATCTGGATCACAGGTACCCGTATACTGCCATGCCTTTTACTTTACAAGAGGTTGGTACCACCCTGGTGTTAGGATGCATACCTGGCTGATTAGCACATCCACATTTAAATCTGGATCACAGGTACCGTATATTGCCATGCCTTTTACTTTACAAGAGGTTGGTACCACCCTGGTGTTAGGATGTATACCTGGCTGATTAGCACATCCCACATTTAAATCTGGATCACAGAACCCGTACTGTCATGCTCTTTACTTTACAAGAGGTTGGTACCACTCTGGTGTTAGGATGTATACCTGGCTGATTAGCACATCCCACATTTTAAATCTGGATCACAGGTACCCGGATATTGCCATACATTTTACTTTACAAAAGGTTGGTACCACTCCTGGTGTTAGAATGTATACCTGGCTGATTAGCACATCCCACATTTAAATCTGGAACACAGGTACCCGTATACTTCCATACCTTTTAATTTACAAGAGGTTGGTACTACCCCTGGCATTAGAATGTATACCTGACTGATTTTCTAGGGGAACAGAGGGGTGGGGCTACAAAAACAAAATAACTTGAACCTTGTGTAAGCAACACAAAACAGGTCCTAGGTGGAGGCAGCTAGGCATATGCTAGAATGAACCTGCTGTTGGGGCCCCAGTAAATCCACACAACCAGTAGCAATAATCAGAATGTCCATTTAATGGGTTAGGTACAATTTTCCAACAATCATATTCCCATCACACCTTAGCCTGACTCCGTTATCCCGACAACCAAAATGCTGACAAAGACAAAAAGCCGACTCATACTGTAACAACCCGACAATTATTATTCGCTGTACCAGCTTCAGACTCAAAAACAAAAGTGGATCTGTGATCTTGGACCTAGCTTCGGTCTGCAAAACAGCTTCATTCTTAGACCTAGCTGTGGTGTGCAAAATAACTTTGATATTTAAATCAGATTCTTATATCTGAAAAATAAATGCTAAATGTGATATCAAATCCTGCTTTGATCTACAAAACAACTTTGAACTATAAACCAGCTTTAGTCTTTGGTCTATCGATCTACAAAAATACATGCAATATTAAATCCAGATTCAGTCTGAAAATTAAGTGCTTTGAACTTTACAGCTTCACATATGTATGCTTAGACAAGTAACATTGATTCTAACAATGAAACTGTTTTCAAAATCACTGGAACCTGTTTTGTAGGCTGAATCAATCAGTTATTTGTATGACCAAGGTAGTTTCTTCTATGCTGTTTCTGGACCACGGGAACCAGATCTGTGACACCGGCATCCACAGCTTCCTTTCCCTGCTGTCAGTTTGACTCCAGACTTGGTGCTCCCCACAACCTGGGCCCATCAGCACAAATCTTTTCAGACAATTACCAGTGGGTGTAAGGTGCTGGGGGCAGCATTTCATATGCTCAGGTTTTGTGGACCGAATCCCTATTTTTATGATGAAAGCAGACATGGGATCTGTATGCTGGTGGGATTGTAAATGACAGGATTTGAAGTGGCGGGCTTGTGAATGACGGGTTTTTAAATGAGTTGGAATTTTGGGGTTGGGCTTTTGTTTGTTGTAATTCCGTCAGTCAGAATTTAGTTTGGATCCCTTCCTGAATGCTATCTTTTTCTCCCTAACCTTCCCACCACCTATTTTGAGCACCACAGTGTTTTTTTCTTTTGTTTTGTTTTGTTTATTTGCTTCACACTCAGGCTTGCTGCCTCTGTGATGGCAGTTCTGGTTTTACTCCATTGTTCCTCCACCCCTCCTTCTTGCCCTTCTGCTAGTGCATTCCTTAGGCACTCTCCTTGACCCATGGGCCTATAGACTACTCCTAATCTTATTTTCCTGCCTGAGGCCACTATGACTTGCATCCATATAAACTTGGTATCCCCATTTTTACCTCTAAAGACTCCATCTTCAGGCACTTCAATGCCCTCCCTGACATGGAATGTGATCCCCCCACATACACACACAGGTACTGACAACAGTGAAGAATGGTAATACACCCACAAGTAGAATATACATTGGGGAATGGAATCTGTCTCTTTTCAGTGGTTCCTCATAGTAACAGTGGAGAATGATAATGCACCCAGTTGCAGAATATAAATTAGAGTTTAGTTTATTTACTTATAAAGTGCACTTTTTTCAATTGCAACTCAAGGCACTGTACACATGAGCAAGCAAGTTCATTATAATAAATTTAAAAACACAGATAATACCCATAAAATACAAAAGGTTTGGAATATGCCACTCTTCAGTGGTTCCAAGTGGTAACAGTGAAGAATGACAATGCACCCAGTAGTAGAATATAAAATGTGGGAATGGAATCTGCCTCTCTTCAATGGTTCAAAGTGGTAACAGTGGATTATGATAATGCACCCAGTAGTAGAATATAAATTGGGGGGAATGGAATCTGTCTCTCTTCAGTGGTTCCCAGTGGTAACTGTGGAGAATGATAATGCACTCAGTAGCAGAATATTAGTTGGAGGAATATAATGTGCCTCTGTTCAATGGCTCCCACTGGCAAAAGTGGAGAATGGTAATGCACCCTATAGTAGATTATAAACCGGGGGAATGGAATGCGTCTCTCTTCAATGGTTCCCACTGGCAATGATAGAGAACGATAGTGAACTCCATAACAGAAGATCAGTTGGGAAAACTAGAATTTAACTTAAAGGTGTAAAAATGCGAAATGAATCAGAAAATATAAGTTATGGAAGATATTGATTGAAGTAGTCCCATAGAAATGTGACTTTTAAAGAATTCTGTAATTATAGTAGCCAGCAACAGTTATGTATGTATTAGTTGAGTTGATATAGTTAATTAAAAATAGGGTGAGCAAATAATGTATGATAAAGTACTGAAGAACATTTGAATAATATCATATACTGGAGGATGTAATGTTAGATGTAAGGAACTGTGGCTCAGTATAAAGCTCTGTCTAGATGTACTATGAATGGTATATGTGCAAAGAGAAGGTATATGCATTGAAGTGTGTGTACAGTATATGTTATACATTTGCCAATCAATAAACAGATTTAAAAAAAAAAAAGATAAACTGGAGGAATGTAATGATAAAGCATCCAATAACAGAAGATAAACTGCAAGAATAGAATGCACCTATCCTTGATGGTTCAAGAAGGTGACAGCAGTGAAGAATGATAATACCCCCCGCCTTAGTAGAATATAAATTGGAGGAGTGTAATATGCGTCTCTTCAGTGGTTCTCACTGGTAACACTGGAGAATGATAATACCCACCCCCCTTTAGTAGAATATAAATTGGAGTAATGGAATGTGCCTCTCTTCAATGCTTCCTGCTGGTAACAGTGGAGAATGATAATGCACCCAATAGCACAATACAAAGTGGAAGAATGGAATTTGCCTCTCTTTGATAGTCCCCCCTGGTAACAGTGGAAAATGGTAAAGCATCCAACAGAAGAAGATACACCACAGGAATAGAATGCACCTATCCTTGATGGTTCAAGAAGGTGGTAAATGTGGAGAATGTAATACACCAAATATTTGAAGAGAAACTGAAGAAATGGAATGCACATATCTTCAGTGATCCCCAGAGGAGGTAAAAAGCAATTCACATTGACTTCCTGGAATGTGCAGCAAAAGATATTGAAAATAAGTGTGACAAGTGTGTCTCCCAATAGATCCTTTAGTGAGTTCTTGGGCCAGCCAGATAATGCAATATATATTCAATGACAGAACTCTGGTTTAGAAATGTCAGCAGGTTGATGTCTGAGACTACAAAGTAGTGAATGAGGGCTTCACTTTGCTGCTGCCCTCCCCTGTCTATCAGTCTCCATTGGGTTCAGAGAGTCTGTGCCTCCACCTCAGCAAACTCTCCCTCCAACGCTAGCCATTCCCACCATGTTCCTTGGAACTGATTCAGCTATAGCTGGCCACAACAGGCATGAAGCACTGTCCTCTGGGAACCCAGACAGTCAATCAGATTGCTCATCCTGAAGAGGCATGTGATTCAAACTCACGAGCCCTCTTTTAAACATTCAGCTTTCTACCACTGGAAACCACTTCACTGCTGCCCTGCCCTGCCTGCTGATATCTAAGGGGTTGAGTCTGTCTATCCACCGCAGCAGACTCTTCTCAAATCCTAGTCATTCCTACCAGAGTTCCAGGAACAGATTCAAAAACAGCCGGCAACAAAAGGCATGAAGCACCAGACTTGTCTGCAGCTGGGTTGGGGGTTGGAGGCACTAGACCACCAGGGACTGGACTGAGGGATTTTTCTGAGAAAATTGTGACTGGGGAAGGGATCGGGATGGGAGTTCGGGAGGAAGTCAGGACGGGGAAGGCAGCCTAATTATTATGGAAACCACTAGACCACCAGAGAATATTTTTTTATGACTGCGAGTGCAGTATAGGGAGGGAGTGGGACAGATTGGAGATGAATGATGAGGGGGGTACCTACAATTTTTATACACTTGGGCTTGGGGTGAAGGGGTGGGAGTGGGACCACTAGCCACCAGGGCATAATAATAATAAGGGCATTTGTATTGGAATGATGAATGGGCACTGGAGGGAGGGTGCTATTTATAATTTTTTCTTTTTATGTTGGGTGGCCAGTGGGTGAACTGGTGGGGCAGGGACCGCTAGCACCAAGGAATCCGTATTTACTGTGTGTACCTGTGGGACAGGGTGGGGGAGGGACCACTAGCCACCAGGGTTTGTTTTTTTAAATATGGGTGAAATTTCACCCATCAAATTGCACTTTTGGCCCTGTATCCTAAGGCAAAATTTCACCTCTGTGGGCGGAATTTCATCACGGAAAGTGGAATTTCACCATGAAGGTGAAATTTCGCAGTTCTGCCAGACGACATTTCGCATTTCACTCTGCAAAATGGGCAGAATTTCACAGATTACTCAGTGAATTTCACTCACTTCACCCACCACTACTTGCTATTGCTACCTCAGTAAGCCTAGAGCTGGTTAGCAAGCCTGCTGTAGCTGTCGTTAGCTCTAGGTTTCCTGCCATTTTACTCACACTGTTTGTCTATAGCCCTGCTTGACTAGGTCCAAAGTCATGTAGCTGTTGCATTTTTCTCCACTGTCAATTAATTTGCTATTTGATCCACCTAGGCTCAGTCACCTGTCTCTAATTATACCTCACAGTGCTCTATACCCTTCCTGTCTGCCTCACTCTTCTCTCTCTACTATTCCTGTCCTTTCCCTCCTCCTCTCCCTCCCCCAATACCTTTTCCCACACCTCCCTCTCTCTTCCCCTTCACCTTCCCTCCCTCTGCCTTCCGTGCTTTACATCTCCCCTCCTGACATTGCAGAGGGACTGGAAGGAAAGATCTGCCTGTTTGCAGATGTCACCAAGATCTGTAACAGGGTGGATACTCCAGAGGGGTAGAGAAAATGAGGAAGGACCTGGGGAAGCTTCAGAAATGGTCTGAAGAGTGGCAACTGAGGTTTTATTCAAAGACATGCAAAATTACGCACCTGGGACATAGAAACCCTTGGGGAGAGCTACAGGATAGGGGGGTTGCTGGCAGTCACCAAGGAGGAAAGGGACCTGGTAATTATTTCAGATGATCTCAAATGTCAAAGCAGAGTACAAAGGCAACTTAAGAGGGAATGTGAGGAAGTTTTTCTTCACAGAGAGGGTGGTGGATGCATGGAATGATCTGCCACAGGAGGTGGTGGGAGCAGGCACTGTGGTGGGGTTTAAACATGCATATGATAGGCATAGGGAAACCACAGAGGTAAAGCGCAGAGGGAGGGTCAGAAGCCAAAATCAAATACGGTGCTTTCGGGCAGACTGAATGGGCCTAGTGTCCTTATTTGCTGACAATTTCTATGTTTTTATGTTTCTATGTTTCCTCTCTCCCCCTTCCTCTCTTTCCCTTACCCCTACCTTACTCCCATAATCTTCTTTTTTATTTCTTTTTTTCATTTTTAACCTGGAAGTAGACTAGACACAGCCCTTTTTCAGCCATGCCTGACAAATAACAAAATTAGAGACATAAACATGTAACTTCAAAACACTCTAAATGCATCTACAAACATTCTCACAGTATAAAAATTTAAACACCAATTGTTTGAAGTGCTGTATGCTTTGTGTGTCTCTTATCTGAATACCCTGCACTTATCCATACCCCATCTCTAAACCTTGAATTTCTCCACCGTGCCTTCCTCACCCTTTTACTCTCCCTTCTTCCTCTTCCTCCCCCTCATTCAAAGGGATGGAAGTCCAATTCCATTCTCTTTTTCCTCCTTCTTGCTGTCAATGTTGAACCCAATCCTGGCCCCCCCTTGTCACTTTTCTACCCTACAATCCCCAAAGGCCTTAGAATTTTCAATCTTAATGCTAGAAGCCTATTTCCTAAACTTGGCCCCTAAAAGTCTGGACCTCTCAGCACTCTCCTGGCCACTTACTGTAAATATCTCTGAATCCTGGCTTTCCACTAGGGTACCTGACCCAAGCTTGGTTCTCCCTGATTACAACCTCTTCTGTCAGGACTATTGGAAGCATGATGGTAGTGGTGTTGTCATGTATGTCCATCAGAACCTATCCTACTCCATTACCTTCTGAGTCAGTTCCTTCACCTCACAAGCTTTTTCTAGCCAGGCTATCCCTCTCTTCAACTGTCCGCATCTTTGTTGGTGTTTTCTATGCCTCTGCTAAAATCTCTCCCTCCTCCCTTGATGACTACCTCTCATCTCTCTTTTCCCATGCTGCCTCCTCGGGGACTTCAACATAAATTAGCTCTCTTCTGCCTCCAGGCCCACCTTTGACAGGACTGGGTCTCTAAACCTCTTGTAAGTAGTCACACCGAACCCATCTGGCACAGTCCTCATTCCCATAATCACTCTCTCCTGGACTGGGTGATCTCCTCCCATCCCACTGCATCACTGCAGCAGGCATTCTACTGGATGCCTTTGGTGACCACTGTATGAGCTACTGTATCAGGAATGTCAGGCCCATTTATTCTGCTTCTAAATACATTTGCCACATATCAATCAAGTCTCTTGACATTAATGCCCTCCTAAATGACCTGGTTGCCTCCAACTGCTCCCCTATTCTGTCTCAGACATTGATACTGCCCTCTTCTTCTTCCATGCCATATTTATCCACACCTGGAACATTCAAACCCACCTTAGAAAGTCCTGGGTTAAATGCTCCCACCACTCTTAGGTTACAACTGACCATATCAATTTCTGCAATGCGCTGGACCTAACTTTGGCACATTGCGAATCACTCCAAACCCTGTTTGTCCTCTTATCCTACACATCACTCAGGAACTCCTATACAAATGCTGTGAAGGCCCACTACTTCAAGTCAAACCTCCAGCCTAAATTCTGGAAGGTTATCCACTCCTTCCCTTGATCCACCAGCTCAGTCCACTATCCCTTCCCTCCTGGTGGATGACTCACTGGTCTCTGACCTTCTTTCCGTTGCCACTCATTTTGTTAGTTCTTCACCTCCTATGCTCTGCCCTCTCCTCCATCTCTTGATCACCCGCCCCCCGTCCCCTGCTGTCTTTCTCCCATCTCAATCTATTGAAGCTTTCAATTCCTTCCTGTTTCACCCCATGAAGTCTTCCTCACCCTTACTTCACATAACCCTTCTACGTCCAGCCCTGATGGGTTGACCCCAACCTTCTACATATCTCTGCTCCAGCCATCACTTCTCCACTTGCTCACCTTCTGAATCTCACTTTCTCCTTCAGTGCTCTCCCTCAGGCTTGGAAAGTTGCAAGGTTCTGCCTTTGCACAAAGGGGGTGACCTCCCTCCCTTGACAACTTCCAGCTGATCTCACTGCTTCCTTCTCTTGCAATGCAACAGAATGCTGTTGACTACTCTCAGCAAGCTGAATTCCTATTCACAACAAATTTACTCGCCCCCCTCAAGTCTGGCTTTAGGATGCCCCTCTCCACCACCTTCTCTCTGCTGAGAGTAACTGACTCTATCCTCACTGGCATGGAACAGGGACATATCAATGCAACACTATTCATCAATTTTGCCAAAGCCTTTGACTCTGTGTCACACCGTCTCCTCTTCAAAAAGCTGAGCTTGGCTGGCTTCTCAGTACCTGATGTCAACTGGTTCCACTCATACCTCACGGGCCATCAACAGTCATTACAAATGGGAGACATCCTCTCCCCACCACCTCCTAGCAGTGGTCCCACAGGGCTCCATCCTGGGCCCTATTCTGTTCTCAGTTTTCCTAAATTGCCTCCCTGTTGCATGTGCCACTTTGCATAGGTGGAAGACATGGTCATTGTATGTCTCTGAACCTTCAGCTGCAGCTGTGGAAGGTCTGCTCCAGCATGACTTCCACAATGTGCTGTGCTGGTTCCACACCAATATGGTCAAATCCATGAAGACTGTGTCTATCTTTGGCAGCAGTCAGAAGCTCTCACCCTCCCCTGTTTTCTCCACTCTGAATAGCAACCCCCTGAAGGTTGTCCCTGCATTCAAGTACCTTGGTGTGTAGATTGATAGCAAGCTTGACTTTTCTGCCCACATTGACACCATCTATGACAAACTTTTCCCTTAACTTGCTACTCTGTACTGTGATAATGATTGCTTTCTCCAGTTCCACTTTGGCCAATAACCAATCAATCAATCTTTATTTAGCCAGGTGAAACATCGTTGAGAATAAAACTCATTTACAAGATGGACCTGGTAGTGGTTTAGAAGTTCACAAGGTAAAAAACAATAACACAAGTGTGATGGTGTCAGTAAAATGACCCCCCAGTTTGCACTGTTTTGGCAACTTGGACAAAACTCTCCTTCTCCCCTCTAATCCTAAGTGTACTGCAGTAGCGCATCGTGTGCTCGTTCTCCTTTCCTTTCTCTTTCCCATTTTCTGCCCAAGTGGACTTGGCCACCCACTCGAGTATCTCCTGCATTCTGCACTTCTCAGCTTTATTTTCTATATCCTGTCCATTTGTTGAAACATTTGCTGAAAATGTGCTGAAATATTTTATGCACACTGTGGCACCTGTTTGTGCCTAAAAAAGGTTGCTGCATCTTTAAATACAGATCCTGGATGTCTGTCTTCACCCGTGTGGTTAAAATCCCTCTTTACCTGCTGTGCTGGCATAAATAAATAAGAAAATTGTAAAGTGCAAGTGCAGGCAGATAAAGAAATGAATAAAACCCCTTGCAATATGTTTTATTGTGTTCTTGCCTGAACACAGCAGCCCCCTGTTCTCTGAGAATCAGGATTCTGCAGAGTTCAGACCCACTGCGTGGTGTTGCACTGTAACAGCATTGCAGCTATTGCGAACTGCTGCACCCTGTCACGGATCTGTTTGACAGGTTGGTTGGAGCTCTTAAAACATTGTAAAACTGCTCCAACCTCCTGCACAACACTGGTGACAGTGTCGGCTTTTACATTTAAAAGTTTAAAGTTAAAGGCACCAGGGGAACTAGAAATATTATGGGCTGATAGCTCCTGGCATGATGCCAAATATAAAATTACAATGTTTCCCCAGAAGTGCTGTGGAAATGAAAAGAACATTTTATTTTCTGTATTGCGCTTAAAGCGCCTGTGTACCTGTATAAATTCCTGAATCCAGTCCGTTCAACTAATAGGGTTTGTACCAAAATGCAAATAGTGTTTTTTCTGTCTTTAAAGCATTATACCCTATTTTCCTTGAAGCTTTCATATTAGATAAAGAGTATTGAAATCCAGTGGTGTATAGAGCTCTTTGAGCGCTCTGTTCTTTCCCCTTCTGTTTGTTTGGGCTAAATTTCAAGCCAAAAACTAAATGCTTTGCTACTAAACGCCTTTACAAACAGAGGAAAGAATTAGGTTAGCTCTTAAACAAAACACTCTGTTTCTTGTAGGTTTGTTATCTATTTTCAACTAAGCACAGCCCAAAGGTTAGGCCCTACATACCTAGGCAGGGTGTGGCTCGGCTGCTGCTCCTCTGGAAGTCTGTGGGGTGCTGTATCCTAGGTAGCCAGCGGCCTCAGTCTCAGTGTATTTATGGGATGGTCATTGTCAGTCACTGGGAGGTGGGCGGAGCTTAGTAACCAATTATTCAGAGCTTGTCTATTTTTTAGTATTTTTATATTCTATTAAAGCTGGAAATGATTATTATTAAAAATATGTGAAATGCCTTAAAGTAATAAGGTCCTTCTGATCCCCCATTCTTTTGTATGGCATAGCATTCAAACTGTATTAGTTTAGGTGCGGATCAGGTGACCAGATTGTCCTATAAAAAGGACCCTTCCTAAGACCTAGCAGATCAGTTCAGCCAAAGAGGCTGTGCCAGGAGGCTCTCTGGCTAACACAGAGCTTAGTGGACAGTGTGTTACTGAATGGATTCCACTCTGTGATTGTTTGTTTTCGTTTGCTGTGATTTCAGTTTGTTTTGTTTTCTTAAAGCCTTTATTTTCTGTTCTTTATTTTGCTAATAAAAGGACTCACTAGTTGGTGTGCTCCAAACTTTAAAAAACTATGTCTGTGTTATCCATCCCATACCTCATCACAACAAGTAGGGTATACATCATAATATGCAGAAATATACACTTGCAGTGCAGATTAACATTTACTAAATAAATTGGCAAGCTAGTTTATACAGAAATGACAGCAAGACATTAAACTTTGAGTACAGGTTTCATTGTAGTCTAGCAAACATAAGGTGTAGCATGACAGACATACGAGTAGGGGCAGGTGTTTGCCATGGTAGCAAGGCTGACCATCT
Source organism: Neoceratodus forsteri (assembly GCA_016271365.2). Classification (NCBI taxonomy): domain Eukaryota; kingdom Metazoa; phylum Chordata; order Ceratodontiformes; family Ceratodontidae; genus Neoceratodus; species Neoceratodus forsteri. The sequence continues at coordinate 109,647,323 of CM057455.1, read as the reverse complement.
GAAGTAGAAAAACATTAAATAATTATAGCATTCACCTAGTGAGAGGTTGGATGGAAGGAGCACAGCCAAGGAAGGCATTGAAGAAATAACTCAGTGGGGGGAGGATAGAAGCAGGAGAGAAGAAGGAGGGGGGAGGAGGTAATCAATTGGTATTAGAAAACACAGATACAAATTTGCCTAGCAATTCTGATGACTAATGTTTTGAAAGTGGTCACTGTAAGTGGAGAGGATATTTGTAAAGTTTTTTGTAGGTTGTCCCACAGGATGGGTAGGGAGTAGCTTAAAGAAGATTTGCAGAAGAATGTTTTGATTTTAGGAATAAAGAGGGCAGATATAAGTGGAGCTCCTTAGTGCCTATACACCAGAGGAGCAAATGGGAAGGCGGTCCAAGATGTATAGTGGCAGTTTCTTGATGATAGCGCAATATGTCCAAGTTGTTGCATTTCTATAGCATCTTAGGCTAAGGGAGGTCCAGCTGACTAGGGCATATAAGGAACAGTGGTAAGTAACATAGGGGGCTCCAGTAATAAATCTTAGAGCATGACGGTATAGGATATCCTACTTTTTTAGCGCTGTGTTAGTCCCTTGTCTGTAAAGAATATCACCATAATCAAGTAGTGGGAGAAAGACAGCTAGTAGAATTCTAGTTCTCGCTTCCAAGGTTAACAGGTGCTTGACACGGAAGAATATGCCAAGTCTCTGTTTAAGTTTTTTGGATAGTTCTTCAATATGGTCTGCAAAGGTCAATTTGTAGTCCATCCATATCCCCAGGTATTTGAACTTGTGTACATATTCGAGAGGTTCGTTGAGCAGTGTGGTGATTGAAGTTAGCACTCCCCCCTAGTGTAGTAGAGGGGATTTTAGAGAAAGGTGAGAAGAGCATAACCTTCTATTTTTTGCATTAAGAAGTAGTTTTAGTTGCAAAAATGTTTTTCTGAAGGCAGTTGAACTCCAGTTGGAGATTACAACATATTTTGTCTGCGGTGGGTCCGGAGATGTATAAGAAAGTGTCATCAATGAAAAGATGAATGTCTGCTCATTCGATGCCAGCATGTAAGTTAGTGATATCAATTGTGGAAAGGAGGGGCACAGGATAGAGCCTTGTGATATACCTCTTAGAAGGGTTTTCATGGAGGACATGTCCTCTTCTGCTTTGACCTGCTGAGAGCGGCCAGTGAGATAGCTGTGAAACTATTTAAGAGAGATGGAATCAAGGCCAAAATTGCTGAGGCTATCCAGAAGAAGGGTATGGTCCACCTTATCAAATGCCTTGCTTAAATCCAAGAACAAGGCACCCATATAGAGTTTATTGTCCAAGGCAGTCAACCAGCCATTAATAACTTTTGCAGGTGCAGAGACCATGCTGTGTTGAAGTCTGAATCCAGACTTTATAGGGGTGGAAAGGTTATGAGAATCTAGGTGGTCTCTGATCTGTTGGCTAATTAACTTTTCCAGCATTTTAGATAGGGTATGAAGCAGAGAGATGGGCCTGTAGTTATTGAGTTGAGCAGGATTCCCTGATATAAACAGCATTATTACATGGGCAGTTATGCAGCACTCAGGAAGGGTACTCTGCGTGATGGACAAATTGAGGGGGGATGTGGGTTATGGGAACGGCTAGAATGTGGGAGCTAATTTTTAGAAAATAGGTGTCGATGAGGTCTGCGCAAGCGTTTTTCTAGTATCTAGCTTGAAGCAAAGGAGCATTAACCAGCAATAGCCAGTCCTGTCTATTTTCAGCCCTGTCACATCATACTGAATTTGGTTAAGCTGTTGCTGTTATTTTCAGTGAATAGGGGAAATGTGCCCGGGACACTTGTGCAATTCCCCTAATCTTTAGAGTCATGCCATGTTATCCTCACCGTCCACCTGCGCAAGGACTAGTACAGGCAGACAGGGCTTCCATTAAACAGCTCAACTGAAAAATGGCACCTCAGGAGTGCATCATCACCCCCCCCCCACGCTGCACTATATCTTCAGTATTGGGAAGTAATCCCAAGCTCATGGTGTGGGGCTAGAACCCACAGCCCTCCAATCTGCTGGCCTAAAAGGCAAATGTGCAACCTGCTGAACCACTTAGACTGTTGGCAGTAGGTGGAAGGGCTTGGACATATGGGACGAAGACCTAGTGGCAGACAAAAAGAAAATGTGGACACAACTAGAAAGTATAAAACAAAGAAATACAATCTGAAATCTGGGCAATTGGGGTTGGCTAAGTGATCCTTTTTCTGCCGACAACTTCTGCGATTCTAGGTTTCTGTAAAATGTGGACAACACTAACTAGTATAGTATAACTAAAATCCATATTTCAGTTGCTGTTGTGGCCAATTAATGGATGAGTGTTGCTATGGCTGTAATTTGCAGAAAGTCCATAGCATATCTTGTAGTGCATGACCTGTGTTATTATTCTGCATTTATTGGATAATTGAAACATTGGGATTAGGAGATAAATCAAGGGATTTGGGGACATTAACTATCATGGGCTTGTGTAAGTATTATTGAACTTAAGGTATAATTAAGATAGCAATTAAAAGCTTAATACTTTTTCTGACTTTGAGAAAGTTAGGTGCCTCTGAAGACACACATATAACTATAGTAAATTACATATCATTTATATTTAACTATTTCATTCCCTTGGGAGAATTCTTCAACAGCCACATGTTGTGTGCCACCATTGGTCAAAACGTTCCAACAATGTCACTGGATCCCAGAAGCCAATAAATAAATCTTGTAACAGCCAGAAACAAGCAGCAGGTTGTGTAGTGTCCCCATCAGGTATGGTGCCATGTGCTGTCAAGCAGCAAAGATGAGCAATGGTAAGGTTATCGTAGACAGGCATAATTTACTTTAGTAGAATTGAAAGATATATCTCTGTATATAAAATAATGTACTCTAGCTTTCTCAAACACACACAGAGCAATGTTAGACATTTTGCTGTTGCTGGTTAGAATTTTAGCTGATAAACTCCCATTTAATTATATTAATGCTTTAATTGCATCACAAAATCCTCCTGCCGAGTCAGACTCCTTTCCTCACACTCACCCTCTGTCTTGTGGTTGTGCAGTGTCTCCATCAGATATGGTACCCTGTGCTCTCTCTGTTCTGTTACTGTTCCTGCCATGTCAGTCTCCTTTCCTAACACTCACCCTCTCTCTTGTGGTTTTCCAGTCTCTCCATCAGGTATGCTACCATGTGCTGTCATTGTCCTGTGATTGCGCCTGCCATGTCAATCTCCTTTCCTCACACTCACCCTTTCTATTGTGTTTGTGCAGTGTCTCCATTAGATATGGTAACATGTGCTGTCATTTTCTTGTTACTACTCCTACCATGCTAGTCTCCTTTCCTCACACTCACCTTCTATGTTGTGTTATGTAGTGTCTCCATCAACTGTGGTACCACATGCTATCATTGTCCTGCTGCTGCTCCTGCCACGTCAATCTCCTTTTCTCACACTCACTCTCTCTTGTTATTCTGCAGTGTCCTCATCAGGTAAGGTACTATGAGTTACTATTGTCCTGCTACTACTCCTGCCATGTCAATCTCCTTTCCTCACACTCACCCTCTCTCTTGTGGGTGTGCTGTGTCTCCATCAGGTAGGTACTATGTGATGTGATTGCCCTGCTACTGCTGCTGTTGTATCTCTCATCTTTCCTCAAATGTGCTCACTCCCTTGATGTTGTGCACTGTCTCCAAGTATGGTACTATGTGCTGTCATTGTTCTGTTACTGTTGCTGCTCCTGCCATGTCACTCTTCTTTACCCATGCTCACCTTCTGTCTTGTGGTTGTGCAGTATCTCCATCAGATATATTACCATGTGTTGTCTTTCTGTTGTTACTGTTCCTGCCATGTCAATCTCCTTTCTTCATCCCTCTCTCTCTCTCTCTCGTGGTAATACAGTGTCTCCATCAGGTATGTTACCATTGCTGTCCTTGTCCTGTTGCTGCTCCTGTCACATCAATCTCCTTTCCTCTCATTTTCCAAAGTTCTTTTTTAAATCCAATGCCCTGGTCTTTGTTGGGATGTCCTCCTTACCCATGTCTAAACTGAATCATACTGTGCTGTGGTCAATCCCACCCAGAGGCTCCCTAATGTCAATCTCCATAATGTGCTTCCCATTAGTGAGCACTAAGTCCAGGATTGCTTTCCCCCTGGTGGGATACTTTGCATACTGTGACATGAAGCCATCCTGGATCGCATTAAGGATTTCCTAACTTCTGGCACAGGATGTGGCAGGGGTGTTCCAATCCATTTTGGGCAAGTTAAAGGCCCCTGTCACTACTACCTCCTCCTTCTTCACTGTGTTCCTTAATTCTGAACACATTTCTCTGTCCATTTCCTCGCCCTGGCTAGGCAGCCCATATACTACCTCTAACCTGATCTTCCTGCCTCTATAGTTCTGGAGATGTAGCCACAATGTTTCTATGTCCCCTTTTCTATCTCTTCCTCTCATGCACAAATTCATTCCCTGATTTATGCTGCTACCCAACCCCCTTCCAGCCTCTCAGACCCTTCTGGACAACCTAAAACCTGAGATTGAGAGATCCCAGTCATTATGTGCTGTGGCCCACATCTCTGTAATGGCTGCTATGTCCTCTTTACCCTCTGCTAAGAGGGCTTGCAGTTCCACCATCTTGTTCCCAAGACTGCATGCATTCAGCAACACCACCCTTCGCCTTCTCTCTGGCTTTCTTGGATTGTCCTGGTCTGTCACCCCTTTCTACCCCATTTTCTAGTCAGTTTCCTTGCTTCCCATCGCTGTTGATAACTCTGCCCTGCTCCTCACCAAGGTGCCATCTGCTCTTCCTCCCCCTCATGTTCCTTCTCCTCTCTAGCAACCTTTGGTAAACCAGCCCCTATTCCTACCCCTCTCCTTTCTACCTCCCTCCCTCCCAATCCTTCCCCATCCCCCTTATCCATTTCCTCTCTTCCCACTTTCCTAACTCTGCCAGTCACTGATGGCTATTTTCTTCCCTTTCACTCCAGCTCTCTTTTTTCTCCCACTACCCTTAGCCTCCCCACAGGCCTAGCCCTCACTGTTACATCTCCCTATATCTAGACCTGAGGCAATTTCAATTTCACTCCTTCTTCCTCTTGACAAAGCTGCTCTGGCTGCATTATGAATATGTAAATATTTCATTAGTATGATCCCTATTAATTTATGTTTACTTACTTGAGGATCTAATGGTAATCACCTGGAGTCTACTCAGATTGATATGTCACCATGTATAGCAACTATATTCCTATTCTTACTCTGTATCACTTTTTTCTTTTTTGTAGTCTGACGTGGAACCTTTGTAAAAGAGCCTCTAGCTCAAATGTGTTTATTCCGATAATTAATAAATAAATAAATAATTCATCCTTCCACCCCTTGCCTCTCCTCTGCCAGCACCTCATATCTATTAATTATGGATACCTCAAAGAGGAAACTATCCTGTGTTCTCCTTATCTTACCTAGGGTAACTCCCCCCCCCCCTTTCCTACCATCTGCCACTCTAACTCCTCAATTCTGCTGTCATGATAAACAGTTTTTTGCTGACTCCTTCCTGATTGCAGTGCAACTCCCTTCTCATCTGGCCTGTTCCTCTTGTTGCTCTGCTTTGACTCTACTCCTTCTCCCATTTTCCATTGCTGTTCATGTCTACTTGTCCCTTTCAATCCCTCTAACTTTCAAATAAACTTCCGTTATCTCATTATTTAATCTGTCCAAGTACATCAGACATCCACCTAATTTCATAGTGTCTCCATGAACACCATAGCCCTACATTTGTTACACCCCACAATCCTCACCCCCATTGCCCTACTCTGTGTGCCCCTCCTTTCCCCTTCCCTAAACTTCTGCCAGTTGATACTCCTAAGTCCTCACGTTATTGACTTGATTTGTTTGAACTTGAGCTATGCTTCACTAGTGTTACACTTTCTCTTATTAGCCCTGTTAATCCCAGCTCAGCAATCGTTACAGTAATTTATCTTAACTTCCCTTGACTAGTAATGTTAAAACCTAATTCAAACCAGAATTATACTTGTCCTTACTGACCCTGCTAATCTCTGCTCAGTAATCCATGCAGTAATGTACTTTAGATCTTTTGACTAGTAATATTAAATCCAATGTACTTCACCCTGCAGTAATGTACATGTTATTGCTGTATTTTGTCCTTGGCTATTGTGCTTTGTATGATTGTACTAAATTACCCTCTTCCCGGAGATGAGCAACTTGATTGTTCAGTGTGCCTGTCCTGGTGAAACGTTTCAATAAATAAATAAATTAAAAATGTACTTTAACTTTCTTGACTAGTAATGTTCACCTCAATTTAATCCCTCACACAATGATGTACTTTACTTTTTGACTAGCAATGTTAACCCAATGTAATCCACTCTTTAGTAATGTGTTTTAAATTATTTGATTAGCAATATTAACCTCAATTTAATTCACCATACAGTGATCCAAGGAGATTTAACATTCCTGGATGATAGTATTAACTATAACAGATGCATAAGAGCTCATGGTTTCTTGGCTATCTAATGCTCTGACTCCTCTCCTTGACTGCCCAATGGTGAATGGAGGTTTGGGAATTCAGTTAGGAGTGTGCTGGGGATGGGAGGTAGGAATTTCTTTTTACTGCAGGCACTCTAAAGATGATGATCCACAGCTGTCTGTGGCCATGCTAGAGGTGCTCCTCAGGCTGAAGAAATATGTTTATTTGCATCTATCCACGGTGCAATTTTTCCTTGGTGGTACTGGGAAGAGGGGTCCCAGGCAGGGACAAAGTCAGCATCCTTTCCACATAACTTTCTGTAGCAGTTCTGCACTAAAGTGCCAATGAGTGCATATAAACTGTGGCTCGCTTTCTGAGGAGTTGAATTTGCACGCATGGTCTGATTGGCTGATGGCTGCCATAGGAGCTGTCCTGTTTTCTGCCGCATATTCTCCTCAGGCTGATGCATCATGGCCAGGACAAAACCAGCCTCCTTTCGCTGTATCTCTCTGTAGCACTTCTGCTTTAAAGTGCCAACAAGCCATGTCAGTCTTTTTTCCTCACACTCATGCTCTCTCTCTTGTGGTTGTGCAGTGTCTCCATCAGGTATGGTATCATATGCTGTCATTGTCCTGCTACTGCCCCTGCTGTGTCAAACTCCATTCCTCACCTCACCCTCTCTCTTGTGGTTGTGCAGTATTACAATGAGGTGTAGCATCATGTGCTTTCATTGTCCTGTTACTGCTCCTGCCATGTCAATCCATGTCAGTCTCCTTTTCTCACACTCACCTCTCTTTGTGGTTGTGCAGTGTCCCATTCAGGTATAGTACCAGGTGCTATCATTGTCACGTTACTGCTTCTACTATGTCATTCTTATTTCCTCACACTCACCATCTCTCTTGTGGTTGTGCTATGTCTCCCCCCTTAGGTATTACGCCTGGTGCTGTCATTGCCCTGCTACTGCTGTCCTTGTCTGCCTGTGAGATCATTCCACCTGGCTGTAAGTTGTCCCTTCCTTGTGTTGATGCATATTTCATGGATGGCAATTTCATTTTAGGTTCAATTGTGCCAATATATATGTCAGGTGGCAACCCATCAATCAGCTTCATAAAGCCAGAAGAACACAGACAGTGTGTAATGTAAGTCATTTTACTTATTGTGCATAGCACTTTCCTTTAACTGTAACTGTCCATTGTATTATTTTAATTTTCAATGTTACAGGCAGATTCATTCTGATACAGTTTGTTTTGTAGCAAAAATTAATAGTACTGTAGTATTAGATACTGGAACCATGCTGTTCATATTCTCTGTTCTTCATTGTGTGCTGTCTATAGATGCTGTGGTATATTCTTTCTACAGTACGCTTTGTATAGTCAACACATAGGTCTCATAGGTAGGTACAAAGCCAAGGAGACCGAATTCCATAATGGCCTGCCATATATTAGTAGCCTGTAATACCCTGTTCAATCAAGTACTCATCCAACCGTGCCTTGAATTCTGTCATATTCCTGCTTGCTACTACCTCTACTGGTAGACTAATCCATATTCCAGTAACACTAGTACTAAACCAAAATTTCCTGCTATTTGTACGATAAGTATGGATTTTTATTTTAAGTGAATGTGCCCTAGTGTCATATACCTAGATCCTTAACTCAAATTCCAATTGAGCCCATAAATCATCATCCAGAAGTGCTCTGTATACCATGCACATGTCACCCCAGAGTCTGCTGAACTCCAGTGAATAAAGGCCTAGTTCCTGCAATCTCTGCTGGTAACATAGCCCTTCTAGGCCTACCACTAGCTTGGTTTCCCTTCTTTGTACTTGTTCAAGTGCATTTATCGCTGTTTTTCCACCGGTGACCAAAATGGGCACAGTACTTACATAGGGACAAACCAGTGCTTTGTACAGGGCATCACCACTTGTCTATCTTTATTTTCTTTATGTTTATTTTTGCAGTATAAACCCACTGGCTTTTTAATAGACTGATTACAGTGAGTCTTAAAACTAAGATCACTAGTAATATGAATACCTAGATCCTTTTCATCTGCCGTTGCTTGAAGCTCTACTCCATTTAGGCTGTATTTATAATGGCTATTATTTTCCCCAAGTGCATAACTCTGCATGTATCAATGTTGAAGGTGGATTGTTTCTTTAATGCCCATTGTTCAAGCTCTTTTAAAGCCAGTTGTAAAGTGTCCGAATCCTCTTTAGAGTTTATTGTAAAACCAATCCTAGTATCATCAGCAAACTTAGAAAGCCAAACTGGTGTTAAAGTTTGCATAGATGAAATATATAAATTAAAAAGGCATGGGCCCAAAACCAAGTCCTGGGGGATCCCACTAGTCACCTGTGCCCATCCTAACAAGGAACCCCTTACAGAAACCCTCTGTCTTCTATCCGTCAGCCAATTTTCGATCCAGAGGGAAATATTTGCATGTATACCATGCAAAATTAAGGCCTCAATAAGAAGACCATGGGGCAGTTTATTGAAGGCCTTGGTGAAATCCAGAAAAATAATATCCAGCACATTACAAGAGTCAAGTGCCTGATTTACCCTGCCATAGAATTCCAGCAAGTTTGTTTGGCACGACTTACCCATCCTAAAACCATGTTGGTGATGGTCTATATCTCCTGACTGGGTCAGTTTATCAGTAATGTGAGTTTTAATAATACCCTCCAATATTTTCCCAATGTCGATGTCAGGCTGATTGGTCTGTAGTTGGAAGCCTCTTGCCTGGACCCTTCTTATAAGGAACAACCTCCACCTCCTCCATTCTTCCAAGACTTCTGCCTTATCTATGGAATATTGAAATAAATAAGCCACAGGGGCTGCCAACACATCGGCAACTTCTTTTTTTTTTTTTTTGTGTTATGGTGTTTATCTCCCCAGACTCCCTTACCATACCTTCAGGCCAATTGCCAAGGACAATCACCTCTTGCTCAGTTCTGCCACTGACTCAGACCCACATTACAGCCACCACAGGGTACCCTGATGTAACCCTTGCATCTTCCGAGGAGAAAGGGCCTATCAGCTTAGGCATTGGACCCAGGTGCTGCTGTGGTCAGGTTGGCTGCCATGGATCCCGAGGGAGCACTGGTCCAGGTGGCCGTCATCCAGCAAGAGGAGATGCCATTTCATTTTTTCCTCCAATTTCCCTCAGTCGCGCTGTCTCTGAGCTTCCCCTGGTCTCCACCGGGGGCTGCTGCAGAGTGACGCCAGTCCCCAACCCACCCCAGGAGAGAAAAGCAGTCCTCTGGATGCTCAATCCTACTCCTTCCCCTGCTGATCCTCAGGCACCCGAGTCCGTTCCAGAACTCAGGTCACCTGTGTGGCGTGAGGTAAGTGCCAGCACCTCAGCCCTCTGTGACACCGGGCCGGCTAGCCAACTCCTTTAATACCCTAGAGTGGAGACCATTAGGTCCCTGGGCTTTATTTTGATTCAATGCTTTTAATCTGTCTCTCACATCATTAACACAGCAAATTACAGATACCTTAGTATACGTAATATACTGTAGCATAATGACTTCTATAGACTGTAGGGATATCACCAGCATCTGTAGTGCTACTGTATATAACTGGAAGTAGGAAAGTGGATTTGGTATTATATAAGAAATGCTGTGCAAAGGTTTGTGTATTAAGTGAGGTGAATTATTTTTAATAATCAAATTAGTAATTTTTATAGTAATCTAGGTGTGCCTTATTTTAGGCATTAGAAGAGCTCCTCGCAATCTCAGATAAACTGTTGTCCACCACTTGAGCAATCATAAACATCTCTAAACAGGGGGCAGAGGGACATTCACATGTTATAGTGAGGTAGGATTTCTGATGTCCTCAATCAAGCTTTTGCTACCAAGAATGTGTTCTCCTTCCTAAAGCTAGTGATCCCATGGTTTGTTTTTGGATTGATGCTGTTGTGAGGAAAATTCTCTTTTAAACATAGAAACATAGATGTTGACAGCAGATAAGGACTGCAAGGCCCATCCAGTCTGCCCATTTTTTTTACCTTATGAATGTGCCATTGGCCTTTGCTCTGTCAGTGGCCTATCTATTCATACTCATCTGTATTGCTCCCTTATGCCTATCCCATGCCTGTTTGAAGCCCTACACTGTATTCATATCCACCACTTCCTGAGATAGGCCGTTCCATACATCCACCACCCTTCCTGTGAAAAAGAACTTCCTCACATTACCGCTTAATTGGCCTCCCTCTAATCTCATGCTGTGTCCTCTTGTCCTGCTATTTTTTTATACTGAAACATGTTAGACTCTTTCACCTTGTTAATGCTCTTAAGATGTTTGAATGTTTCAATCATAACACCTCTCTTCCTCCTTTGCCCTAGGGTATACATATTAAGCTTTGTTAATCCCTCCTCATATGTTTTCTGCTGCAGTCCCTGCACCATTTTGGTTGGTCTTCTCTGGACTGCCTCCATTTTGTTAATGTCCTTGTGCAAGTGCGGCCTCCAGTCCTGCACTCAGCACTCCAGATGGGGCCTACCCAGTGCCCTGTAAAGAGGGATTATTACCTCCCTCTTATGACTTGTGATACCCCCACTAATACAACCTAACATCCCTCTAGCCTTACCTACTGCTTTAGTGGTCTACGTGGATGATTTCTAGTCATCTGTGATGAATGCCCAAGTCTCTTTCTTCCCTTATGATTGGCAGCAATTCCCCTCCCAACCTGTAGGTAGCTTCAGAGTTTCTCTTCCCTATGTGAATGATCTTGCACTTCTTTGCATAAACCCCAGTTGCCATTCTTCCAACCATTTTGCCAATTTTTCCAGATCACTTTTCATTCTGCCCACCCCATCAGGATCATCTACTCTGTTGCAGATCTTGGTGTCATCTACAAACAGGCAAACCTTACCAGTCCATCTGCAATGTCACAGATGAAGATATTGAAGAGGACTGGCCCCAGGACTGAACCCTGAGGTACCCCACTTGTGACTTGCATCTCTTGACTGTATGTCATTACCACCACTCCCTGTTTTCTGCCTGCCAATCAATTTGCCACCCAGTTGACTAAACTTTAAACCACCCCGAGCCTACCTAGCTTATTAATCAATCTTCTATGTGGAACAGTGTTGAAAGCTTTGCTAAAGTTAAGGTAGGTGACATCAACTGCACCCCCTTGGTCTACCACTCAGGTTACCCAGTCAAACAAATCTATGAGATTAGTTTGACAGGACCTTCCTGTTGTAAACCCATGCTGTCTTGGATCCTGTTCATCTATGGATTCCTGGTGTTGCACTATCCTTTCCTTAAGGAGTGCCTCCATAATCTTGCCCACTACTGAGGTAAGACTGACTGGTCTGTAGTTCCCTTCCTCTTCTCAGCTGACACTCTTGTGGAGCGGGATCACATGAGCCCTTCTTCAGTCTTCTGGGACCTCTCCTGTGCTTAGAGATTCACTAAACAGTTCTGCTAATGGCTCTGTTAGTTCAACCCTTAGCTCCTTTGGTACCCTGGGATGTATGCCATCAGGTCCCATAGCCTTGTCCACCATGAGTTTAGTAAGGTCTTGTAGGACTCTTTCTTTTCTGAAGGGACGTCTGCACACCTCCCTCCCTTCTGTGTCCATGGTGCTGAGCTGTGGACCCTGCCCTACCTTCCCCTCAGTAAATACAAAGCAGAAGTATCTATTTAGGATGCTTTTCCGTGGTCCTCCTCCACACACTCCCCCTTATCCCTTTTGATCTTAGCAATACCCTCTCTGGACTTTCTCCTTTCACTAATGTATCTGTAGAAAGTATTGTCCCTTTCTTTTACTGTTCGTGTTAGTGTTTCCTCAGTTTGGACCTTTGCCTGCCTTACTGCCTTCCCTTATGGAAGTTTGATATGCCTCCCTATCTTCGGCCCTCTGCATTCCCTTATATTTCCTGAAGACCAACCTTTCGACTCTGATCTTTTCTGCTACTGTTTTTGAGAACAAATGTGGTTTCCTCCTTCTTTTGCTCTTGTTTTTCTCCCTTGCACAATGAGATGTTGCTTCAAGTATTGTACCCTTAATGTTTGCCCTCTTTGCCTGTACCCCCTTACCTGTATTTCATCTTGCTAGGGCTAACTTAACTCTGTTGGTCATCTTATCGAAGTCAGCTCCTCTAAAGTCCCATATTTTTGCCTTGGAATGAGATGATTGAACCATACTATGTGATGGTCAGTGGCCCCCAGGTGACCTTTTACCTGGAGATCTGTGATCCTTTCCCCATTAGTCAGTACTAGGTCCTGGATAGCCCTGTCTCTCGTGGGTTGTTGCACCAGTTGTTTGAGGCCCTCCTCCTGCAGGTAATCCACTATGTGTCTAGTTCTGGCAGATGTTCCTGCTGGTATTGACTAGTGTGTATCTGGCATGTTAAAATCTCCCATTAGCAGAGCCTCCCCTTTAGCGGTCAAGTTTTGTATATAATATTTTAAAGCTGTTCTGGGAGAAGGGAACATTTACAGACAGCTGACCTTTCATTTCCATTGCTATATCAGAGCTGTATGGGGAGAAGGGATCATTTACAGATAAGTAAACATTCATTTCCTGTGTGGTATATCGGAGTTGTACTTGTAGAAGGGTTTACAGTCAGATAATCTTTGATTTCCTGTGAAGTATGTGAGAGCTGTACTGGGAAAACGGAACATTTACGGACACATAACTTTTCATATTCTGTGTAGTGTATGAGAGCTGTACTGGAGGAAGGGAACACTTAGAGATCGATCACCTTTTTTTTCCTGTGTACTTTATCAGTGCTGTACAGGGAAAAGGGAACATTTATAGACAGATGACTTTTCATTTCCTGTGTAGTATAGCGGAGGTGTGCGGGGAGGAGGGAACACTTACAGACATACAGTATAACCTTTTATTTCCTGTATAGTATTTCAGAGCTGTCCTTGGAGAAGAGAACATTTAGAGATAGATAACCTTTCATTTCCGTGCTATCTCACAACTGTACTGGAAGAAGTGAGCATTTACAGATGCATAATCTTTCATTTTCTGTTCTGCTGCAGAGCTGCACTGGGAGGAGGGAGAATTCACAGATGGATAATCTCTTATTTTCTGTAGAGTATATCAGAGCCATACAGGAGAAGGTTTATAGACAGATAACCTTTTCATTTCCTGTGTAGTATGTCAGAGCTGTACTGAAGAAGGAATATTTACAGACAGATAACCTTTCATATTCTGTGTAGTGTATGAGAGCTGTACAGGAGACAAGAACATTTACAGACAGATAACCTTTAATTTCCTGTGTAGTATATCAGTAGCCCATGACATGGACATCAGCATTTGGGCACCTGCAATAATAGTGACCCAATCACTAGTGCATGTCATCGGGACCACCAATGGGGTACAGCAACTGGATGGGGGGGTTGGTAAATACAACGATGGGATGTCACTATATTTGCACACGCCGGGGGGGGTTGAGCGAGCACGCACAGCAAAGGTCAAGAGGGATTGTGAGGGCTGGTGCTGTGGTGGGCTACTGAGCTGGCACCATGGCATGGTGGGTGGGTTGGCTGTTTCAGTGAGCAGGGTGCTGGGTTCGGGTCTGGGCACTGGTGTGTTTTTGTTGTGACTGGCCCCAAATTTTGTTTTACTTGTTTTTGCACCCCCCCGAGATGCACTCCCTGAGAATTCTTAACTAATGGGTGCGGGGAGCAAAATCCCCCAGGGGAGTGTGGAGGGCACTGCTCCATGCATAAAACATTTTAAAACCAAGTCTCCAGTGCCATTTTGTTGTGTATCAGGAGTCAGAGTGCCTAGATTGATTTTTGGCACTTGGCTTCTACGATAACAGCGACGCTTAGGCTTTCACCATTATCAAATATATCCTAGTATATCAGAGCTGTACTGAAAGAAGGAAACACTTACAGACTGATAACCTTTTATTTCCTGTGTACTTTAACAGTGCTGTACTGGGAGAAGGGAATACTTACAGACAGATAACCTTTCATTTTCTGTGCAGTGCATCAGGGCTGTACTAGTAGAAGGGACATTTACAGACAGATAACCTTTCATTTCCTGTGGTATATTACAGCTGTACTGGGAGAGGAACATTTACAGACATATAACGTTTCATTTCCTTGTAATTTATCAGAGCTGAACAAGCAGAAGGAGCATTTACAAACAGATAAGCTTTTATTTTAGTATATTAGAGCTGTACTTGGAGAAGGAACACCTACAGACAGATAACCTTTCATTTCCTGTGTAGTATATATGAGCTCTACTAGAGAAAGAAACATTTACAGACAGATAACGTTACATTTCCTGTGTAATATCAGATCCGCTGGAGAAGAAATTACAGGCAGATATTTAATCATTCTGTTTCTATGTTACATATCTGATTTGTGCTGAAAGAAGGAATGTTTACAGACAGATGATCGCTGTATGTGTTATTCAGGTAACTATAATTCCTTGTAACACGGCTCCGGTCTTGCGTCTGCAAATGTGGCCATGAAGTTGCGAATGGCCACAGGTGACTGAAACTGGCGGGTATTAAGCCATATAATGCCCGCTCGGTCAGTCTCAGCTGTAGCCATGGAGACACCAAACCAAAGGCGCCAGCCTCAACACTACCACCGCGCTGGCACCAGGGCAGCTAAGACCCTAGCCCCCCGACCCACATCAGCAGCAAGCGCCCGAGCCAGCACGCAGTCCTGTGTACAGCAGGAGAGCAGCGCAGCAAACGATTAACTGCAGAGGTAGTGTCAATGAAGACGAGAGCCAGAGCGGGTAGCCTAGGTATGGAACAGTGTACTACAACGTTTGCAATCTGTGGAGTGTGGGGCATCTGGCGATGGGTGAGCGAGGAGTTCGGCAAGGAGGCATCCGCATGCAGGAGCAGGCCAGCTGCTGCACCTGTCACACCAGTCCCGAGAACTGTAAGCAGCGAAGCAGTGGAGCCCAGCGGGTGGCTGCAGGAGGAGCTGTGCAAACCCATGTGCATGCCGCAGCACCAGACAATACTCCTGTTCTCAGCAGCAGATGGTGGGAGAGAAGAGAGGTTGGCCACAGAAGGTTGGGCTGTGGAGGAGACCCATGGGCAGTGCTGCCCACTCAATCCAGCAACAGCAGCAGTGACTGAAGAGACTGCCAGTGGCAGCAGTAGGGCAGCAGGCAGTGCAGAGCAGGTGGAGGTCACCATCCTCGCTGACAGTCGCCATGGTGTGCAAGAGCCAGAGGTGCACGCTGGCACCCGTAGAGAACAGCAGCCGACCTGCGCGCCCCCCGCCACCTCCAGTGGCCAGACAGGGGCAGGAGCAGTGATGTCAAGCACAAGCAGCAGTGCGCAGTGATGCCATGCCACTCTCAGCGCAAGGAGCTGGATGGGCTGGAGAGCTGACACGTAGAGGTCAACACGCACAAGAATACGGCATGGGCCTCCAACGTCCTCCTAGACTGGGTGAGAGGAGCAGGCCGCCAGGTGGACCTCAAAACTGTGCCCTCATCTGAGCTGGCAGGCCTCCTGTGCCAGTTTTATGCCTCAGTGCGCACAGAGCAGAGAACTCAGTACAGCCTGAGCTCGTTCGTGGGGTTGCGGCAGGCCTCCAACGGTACCTGACTGGAGCACCAAACTACAGAGTCCTGAATATCATCACGGACACTGGGTTCATCACGGCAAACAACGTCTTTGTGGCAGTGCTGAAGGAGTACCAGCGAGCAGGGCAGGACAGAGCCACCCACCACCCCAGCATCTCACCTAGTGACCTAGCAAAAATTCGGAGCTGTGAGCGGCTGAGCCCTGAGATGCCGTACGGGCTGGTTCGCAGGGTGTGGTTTGAGGTGCAGCTAGGTCTGGCTTGGAGGGGCAGAGAGGGACAGAGAGAGCCGCGCCAGGACTCCCTAGCCATCCAGACCGATGAGGAGGGCAACAAGTTCCTGGCACTCTCCTTCAATGAACAGATGAAGAACCATGGACAGGTGGATGACCCAACACGGCAGAGCATGAGAGGGGCACTGTATGGCAGCCCTGGCAGCAGGGATTGCATTGTCGGACTGTTCCGTGAGTACATCCAGTGGTGTCCACCCAATGCTCCTGCCCTGTACCTGCACCCAAGGAGGGTAGACCACCTGGCTCCGAAGAGCGTGAGTACTGGTACACATGCCAGCCAATGGGGAAGAACTATCTTGGGGCACTCATGCCCCAGATCTCCAATGATGCCCAGCTGTCAAAGCGCTATACCAACCACAGCATCAGGAGCACAGCTGTCACCATGCTGAGTGAGGCTGGGTTTGCAAGCAGGGAGATTATGTCAGTGACAGGGCATCGCTGTGAGACAAGCCTCTGCAGCTACTGGTCTCCCTCCACTGCAGACCACAAGAGGTGGTCCACCGTCCTCTCCAGTGGCACATCTGCACGGAGTGGCCCCTGCACCCCAGCTAAAGCCAGCACCAGCTCCTGCCACCATGCACGCCAATCCTGAAGTGCCAGAGCAGAGCACAGCAGTCAACAGACAGCAGGCTCGGTACCCCCACCCTGCCTAGCACAACCAGAAAGAACCCCAGTGCAGGCAACAGCCGAGCGGTCCAACACAGTCAGTGGGTGACGGTTGGGGCACGCACACAGACCCAGAGCAGCAGAGCCACAGGCGGCGCAGAGCCAAACTCCGGAGCACCGACCAGTGCCACCCCCCCCACAGACTTCAGACCAGGACACCGCTGCAGAGCCAGCAGACAGCCAGGCCCCCCTGACCCCGATGACACACCTGCAGGTCAGCCCACCACCAGACACAGTTACTTGCCATGGCAGGTCTCCCACCCTCCCCGAGCTGAGCAGTGGTCCTCCTGTGCAACAGCCAAACGAGCCTCAGGGACACGGCATGACCACAGCATGGGAATCGATGCAGGGTCCTGCCTATCAGACCTTCCAGATACACCACTTGGTCATCCATGGCCCGGTGAGCTTCTCCTGTGCCCCGCTGGGCAAGGCAGCAGAGTAGGAGACCATCACCTCCCACATCATGCAGTGTGTGACTCCCCCCCCACCCCCCTCATGCACAGAGACATAAGTTCTGCCTCCCGGACCTGGCAGAGGGCCACAATCATTGAGCCCTCCACTACCCAGACTGCCAGCACGGAGGCCACGTAACCGAAAGCAATGAGTGCCAGCGGAGCACCACAATCATTCATCAGTGCTCCAGCAATGTAGATTCCTGACCTGTCTCCTGTGCCTGTAAGTCGAATAAACAAAGTTATCTAAAAGATCTGTGTCCCGTCTCTTCTGTGCATAGGGGTGCTGCTGTAGCATAGAGCTCGCCGGAGGGGAGCGCTGAAACATAGGCTCGTGGCCGCCGCCGCTAGCTTATGTTACAAGCGCATTAATCACCTTCAACATCGGGCTCTGCTGTGGATTAATGCCGCTGGGCGGTTGGACCCTCGGCTGCACCTCGGGCACCAACCCCCCCAGCGGGCATTAATCCACCAGCAGAGCCCTCTTCTGGCGGTGATTAATGCTTACATGTCCTATTAGGTGGTCATCATTCCACATATAATGTATGCACTTCAGAATGAACAGGCACCAATTTCATTATAAGGAGATGAAGTTAACCATCTATCATTAATTTTTATAGGATTTAGTAAATGGACTATGAAATAATGAATCCATTTTGTTTCTAATATTTTGTAATTTTGTATTTAAATGTAGGTTTATTTCGATGACATATCAGGAAATGCTGGCCATAGTTTTTGCCACTGTGGAAATTAATGGTGACCAATCTTTACTACCGAATGTCACGCTGGGCTTCAAAGTCTTGGCCTCCTGCTCATCAGAAGCTTTTGCTGTTAAGAGTGCCTTGCAATTGTTATCTGAGGGAGAAAAGTTAGTTCCTAATTATAACTGTAAAAAACAAATTAAGCTATCGGCCATTATAGGAGATGTCTTCTCATCAACAACTCTGCCAGTTGCTAGACTACTGGGGATCTACAGATTTCCACAGGTGAGAGAATATATTTTTTCTGTTAATGTACAATTTAAATAGAATTATACTAAAACAAACTGGTCTGCACACTGTGACAAGCTTGCTGTTTGTGTCATTGGAGACCAAGGGTCTGGCTTCAGCTTGATCAGACAGTCTCCTACTCTGGAAATGATTAATGACAGCCACCACTGCAACACTGCCTCCTTGCTGACCACACATAGAAATGTAGCTGGGAGTGGCCGGGGTGGATTGGTGCCAGTCACCACTGCAGCACTGCCACCCTACTGACCACACATAGATGTGTAGCTGGGAGTGACCGGGGAGGATTAATGCCATCCACCACTTTAGCACTGCACCCTTGCTGACAGCATGTAGACATGTAGCTGTGAGTGGTCAGGGATGATTAATGCCAGCCAACACTGCAACACTGGCACCCTGTTGATCACACATAGATGTGTAGCTGGAAGTGACCAGAAATGATTAATGCCAGCCACCACTGCAGCACTGCACCCTTGCTGACAATATGTATACATGTAGCTGTGAGTGGTCGGGAGGATTAATGCTAGTCCCCACTGCAGCACTGCCCCCTTGCTGACCACACATAGACATGTAACTGAGAGGTTTCCAGGGAGGAATAATGGCAGCAACCACTGAAGCACAGCCACCTTGCTGACCACACATAGACATGTAGCTGGGAGTGGCCTGGGAGGATTTGTGACAGCCACTGCAGCAGAAAAGTCACCTTCCTGACCACATGTAGACATGGAGCCAGGAGTGGCTGTGGAGGATTAATACCAGCTACCACAAAAGCACTGCAACCTTATTTATTTATTTATGTATGTATGTATACTACCGGTCAAAAGTTTTAGAACACCCCCATTTTTCCAGTTTTTATTGAAATTTATGCAGGTTAATGTCTCAATGTACTCTGAAATTAAAGCATAGAACAAATAAACAATTGGAGATAAAAAAGAAATCATAGAATCATTTTGTTTAACAAAATTTAATCTAAATTTTTGACTCATCAAAGTAGCCACCTTTGCAGATATACTGTAAACGCCGAACACACTCGTGGCATTCTTCCTACAATGGACATCAAATATTGTTTGGGAAGTTCTTCCCAACACTGTTGCAGAAGTTCCCACAAATGTGTTGCACTTGTAGTTGCTTTGCTTTCACCCTTCTGTCCAGTTCATCCCAAACCAGCTCGATGGGGTTTAAGTCTGGAGACTGTGCTGGCCATTCCATGATTTGAAGCCTACTGTCTTGTTCTTTTCCGCGAAGGTAGTTCTGACCTGGCCCGGAGGTATGTTTTGGGTCATTATCTTGCTGTAGGATGAACCCCTGACCAGCTAGGTGTAGACCAGAGGGTATTGCATGGTGCTGCAAAATGCTGTGGTAGCTCTTTTGGTTCAGGGTGCCAGTCACTCTGTGCTGTTGTCCTGTGAGCCGCCTATCACGCAAGCTGTTGACTCTCAGAAACTTGTCTTCTGATTCTGTTGTGGCTTTGGGTCTGCCAGACCTCTTCCTGTCAGAGTTTCCTCCAGTTTCCAAGTGCCTTTTGATGGTGTAAGAAACTGTACTCACTGACACCTTGGCTTTCTTTGCAATTACTCTACAGCAGTTTTTGCTAACCTAAACTTTTTTTTTTAACCTCTAGCAGTTTACCGCTTACCTTTGTACCATTTCAGGTTATTCACTGGACTTGAATTGCTTAAATTTCAATAAAAACTGGAAAAATGGGGGTGTTCTAAAACTTTTGACCGGTAGCGTATGTATGAAGTAAGTTCTTGGGTAACACTTTTTTCCTTCCCTTCCCTTCTCATTCCATTTTCTCCTCTTCTCTCGCTCCCTTCTTTTTCCTTCCTTTTTCCCTCCTTCCTTTCCTGCTCCTTTACTTTCTTCCTATTTTTGCCTCTTACTTCCTTCCTTTTCCTTCCCCCTTTTCTTCCTCTTTTTTATTTCCTTTTCTCCTTTAGTTTCCCCATTTTCCTATCCCCTCCCCTCTTATCTTTTCCTTTACAAATCCTTTACAAATTTTTGTCTGTTCCTTGTCTCTTCCTTTGTTTTCTTTCCTCCTTCCATTTTTAGATCATTGTCAGGTTCTTATGAAAGAGATGGTCATTAACTGATAGGCTAAGTATGCCCATCCTTTGAAGTAGACAGTGCAGTGTTATTTGAGGGAAGGGATTAGTATGTATCCCAATTCCTTAGGGCTTCTTCTACCTCCCTGGGAGAGTGAAATAACTTTATTTTCCCTCATAAATTAATCCGTAGTTTTGCTGGATAAAGGAGGGAGAAAGGAATTCCCTCTTGACAAAGACTGTCCCTTATCAAATTGAAACTTTTCCTTCTAGCCTGCACTGCTGGAGGGATGTCTGGGTAGATCTGTAATCTCATGCCCCTTTATGATATCCCTTTCTCAATTCAAGCTTTGATCAGTGTTTTGTCTTTGTCATGAGATTTAGTGGGTTTGATATACATAAATCTTGGTCTGTTGATGGAGTCCTTTACACCAAAGGCTCGGTGAGCCCTGTCAAGCTCTTTTTTTTGTTGTGGGTATGAATGTCCCGGGATGTTAGATAAAAGTTCTTCACAGTATTCCCTCAGGCAAATTTGCAATCTTCAGGTTAGCTCTCCTAGATCTTGACTCAAGATCTTCTACTTTGAGCTTTAAAAGCTCTTGTTCATTATTACTGGATTCCAAATGTTTTGAGACGCTAGGAATGTTCTCTTCTAAATTATTATTTCTTATTTCATATTCCAGCACTCTTAATGAAAGAGATTCAAATTTCTGTACAGCTTCAATGAATTTAAGGGTTAATGAGTAATCTGCTGTATTTAAGGTTTCCAACCCCTGCTTCACTTCTTTCAAAATATTTTTTTGAGAGACTGTTTCATTCCCCACATTGGGTGCATGGCCTTGATTTAAATCTCCCTCAGTTGTTTGTGGCTTCTCTGGATTCTTCTTTGTTTCCTTGCCAGTATTTTCTTTTACTTTTTCTTGGCTTTAAGTAGCTCTAGTTTTCCCCACTTAAGCCATTTTCGATTGTAATGGTGGTGGTTGGTGGGTCCTGAGATTTAGCCCCAGGTTTAGTCGTAAAATTTGTTGTTTTTTTTCTGAGACTTTGCTATCCAAAATAAAGACACCCTCCTCCTGTTTTTTTTCCAAATGAATTTGTTACCCCACTTTGTTTCAGGTTTGGAGTCTGGAGCTTCCAAAAGCTGATTACTGAGCTCTGGCTATGTAACCTCTGATGCTGCTTTCCTCTGAGTTGGCTCTTCCTTTTGTACTTTTCTAGTTTGGATGACTTTGACTGTTCATTAGAAGCCCCCAAAGGAGCTACAAAAGTCCGCAAAAAGCCAAACATACAGAAAAGCTGTCATTTAGCTGGATGTAAGAGAAACCATAGGGCATGCTTATATCAAAAGCAGATTAAAAAGAGGAAAAAAAAATACTGCCTGTCAGGGAGAGGTCTCGAGTACGCAGTTCAAATGTAGCTCAATAGGACATTGCTTTTATTTTTCCCACCGATGCGGGCTAGGGAGATCAGCATCTTCCTCCACACAGCTCGAGCTAGACTGAACAGTCTGACATGTGCAGAACTGCTCTCACCTGACCACAAAAAGGGGGGGGGAAGGAAAAAGGGAAGAAAATATCAAGAAATGGGTAAGGGGAAAATGTTTCTCTGTATGTGCATCCATGTGAGCATGACACATTACAGTGCATAGATTCTACAGCGCATGACAGTTCAGTGTATATTAATTCCTGTGATTATGTACTGGGATTTAATCACAGGAGACAGGTGTCAATCAAGTTGCTGGATTATTAAGGTTAATTTCATAATATGGGGCATCACCTTGTTCATGTGGGACGGTGTTTCTAAATGGTAAAATTAGAGATATTCATCCTAACAGTAGAGAGATATGACACCCCATTTAAAACTGATCACCAGTACAAGCCTTGTCAGTTGCAGTCCATGTAAAGGTCAAGAAACAGCCCTATTAGTTCTAACTGACAGGTCAAATTAACTTGGGTACTACAATACAAATCAGCGTGCTGCTTAAGCGGTAACGTTTCATCAGCTTGACATTACATGATATACTTTAGAGTTAAACATGCCATCACATCTTATTAGAAGCTTGAAAACAAGAGCGGGACAGCAGAAAAATACAGGAAGCTGACATTATTATTGTGAATGGCTGGCATTGACAGCATGCCAAGGCATTTGACTGCCCAGCCATTCTGTGAACAATACCTTTTGTAATACTTTGGCACACTTTAACATAGAAACATAGACATAGAAACATAGAAACATAGACATAGACATAGAAACATATACTTTGACAGCAGATAAGGACCGCTAGGCCCATCTAGTCTGCCCATTTCCCTACCTACAGGATAGGCCGCAGATCCTAGTTAACTAACAGCCTATTTCTTCCTACCCCCCACAAGAATTGCCTTATGTCTGTCCCATGCATTCTTGAAATCTCCCACAGTTTTAGACCCACTAACCTCCTCAGGAAGGCTGTTCCATGCATCCACTACCCTCTCTGTGAAATAATACTTCCTCACATTGCCCCTGAACCACCCTCCTTCTATCTTTAATTTGTGTCCCTTGTTCTTGTAAGTCTCTTTTTCTGAAAGATGCTACCCTCTTGGACTTTGTTGATTCCACTGAGGTACTTAAAGTTTCTATCATGTCCCCCTCTCCTTCTTTCCTGAAGGGTATACATATTAAGCTCCTTTAGTCTCTCCTCATCCGGCTTCTCTTGCAGACCCTGCACCATTTTAGTTGCCCTCCTCTGGACTACCTCTATCCTGTCTATGTCCTTGCGGAGATGAGGTCTCAGAACTGGACACAGTACTCAGATGGGGTCTCACCAACTGTCTGTACAGAGGGATAACAACTTCCTGTTTTCTGCTGCTGATGCCTCTCCCTATACATCCCAGTATACCCCCAGCCCTCCCTACTGCCTTCTCACATTGATTGCTAACCTTAAGGTCATCTGATATGATTACCCCCAGGTCCCTTTCCTTTTTGTTGTTGTTACTACCTCCCCACCCATAGTGTATTCTTCCCCTGGGTTCTTGTTTCCCAGGTGCATTATTTTGCACTTCTTTGCATTGAATCCTAGCTGCCATACGTCTGACCATTCCTCCAACCTTGCCAAGTCCCTTTTCGTCCTTTCCATGCCTCCTTGTGTATCAACCCTGTTGCAGATCTTTGTGTCATCTGCAAAAAGGCATACTTTTCCTTCCAGTCCCTCTGCAATGTCACTGAGGAAGACATTAAAAAGGACTGGACCCAATACTGAATCCTGCGGTACCCCACTAGTAAACCCTCTTTCTTCAGAGTGGACTCCATTTACAATTACCTTCTGTGTCCTGTTGTGCAGCCAATGTTTTACCCAGGCTACCACCCTGGGACCCACTCCAAGGCTGGTTAATTTGACTATTAATCTTTTGTGTGGGACTGTGTCAAATGCCTTGCTAAAGTCTAGGTAGGCCATGTCCACAGCCCCTCCCTGGTCTACTACTTTGGTCACCCAGTCAAAGAAATCTATTAGATTCGTCTGACATGACCTTCCCGCTGTGAACCCATGCTGCCTTGGGTCCTGTGCTCCACTGGCCTCTAGGTACTCAACTATTCTTTCCTTCAGAAGTGACTCCATCACTTTCCCTGCCACAGAGGTCAGATTGACAGGTCTGTAGTTTCCTGCCTCTGTCTTGGTCCCACTTTTGTGAAGGGGAATCACATCTGCCTTTCTCCAGTCCTCGGGTACCACACCATCCTCCCATGATTTATTAAAAAGAGCAGCCAGTGGTTTCACTAGTTCCTCCCTTAATTCTTTTAGAATTCTGGGATGAATTCCATCAGGACCCATTGCTTTGTCCACCTTCAGTTTTAGGAGTTCTTGCAGAACCCTTTCTTCTGTGAAAGGACTGAGATCGACCCCTATCAAGAGTGCTTCTGTTAATGGATTAGGCACTTCCCCTCCTCTTTTGTGAATACTGAGCAGAAATATTCGTTCAGTATCCCTGCTTTTTCACTGTCCCCCTCTGCCCACCCACCGTTCATTCTATTCAGCCTCACTATCCCTCCCTTTGTCTTTCTACGCTCGCTGATGTACCTATAAAAGGTTTTATACCCCTTCTTAACTGAGTTGGCGATCTTTTCCTCAGTTTGGGCCTTTGCTATTCTGACTTTCCTCCCTGCTTCCTTCTGCCTTAAATGGTACAGCTCTCTGTCCTGCTCCTTCTGTGTTTCCTTATACTTCCGGAATGCTATCTTTTTCTTCCTGACTTTCACAGCCACTTTGTGCAGTCTGTCTGAGTGAGAAGTTAGGGAGAAGTGATTAGTAAACTATAGTTTAGGATCGGGATGAGGAAGTGGATTCTAATACCCTTTTCATAGAAGCTGTTTAGAATGACTAATTCAAAAGTTCACTTGTTTGTGTATTTTGATTGTTAGGCATGCTCACCGGGTTCATGTCCCTTATGGACAGCCCAGGCACGAGGCATAGGAATGAATATACAGTGCAGAAAACAGAATGCATACAAGTGATGTACACTTAATATAGGATACATACCATAAATATGCTGAGCAATAATATACATTTATGTAAATCAATTACATAATACTTTCAATGGCAGAGGTTCTTTGAGCTTTGAATTGAACTCAACGTTGAACTAAGGAACACATCAGATATATTAGTCTAATCTTTTTTTTTAACACTGATGCACAAAATCTGGACTATACATATATACAGTACATTTCTATATAACTCGATCGTATAGCAAAGGTACTAGTACTTTACTTTTATTAAGCTTCATCTTGGGGATTTGCGATAAAATTTCATGTGGGAAATGGTATCATGCGACGAAGTTGTTTGCGATGAAGTTTTTACGATGAATTGTTTGCGACGTATTGTTTGCAACGGAGTGACGTGATACCGCTCGGAGGCAATATGAGGAAGTATTATTTCTCAGAGATGGTGCTGCACAGATGGAACAACCTTCCTGAGAAGGTCGTGGGGTCAAAACAGTGGGGGAATTCAAGAATGCATGGGAGAGACATAAGGCAATTTTAGTGGGTGGTTGGAGGAAGTAGAATGTAGGTTTACTAGGATCTGCACCTTATCCAATAGGTAGGGATATGGGCAGACTGGGTGGGCCAAGCCATCCTTATCTGCCTTCAAAGTCTATGTTTTTATGTTTCTATGCCTCTCTCCAGGCCAAATGATCCAAAGAGATAGGCACTGACATCCTTCCTTCACTTTGGCAGGCCTCGGCCCTTCCAGCTTTTAAGGTTTTTAGTTTGCACTATTGGAGAGAATATATATGGAAACTTAGAATGTGTTTCTTTTGTACACCAGCTGTTGTGGCAAAATTCACTGATCCCACCCTTGGAAGGTGTTGGAGTGAGTTGGATGCTCAAATGTTGATCAGGCTCATATGTTTTTGTGGCTGTCCACTTTTGACCTCCTATTGGGAAGGAGTCTTGTGGGAGTTATAAACTATTTATGAATGCCCACACTTGCTGACTCCAGTTTACATATTGATGGCTACACCCCCAGAGGGGATTAAGGTTGACAGGAATACCTGCAGACAGGTCATCCTACTTGTCCTTGCAGCTGGAAAGGTCATCACTTGACTGTGGCATACGGAGGTGGTCCAGATCAAGGAAACTTTGTGTGCCCTGGCTAGAGAAATGTATGCATTAGAGTGGCTATGGACAAGATTAAGGAGCTGACTACTGACTTATGGTTCTAGGCAACATAAATGGGCTATGTATCAGCTAAATCATTACACTGATTTTGTTCCATAATTTCTGCTGGATTCCCTAATTTAGGGACATTAGTTGTATTGTGTGCTGTTTGGGAGTGGGTGGTGGAGGCTTCCCTACTCTAGGGTGGGAGGGCTCCCCTCCCGGCCCCAACTTCCCCCTTTCTTTTGCAGTTTCAATGGTGAACCTCTTCCCTTGAGGACATATATGTTATGTTACGTGCCTTAGATGAGCTTGGATTGGTGGTGTTTGAAGGTGATATGAAACAGTTTTTACACCGCTAGATGCCCTCCAGTTCTTCTTTTCTTGGCTACCCAGTATTCTGATATGTTTTTGATCCTGTCCTTTAAATTAATAATCAAATTTTGTTGCACTTGAAACTACCCTGAGTCCCTCTCTCTCCTCTGCAGTTGCTGTTCTCACTTTTCATACTATCTGAACATTCTATGAGATCAATAACACCATTCCAGGCCATTCAGATGAATAGCAGGAAATGGGAGTCGTTGATGTCATAGAATCTTTTAGAAATATGAAAATCAAGAGCAGTAGCTGGTTTGGAGAGTGGAACTGTATGTAGATCTGAGGGAACCCCAAAGCTAGATGATTTTTTTTATCAGAAAATCATCAGAGCATATCAGAATACATAACTTGCATGGAAAGGAAGATGGAAGTGCAGCTAAGTATGGAAAAATCATATCCTGGCTCCTTTAATGCAGTAATATAATTATTTCTCTTTCAATTTTGGATGGATGGATTTCATTTAATTTTACTTGCTATATTTAATGTTTTCTTTTCCTGGTTGTCTGCCATTCGATGTATAACTCTGGTGTCTATGATTTCGATGTTTTTATTTCCAATAAAAGTTGGAATACAAAAAATAAAGCATGTTGTAAATTCATATTTTACCTACTTGCAACAAAACAGCAATAGTTTTATTCACCATTTGCAACCAAGCCAAACTTTATTTCTGAGTGCCTGTACTATACTGAGACACACAAAAAAAGACATGTTTTATTTTTATAGAGATTGTATTCAACAGGAATGATTCACTTTGTGTTAGCTAGGAAGGAAAGGTGGGGGAAGGAAAACATCAAAGTGATGGAGCTGCAGGGAGGACAGCAGGTTGGGTCCATGCTTCTACTATGTTCTTACAGGATGAGGGTGGGGGTGACAAACACAAGTCAATGTCACACTAAGCCAGTTATGAGTGGGATTTGATTATGTGATCTTTTGGGCTCCTCTTCTAGCCAGTAGTGTACACTGATTTGTAAATGTAACTTTGATAGATTTGTAATTATATATATATATATATATATATATATATATATATATATACACTGTATATATATATATATATATATATACACATATATAAATTTTAAGAATATTTAGAAACACAGAAACATAGAAATTGATAAGAGGGACAGCAAGATCCATTTATTCTGCCCAACATGGGTAACTACCCCTCCCCTTCTATCCCTTCTGTGAAAGGATACTTTTGTGCCTGTCCCAGGCATTTTTGAACCCATTTACCATTTTGGCCTCCACCATTTCCCTGGACAGGCAATTCCAGGGGTCAACCATCCTCTCAGTAAAGAAGAACTTCCTAACATTGCTCCTGAATCACCCACCCTATAGCCTCATATCATGTTCTCTAGTTCTGACGCTTTTCTTCTCCTGAAGAAGCTCTTGTACGCCTACCTTATTTATACCCTTGATATACCTGAATGTCTCAATCATGTCCCCTCCTTCCTCCTCTGCTCCAGGGAGTACATATTGAGCTCCCTCAACCTATCCTCATATGCAATTTGATGCGGACCCTGAATAATTTTTATGGCTCTTCTCTGCACCATCTCAATCCCATCGATGTCTTTCCTAAGGGACGGCCTCCAGAACTGTATGCAGTATTCCAGGTAGAGGTGCACCAACACCCTGTAAAGAGGCAGCAACACCTCCCTTCTGGGACTCATGATTCCCCTCCCTATGTAGCCCAGCATACTACTGGTCTTTAGTGCTGCTTCATCAACTGCTTCCCCACCTTTAAGCCATCTGATATATTGACTCCTAGTTCTTGCTCCTGGTTGGTACATGCCAGCTGCTCCCCTCCCAGGTAATATCCACCATGCGATTTCCCTTGCCTAAGTGCATAACCTTGCACTTTTTGGCAATGAACTTCAACTGCCAGGAGTCTGACCACACCTTGAGTTTCCTCAGGTCTGATTCCATGCTCTTGACTCCTTCTGGGGTGTCCACTCTGTTGCAGATCTTGGTGTAATCTGCAAACATACACACCTTCCCTTCCAATCCATTACCAATGTTGGCTACAAACATGTTGAAGAGTAGGGGTCCCTGCACTAACCCCCGAGGCACTCCACTAGTCACTTCCCTCACCATTGATACCACTTAATTTACCTGCACCTGTTGTGTTCTTCCCTTCAACCAGTTGCACACCCAACCCACCACTTCCTTACCTATGTCGATGTGGTCCAGCCTCTTTACCAGCCTTCTATGTGGAATGGAGTAGAAGGCTTTACTAATGTCCAGCTACACCACATCCACCTCTCCCCCTTGCTCCACTGCCTTTGTTACCCAGTCTAAAAAGTTGACCTGGTTTGTCTGGCATGGCACTCCAGCTGTAAAACCATGCTGTTTTGGGTCCTGTTGCCCGCTGGATTACAGATGTGCTACTGTTCTTTGCTTAAGCAGTGTCTCCATCAGTTTTTCTACCAATGATGTGATGCTCACTGGATGGTAATTTCCAGCCTACTCCCTGCTCCATGATTTGTGAAGTGGGACCACTGTTTCCCTCTTCCAGTCTTCAGGCACTGTCCTGCTTTCCAGTGATTTGGTGAAGAGCTCCACCAGGGTCACTGTTATTACACTCCCCAGGTCCTTCAGAACTCTTTAATGAATCTCATCTGGCCCCATGGCCTTGCTTACCTTTAATTTATTTAGAGCTTCCAAGACTTGTCTCTCCATGAAGGGTCTCGAGTCTACCCCTAGTCCCTGGGTGAAACATAGAAACATAGAATTTGATGGCAGATAAGGACCGCTTGGCCCACCCAGTCTGCCCGTTTTCCTACCTAACAGATAAGCTGCAGATCCTAGTTAACCAACAGCTTACTTCCTCCTACACCCCACTAGGACTGCCTTATGCCTGTCCCATGCATTCTTGAAGTCCCCCACTGTTCTTGACTCCACAACCTCCTCAGGAGGCTGTTCCATGCATCCACAACCCTCTCAGTGAAAAAATACTTCCTCACATTACCTCTGAGCCGTCCCCTCTATCTTCAAATTGTGCCCCCTTGTTCTTGCACATCTCATTTTCTGGAAGATGCTACCCTCTTGGACTTTGTTAATTCCCTTGAGGTACTTGAAAGTTTCTATCATGTCCCCTCTCTCCCTTCTTTCCTCAAGGGTATACATATTAAGCTCCTTTAGTCTTTCTTCGTATGTCTTCTGGTGCAGACCCTGCACCATTTTGATTCCCTCCTCTGGACAGCCTCCACTCTGTCTATGTCTTTGCGGAGATGGGGTCTCCAGAACTGCACACAGTACTCAGATGGGTCTCACCAACTGTCTGTACAGAGGGATAACAACTTCCTGTTTTCTACTATTGCAGCCTCTTCCTATGCATCCCAGTATCCCCCCAGCCTTACTTACTTACTACCTTCTCACATTGCTTGTCCACCTTTAGGTCATCTGATATAATTACCCCCAGGTCCCTTTCTATTTTTACTGTTGTCAGTATCTCACCCCCCATTGTGTATGCTTCCCCGGGGTTTTTGTTTTTATGTATATTACCTTGCACTTCTTTGCATTGAATCTGAGCTGCCATACATTTGACCATTCCTCCAACCTTGCCAAGTCCCTTCTCATCCTTTCCACTCCATCTTGTGTATCAACCCTGTTGCAGATCTTTGTGTCATCTGCAAAGAGACATACTTTCCTTCCAGTTCCTCTGCAATGTCACTTATAAAGACATTAAAAGGACCGGTCCCAGTACTGAACCCTACGGTACCCGCTAGTAACCCTCCTTTCTTCACTGTGTACTCCATTTACTACTACCCTTTGCATCCTGTTGTCTAGCCAATTTTTTATCCAGTCTACCACCTTGGGACCCACTCCAAGGCTGGCTAGCTTGTGTATTAATCTTTTTCGTGGGACTGTATCAAATGCCTTGCTAAAATCTAGGTAGGCCATGTCCACAGCCCCTCCCTGGTCTACTACTTTGGTCACCCAGTCAAAGAAATCGATTAGATTCGTCTGACACGACCTTCCCATCATGAATCCATGCTGCCTTGGGTCCTGTGCTCCACTGGCCTCTAGGTACTCAACAATTCTTTCCTTTAGAAGTGATTCCATCATTTTCCCTACCACTGAGGTCAAACTAACTGGTCTATAGTTTCCTGCCTCTGTCCTACTCCCACTTTTGTGAAGAAGAATCACATCTGCCCTCCTTCAGTCCTCGGGTACCACCCCATCTGCCCATGATTTGTTAAAGAGAGTAGTCAGCGGTGTCACTAGTTCTACCCTTAGTTCTTTTAGAATTCTTGGGTGAATCCCATCAGGCCCCATTGCTTTGTCCACCTTCAATTTTAATAGTTCTTTCAGAACCCTTTCTTCTGTAAATGGACTGGTATCAACCCCGTCTTCAGAGTGTTTCTCTTGTTTGGTTTAGGTAACTCCCCCTCCTCTTCCTTTGTGAATACTGAGCAGAAATATTCGTTCAGTATCCTGCTTTTCACTGTCACCCTCTCCCACATTCCCTCCCTTTATTAGCTTCAGTATCCCTCCTTTGGTCTTTCTTCACTCCCTAATGTACCTATAAAGGTCTTATCCCCTTCTTAACAGAATTGGCTATCCTTTCCTCAGTTTGGGCTTTTGCTATTCTGACTGCCTTCCCAGCCTCTTTCTGCTTTAACTGATAAAGTTATCTGTCCTGCTCCTTCTGTGTTTCCTTAAATTTCCTGAATGCTGTCCTTTTCTCCTTAACCTTCCCTGCCACCTCTTTTGAGAACCATAGCATTTTTTTCCTTCGTTGTGTTTTATTGATTTGCTTTACACAAAGGCTTGTTGCCTCTGTGATGGCTGTTTTGATCACTCCCCATTGTTCCTCCACCCCTCCTTCTTGCCTGTTTGCTAGTGTTTTTCTGAGGCACTCTCTCACTTTCCCAAAGTCAGCCCTCCTAAAGTCCAGTACTCTTGCTTTTGTATGACTTGATTGTATGGCTGTGTTTATCGTGAACCACACTGTTTGGTGGTTGCTAGTTCCCAAGTGGCTACCCACTACTAAATCTGAGATTCTTTCTCCGTCCCAATTTGAGAGTACCAGGTCTAAGATTGCTCCCTCCCGAGTGGGTTCCAATGCTAGCTGTCTGAGGCATGCCCCCTGTAAGGCATCAAGAATGACCCTGCTCTTGGATGTGCTTGCAGCAAAGGTGCTCCAGTTAACATCTGGCATATTCAGGTCCCCCATCAACAATATCTCCCCTTTTTCTGCCATTCTAAGAAAGCCTTCTATCATTTCCTTGTCCATTCCTCCCCTGAGATGGGGGTCTGTATACAACCCCCATGCGGATTGTGGTACCATTTCCTGTCTCCAGGGTGACCCAAAGTGCCTCATCTGCTCCCTGTTTACTCTTTAGCACTGTTGCTTTGATCCCTTCCTTTACATAGAGAGCTACTCCTCCTCCTCTTTTACCCTCCCTGTCCCTCCTGTAGATTGTGTATCCTGGTATGTTGACATCCCAGTCATGGTTCTCTGTGTACCATGTTTCTTTGACTGCCACAATATCCAGGCAATCCTCTTCCATCAAGACCACTAGTTCAGGGAGCTTGTTACACAGACTATGGGCATTGGTACTCATCACCCTCCACTTTTTGATAGCCTTACCTCTTTTATCCCCATTTCTGTCCTTACTGCCTTTGCCTTTTTTTACATTTAAATCTGTTCTACTCCCTAATAACTTCTGTACCTTGGTGTTTACCTCACTAATCACCATGTTTTGTGGGGGAGGCTGGAATTTCCTGCTCCTTTTCAGTGCCTCCCCCCTTGGCTAGTTTAAATGCTTGCCAATGAAGCATTTAAACCTCTCACCTATAATCCTGGTTCCCCCCTGGACAGATGCAGACCATTGCACCAGAATAGGTCTGCATCCCTCCAGGTGGCTCCCCAGTCCCCAATGAAGCCAAAACCCTGATCTCCACACCAGTTTTTCAACCACTCATTGAATTCCCTGGTGAGAAGTGCCCTAGCATCTCCCTTGCATAGACAGGCAGCACCTCCAGAAGGTTACCGCAGAGCAAGCTACGTGTCTAAGGCTCCTTCCCAACTCTACAAACTCCTCTTGCACTGCTCTGATCCCATTCCTAGCCAGGTCATTTGTCCCTAGGTGGATAATGACATCCAGCTCCCTCCCTCGTGCAGCTCCTCTCACGATCCTGAGGATTCGCTTCCTGTCCCTCCAAGCCGTGGTGCCAGGAAGGCGCCTTACCTCCCTCTCCCCTTCCTCCCCATTTCTACTCCCCTAATGATTGAGTCCCCCACCAGGAGTTGTTTCCTTCCCCTGTTGGATCCCATGCCACCCTCCTGTGGGTCTCCTTTGTGAAGGTTCCCAGCATCTTCCTTGGTCTCCACTGCAGGTGCTTCCATGGAGGAACCACTATCCACCAGAAGAGCGAATGAATTGTGGAGAGTGCAGCTGGAGGATGCAACTCTGTTCCACCACCCTCTCCTCCTTGAGCCCATCCTGGTCCAGCCTCTCCTCTTTCTTGGCAACCTCTGAGGTAGTGGCATTGGCCCTGGTGGTTCCTGGGTGGGGGAAGAGGTTTCATGAATCCTAGCCAGGTCAGCCTGGAGACGGGCAACCTCCTTTCTCAGACCAGAGAGGTGCATGCAAACAGGGCAGCATCGCAGCCTCCAGAATGTCTCCCGGAACACTGCCGCCTGCAACTTCTTTGCAGGTTTGGGCCTTCCCCTGCATTCTCCCTAGTGAACATGGAACAGAAATATTTATTTAGGACTTCTGCCTTCTCACTGTCCTCTCTACTAGTCCCACTCCTGAAATCACTAGCCTTACTATTCTTCCTTTAGTTTTTTTCCTTTCTTTTATGTACCTAAGAAACGTTTTTGTCTCCTACTCTAACACCCTGTGCTATCCTTAGCTCATTGTTAACTTTAACTTTTCTTATTAGTTTTCCTGCTTCCCTATGTGCAACTATGTACATTTCCCTGTCTTCATCCTTGTTTAATTCCTGAAAATGCCTTGTAGGCCTTTCATCTCTCTCTTACTACTGTATAGTAGCCACCTTCTTGGAGAACCAGAGGGATTTCCTTGTCTTATTTACCTTGTTGGTCCTCCTAGAGCACTGCTAGATTACCTCCTTGATGGCTATCATGGGTCTCTTGAGGTTCACCTACATCTCATCCACCCCTCCCCCCCATGCCTGAGTTTTTCTGCTAAGGTGATTCTCATTTTGGAAAAGTCTGCCTTTCTGAAGTTCAAAACTCTGATCTTGGAATGGCTGATATCTATAGTTGTGTTGAATTGGAAACCAACCATACGATGGTCGCTGTTGCCAAGATGGCACCCTACCTCAACCCTTTACTCAGTCACTGCTGGTCAGAACCAAGTCCAAAACAGCTCCACCTCTGTTTGGTGAATCAACAAGTTGCTTAAGCCCTTCTCCCTGTATGGCCATTAAAATTCCCTGCCTCTTGTTGTTATTGCTGTCTGAGAGCCCCAGTTAATGTCTGATAAGTTAAAGCTCCTACTATAATTGCCTCAACCTTGTCTGGCATTTTATGTATCATCTCCAATGTTTCTTTGTCCCCGTTACTCCCCTGTGATGGGTGCCTGTAGATAACTCCTAACATAATGGCTACCTCATTCCCCATCTCAGCTGTTACCAGCAGTGTCGCAGTATCACCTAGAGTCCCTGGATTTCTGTGCTTTTAATTTCCTCCCAAATGTACAATGCTACCCTCCCCCCTTTTCCCCCATTCTGTCCCTCCTGTACATGTTGAATTTAGGAATGGCCATGTCCCATCCATGACTTTCTTTGAACCACTTACCTTTTTCTGCAGCATAGGTACCTATTCCTGTATGTCGGATAGCATCCAGTGCTGTATGGCAAAATATCTGATGCTAATATGCTGCCTGCTGTAATTCAGCTGTTAGATATTGTTGACAAACTTTCCTGATCAGTTCCACTATCACCAGCAGCTTGGTCGGGACACAGGGCACACAATCTGTCACCTTTTCTTTTCTATCTCCTCAAAACACACTTTTACTCACCCAGCTGAAACATAGACACATAGAATTTGACTGCAGATAAGTACCTCTTGGCCCACCCAGTCTGCCCATTTTCCTACCTAATGGATAAGCTGCAGATCCTAGTTAACCAACAGCTTACCTCCTCCTACCCTCCCCACTAAATTGCCTTTTGTCTGTCCCATGCATTCTTGAAGTCCCCCACTGTTTTTGACTACACAACCTCCTCAGGAAGGCTGTTCCATGCATCCACAACCCTGTCCATGAAAAAATACTTCCTCACATTACCTCTGAAGCGCTCCCCCTCTATCTTCATATTGAGCCCTCTTGTCCTTGCACATCTCTTTTTCTGAAAGATGCTATCCTCTTGGACTTTGTTGAGAGGGTAGCATCTTTCAGAAAAAAAGATGATGAACTGGGTGATGTGATTTCATAACTGGTGAAGTCTGTCTTGGAGCAAACACAGCTGACAGAACTCTTCCTCATTTGTAAAGTATCCTGAACATTTTCTGATAATTTTTCTTTCCTTCCAGATTTCACCTCTCTAATCTGCATAGTCAATTTTCTTACTCTCCCATTGGAAAATGCAACACATAAAAAAATAGATATAGCTGAATGATGACACCCCTACTGCCTTTTTCATACTGTGCATTGGACTTAATACAGTACTGATATCATGATCTGCTAAAAGAAACACAAGTTCATTGCTGACAAATGATTTATCAACAGTGTACTTTGTGGCCCTGTCCTGTAAAAAAGTATATAGGCAAAACTTTCTTTGTGTTAAGAAATAAGAAGAGGCTTCATGGGCATGCTTTGGAGAGTTGGGGATGTCAAACCTGCATGAGACTGGGGCAGCTGGATACACAATTAAATTTCCTGAGGAGGAAGATTGTAAGGCTATCCATGACAGGGAGTTCAGAGATGGAAGGGCACAGTGACGACTTTGTGGACAGGAGACTAGGAAATGGGTTGGATTGGTACAGTTTTTGGAGGGAGGCGAGGGAAGCCACAATGGTGGATAGACACTCAGGCTTCTGCAGAGATGGTGGTTGGCAGATAGTGGGTGGGTAGTGGAATGGGGGTAAAGGCCCTGCCAGTCAGAAGGCTAACCATAACAGGGGTGCTGCTTTTACTGGAGGATGAATCAGCACTACACACAGATTTGCAGTTCTGGGATCATTGCAGGATGCAGAAGAGCAAACTTGTTTAGAAGCATGGGGGGTAGAAGGAAAGAGAGGATGGGAGAGAGGAGGAGGAAGTGGGGGTGATTCAGTGGAGGGGAAAACTGAAGGATAGTAAGTTTTGGGAGGGGTGGTAGTCCACAGACCAGTAGGGGAGGGAGTGGAGAGGCAGGCAGGTGGCTCAAGGGAATGAGGTGGGAGGAAGGGAAGGACATCTGCTGGAGAGTTCAAGTGGGTCAGAAGGAAATAGTACCAAGGGTTTCTGAGGTGGAAATGAGGCAGGGGATAGCATAGGCAGTCATGAGAGGGGCTAGTCAGAAAAGCAGGGGCTCCACAGCCACTAGAGGTGGACCTGGTAGGGCAGTGGCAGGGTGGGGATTGGGGAAGTAGTTCTTTAGGATGCCTGACAGAATGGGATGGCTCTTGAACAGGATCCTGGGATAACATTGATGAGGATGGAAGAAGCTGGTAAATAGGAGGAGGAAGATGAGGGCACAGATGCAGTAATTGATGTTGGGATTACAGGGGCATCTGGGGAAGGGGATGGAGGAACCTAGTTGGAGCCGTCGAAGGATAGGCTGGTTGAGGAATTGATTAATCACAGGGGAACAGAAGGGGTTAGAGTCCTTGTTCTGGGGGACTCTATAATCAGGGGTATCAGGTAGGGGAAGGGGGATGGCAGGAGGAGCAGTGTTAAAGTGGAGTGCATGCCAGGTATGACTGTGTACCAGGTTGTGTCCCTAGTGCATTCCATGGTAAGGAATACTGGGGTGCCACCTCACATCTTGGTGCATATGGTTACAAATGACATGGAAGGCAACAGCATGGAGGAGGAGGTGCAGGCTAGGTTCAGGGAGATGGCCAGGTCTGTCTAGCTGAGGAATGCATGGTCTCTTTCTTTGAGGTTCTTTCAGTACTGAAGGCTAGTGTGGAGAAGTAACTAAAATTTCAAGAGGTCAATAGATGGTTAAGGGGCTGGTGCCGGGTGAAGAGGTATGGGATGGTGGGGGATAAGAGATCAACTTGTGAAGACAAGGAGCTGTTTGCTAGGGATGGACTCCACCTGAGAATGGTGGGGAAGGAGGTCCTGAAGCATAAGCCAGGAGAATTTATTGGAACTAGGTGGGGTTTACACTTGTGGGGGGCTGGGGCTTGTGGGACAGGCAGACAATCTCACCAAGGGAGAGCTTAGGCCTTTCCCCCCCAACAGTTTCAGCAGGTAGTGGAGTATGGCAGATGTTCTTGCAGGAGATCTTGAGAATGGGGGAAGGGGGGTTGTGGATGAGGAAGGAGATCGGGTGGATGGTGATCTTCATCAGTGTGAGAAGTCATTTAAACCTGGAGCTCAGCGAGCAGCGATGTTTCTGGTGTTGGATTGAGCCTGAGGGACCACCAAAAGTGGTGAGACAGAAGGCTGACACCACTGATATTGTCTGTTTGCAAAATAATTGTTTCTGGACCTAATTTCTGCCAGGAATAATGAAGGGTTGGAAGGGCAGATGATACAGGAAGTGCTTCTGGGGAAGGTAGTTCACTGAAGACAAATAGTGAACTATAACTTGTGGTTTTGCAGCCAGAATTATTTTACAGGACGTCAGTGCTTAAAGGAACAGTTATTTTATCCTTACAGTCAGGGGGCTGTACTTTTTATACCTTTATTTGACTGCTTTGGAGCTTGTGTGTAACCATACGAACATACAAAATTTGCCAGAAGATAAAAGCCCAGAAGTCTATCAAGTCTGCTCGAATGTGCAGCTAGCACCTATTCTGCAGCTGCCCATCCTTCCACCCTTCCCTTCATTGACCCTCCCCATGTCCTGTCCCATTCCTTTTGAAGCAGTCCACTGTTTTACTGGATACCACTTCTGCAGGTAATGCATTCCACCCAGCCACCACCCTCTCTGTAAAAAGTGTCTTCTCATCTCCTCCAGAACCTTCCTCCCTCCAGTTTCATATCATGGCCCTGGTGTCCCTCCCTCCTCCCTTACTTTGAACAGCCCCTCTGTACCTGTCTTGTTTACTCCTTTCATGTACTTAAAGGTTTCTTCATGTCCCCCGTCCCTTCTCTCCTCCAGCGAGTACATGTTCAACTCCCTCAGCCTCCTCTCATATGATTAGTCCCCCAGCCCCTTGATCATCTTTGTTGCCCTGCGCTGCACCCCCTCCAGTAACTTAATGTCCTGTTTCAGATATGGGAGCCAGTACTGCACGCAGTACCCCAGGTGCGGTCTAACTAATGACCTGTACAGTGGCAGAATCACCTCCTCCCTCCTCAAGGCTATACCCCTTGCAATACAACCCAGCATTTTGTTGGCTTTGCAGCTGCCTTCCTACATTGTGCCGAGTTGTTTATAGACCCTGTAATGAGCACTCCCAGATCTTTCTCCTCCTCTGTCTGGGCTAGCTGTGCTCCCCCCAGCTGGTAACTCCTCCTTGGGGTCTTCATCCCAAAATGCAGCACCTTGCACTTTTTGGCATTAAACCCCAGTTGCCAGGTGTCTGACCAGGTTTCAAGCTTTTCCAGATCATCCTGCAACTCCTGCCACCCCCCTAGGTCATCCACCACTGCTCCTAAATTGGTATCATCAGCAAACAGACAGATCTTGCTCTTGATGTCGAATGATATGTCTGCAATGAATATCCCAAACAACACTGGTCCCAACACCGAGCTCTGTGGAACACCGCTCGTCACTACCCTTGGGTGTGAGAGCTCCCTGCCCACCACCACCCTCTGTTGCCTTCCCTGAAGCCAGTTCCCTACCCATCTCACCAGCTTTGCACCCACCTCTGTGCCTTCTAACTTCCTTCCCAGCCTTCCATGTGGCACCGAGTTGAATGCCTTACTGAAGTCCAGATACAGGACATCCACTGCATGGTCCCCGTCCAGCTGCCTAGTTACCAAGTCATAGAACTCCACCAGGTTGGTTTGGCAGGATCTGCCACATATGAAGCCATGCTGTCTGCTGTCCTGTAGTCCTTTGCCTCTAGGAGGCCACCAGCCCTCCTTCAGGATAGTCTCCATTAGCTTACCCACAATGGATGTGGAGCTCACTGGTCTGTAGTTTCCTGGTTCATCCCTGGGGCCACTCTTGTGGAGGGGCACCACATGAGCCATCCTCCACTCTAAGGTACCACCACAAATGTAGTGAGGCATTAAATAGGTCTGCCAAAGGTCCTGCAAGGACCTCTGCCAGCTCCTTCAGTGCCCTGGGGTGGATGCCATCTGGGCCTGGCGCCTTGTCCACCCTCAGTGCCTTCAAACCCTCCCGAACTCTGCCCTCCATGATTTCCCCATCCTTTACCCCCTCCCCCCCGTTTCTGCCATTCCTCCCCCCTTGGGTGTCACCCCCCTCTTCTTAGTAAATACCAAGCAGAAGTAATCATTTAGTGCTTCTTCCTTATTGCACCCTGCTTGCACCCAACCCCCCCTTTCCTAATCCTTACTACGTGGTTCTTACAGCTCCTTTTCTCCCTGATGTACCTAAAGAAGTCCTTCTCACCCTTCTTAATGCCTTGTGCCAGCCTGAGTTCCGTAGATGCCTTCACTCCCCTTACTGTCCTTGTCACCTCCTTCAATTCCGTCAAGTACTCCTCCCTGTCCTCCTCCCTCCCTGTTTTCTTGTACCTCCTAAAGGCATCTCTTTTCCTCCTTACCTTTTCCATGACCTCCTTTCTCAACCAGCTCGGTTTCTTAGCCCTAGCTTTCTTGCTCTGGGCCTTGCAGCAGGTTTTGGTTGCCTCCAGTATCCCCAGCTTTATGAGATCCCACCTCTGGTTAGTGTCCATACTAGATTGAATTCTGGACAGGTACCCTTTACCACTTCCCCATCCTCCCAAAGTTGCCCTCCTGAAGTCCAGCACTCTTGTGCCAGATTCCACTCCTTCCTTGCCCATATCCAATGTGAGCCATACTGAGTGGTGGTCACTCCCTGACAGCAGTTCCTCCACTATAAGTTCTCTCACAAAGTCCCCATTTGCCAGCGCAAGGTCAAGGGTATTCCCTAACCTGGTTGGTTCACTGACCATTTGCAGCAGGAAGCTGTCCTGGAAGGCATCCATCAGTACCTGCTCCCTTCTGTTCCTGGTTGTTGGGGTACTCCAGTCCACTCCTGGCATGTTGAAGTCCCCCACAATCATCACGCTACCCTTCTCACAGGCCCTCCTGATCTGTCCCGCTAGTTCCTTGTCTAACTCCTCCGTCTGAGATGGCGGTCTGTATACCATTTCCATTCTGAGAATCCTATTCTTGGAATCCTGGATTTGCATCCAAAGTGACTCCATACTACCCTCCTCCCCTTCCTCTCTTACACACTTCAGTCCTTCCTTCACATATAGTGCCACCCCTCCTTTCCCAATCACCCTGTCCCTACGAAATAACCTGTACCCTGATACAGACAGGTCCCATGTCATTGTATTGGGTGGCCCATGTTTCTGTGATGGCTGCAATGTCCATCTCTCCATACTCCATGAGCACCTGTAACTCTGCAGTTTCCTCCCAGGCTCCTAGCATTAAGGGTAACTACCTTCCACCCTTCCCCCCATCCTGCCCTCCTTTATTAGCATCACCAATAGTATTTGCCATCTGTCCTTTGTCACTGTTATGGGGTAAGCTCATATGGTTTCCCAACCTGTGGTCTCTGCATGTCTCTTGCCCAATTGCCACCCCGCTCTAATTTAAATTCCCAACTTCCTCTATGACTCCTCCATCCTCTGTTTCAACACTTTCTTTCCCTCCTCACTCAAGATAGTCTGTCCTTGGCATAGAGACTACTGTCCTCCCAGGTCCTCCCCACCCCCCACCCCAACAGCCCATATGCTTTAGCACAACACCAGGTACTTAGTCATCCGTTAAATTCCTCTATTCTGAGCTTTCTTGTTGTGCTTGTCTTGGGCACTGGAAGTACTCTGAAAAAGTTACTGATCTTCCTGCTCCCTCACATAATTGTCCTAGTTCCTCAAACCTCCTCTGGACTATATGTACTGTCTTGTCAGCTAGGTCATTCATCCCAAGATGTATAATTAAGTGAAGCTTGTCCCTACCCCCTCTAACATATTTCAGAACAGATTGTCCCACCCTTTCCACTGTCATTCCTGGCATGGCCTCCATCCAAATACAACTGCCTCTCCCTACTACCCCACCTGACTCCTCTTAGTATTGAGTCCCCCAGCACTTAGATTCCACCCTCTTACTCCCTGCTTGCTTCCATTCATCTCCTCTCTC
Organism: Neoceratodus forsteri; assembly: GCA_016271365.2. Classification (NCBI taxonomy): domain Eukaryota; kingdom Metazoa; phylum Chordata; order Ceratodontiformes; family Ceratodontidae; genus Neoceratodus; species Neoceratodus forsteri. The sequence goes on along the minus strand of CM057455.1, from coordinate 109,606,472 downwards.
ATTTCTGGCTCCTCTTCCTCCTCCTGCACATTATTTCCCCCTTTTGCCCCTGTTGCAATACTCCCAGCAGAACTTCCCCTGCTCTGGTTTGGTCCAGGCATTTATCAATTACTCCTCTAATTTCATCATTTCCTCCTCCTCCTCCTTCTTCCTCTCTAGCAGTGCAAAACTATTTTCTGAAGACCCTTCACAAATGTCCGCTTCCTCTTTCTTCATTGTAACCTGTTCTCTCCTTTCCACTCCATGACTTTTGCCACTTCTTCGCCTCCCCTCACAAGTCCCTATCTCCTCCTTCCATTTGTCTTTTGTCTCCTGACCTGGTTTCCCCGGCAATCGTTCTTCCTGGCCTGGGCCCCTTTGTCTCTGCTTCCCTTCTTCTGTCCCTCTCCTCACCACTGTTGGCTCAAATCACCCTCCCTCATCTCCCCTCATTCCTCCCTCCAGTGTTCGGCTAAACCCGCCCCCAGTCTGCCTTGCCTGTTTTAGTTCCTCCTGCAGACTCTCAATCTCCTTTCTAAGTTTCTCTATGTGGTTGCACACTAAACATCCCCCCAAACTCCAGGCAATTTTTAGAAAGATTGGTGCACCACAATTTTTGCAGCCTACCACCCTACCCATTGCTGTCATTGCCCACCAGTGACCCCCCACCCTTCCAGATGAAGGATACCAAACACTCCCCCAAGTCTCCCCTCTCCACCCGCTATCAGTGCAAAACATTCTTTTCTTAATTTCCCTCACCCCCTTTGTTGTACACATTTAGATAGATTGAGCAACTGCTTTTTATATTCCTATTCTTCCTATCCACACCCAAAAAGAGACTTTAAGTAGCTATTGCACAACCTTTTTCAAACTCATACTCCTCCTTTCCACAATGCAATAGCAATGCAAAGAAGTAACAATGAAAGCTCCTTGATTTGCAGTTACTTCCCTTCCACTGAAATAGCAGTCACCTCTTCACTCACTGCTGTTCCTTTCCTGGATGTCTGCTTCGGCTATGACAGGTGCATATCCTTTGCCCGTTTGAGGAAGTGATGTCAGAACCCCTGGTATAAAGGAAATCATGGACCAGGGGCAGGTGGGGTGAGGGGTTGGGGTGGGACCAGCTCAAGTCTTCCAGAAACAATCAGGTAGCTGAGGCCCCTGGTCAGACCATTAGCACCCTTCCCCCACTTTGCACTAACCTTTGCAGCTAGTAAAGCCAGCAAAAATGAATCACAATTCTACTCAAAGCCCCCAAAATAGGTTTGCTACCAAAATAAACAGGTCTCCAATTCCAACAGCTTCACCAACAACACATCAAAATAGGCTTGAAATTAGAAGATGTAGGTCTCCAATTCAAAGAAACAGCTCCAATTAAATCACACCAAATAGGTTTTAAATCAGAAGAAATAGGCCTCCACAAATGCAGCCTGCTACACAGTGAAACATCAAACAAATGAGCCCACTTATAACCACCAAAACAGGTTTCAAAATTCCAACAGCCCCAAAACAATACCCTGCTAGCCCCTAAGAAGTAGTAAGAAAGAAAAGAAATAACCTTCTACAAAGTAAAATCCACAAGAAACAATGTAAAAACAACAAGAAGAAGCTGCTGTACTGGAACAGATCTGATCCTTTCCCCTTCTAGTTCATGACCCCTGAGTCACTTCTAGGTCACAGCACACATTTAAACTGGGAGCTCAGTATGCGGTGTGAGCTTGAGTGGGTCAGCATGAGGAGACGCACGCTGAGACACATGCATCTCTGTGCTTGTTTAGCATGTAAAGCAGAAGCCATAAATTTATTGTGGCTTTTGGAGCAAGGGAGATCTGGCACAAATCGGACCTGAGGTAATTTACTTGTTTACAACTAAGCGTAATTTCAAGAAGCCACACTCCTCTCCTGAACAGTTGAATAAATACTATTTTGTTAAATAAAGCACACACAAAAAAGCAATAAAAGGAGCAGTGAAATTATTGGGCCTTGAATTGGAACTAAAATGTTATAAACAAGTAGCATCAGTAGAAGGGGTTAAGAGGGTTTCCCTTGAAAGCCAAAAAGACCACAGTCAAAAAAGAGAAAAAGGGGAGGCTGAAAATGAGGATGACTGGGAATACCAAGCAAACACCAGCAAAAATTAAAAAGGAAGAAGGACCATGAATTCTAATCTGCCAACATCAAATACGTACACTCCCTTAATCATGCAGCATGCTTATGCAAGCTATTGAAAACCAAACACAAGCAATTTTGGAGGTGTCACAAGGTACATAGATACATAGACAGTGTCAGCAGATAAGGGCATGTGGCCCACCCAGTCTGCCCATTTGAGCTTGTAAGTTCAGTTTGTTTTCCTAGAAGTCTGTGGCCCCTTACTCCTGACCTCCAGAATTCCTTTATGTCTATCCCTTGCATTCTTAAATCCCGTGATTGTTTCAGCCCCCACCACTTCCTCTGGCAGGGTGTTCCACTTGTCCACCACCCGTTCTGTAAAGAAATTCTTCCTCACGTTTCCTCTGAACCATCCTCCCTCCAACTTCATCCCATGCCCTTTAGTCCTGGAACATCATTTTCACTTAAAAATAGTGTATTCCTGCACCTTGTTCCTCCCTGTAAGATACTTGTATGTCTCTATCATATCCCCGCTCTCCCTCCTCTCCTCCAGGGAGTACATATTCAGTTCCTTCAACCTGTCCTCATAGGACTTGCGATGCAATCCATGTACCATTTTTGTTGCCCTCCTCTGAATCTTCTCTACCCTGTCTATGTCCTTATGTAGGTAAGGTCTCCAGAACTGTACACTGTACTCCAGGTGGGGCCTCACTGGTGTCTTGTATAATGGAATTATGACCTCCCTTTTCCTGCTGGTGATGCCCCTGCCTATGCATCCCAGCATCCTATTTGATTTACCTGCTGCCCTGTCACACTGTTTCCCTACCTTGAGGTCATCCGAGATGATAACCCCAAGATCCCTTTCCTGCTTGGTGCATGCTATATCCTCACCCCCAACTGATATATTGTGCCAGGATTTTTGTGCCCCATATGCATTATCTTTCACTACTTTGCATTGAATTTCAACTGCCAAACCCTGACCATTCTTCAAATTCTGCAGGTCCTTCTCATCCTGTAGTCCATTGACAACCAGATGTTCCACCAATCTCTCCTTCAGTAGTGCTTCCATGATCTTCCCCATTACCGAGGTGAGGCTGACTGGTCTGTAGTTTCCTGCTTCCTCTTTGTTCCCACTTTTTTATAAGGGGACTACTACATCTGTGGTCCTCCAGTCTTTGGGTACCTCCCCTGTTTCCAGTGATTGGCTAAACAGGATAGCCAGAGGTTCGGCCACCACCTCTCTTAGTTCTTTAAGGACCCTGGGGTGCACCCCATCTGGCCCCATTGCTTTATCAACCCTTATTACTTCCAGTTCTTTCAGGACCCTTTCTTGAGTAAAGGGACTTGTGTCCATTTCTGCACCATTCTTATCTCTTGTACTCCCTTCAGAACCAAAACCCTCCTCTTCCTCAGTAAAGACTGAGCATAAATACCTGTTCAATATGTCAGCTTTACTGTTGTCATCCTCCACGTGGCCCCCATCCTTCCTTCAGTCCCACTACCCCTCCTTTGCCTTTCTTTTTCACTTATGTACCTGTAAAAGGTTTTTCCCTCTACCCACTGATTTTGCAATGTGTTCTTCTGTCTGAGCTTTGGCTTCCCTTACTGACCTCCCTGCCTCCCTTTGCTTCTCCTGGTACTTCTCCCTGTCCCCTTCTGCCTGTGTCTTTTTGTATTGCCTGAATGCAATCTTTTTGGCTTTCACTTTCTTTGCTGCCTCTTTGGAAAACCGTAATGGCATCCTCTTCCTTTTCCTCTTGCTAACCTGCTTAATGCATAATTCAGGTATCAAAGGACTGTTAACAATTAGTGGAGTGGAGATACAGGAGACACCTGGGGTTCCAGGGGAGCAGGACAAAAGTACAAATGAAAGAAATTATCAAAAATCTACAGAGGTCAATGGAGTAGCAGAACAGGGGCTGACACAGGCTGAGGGAGTCTCAGAGGTGCAAGAAGGAAGTGTATTGAGGGACTTTCAGATGAAATGCAAAACCCCTTAGATGTAAGAGAAAGTCAAGGACAGGCAACTGAATAAATTGATGAAGCTATGGAAGCTGAAAATCAAGGAGGAACAAATTGGGTGTTTATTGTGGGGGACTCAGTAATAAAGTACATGGATGCTTAAACAACAAAAGATAATAAGAAAACCACTACAAGTACTTATTTACCAGGTGCTAGACTGGGGGATGTGTCCTCACCTCTGTCAAAGATTGTAAAGAAAAGTGAGACAATCCCATAATATTTATCCATGCTGGAACAAATTCTAGGGAAGACCAAATGTACTTGGAATTCATGAAAATAGAAAAAGTAATATGAACAGTAAATGGCACTACAATATTTGTAGAAATTCTGTCAGTACCCAGGGACAGTAAAACATTAAATAAAAAAATAATTAGAATAAGTAACAGGCCAAGGAGGTGGTGCCTTAAGCAAGGATCACAGTCCATTAGGTCATGTGAAATATTTAATGATTATTTGCCTCTCTATAGCAATGTTGGATTGCACCTGAATAAGAGAGGGAGCACTGCATTAGGGTTGATGGCTAAAAGAGAGATTGATCAAATTTTAAACTGAGTAAAGAGAAGAGAGGGGCCTTAGGGACAGGTATGAATGTCAGTACAAATAAAAAAGCCTCTAAGACAGTGAAATACACTATAAATGAGGCAAGAGGGGCTGTGGGGTAAGCAGAAGGGACAGGCAAAATAATTAGGTAAAGCTGACCAGTGAAATCAAGGGACAGGAAATAAATATCCTTCTACTAAATGGAAGGAGCATCAAAAACAAAACTGATGAGGTAAAACACATCTTGGTCACCAGAAACAGAGATATTTGTGGAATAATGGAAACCTGGATTAAGGAAGGGGACTGGGATGAACAAATCCAGAGCTATGATTTTTTTCACAAGGAGAGAGAGGATAAGAAAGGTGGGGGGTGGATTCTATTAGGGTTGTCAGAACTAGTTCAGTAAATATTCAAACCCTCCTCGAACCTAATTGTTCGAGTTCTAATAGAACTCGAACACTGAACGGTTTGCAAAAGGGTTCGAATCACTGCGAGACACGAGACGACGTGGGGTCGAGTAAGCAACGTGAGCTGCGGGATCTGTGGGGGTATTAAAGAGATGCGCCATGAGGAGGAGTGCCATTTGACTGAGGATCATCGCAGAGAGAGGCAGCAGCAGCAGGCAGCACCAGCAGCCCACTAAACTGTAGCAAAAGCAGTTAACGCGTCCGCTACTTTTGTCCAGCAGTCGTGGCCACTTCTTCTCCTGTGAGACCGGCGAGAACAAGAAAAAAAGCTAAAATTGGGGGAACTGGAGGCGGAGTGGGAGTACTAGGGCCGGTTCAGGACAGAAGGAGGGAATCGGGACTCTGGAGGGATTAATCAAGATTGGGGAGTGGGGGAATAGGAGGATTGACGAGAGACCAATATCAGGAGGAGGACTGGAGGAGGACTCGGAGAGAAAGAACCTTTGTGAAGTGTGATTATTTGAAACTGCAGCACACTGCACACTCAGCAGCTGCCAGCAACAAGCATAAGGGGGCAAAAAAAGGCAAATAAATCTGATAAATCTAAATAAGTCTGAACCCATAGTGTGTGTCACAGAGAGAAGCCCAGTGTGTGTGTACTGTACCCTACAGTGTGTGTTACAGAGAGCCCAGTGGCCAGTTGTGTGGTGGCATTAACCTTACATGACAGAAACGTAGGGGGCAAAAAGGCAAATAAATCTTTCTGAACCCTAGTGTGTGTGTGTGTGTGTGTCACAGAGAGAAGCCCAGTGTGTGTGTACTGTACCCTACCCAGTGTGTGTTACAGAGAGAAGCCCAGTGGCCAGTTGTGGGTGGCATTAACCCTATGACAGAAACGTGAGGGGCAAAAAAGGCAAATAAATCTTTCTGAAGTTTCTGAACCCTAGTGTGTGTGTGTGTCACAGAGAGAAGCCCAGTGTGTGCATACTGTACCCTACCCAGTGTGTGTTACAGAGAGAAGCCCAGTGGCCAGTTGTGTGGTGGCATTAACCTTACATGACAGAAATGTAGGGAGGCAAAAAAAGGCAAATAAATCTTTCTGAACCCTAGTGTGTGTGTGTGGCATTAACCTTACATGACAGAAACGTAGAAATATAATTCTCATTCCCTGGTTTGCGTATGTGACTCCGTCTCCTGTGGTCGGTCAGCCCATCACCCTGCTGCTGTGTGCCCTTTGACTGCACTGTACCCTACCCAGTGTGTGTTACCGATAGAAGCCCAGTGGCCAGTTGTGTGTGGCATTAACCTTACATGACAGAAAGCGTAGAAATATAATTCTCATTCCCTGGGTTGCGTGTGTGACTCCGTCTCCTGTGGTCAGCCCATCACCCTGCTGTGTGTGCCTTTGATTGCTATGTGTATGCCTATGCCCAGCAGCCCAATCATTCTGTAAGCCTTGAACCTGGGATCCTTTAGTTGCAAACTGTCATATTCTTCAATTACTTTCAGTCCACGTATCACAGTGTCACACAACCAAAATAAAATTTTGAGTTGTAGCCAGCGATTACAGATCACATTGCTTTGTTACACAGGAATTGTTTGGGTGTTGGTGTGTTCACTGCAGTATACTGGACTGGTAGTACTGGTACTTACTGTCTGTTATGGCTGACACCAACATAGATGAAGCATTTAGTGCTGGTGTTGGAGCAGGTGTTGGTGGTAGTGGTAATCCTGCTGGTGCTAACAGAAATAACCAAAATGTTTCACGTGATAAAAATTCAACAAACAGCAAAAGAGCAACAGTGAAGTGTGGTAAAGGGGGACCTTTTAAGAAAACCTGTACAGCTGCTGGGGTCACAGGAGAGGCACCATAAGGTATGCCATTCATGCCGTTAAGATCCCTGTGACTAGCAGCAATAATGCAAGTGACAGTGAGTCCCTCTCTGACTCAGACAGTAGCTCTTTGTCTCAGTCCCACTGTTGTGTCTAGTGACAAATCATTACTTCCTCAACAAAGTGAAATGAGCAAGTCTGCTGACAATGAATCAGGTAGTGCACTTACAAATACATCCAGCACTGTTGGCAATGAAAAGGACATATCCATTGAATCCACCACTTCTGTGTTGGCCAGCAATGAAAATCCATCAGAGTATTCTGTCCACTCTTCTAGCACCAAGGAGCATGTCCCAGGTTCTGTTAGGACAGGTGAAAAGACACAAACAGTCTTTAGCTATCTTCCTAGCACTCGAACAAAATCTGTCACATCTGAGGTGTGGAATTATTTCTCAGTCAGTAAAACTGATCCATGCAGAGCAATTTGTTCCCTGTGTAAACAGAGTGTAAGCCGTGGTAAAGTTGTGTCATGCCTTGGCACTACAGCTCTTAAACGCCATCTGAAAAAGCATTCGGTTTTGCTTGATCATCCAAAACCAAAACCCATGTCCTCCATCTTCCAGACCGCACGTGAGAAGGGTCAGGATCAGAAATCTGAAATGGATACTGAATTGTCTGAACTTGATGCAGGCAGAACCACTGCCAGCCCTAGGATCACTGTTGCCACCAATGCCAGCACCATTAGTACTAGTTGCACATCCAGTGATGGCACTGAATATAAGTCCTAGTCCACCATCTCTGCGTCCATCTGCCCATCGAAGCACGGTGTATAATAAACCAGCAGGGACATGTTGCAAACAGCTAACACTGTCTCAGGCATTTGAAAGGAAGAATACCTTTACTAGAAATCATCAAAGACCCTTCATCTTAATCACCGAATTGGTGAACTGTTAGCCGGAGCCCTTCTCCCATACTCTTTGGTAGATCATGAGGATTTTAGGGAGCTCATGACATTAGCAGAGCCTCGTTACAATGTTCCTCATCGAAGGTACTTTTCCTATGTTGAAATATCAAACATTTATCAGGCTTTAAAAGCGACAGTGATGCTTGCACTTAAAACTGCAGAGGGTGGGGTTATTCATGTCACAACAGATATGTGGACCAGCACTCAAAACATAGATTACATGTCCCTTACCGCTCATTGGGTCACGTTTTCTTGTGCTTCTTCAAAAACAAAGACACCCCAAAGATGGCGCTGCTGCATATAAAAGTTTGGGCAAAGTCATACTGCTGCAAACATCTTGCAGGAACTAAATGACCTCCTTGAGCTAATGGGTTTATTCTCACGGTCTAAAATGTGGCTTCATAGTAAGTGACAATGGAGCCAACATCTTAAAAGCAATACAGGATGGAGGATTTCTGCATGCTTCTTGCTTTGCACATTGCTTACACTTAATTGTCACGGGATTTCTCAGCAACGAAACACAAGTGGATGGTATGATTGCTGTTTGCAAAAAAATTGTGACTCACTTTTCACATTCAACCAAGGCTATACGGACATTGTCCGAACTGCAAAAAAAACACAAGCTGCCCCAGCAAAAGCTGATTCAAAATGTTTCCACTCGTTGGAACTCAATGCTTTATATGCTGCAGCGCCTCTTGGAGCAAAAACAAGCTGTACATAGTACTGCTCAATTACATTATTGGAGATGGCATTATGTTGTCTGTGCTGCAGTGGAAATTAATGGAGACAGTGTGCTGTATCCTAGCTCCTTTGAGACAGCTACAAGGGACATGTCTTCTGAAGGTGCATCTGTGAGTCAGGTTATCCCACTCATAATGCTCATTTCACATCATCTTAGTGTTCTAAATCTACAAATAGAAAAAGACAGATCTGAGCAGACAACATGTCGCCTATATCATGGGAATCTCATAAAGAGAATGAGCGGCGCTTCAAAACCAATAACAAATTAGTTGCAATGACAAAATCAAGACACTACATCCTTGCAACTCTCTTAGATCCCAGGTTCAAGGCTATACATCTTCAAAAACAGATGATATAGAGCAGTACAAATGTATGTTGCTAGATGAGCTGCAGCACTCACAGGAGTCAAACACAGACACGCACAGTACCATCAGGTTGTCATCACCACAACATGCAGGTTCATCTTCACAAAGGATACAGAACTGGAAAAGTCACCAAACATTAACAGTAGTTGTTCCACAACTGCCACTTCTTCAGCCCTTAGTAGCAAGCTAAATCTGTGGCAAAACCTTTCCCAAATTGCTGCCATACCAGCTGCTTCTGCTGATTCCTCTTCTGGAGCGGTCTCTGTCCAACATGGTAGACAGTTGCCTGCAAGAACTGCCTATTCCTATTGATGCATGCCCTTTTGAATACTGGAGATCAAAAAGTCAATTTGGACAGAGCTGTATGATGAAGCCTGTAAATATCTTGGTTGTCCTGCAACAAGTGTCTCTTCAGAACGCATGTTTAGTACAGCTGGCAATATTGTGACAGACACCAGAAATAGGTTGCTGCCAGAAAATGTACTCACGTTAACTTTTATTAAAGTTAATAAGTCAAGATTTTCGTATCCCTACAAGAGTATACAAACTGATCCTGAAGTGATTGATGTTGTGGATGTTGATGGTGATGATGACAACTCAGATGGTGGTGGCTGGTAAAAATATTATGTGGAGAGTCTCTCTGCACCAAAAAAACTTTTACAGACTGTGATGACTTTGGTTGTCTCTCTCCTTTCTCGATCTACTACCTTGGACTATATACCCCCCAAAACTTTCACCATTTCATGGCAAACTGCTTTGTAGCTAGGGTCTAAACTAAAGTCAACAAGTTTTATATACAGGGCAATTTTAACATCAGTGGGAACAGGCCCAAATTTGGCATAAAAGGGACACTGTCACGTCAATCCTTTCTGTATCATATTATTTATAGTTAAAGTGCAAACATATATTTTTGGATTTACCTTCTGTGACTTTGTGGTGCATCAGCATGGGCTGGGACAGGAGACGGTCTATTTTTCAATTTTAAAGAGGACAAAACAATGAGTTCTTATTGGTAGCTGTTTATTATTTTTTCAATTACAGAAATGTTAGCCATAAACGAAAAATGGATGCTAGTACATGGGTGAGGTTGTGGGTTGGTTTTAACATGGGTGTAAGGGTGGCATGGTGCTACTGCACAGATGAGGTGGTGGAAGAAAAGTGGAATGGGTGATGGGGTGAAAGGTGGGTGTTGTTTTAGTTCTTTCATTTACAGATTCGTGATCAGCTGGGGATGGTGAGGAAATAAATGATGACAGACCGAACCTACTGTACACATAATATATATTCTTATTAAATACATTGCAAACTGCTTACCTAGCACAATTGTCCTGTCCCTTTAAAAAGAATAAAGGAATCAGAAATAAAAGAAAATCTGCATCAGCAGTTTTCACAGAATGTGACGTATCATAGTGTTTTTGCTTTATAAGTAGTGATAATTTGATACATAATGGGGTTGACAGACGCTGTCTCTTAAACATCACATGCCAACTGCTGCAGCTACATAAATGTTCCTTAGTAAATTAGTATGTGGTGAGGAAACCACTGTTTTTATTTATGTGACTGAAATACAGATTTTATTGAAGTATCAGCTGCAAAAATGCATCACCTTAGAATTTTTTGTATATATTACTTCAATTTGCCAACAAAAATGTTGGTATATGTATGCATTACCTTAGAAAATTGCATGCATTTTGCCAGCAACAATGACTGGCATATTTTTTTTATTAAGAACAAAAAGACACAGCACCAACACTTCAAAAAATATACTGTATTGTGCGTTTTAACTGATAGCATCACAGTACAGAAACGCCATGCAGGACAAAACAGTTTAAACAGACAAAAGGACCTTTTGTCTGTTTAAATTTTATCGTAGACGTATGCTGATCTATCAATAAAAACGCCTGACCAATATATTTTTGTAATATTGGTGTCTTTGTTCTTGTGCTCAACTTTCACACAGGCACAACTTAGGATTGGAGCAGCCTTCTTGTGGTTTCTGCAAATATTTTTTATTCCAATGTCTTGACTGAATATGTTATGACATAATATGTTTTGTAACAGTTCCACATGTTGCTGCTGTAGTACTTGGCTTGACTTTGTTATAAAAGCTTTCTTTTAAACATAGCAACTTTTGATTCACTCATTTAAAACAGAAAGCAGCAAATAGCTGAAATTAGGTAATATCAGTTATTTTTCTCCTAATTCATGACGATGAGTATATATAGCTGAGTACATAAATGGCTAATGTGCTCTTTCTTTCACTAAGGAACTATAGATGCAGCTGCAGCAGGAAAACTTTTAACATATGGGTGGGTGGGTGGGCCTGTTACGTATTAAGTTGCTGACTTTAGCAAACAGAAGAAACTATAGATAAACCTAGTTGTATTCCTATCAATGTCACACAAGATAATTTCTCTCCCCCTTATTTTGAACAGTTTTTCCTTTACATGTATTTTATTACTATCTTTGTTACTGGCAGCACAATAAAAAAATAGGGTTCGAGTTCTAAAAAGTTCTAAAAAAGATTAGAACATTAGAACTTTTTCAAAAGTTCTAGACTAGAACTAGAACCCAGAACTTCAGAGGGTTCTGACAACCCTAGATTCTATACAGCTTCACACTTGTACGCACTTGAAATTAACATTATAGAGGTTATGAATCTGAAGGCAGAACAGTTATGGATAAAAATCAGAACAAGAATGAGAAATGTGACCCTGGATTTGTGCTCCCATTCTCCTAGTTTAACAGAGGCAGAGATTTCATTATTTAAGAACATGCTGGGGAATATTGACATCAGTGATAATTGTATTCTGATGGGGGAATTTTAATTTTCCCAAAATAGATTTGAACCTATCTCAGGGCACTAGTCAATTAGAAAACATTTTTTTTTAATTATGTCTAAGCAACAGCTTAGAACAGTATGTAAAAGAAAACACCAGAGAAAACAATATTCTTGATTTAATTTTCAGTAATATTGAAGGTGGAATTGATAATGTCAAGATTCTGTAACTGTTACAGTCTAGTGACCATAATACGGTAATGTGTTCACTCTTAGATCATGCTCCCCAAATATTTGGTAAGACAAAAATTAGAAATGATAGTAAATGAAACTATATGAGTATCAATTTGTTTTTAAAGGACTGGGAATCGGAGGAGGAGCTCCAAGAGTTACCTGTAGAGGACATTTCAGCCATAATAAATAACAAATGACAGACATACATTGACAGATTTGACCCGCTAATAGACAAATATAATGGGCGGGGCCGAATACTGAAATGATTCACCAAAAGAATACAAAGAATGGTTAAATAAAAAAATAAAGCATATAACAGATACAGGACAAATCTGACAGAAGAATGAGGAGATAAGTACAAGCAGCACATTAAAAATTGTAAAGTGGCAATAAGAAAAGCAAAAGCTAAAGTAGAGTTAGAATTAGGAAGAATAAAAAAGATAACTGTAAACAATTATATAGTTATATAGGGAGTCTTAGAAATAGTCATAAACAAATCATTAATCTCAGAGACAGTGATAAAATAATAGATGAAGAAGTGGACATGGCAAATAAATTTAATACATACTTCTTAAGTGTGTTCCAAAATCATGATAGTACAAATAAAAAGAAATGCATATTGGTGGAAGAAGAGAGACTACCAAAAGTGTTATTACAGGTAAGCAGGTCTATAATAAACTAAAAGCCTTGATAAACATAAATCATGTTGCTCTGATAAAATGCATCCAAACTTTCTTATTAATACAGCTGAAGAATTAGCAGGTCCCCTGGCTTTATTATTAAACAAATCTTTAGAACAAGGTAGAAGAATACAAAAGTGGAAAGTTACCCATGTTACACCCATACATAAAACTGAAGATATAACCAGAGTAGAAAACATAGAAACATAGACTTTGATGGCAGATAAGGACCACTTGGCCCACCCAGTCTGCTCATTTCCCTACCTATTGGATAAGCTGCAGATTCTAGTTAACCAACAGCCTACTTCCTGCAACCCCCCACTATAATTGCCTTATGTCTGTCCCATGCATGTTTGAATTCCCCCACTGTTTTAGACCCCACAACCTCTCCAGAAAGGTGGTTCCATGCATCCACCACTCTCTCCGTGAAAAATAATTTCCTCACTTTACCCCTGAGCCTAAGTTGCCATATGTCTGACCATTCCTCCAACCTTGCCAAGTCCCTTCTCATCCTTTCTAACCCCCCTTGTGTATCAACTCTGTTACATATCTTTGTGTCATCTGCAAAGAGGCATACCTTTCCTTCCAGACCCTCTGCAATTTCACCTATAAAGATGTTAAAGAGGACTGAACCCAGTACTGAGCTCTGAGGTACTCCACTAGTAATCCCCCTTTCTTCAGAATGTGTTCCATTCACTATTATCTTCTGTGTCTTGTTGTGCAGCCAGTTTGCTACCCAGGCTACCACCCTGGGACACACTCCCAGGCTGGCTAACTTGATTATTAATCTTTTGTGCTGGACTGTGTCAAATGCCTTGCTAAAGTCTAGGTAGGCCATATCCACAGCCCCTCCCTGGTCTATTACTTTGGTCACCCAGTCAAAGAAATTGATTAGATTCATCTGACATGACCTTCCTGCTGTGAATCCATGCTGCTTTGGGTCCTGTGCCCCGCTGGCCTCTAGGTACCGAACAATTCTTTCTTTAACTACCATCCTATTAGCATTACATCTGCTTTGGGTAAAATAGTGGAGATTTTTATCAAAACCCTTCTAGAAGCAAACTTGCAACAATTAACGGCAATAGACCTCTTGTAACATGGATTTGTACAGGGTAGATCCCGTGTCAATTAATCAATTTTATTGTATGGTTACAAAAACCTTCACAATATCGTACACAATTAAATGCAAAATAATAATTAAAAGGAGACATCTCCTATAGTAAAACAAGACACCTTGATACAAAGCCATCATAATTAAAAGTTATACATAAAGGCCTGGCTATTTAAAGGGGTTATGTATGGCGCAACAGAGTTGCGCTGGTGCAACCCCACATTGCATCCTGGCAGGGTATTGAAAGGGCTGACGTGCAGCTCAAATCCTGATGTGCTGGGGCGCAATGTAATCATATGCGGTGCAGATGCAAGGGGTGTGCCTATGCATATGCGCACATCCCAATATTCAGTTTGGGATGTGCTGAGCATGTGCTGGCCCAACTATGCATTGTGTTGCATAGGGAGGCTCAAAGTTGAGCCCTTGCAGAGTAGGAACAACTCCAGGCAACCCAGAGGCAGGCAGCAGTACTGCAGGGTGCAACACAGCAGCCCAGCCATGGGTGGCCACCCTCCCACCCAGAACACCATTTGCAAGCACTCACATAACCCTGGTGGTCAAGTGGAATTGATCCGACCCCAGCACTGCGATTTCCATGAAATGCTGTACAAATAATACCTGGTAGTCTAGTGGTACCCTGTGGCCATTTCCGCAATTGTGGTATATGTATAACATAAAATCCCTGGTAATCTAGTGCAACCCCCTAGTCCCTGATTCCCCAATAACTGGAATAAGGGATGTTCCCTGGTAGTCTAGTGGTCTCCCCTCCCACCTGATTACCCAATTCCCTGAGAAGTATAATAAAAGACCATCCCTGCTGGTACAGTGGAACCCCCATGCCCATTTCCGTGATCGCAGTACAACCCCATCAGGTAAATCCCTGTTGATCCAGTGGCACCTCCTACCCTTTCCACCCACTCCAAACCCCTTGTCCACCCCGGTCCTGCCTGTCATTGGTGGGAGGCTGCAACCTGCCTGCATACAGCCCAGCCACCCACTGAATGACAGTGCATCATGAACCTGTAAGCCCATTGGTCCCCAGTGTGGCCCAATGGGCTTGCAGGACTATACTATACTAACAGTCCCAAATATGTGGATGATTTCATTCACATATTTGGACTGTCTAATGATGTATGACCTGTAGCACATTGGTCCACACTGGGGACAAATGGGCTTACAGTCCATACAGTACCTGTCATTTGGCGGATGGCTGGGTGGTATGTGGGTGGGTTGCAGCCATCTGCTGATGATGGGGAGCAGCAGGGTGGCAAGGGGTTCAGAGTGGGTAGGAGTGGTGGGGGGTGCCACTGGATCATCAGGGATTTACTTGATGGGACTGTACCGCAATCATGGAAATGGGTGGGGGGGTTTCCAGTAGACCACCAGGGACAGTCTTTTATTACATTTCTTGTGGAATCAGGTGGGAGGGAGGACCACTAGACTATCAGGGAAGGTCTTTTATTCCAGTTATCAGGGAATTGGGGACTGGGGGGGTCCACTAGACTACCAGGGATTTTCTATTATACATATACCGCAATTGCAGAATCAGGTGGGAGGGGCCCCACTAGACCACCAGGGATGGTCAGTTGTATATTTCTCAGGGAATCGGTTGGAGGGGGGACCACTAGACCACCAGGGCTGGTCTTCTATTACATTTCTCATGGAATCGGGGATTCAGGAGGGGGGCACTGGACTACCAGGGATTGTTTGTTATCCATTAACGCGATTGTGGCTATGGGAAGGGGATGTCCAGGGATCCCCACTACACATGTCATGCTGTGCAGGGCACCAGGCACAAGTCTCCGGGCTGCCCTGTGCAAGGCATGCACATGGGGCCATAATGACATGCAAATGGTCCCATTTGCACCTTGCATATTTTATGGTCTCATTTTCATGCCCCCTGCTGAATATTGTGGGTAATGAACCTAGCGCAACTGCATTTGAGCTGGTGCATCCCTGTGCTCCCTATCTGTTGCTTGCACTGACACAGTGCCACTGCACCATGTGCAGTATGTGCACTGACCTTGCCATATTCAACGGTGCTGCATCATGGCACATCACCATTGAATATCACCTGGCCCTGGCACCAGCACATCCCAGTTGTGCTGTGCCCAGGCTTGCACCACTGACTGGTGCAGTCTGAATATCAAGGCCCAAGTGCACAGTTCATACAAAGGAACAGCAGCATTTTATACAATTTTAATTTTGCTTTTGATTTTTTTAATAGCAAGAAAATAGTTTGCCATCTATCCACTGCCCAAATATCTTCTGTATGAAGCCAAATGTCTGTAAGTTCTGTTTTGTTGATCTCATATAAATTATTTAAAAAAGGGCTCAGCCAAAATGCTCGTTGCCTGCCATACCACTTGCAACCCCACAGTACTTGCAATAAATTTTCCTTATCGCCACTCCCACAGTTACATTCCTCTGACATTATTCCATTTTTTTGTATCATTAATCCAGAACCATACTAGGGAACTGCTCAAAGTTATATGATATGAAATTAGTTTGTAATTTAGGATTAGTTAAACTGTCCAGGTATTTTTTGTATCCTTGCTTGTAATTATTAGTAGGAAACCATTTTGAGTAACATGACTCCATTATTTCATTCAGGTCACTTGCATTCCAATAATTATTTATTTTTTTACATATATATTTTTTATACTTTGCACTTATCAAAATACCATGATCTACTGATTTTTTTTAATGGATTAATTTATGTTTTTTTCAATATAAGTAATATAGAATTCAACCAGTAACCAGTTTTATATCCTAATCCTTGCTAAAACTTTTTCTCTAACAAACATTTCTTTGCTATCACATTATCATTATATCTATTGACCCTAATCCAGTAATTAATGTTCCTTGCCTCTAGGGCTGCATTGATTTTAGTTTACCCTAATTCTGACCTGATATAAAATGCTGGGCAAGAATGACCCATCCTCAATATGTATCTTAATGTTTTATATAAGGGACACAACAATTTATTAGTATTGATAAGTTCCCATATTTCACAACCATATAAGTGTTGGGATTAAAATTTAGCCTTTATCGCCTGTATTAAGGGCCGAATAGTCATACCCCCAAATTTGCAATTAAACCTATTTAACCTGGCTAAGGTTTTTTTTTAGCTTTTCCTTAGTCATATCTATATGGCAGGTCCATTTACAATTTTGATGAATCATTTCTCCAAGATATACATAACTAGATACAACCTCAACTTTATCTCATCCTATATACCAGGTTCCTTCACCTTTTTATTCCCTAATATCATAACCTTTGTTTTGTTCATGTTAATTTTAACTTTAAGTTATTGGATTCTTCATTTAAATAGTTCAATTTTTTGTACCAATCTTTGTCAATGAAATAATAATAATGTAATTGGCGTAAACCAATAGAACAAGAGAAATCATTATTAGTGAATCATCCAAATTAACTAATCCTAACACCAGAAGTGTACCAACCTCTTGTAAAGTAAAAGGCATGGCAATATACAGGTACCTGTGATCCAGATTTAAATGTGGGATGTGCTAATCAGCCAGGTATACATCCTAACGCCAGGAGTGGTACCAACCTCTTGTAAAGTAAAAGCATGGCAATATACGGTACCTGTGATCCAGATTTAAATGTGGGATGTGCTAATCAGCCAGGTATACATCCTAACACCAGGAGTGGTACCAACCTCTTGTAAAGTAAAGGCATGGCAATATACGGGTACCTGTGATCCAGATTTAAATGTGGGATGTGCTAATCAGCCAGGTATACATCCATACACCAGGGTGGTACCAACCTCTTGTAAAGTAAAAGGCATGGCAGTATAAGCGGTACCTGTGATCCAGATTTAAATGTGGGATGTGCTAATCAGCCAGGTATACATCCTAACACCAGGGGTGGTACCAACCTCTTGTAAAGTAAAAGGCATGGCAGTATACGGGTACCTGTGATCCAGATTTAAATGTGGGATGTGCTAATCAGCCAGGTATACATCCTAACACCAGGAGTGGTACCAACCTCTTGTAAAGTAAAAGGCATGGCAGTATATGGTACCTGTGATCCAGATTTAAATGTGGGATGTGCTAATCAGCCAGGTATACATCCTAACACCAGGGTGGTACCAACCTCTTGTAAATTAAAAGGCATGGCAATATATGGGTACCTGTGATCCAGATTTAAATGTGGGATGTGCTAATCAGCCAGGTATACATCCTAACACCAGGGTGGTACCAACCTCTTGTAAAGTAAAAGGCATGGCAATATACGGGTACCTGTGATCCAGATTTAAATGTGGGATGTGCTAATCAGCCAGGTATACATCCTAACACCAGGGTGGTACCAACCTCTTGTAAATAAAAGGCATGGCAATATACGGGTACCTGTGATCCAGATTTAAATGTGGGATGTGCTAATCAGCCAGGTATACATCCTAACACCAGAGTGGTACCAACCTCTTGTAAAGTAAAAGGCATGGCAGTATATGGTACCTGTGATCCAGATTTAAATGTGGGATGTGCTAATCAGCCAGGTATACATCCTAACACCGGGAGGTACCAACCTCTTGTAAAGTAAAGGCATGGCAATATACGGTACCTGTGATCCAGATTTAAATGTGGGATGTGCTAATCAGGGTATACATCCTAACACCAGAAGTGGTACCAACCTCTTGTAAAGTAAAGGCATGGCAGTATATGGGTACCTGTGATCCAGATTTAAATGTGGGATGTGCTAATCAGCCAGGTATACATCCTAACACCAGGGTGGTACCAACCTCTTGTAAAGTAAAAGGCATGGCAATATACAGGTACCTGTGATCCAGATTTAAATGTGGGATGTGCTAATCAGCCAGGTATACATCCTAACACCAGGGGTGGTACCAACCTCTTGTAAAGTAAAAGCATGGCAGTATACGGGTACCTGTGATCCAGATTTAAATGTGGGATGTGCTAATCAGCCAGGAATACATCCTAACACCAGAGTGGTACCAACCTCTTGTAAAGTAAAAGGCATGGCAGTATATGGGTACCTGTGACCCAGATGTGGGATGTGCTAATCAGCCAGGTATACATCCTAACAGCAGGGGTGGTACCAAACTCTTGTAAAGTAAAAGCATGGCAATATGCATAACCTGTGATCAAGATTTAAATGTGGGATGTGCTAATCAGCCAGGTATACATCCTAACACCAGGGGTGGTACCAACCTCTTGTAAATAAAAGGCATGGCAATATACGGGTACCTGTGATCCAGATTTAAATGTGGGATGTGCTAATCAGCCAGGTATACATCCTAACACCAGGGTGGTACCAACCTCTTGTAAATTAAAAGGCATGGCAATATCCGGTACCTGTGATCCAGATTTAAATGTGGGATGTGCTAATCAGCCAGGTATACATCCTAACACCAGGAGTAGTACCAACCTCTTGTAAAGTAAAAGGCATGGCAGTATATGGGTACCTGTGATCCAGATTTAAATGTGGGATGTGCTAATCAGCCAGGTATACATCCTAACACCAGGGTGGTACCAACCTCTTGTAAGTAAAGGCATGGCAATATACGGTACCTGTGATCAGATTTAAATGTGGGATGTGCTAATCAGCCAGGTATACATCCTAACACCAGGAGTGGTACCAAACGCTTGTAAAGTAAAAGGCATGGCAATATACGCATACCTGTGATCAAGATTTAAATGTGGGATGTGCTAATCAGCCAGGTATACATCCTAACACCAGGAGTGGTACCAACCTCTTGTAAAGTAAAAGGCATGGCAGTGTACGGGTACCTGTGATCCAGATTTAAATGTGGGATGTGCTAATCAGCCAGTTTTACATCCTAACACCAGGAGTGTTTCCAAACTCTTGTAAAGTAAAAGGCATGGCAGTATACGGGTACCTGTGATCCAGATTTAATTGTGGGATTTGCTACTCAGCCAGGTATACATCCTAACACCAGGGGTGGTACCAACCTCTTGTAAAGTAAAAGGCATGGCAATATACAGTACCTGTGATCCAGATTTAAATGTGGGATGTGCTAATCAGCCAGGTATACATCCTAACACCAGGGGTGGTACCAACCTCTTGTAAAGTAAAAGACATGGCAGTATACGGGTACCTGTGATCCAGATTTAAATGTGGGATGAGCTAATCAGCCAGGTATACATCCTAACACCATTAGTGGCACCAACCTCTTGTAAAGTAAAGGCATGGCAGTATATGGGTTCCTGTGACCCAGATTTAGATGGGGGATGTGATAATCAGCCAGGTATAGATCCTAACACCAGGGGTGGTACTAAACTCTTGTAAAGTAAAAGGCATTGCAATATACGAATAACTGTGATCAAGATTTAAATGTGGGATGTGATAATCAGCCAGGTATACATCCTAACACGAGGAGTGGTACCAACCTCTTGTAATGTAAAAGGCATTGCAATATACGGGTAACTGTGATCCAGATTTAAATGTGGGATGTGCTATTCAGCCAGGTGTACATCCTAACACCAGGGGTGGTACCAACCTTTGTAAATTAAAAGGCATGGCAATATACGGGTACCTGTGATCCAGATTTAAATGTGGGATGTGCTAATCAGCCAGATATATATCCTAACACCAGGGGTGGTACCAACCTCTTGTAAATTAAAAGGCATGGCAATATACGGGTACCTGTGATCCAGATTTAAATGTGGGATGTGCTAATCAGCCAGGTATACATCCTAACACCGGGTGGTACCAACCTCTTGTAAAGTAAAAGGCATGGCAATATACGGGTACCTGTGATCCAGATTTAAATGTGGGATGTGCTAATCAGCCAGGTATACATCCTAACACCAGGAGTGGTACCAACCTCTTGTAAAGTAAAAGGCATGGCAGTAATACAGGTACCTGTTATCCAGATTTAAATGTGGGATGTGCTAATCAGCCAGGTATACATCCTAACACCAGGGGTGGTACCAACCTCTTGTAAAGTAAAAGGCATGGCAATATACAGGTACCTGTGATCCAGATTTAAATGTGGGATGTGCTAATCAGCCAGGTATACATCCTAACACCAGGGGTGGTACCAACCTATTGTAAATTAAAAGGCATGGCAATATACGGGTACCTGTGATCCAGATTTAAATGTGGGATGTGCTAATCAGCCAGGTATACATCCTAACACCAGGGGTGGTATCAACCTCTTGTAAATTAGAGGCATGGCAATATACGGGTACCTGTGATCTAGATTTAAATGTGGAATGTGATGTTCAGCCAGGTATACATCCTAACACAAGGGGTGGAACCAACCTCTTGTAAAGTAGAAGGCATGGCAGTATATGGGTATCTGTGATCCAGATTTAAAAGTGGGATGTGCTAATCAGCCAGGTATACATCCTAACACCAGGGGTGGTACCAACCTCTTGTAAAGTAAAAGACATGACAGTATACGGGTTTCTGTGATCCAGATTTAAATGTGGGATGTGCTAATAAGCCAGGTATACATCCTAACACCAGAAGTGGTACCAACCAATTGTAAAGTAAAAGGCATGGCAGTATACAGGTACCTGTGATCCAGATTTAAAAGTGGGATTTGCTAATCAGCCAGGTATACATCTTAAGGCCAGGGGTGGTACCAACCTCTTGTAAAGTAAAAGGCATGGCATTATTCGGGTACCTGTGATCCAGATTTAAATGTGGGATATGTTAATCAGCCAGGTATAGATCCTAACACCAGGGGTGGAACCAACCTATTGTAAATTAAAAGGCATGGCAATGTACGGGTACCTGTGATCCAGATTTTTATGTGGGATGTGCTAATGAGAGAGGTATATATCCTAACACCAGGGCTGGTACCAACCTGTTGTAAATTAAAAGGCATGGCAACATACGGGTACCGTGATCCAGATTTAAATGTGGGATGTGCTAATCAGCCAGGTATACATCCTAACGCCGGGGGGTACCAACGTCTTGTAAATTAAAAGGCATGGCAATATACGGGTTCAACTGTGATCCAGATTTAAATGTGGGATGTGCTAATCAGCCAGGTATACATCCTAACACCAGGAGTGTTACCAACCTCTTGTAAAGTAAAAGGCATGGCAGTATAGGGGTACCTGTGATCCAGATTTAAATGTGGGATGTGCTAATCAGCCAGGTATACATCCTAACACCAGGAGTGGTACCAACCTCTTGTAAAGTAAAAGGCATGGCAGTATACGTGGTACCTGTGATTCAGATTTAAATGTGGGATGTGCTAATCAGCCAGGTATACATTCTAACACCAGGGGTGGTACCAACCTTTGCTAAAGTAAAAGGCATGGCAGTATACGGGTACCTGTGATCCAGATTTAAATGTGGGATGTGCTAATCAGCCAGGTATACCTCCTAACACCAGGGGTGGTACCAACCTCTTGTAAAGTAAAAGGCATGGCAGTATACGGGTACCTGTGATCCAGATTAAAATGTGGGATGTGCTAATCAGCCAGGTATACATCCTAAAGCAAGGGTGGTACCAACCTCTTGTAAAGTAAAAGGCATGGCAATACACGGGTACCTGTGATCCAGATTTAAATGTGGGATGTGCTAATCAGCCAGGTATACATCCTAACACCAGGGGTGATACCAACCTCTTGTAAATTAAAAGGCATGGCAATATACGGGTACCTGTGATCCAGATTTAAATGTGGGATGTTCTAATCAGCCAGGTATATATCCTAACACCAGGAGTGGTACCAACCTCTTGTAAAGTAAAAGGCATGGCAGTATACGCGTACCTGTGAACCAGATTTAAATGTGGGATGTGCTAATCAGCCAGGTATACATCCTAACACGAGGGGTGGTACCAACCTCTTGTAAAGTAAAAGGAATGGCAGTATACGGGTACCTGTGATCCAGATTTAAATGTGGGATGAGCTAATCAGCAAGGTATACATCCTAACGCCAGGAGAGGTATCAACCTCTTGTAAAGTTAAAGGCATTTCAGTATATGGGTACCTGAGATCCAGATTTAAATGTGGGATGTGCTAAACAGCCAGGTATACATCCTAATGCCAGGGGTGGTACCAACCTCTTGTAAATTAAAAGGCATGGCAATATACGGGTACCTGTGATCCAGATTTAAATGTGGGATGTGCTAATCAGCCAGGTATACATCTAACACCAGGGGTGGTACCAACCACTTGTAAAGCAAAAGGCATGGCAATATACGGGTACCTGTGTTCCAGATTTAAATGTGGGATGTGCTAATCAGCCAGGTATACATCCTAACAGCAGGAGTGGTACCAACCTCTTTTAAAGTAAAAGGCATGGCAATATACGGGTACCTGTGATCCAGATTTAAATGTGGGATGTGCTAATCAGCCAGGTATGCATCCTAACACCAGGAGTGGTACCAAACTCTTGTAAAGTAAAAGGCATGGCAGTATACGGGTACCTGTGATCCAGATTTCAATGTGGGATGTGCTAATCAGCCAGGTATACATCCTAACACCGGGGTGGTACCAACCTCTTGTAAAGTAAAAGGCATGGCAATATACGGGTACCTGTGATCAAGATTTAATTGTGGGATGTGCTAATCAGCCAGGTATACATCCTAACACCAGGAGTGGTACCAACCTCTTGTAAAGTAAAAGGCATGGCTGTATATGGGTACCTGTGATTCAGATTTAAATGTGGGATGTGCTAATCAGCCTTGTATACATCCTAACACCAGGGGTGGTACCAAACTCTTGTAAAGTAAAAGGCATGGCAATATACGCATACCTGTGATCAAGATTTAAATGTGGGATGTGCTAATCAGCCAGGTATACATCAAAACACCAGGAGTGGTACCAACCTCTTGTAAAGTAAAAGGCATGGCAGTGTACGGGTACCTGTGATCCAGATTTAAATGTGGGATGTGCTAATCAGCCAGTTTTACATCCTAACACCAGGAGTGTTTCCAAACTCTTGTAAAGTAAAAGGCATGGCAGTATACGGGTACCTGTGATCCAGATTTAATTGTGGGATTTGCTACTCAGCCAGGTATACATCCTAACACCAGGGGTGGTACCAACCTCTTGTAAAGTAAAAGGCATGGCAATATAACGGTACCTGTGATCCAGATTTAAATGTGGGATGTGCTAATCAGCCAGGTATACATCCTAACACCAGGGGTGGTACCAACCTCTTGTAAAGTAAAAGACATGGCAGTATACGGGTACCTGTGATCCAAATTTAAATGTGGGATGAGCTAATCAGCCAGTAATACATCCTAGCACCATTAGTGGCACCAAGCCTCTTGTAAAGTAAAAGGCATGGCAGTATATGGGTTCCTGTGAGCCAGATTTAGATGGGGGATGTGATAATCAGCCAGGTATAGATCCTAACACCAGGGGTGGTACTAAACTCTTGTAAAGTAAAAGGCATTGCAATATACGCATAACTGTGATCAAGATTTAAATGTGGGATGTGATAATCAGCCAGGTATACATCCTAACACGAGGAGTGGTACCAACCTCTTGTAATATAAAAGGCATGGCAATATACGGTTACCTGTGATCCAGATTTAAATGTGGGATGTGCTAATCAGCCAGATATACATCCTAACACCAGGGGTGGTACCAACCTCTTGTAAATTAAAAGGCATGGCAATATACGGGTACCTGTGATCCAGATTTAAATGTGGGATGTGCTGATCAGCCAGGTATACATCCTAACACCAGGGTGGTACCAACCTCTTGTAAAGTAAAAGGCATGGCAACATACGGGTACCTGTGATCCAGATTTAAATGTGGGATGTGCTAATCAGCCAGGTATACATCCTAACACCAGGAGTGGTACCAACCTCTTGTAAAGTAAAAGGCATTGCTGTATATGGGTACCTGTGATCCAGATTTAAATGTGGGATGTGCTAATCAGCCAGGTATACATCCTAACACCAGGGGTGTGACCAAACTCTTGTAAAGTAAAAGGCATGGCAATATATGGGTACCTGTGATCAAGATTTAATTGTGTGATGTGCTAATCAGCCAGGTATACATCCTAACACCAGGAGTGGCACCAAGATCTTGTAAAGTAAAAGGCATGGCATTATATGGGTACCTGTGATCCAGATTTAAATGTGGGATGTGCTAATCAGCCATGTATACATCCTAACACCAGGGGTGGTACCAAACGCTTGTAAAGAAAAAGGCATGGTAATATACTCATACCTGTGATCAAGATTTAAATGTGGGATGTGCTAATCAGCCAGGTATACATCCTAACACCAGGAGTGGTACCAACCTCTTGTAAAGTAAAAGGCATGGCAGTGTACGGGTACCTGTGATCCAGATTTAAATGTGGGATGAGCTAATCAGCCAGTTATACATCCTAACACCAGGAGTGTTTCCAAACTCTTCTAAAGTAAAAGGCATGGCAGTGTACGGGTACCTGTGATCCAGATTTAATTGTGGGATTTGCTACTCAGCCAGGTATACATCCTAACACCAGGGGTGGTACCAACCTCTTGTAAAGAAAAAGGCATGGCAATTAACAGTACCTGTGATCCAGATTTAAATGTGGGATGTGCTAATCAGCCTGGTATATATCCTAACACCAGGGGTGGTACCAACCTCTTGTAAAGTAAAAGACATGGCAGTATATGGGTACCTGTGATCCAGATTTAAATGTGGGATGAGCTAATCTGCCAGGTATACATCCTAACACCATTAGTGGTACCAACCTCTTGTAAAGTAAAATGCATGGCAGTATTTGGGTTCCTGTGATCCAGATTTAGATGTGGGATGTGCTAATCAGCAAGGTATAGATCCTAACACCAGGGGTGGTACCAAACTCTTGTAAAGTAAAAGGCATGGCAATATACGCATACCTGTGATCAAGATTTAAATGTGGGCTGTGCTAATCAGCCAGGTATACATCCTAACACCAGGAGTGGTACCAACCTCTTGTAATGTAAAAGGCATTGCAAAATATGGGTAACTGTGATCCAGATTTAAATGTGGGATGTGCTATTCAGCCAGGTGTACATCCTAACACCAGGGGTGGTACCAAACTTTGTAAATTAATAGGCATGGCAATATACGGGAACCTGTGATCCAGATTTAAATGTGGGATGTGCTAATCAGCCAGGTATACAACCTAACACCAGGGGTGGTACCAACCTCTTGTAAAGTAAAAGGCATGGCAAAATACGGGTACCTGTGTTCCAGATTTAAATGTGGGATGTGCTAATCAGCCAGGTATGCATCCTAACACCAGGAGTGGTACCAATCTCTTGTAAAGTAAAAGGCATGGCAATATACGGGTACCTGTGATCCAGATTTAAATGTGGGATGTGCTAATCAGCCAGGTATACATCCTAACACCAGGAGTGGTACCAATCTCTTGTAAAGTAAAAGGCATGGCTGTATACGGGTACCTGTGATTCAGATTTCAATGTGGGATGTGCTAATCAGCCAGGTATACATCCTAACACCGGGGTGGTACCAACCTCTTGTAAAGTAAAAGGCATGGCAATATACGGGTACCTGTGATCAAGATTTAATTGTGGGATGTGCTAATCAGCCAGGTATACATCCTAACACCAGAAGTGGTACCAACCTCTTGTAAAGTAAAAGGCATGGCTGTATATGGGTACCTGTGATTCAGATTTAAATGTGGGATGTGCTAATCAGCCTTGTATATATCCTAACACCAGGGGTGGTACCAAACTCTTGTAAAGTAAAAGGCATGGCAATATACGCATACCTGTGATCAAGATTTAAATGTGGGATGTGCTAATCAGCCAGCTATACATCAAAACACCAGGAGTGGTACCAACCTCTTGTAAAGTAAAAGGCATGGCAGTGTACGGGTACCTATGATCCAGATTTAAATGTGGGATGTGCTAATCAGCCAGTTTTACATCCTAACACCAGGAGTGTTTCCAAACTCTTCTAAAGTAAAAGGCATGGCACATACGGTACCTGTGATCCAGATTTAATTGTGGGATTTGCTACTCAGCCAGGTAACATCCTAACACCAGGGGGTACCAACCTCTTGTAAAGTAAAAGGCATGGCAATATACAGTACCTGTGATCCAGATTTAAATATGGGATGTGCTACTCAGCCAGGTATACATCCTAACACCAGGGGTGGTACCAACCTCTTGTAAAGTAAAAAACATGGCAGTATACGGGTACCTGTGATCCTGATTTAAATGTGGGATGAGCTAATCAGCCAGGTATACATCCTAACACCATTAGTTGCACCCACCTCTTGCAAAGTTAAAGGCAGGGCAGTATATGGGTTCCTGTGACCCAGATTTAAATGGGGGATGTGATAATCAGCCAGGTATAGATCCAAACACCAGGGGTGGTACTAAACTCTTGTAAAGTAAAAGGCATTGCAATATACGCATAACTGTGATCAAGATTTAAATGTGGGATGTGATAATCAGCCAGGTATACATCCTAAAACGAGGAGTGGTACCAACCTCTTGTAATGTAAAAGGCATTGCAATATACGGGTAACTGAGATCCAGATTTAATTGTGGGATGTGCTATTCAGCCAGGTGTACATCCTAACACCAGGGTGGTACCAACCTATGTAAATTAAAAGGCATGGCAATATACGGGTACCTGTGATCCAGATTTAAATGTGGGATGTGCTAATCAGCCAGATATATATCCTAACACCAGGTGTGGTACCAGCCTCTTGTAAATTAAAAGGGTTGGCAATATACGGGTACCTGTGATCCAGATTTAAATGTGGGATGTGCTAATCAGCCAGGTATACATCCTAACACCAGGAGTGGTACCAACCGCTTGTAAAGTAAAAGGCATTTCTGTATATGGGTACCTGTGATCCAGATTTAAATGTGGAATGTGCTGTTCAGCCAGGTATACATCCTAACACAAGGGGTGGAACCAACCTCTTGTAAAGTAGATGGCTTGGCAGTATATGGGTATCTGTGATCCAGATTTAAAAAGTGGGATGTGCTAATCAGCCAGGTATACATCCTAACGCCAGGGGTGGTACCAACCTCTTGTAAAGTAAAAGACATGACAGTATTCGGGTTTCTGTGATCCAGATTAAAATGTGGGATGTGCTAATAAGCCAGGTATACATCCTAACACCAGAAGTGGTATCAACCTATTGTAAAGTAAATGGCATGGCAGAATACGGGTACCTGTGATCCAGATTTAAATGTGGGATTTGCTAATCAGCCAGGTATACATCCTAAGGCCAAGGGTGGTACCAACCTCTTGTAAAGTAAAAGGCATGGCACTATACGGGGTACCTGTGATCCAGATTTAAATGTGGGATATGCTAATCAGCCATGTATAGATCCTAACAACAGGGGTGGAACCAACCTATTGTAAATTAAAAGGCATGGCAATGTACGGGTACCTGTGATCCAGATTTTTATGTGGGATGTACTAATCAGAGAGGTATAGATCCTAACACCAGGGGTGGTACCAATCTGTTGTAAATTAAAAGGCATGGCAACATACGGGTACCGGAGATCCAGATTTAAATGTGGGATGTGCTGATCAGCCAGGTATACATCCTAACGCCGGGGTGGTACCAACGTCTTGTAAATTAAAAGGCATGGCAATATACGGGTTCCTGTGATCCAGATTTAAATGTGGGATGTGCTAATCAGCCAGGTATACATCCTAACACCAGGAGTGGTACCAACCTCTTGTAAACGAAAAGGCATGGCAGTATAGGGATACCTGTGATCCAGATTTAAATGTGGGATGTGCTAATCAGCCAGGTAAACATCCTAAAACCAGGAGTGGTACCAACCTCTTGTAAAGTAAAAGGCATGGCTGTATACGGGTACCTGTGATCCAGATTAAAATGTGGGATGTGCTAATCAGCCAGGTATACATCCTAAAGCCAGGGTGGTAACAACCTCTTGTAAAGTAAAAAGCATTGCAATATATGGGTACCTGTGATCCAGATTTAAATGTGGGATGTGCTAATCAGCCAGGTATACATCCTAACACCAGGGGTGATACCAACCTCTTGTAAATTAAAAGGTATGGCAACATACGGGTACCTGTGATCCAGATTTAAATGTGGGATGTTTTAATCAGCCAGGTATATATCCAAACACCAGGAGTGGTACCAACCTCTTGTAAAGTAAAAGGCATGGCAGTATACGGGTACCTGTGAACCAGATTTAAATGTGGGATGTCCTAATCAGCCAGGTATACATCCTAACACCAGCGGTGGTACCAACCTCTTGTAAAGTAAAAGGAATGGCAGTATACGGGTACCTGTGATCCAGATTTAAATGTGGGATGAGCTAATCAGCAAGGTATACATCCTAACGCCAGGAGAGGTATCAACCTCTTATAAAGTTAAAGGCATTTCAGTATATGGGTACCTGTGATCCAGATTTAAATGTGGGATGTGCTAAACAGCCAGGTATACATCCTAATGCCAGGGGTGTTACCAACCTCTTGTAAATCAAAAGGCATGGCAAAATACGGGTACCTGTGTTCCAGATTTAAATGTGGGATGTGCTAATCAGCCAGGTATACATCCTAACACCAGGAGTGGTACCAACCTCTTGTAAAGTAAAAGGCATGGCAATATACGGGTACCTGTGATCCAGATTTAAATGTGGGATGTGCTAATCAGCCAGGTATGCATCCTAACACCAGGAGTGGTAACAAACTCTTGTAAAGTAAAAGGCATGGCAGTATACGGGTATCTGTGATCCAGATTTCAATGTGGGATGTGCTAATCTGCCAGGTTTACATCCTAACACCAGGAGTGGTACCAACCTCTTGTAAAGTAAAAGGCATGGCTGTATATGGGTACCTGTGATTCAGATTTAAATGTGGGATGTGCTAATCAGCCTTGTATACATCCTAACACCAGGGGTGGTACCAAACTCTTGTAAAGTAAAAGGCATGGCAATATACGCATACCTGTGATCAAGATTTAAATGTGGGATGTGCTAATCAGCCAGGTATACATCAAAACACCAGGAGTGGTACCAACCTCTTGTAAAGTAAAAGGCATGGCAGTGTACGGGTACCTGTGATCCAGATTTAAATGTGGGATGTGCTAATCAGCCAGTTTTACATCCTAACACCAGGAGTGTTTCCAAGCTCTTGTAAAGTAAAAGGCATGGCAGTATACGGGTACCTGTGATCCAGATTTAATTGTGGGATGTGCTAATCAGCCAGGTATACATCCTAACACCAGGGGTGGTACCAACCTCTTGTAAAGTAAAAGACATGGCAGTATACGGGTACCTGTGATCCAAATTTAAATGTGGGATGAGCTAATCAGCCAGGAATACATCCTAGCACCATTAGTGGCACCAACCTCTTGTAAAGTAAAAGGCATGGCAGTATATGGGTTCCTGAGACCCAGATTTAGATGGGGGATGTGATAATCAGCCAGGTATAGATCCTAACACCAGGGGTGGAACTAAACTCTTGTAAAGTAAAAAGCATTGCAATATACGCATAACTGTTCAAGATTTAAATGTGGGATGTGATAATCAGCCAGGTATACATCCTAACACAAGGAGTGGTACCAACCTCTTGTAATGTAAAAGGCATTGCAATATACGGGTAACTGTGATCCAGATTTAATTGTGGGATGTGCTATTCAGCCAGGTGTACATCCTAACACCAGGGGTGGTACCAACCTTTGTAAATTAAAAGGTATGGCAATATACGGGTACCTGTGATCCAGATTTAAAAGTGGGATGTGCTAATCAGCCAGATATATATCCTAACACCAGGGGTGGTACCAACCTCTTGTAAATTAAAAGGCATGGCAATATACGGGTACCTGTGATCCAGATTTAAATGTGGGATGTGCTAATCAGCCAGGTATACATCCTAACACCAAGGTGGTACCAACCTCTTGTAAAGTAAAAGGCATGGCAACATACGGGTACCTGTGATCCAGATTTAAATGTGGGATGTGCTAATCAGCCAGGTATACATCCTAACACCAGGAGTGGTACCAACCTCTTGTAAAGTAAAAGGCATTTCTGTATATGGGTACCTGTGATCCAGATTTAAATGTGGGATGTGCTAATCAGCCAGGTATACATCCTACCACCAGGGGTGCATTAGGAGAGACATTATCAAGGCAGGCTAAGCACCAAACTCTAATGAGGCAGCAGTGCCTAGGACTATGCCTAGAGAGCACACTGACACCTGTGGGAGGATAGGATGTGATTCTTGAGTATTACCTTAAAAGGGCCTATTTTGGTAGTGAAGATGACAGCTGGGAAGGGCATTGTACCAAGAAGGGGCTCTGAAGGGGAATGATCCTTGGGCTAGTACAGTCCTGATCCTTGGGATCTGCCAAATAGTTTTGGTGGCAGTGCAAGTGGCAACAGCGGGAGTGGCCGTGTGAAGGGACGCAGACACCCCAGGAGGGGACAAGCCCAGTAGGATTTTTTTAGCAAGGAGGCATGACTGGTATTGAAGTCTCTTATCAAGAATAAGTACATTAGTTAGGAAATAGAAGGTACAGGTGTGAGTGCGCTTGTCCACTCCAGACAGGAGCTGACATGCCTTATTAATGGCAAGTTGGATTTTGTTCGATGTGGTCATATCAGCTGCTGTGTACATAGATACATAGATACATAGATACATAGACAGTGTAGGTAGATAAGAGCCTATGGCCCACCCAGTCTGCCCATTTGAGCTTGTAAGTTCAGTTTGTTTTCCTAGAAGTCTGTTGCCCCTTACCCCTGACCTCTAGAATTCCTTTATGTCTATCCCATGCATTCTTAAATCCCGTGATTGTTTCAGCCCCCACCACTTCCTCTGGCAGGGTGTTCCACTTGTCCACCACCCGTTCTGTGAAGAAATTCTTTCTCATGTTTCCTCTGAATCGTCCTCCCTCCAACTTCAACCCATGCCCTCTAGTCCTGGAACATCTTTTTCACTTAAAAATAGTGTTTTCCTGCACCCTGTTCCTCCCTGTAAGATACTTGTATGTCTCTATCATATCCCCTCTCTCCCTCCTCTCCTCCAGGGAGTACATGTTCAGTTCCTTCAACCTGTCTTCATAGGACTTGTGATGCAATCCATGCACCATCTTTGTTGCCCTCCTCTGAACCTTCTCTACCCTGTCTATGTCCTTACGTAGGTGGTCTCCAGAACTGTACACTGTACTCCAGGTAGGGCCTCACTAGTGTCTTGTATAGTGGAATTATGACCTCCTTTCCTGCTGGTGATGCCCTGCCTATGCATCCCAGCATCCTATTGCTTTACCTGCTGCCTTGTCACTGTTTCCCTACTTTGAGGTCATCAGAGATGACAACCCCAAGATCCCTTTCCTGCTTGGTGCATGCTATATCCTCCCCCAACTGATATATTGTGCCAGGGTTTTTGTGCCCCATATGCATTATCTTGCACTTCTTTGCATTGAATTTCAACTGCCAAACCCTTGACCATTCTTCAAGTTTCTGCAGGTCGCTTCTCATTCTGTCTACACCCTCTGGTGTGTCTACTCTGTTACAGAGCTTTGTGTCATCAGCGAACAGTGAAATTCTGCCTTCTAGATCCTGCGCAATGTCACTGATGAAGACGTTGAATAGGACTGGCCCCAGCACTGATCCCTGTGGTACCCCACTGGTCACTCTTCCCTCTGTGGAGTGACAGCCATTTACCACCACCCTCTGTGTCCTGCCACCCAGCCAGTTACCTACCCACCACACTACTGTCCTGCCCACACCCATTGTGAACAAATGTGAATAAATTGTGAACCCATAATCCTCTAGACACAGGACTGAGGAGATGACTGCCAGGCAGAGGGCTTCTGGAGGCAGGCAGTCCTTGTGTCTGTATAAGAGGCCAATGTGACCATTTGTGGCAGTGAAAGCATGTTGATGTGATCGTGGAAGGAGAGGATAGTATCAAAAGTGATGCCCAGGTATTTATGGGTGAGGACTTGGTCCAGAGAGTGGAGTGATTTAGAGAGGATCTTTAGGGGAGAGTCCTTGGCCTTGTTTTGTCAGTGGGCAAAAAGCATGGTCTTGGTTTTTTTGATGTTTACAACTAGTCTGTGGTCAGTGAACCAGTTTTCTATTTGATTGAAAAAAGTCCTGTAGGGAGGATTGGAGTGCAGTGGGGTCTGGGTGGGAGGCAAAGAGGACTGCATCATCCACATAAAGTAGTACTCTGCCTGAGCAGAAGCTGGGCAGGGCATTTTGATAGATACTGAATAGTAATGGGCCCTGGATAGAGCCCTAGGGTACACCAGAGTGTACAGGCTGGGTGCTAGAGAGGGTGCTGTGGATTTTAACACATTGGAACCTAAAGAAGAGGTAGCTGATGAACCAGGAAAAAGGACCGGGTGAGAAACCAATATGCTGGAGTGTGTTCAATAGGAGGGGGTGGGAGACCGTGTCAAAGGCCTTACAGAGGTCGATGAAAACGGCCACAGCAAGGTGTCTCTTAGCCAGGGCAGAGTGAAGGAAGTTAGAGAATTCCATGAGGGTGGTGGTCATGGTGTGGCCAGATTGGAATCCATGCTGCTTACTGCATAACAGGTTGTGGGTGACAAGGTACTCAGTGAGTTGATCTGACAGTATTAGTTCTAGGGCTTTGGAGAGTGGAGGGAGGATGAAAATGGGTCGATAGTTGTTAGGGGAGGAGCTGTCACCACCTTATAGTATAGCAGTTATGACTGCTGTTTTCCAGGCAGTTGGGAACTGTCCAAGATACAGGGAGAGGTGGAGGAGGTCTGTGAGAAGGGTAAGGACAGTGTTAAGGATCAAGCAAAAAATTCTCATGTCTAAAGGGTCTTTTCAGTGGCGGGAACTGCTAAGGTTTGGCCTCCAATGAGGTAATGACCCTTAGGTAGAATGAGGTGCATTGGAAATTGGGTACTGGGGCGGGCAGTACCAGGTCAAAAAAGTTGCTTGGGAGGACTGCGCTGAGGTCAGAGAAGGTGGAGTTGAGGCAGTCAGCGATGCTTTGAGGATCAGTGGAGGTGTTGCCATTGATGTTGAGTTGGGACTGGGGTAGGGAACGAGATTTCCTGTTAAGATCCTTAATGTTATCCCAGAATTTTTGTGTGCTCCCCCAGGAGGCAGCCAGGGTGGAGAACTCTGCCTTGGCATTTCATAACCCCCAAGTGCATCTGTTTCATTTGGCATTATACGTCTGTCTGCTTGCTTATCAGAGGCAATGGCTCTGTGCCAGAGGTTATCCCTTAGTTGAAGGTGCTGTAACAGTGCATGCATGATCCAAGGTGCATTGCACTTCTTGGTGAGGATTTTGGTAGTTGGGGCAAAGATATCACAGGCCTTGTTGAAGGAGCAGGTGAAATAGTTGAGGGCATCATCTGTGTTCTTGGCCCATGATGAAATGAACAGAAAGTCAAAAGTAAACTACTTAGTCAAAACAAATCAAACAACTATATCTACAATGCCTCCTCCTCTCGAACTTTTACTAGTGAAGCATACTTGTTAAGGTCTCCCAAGATGGCGACCATGCTGGGTCAGAAGCTAGGAGTCCCTTTAATGTGATTATTTGTGTATGACGATTCTGTTTAATTTGTTCAATTTTTTCTCTTTTTTCATCGTTTATCATTATATTTGCTGGATTGCTCGATTTATCATTATATTTGCTGGATTGCTTGGTTATTTTGGTTTGTTGTACCTGCAATCTTTCAGAAGGACTAGCCAAAGAATAGAGCATCCTTTTGCGCCTTCTTGGTGGATCATTTGGATAATCTCCTATTCTCTTGTCAGTCTATGGACGTTTTGTATAGGAGTGGTGGTGCCCTGGATCTTAAATCAACGGTGACCCCGAGGACTCTGAGGACTGGCCTATTGTGGAAGAACCTTGTGTAAGATCTGGGGTTCCACATGTGACGTGCATGAGGGCAGCCTGGATTTTAAAATCAGAAGATGGTGTGGTTTTGGTGCTGTGTTGGGTGGGGAGTCTCCCCTTGGTGCCTCGTGGGGGTGCTTCACTTAGGTCCTTTGCGACCAAGCAGAAGCTGTCCCCGTGTTCCCCGAGGAGTTGGAGTTGTGGTGGGGATGCTTCTAAAGCCTCTTGGGGGATAGTCTGTGTGGCCTACCTCCCGGGGGCTTGAAGCTGTGGGTCTCAAGTGACTGGGTGGGGGCCTGTGTGTTCGGTGCCTGGGGGGGGGCACTCCTTTTGAGTTTCGAGCTGTATGCTCCATCCCACTGCTGTGCCGGTGCCCTCTGGAGCTGTGTCCAGAATTATATCTTGTCATCTCAAGATTATTGATTGGGGGCATCTTTGCTGGAAACAATATTTATATACTGTATGGTTTTTGACCCATTTGGTTCTGGATTTGATTTGGATCTTTCTCTTGGATTGTTTGCAATACTCTCTATTCTGCCCAGGACTTACGGTTGGATTGTGAACTGTGCTATTTTGAATAGAGACAGTGTTCCTTTTGTGGTTTCCTTGTGTAACTGGCTACACTGCATCCTGTTTTAACCTTTGAATGTCCGATGGTGCCTGGTGTTGACCATACCTGATTCTGGACCTGGCTTATAAGAGACAGTGGACCTCCTTTTTTTTGTATTATTTTGTTTTCTTCAGTTGGTCGATGGGGTGGTGAGAGGACCCTGAGTCCTCATATTTAATTTAATAATTTCTGTGTTGTTAAAAGTTATAAAGTTTAGCACTGTCTTTTTTATTTCATTGTTCTATTATTTTAAGTTGGTTTAATTGTTTGGCAGTGAGAGTGCCTTTTTATCCTCTTTCCCCAGTGGTGAGAGGCCTGGAGGGGTGAATTATTTATTTATTATTTTTTGTTATATGAATGTGTTCGGCTAGGGGGTGAGAGCCCTTAAGCTTTGTTTGCTGTTTATTTGTTTTGTGGGTTATTTTGTATTGGGGGGGGGGTTGTCAGGGCTCTGTTTCCAGGCTCTGAAATTGAGGTTGATTATCCTGGGAGTTGGGTAGGGGTTTTTAAACTGTTTTGCTTTTAGTGGGATATTATTAGTTTTTAGTTTAGTTTTAGGTATTGTTTTATTGTATTGTGTAGCTTAGTTTGCAGTATGTGTTGGTCTTCAGACCCCACAGCGGTTCGCTACTCATCCTCCTCTCTTCATGCCCTTCACCCTTTTTATTCTCCTCCTCTTCAGTTTGAGATTTACCAGCATTGCAGAGCACTGGGTATTGTGCGTAGGAGGGGGAGAAGGGTGTGGGGTTATGAACAGGGGAGGATGATCGAGGGGGGTCATCGTATCGGGGTGGTTAATACCAGAAGGTGCCCTGGGGTGAAATGGAATCCTGATCGTGGTTCTCCATGTCTGGGACCCATACCCAAGGGCACCACTGGTTATGGTGGGTAGATGGCCTGTGTGGACCATGAGATTCGTCCAACTCGGGCGGTGTTGTGCAATGCCAGGTCCATTAAAAACAAGACCGCAATTATTGCTGATCTTGTTGGCATGGTGGACCTGGTTTGCATTATCGAGACCTGGCTGGATGATAACTCTGGCCCCATTTTGGAGGCTATGACTCCAGCCGGATACTCTGTGTTACACCGCCCAAGACTGGATCATGGGGGGGAGGGGGTTGCGGTCTAATTCATGACCAAACTTGGCCTCATGGAGGTACTAGTGGGGAGGGTTGAGTCCTTTGAGTGTATAGTTGTAGCAGGTGTAGGCATTCGAATTGCCCTCATTTACCATCCACCCAGTGATGAGAAGCGATTCTTTCAGGAAGTGGCAGACTTTGTCGTCGATATGGCATTTGAATCGCCTAGATTGATGGTTCTGGGTGATTTCAACGCCTGGGTCAGCGACAAACTCTCGCAATTTGGTCAACACTTCCTCCAGTTAATGACAACGCTGGGCCTTACACAGGTGGTTTCCTCTGCTACACATAAATGTGGACACTCTTTGGACTTAATCTTCCTTCTGGGGGTTGAAGCATCCGATGTGGGGGTGGAACCCATCAGGTGGTCAGATGATTACACCATTTTGGAGGCTATGACTCCAGCCGGATACTCTGTGTTACACCGCCCAAGACTGGATCATGGGGGGGAGGGGGTTGCGGTCTAATTCATGACCAAACTTGGCCTCATGGAGGTACTAGTGGGGAGGGTTGAGTCCTTTGAGTGTATAGTTGTAGCAGGTGTAGGCATTCAAATTGCCCTCATTTACCATCCACCCTGTGATGAGAAGCGATTCCTTCAGGAAGTGGCAGACTTTGTCATCGATATGGCATTTGAATCGCCTAGATTGATGGTTCTGGGCGATTTCAACGCCTGGGTCAGCGACAAACTCTCGCAATTTGGTCAACACTTCCTCCAGTTAATGACAACGCTGGGCCTTACATAGGTGGTTTCCTCTGCTACACATAAATGTGGACACTCTTTGGACTTAATCTTCCTTCTGGGGGTTGAAGCATCCGATGTGGGGGTGGAACCCATCAGGTGATCAGATGATTACACCATGGAGTTTAGTTTTTGCTCCCCTTCTAGGAGGCCTGCCCCTACAGAGTTGGTTAGGTACCGCCCTTTGCGGGATATAGATCCCCAAGGCCTTGTGGCGGTACTTGACCTCTCATGTACCGTGTTGGCAAGCAGTGATCCAGAGACCCTCATGTCAGCCTATAACACAGCCATTGCTGGGGCTCTGGATCTCATTGCTCCAGTTCGTTTGCCCCCCTCTCCTCCACCCCAAGTCCCTTGGTTTGATGGGACATTGAGGGTGATGGGAGACAGGGGCAAAGTTACAGCGTTGCTGGCGAGTCCACCCTTGATGCCGACCACCTTAGATTGATGGATCATTATTTGGTCTACCAATCCGCAATCACCCATAAGAAGGCAGAGTTCCTGTCCAGGGAGATTGCGGTTGCTCGGAATTGACCAGCTCAGCTATTTTGAACTGTGGACAGACTGTGCAACCCAGCCTGTCTTCAAGTTCGGAAAGTTTTTTCACAATTGGAGTGCGATGAGCTTGCTCGGTTCTTCGTAAATAAGGTGGCCGACATTAGGGCTGAATTGTTGCCATCACACTCTATGGGGGTTGCCGTGAACCGGGGTGAGATCACGGTGCCTTGGCTTTCCTGGAGTTCCTTCATTCAGCTGGAGTTCATTGATGTCATAAAGATGATCCAGCATATGCGCCCTATGTGCTGTAGTTTGGACCCTGGACCAACCTCCCTAATTTTGGGTTGTATTGACATCATTGGTCCAGTCCTTTTTCAGATAGTCAGGTGCTCCCTGGAATCGGGTGAGTTTCCTAGCTCCCTGAAAAAGGCAGTGGTGACACCCCTCTTGAAGAAAGCTACTGTGGACCCTGACTGTCTGGAAAACTACAGACCTATCTCTAACCCTCCCTTTATTGGGAAGGTGATTGAGAAAGTAGTGGCTACACAATTGGAAGACCATTTGACCATCCATGACGTCTATGAACCCCTCTAGTCTGGTTTTCGTAAAAGACATAGTACCGAGACAGCGCTGGTTTGGGTGCTCAATGATCTCTTGATGGCTAGAGACTGGAAGAGTCATTCCATTTTGGTTCTCCTCAACCTTTCTTCAGCCTTTGACACTGTAGATCACATGGTGTTGATAGAATGCCTGAGGCTGTTCTGTGGAATATCTGGAACCATCTTAAGATGGTTCTCATCATTCCTCACTGGAAGATCACAAAGAGTTGTGTCCGGGTTTTTTTCCTCGGATTCAACGGCTTTGTCTTGTGGGGTGCCCCAGGGTTCAGTATTGTCAACCATGTTATTTGCAGTGTATATGCTACCCATCGGAGACATTGTAAGGAGGTATGGGCTGAGGTTTCACTGTTATGCAGATGATACCCAGCTCTACCTTTCTTTTGCCCCTGACCAGATTGGAGCTCTCTCAGTCTTTAATAGCTGTCTAACCAAAATCCAGGAGTGGATCAATTCTAGCTGGCTGAGGTTGAATTCTGATAAGACTGAGGTACTGGTTGTGGACTCCGGTCATCGGATGGGGGGGGTCGGGTATTGATGCACCTTCCAAAATTTTTCTTGGAGGCGTTTCTCTCCCGACCTCTGAATGGGTTAGGAACCTGGGGGTGGTTCTTGACGAAGGGCTGACACTGCACTCGCAGATGTCGGCAGTCATTAAGACTTCCTTTTACCATCTTAGGAACATCACCAGGATCCGGCATCTTGTTCCGTCTGCCGACCTACCAACGTTAGTTCATGCCTTCGTGTCCTCGCGCTTGGATTATTGCAACTCCCTTTACCTAGGGCTTTCAGGGGTTGAAATCCATCGCCTGCAGCTAGTGCACAATGCTGCAGCCCAGCTTTTGACAGGTTCTATCAGATTCTGTCATATTACTCCGGTGCTGCGTGAACTGCACTGGCTGCCAATTCAGTGGCGGATCACCTTTAAAGTCGGTTTGCTGACTTTCAAAGCTCTACACGATATGTGCCCAGGCTATCTGAAAGAACTTCTGGTTCCTTATCACCCAAATCGATCACTCCGCTCCACCGAAGAGGGGTTGCTAGAGGTTCAAGGTGAATGGAAATCTTCGGGTGCTCGGGCATTTTGCGTGTCAGCCCCCACCTTGGAACTCTCACCCATCGGTCATGGAATGCACTTCTGTTGAGGGTTTTAAGAGAGGTTTAAAGACTTTTTTATGGGAAACTGCATTTTTAGAACACTGACTGTAATGATTGTTTTGTTTTAATTGTATTTCTTAATGATTTTTACTGTTTTTATTTGTTATTTATGTACGGCGCCTTGGTAATTGAAAGGCGCCTTATAAATAAAATTATTATTATTATTATTATTAACTGTTTTCATCACAGTTTCTGCACTTCTGCCATATTTTAAAAAGAACCATGTGCAAGCACAGACCATCAGAAGGTCTTACTCCCGCTTCAGTCAGCCTTCAATTGACCACCCTATCTGAATTAATGCCTCTAATGGCAGACTTTTATACAGTTCGGTGGTGTCACTTGACTTGGCCCTTAACTCACAATACAGAAAAGAAACTCTCTGGGTCAGTCTAGCTTCATTTTGTGACACACCATACATGAATCTTTTGACACCCTATGTCCTTCTAAACCTTTTATTTCCTATAAGTTAAACATAAGGCTACTAAAGCCTAAAATTGAGTGAACTACATAGCAACCAAAAAAAAGAACCATTCTTAGTTTATTTTGTTTTAGTCCTTGGTAACAGGGTAAGGCCCAGTAGGCACAAGTGCCTGTTTTCAGGGGTGACCGGGGAGCACTAGACGGTTAAGTGATTTGCTCAGAGTCACACAGCATGCAAGTGCAGGTTGTGAGAATCAAACCCAGGTCTGGTCTTCTGGACGTACCAAGCTCTTTCACAGCTCATTAATCTAACCTCTAGGCTATACTGACAGCTACTCTTGATTGACAGGTGGAGTGGTATAAGAAGGGGACAGAAGAGGGTGCTGCTCTCTTAAGAAATTCCCACATGCATTCCTGCAGTCATGTAAAACACTAGGCCCTTGGTTTCCTTCTTGTGTTGGTTACAGTTTACCAGCAGATCCCACACTGAAGGACTCTTGAAACAAAGGTACTAAGCTGTTTCTTGTTTTACTAGGAAGGGCTCGGCTGCTTATGTCTATCCCTGCAGCATTCACCCCGTTATCTTTATTTGTAAAAAACAGCTCTTTATGTTTGTTTGTTTGATTGTTTGCAAGATACAGCCCTCAAAACACTTACC
The DNA here is from genome assembly GCA_016271365.2 of Neoceratodus forsteri. Taxonomy (NCBI): domain Eukaryota; kingdom Metazoa; phylum Chordata; order Ceratodontiformes; family Ceratodontidae; genus Neoceratodus; species Neoceratodus forsteri. The sequence continues at coordinate 109,566,104 of CM057455.1, read as the reverse complement.
AGGCTTACGGCAAAGGGAAAGGCACCTTAGAGACTTTTAGTATCTCTACTTATATTTTATAACCTCTTTAGAAACCACACAGCCCAAAGGCCTTATCTCAAATAGCAAGTCTTATTATTTTCTTCTGAGCTGCTATATAGAAAATCTGCAGGGCACAACTACTGTATTGTCAAGTGTAGCTTTATCTCGACTGAATTCTGAAATGTCATCCTGTTGGCTTGCTTTTTATTTTGACCCATTTTTCTTTGGGGCTTTTATTAGCCCTATACTTTTTCCTCAAATCCCCAAAATACTATTCTGAAAGGGGACCCCTGCTTTAGGGCTTTCTTGCTCTCGAGCCCTTTTTTTTCATTTTCTTAAAGGGCTACAGGGGCCTTTTTATTTTACCAATGTACTCAGTTCCACTATCCTCTCCCTGTTTGGGAGCCAGTGCCACAATGTGCGCACACACCTCTTGGATTGGAGTACGTTGCAGCTCTGAACCACCAGTGCTCACTTAAAGTACTTCTTTATCCTGTATTGGAGCATTTTTGTTCAGGCTACTAAGCCTTCTGTACCATGGAGTGAGAGTGTGTGTGTGTGTGTGTGTGTGTGTGTGTAAATTACAAGGCAGACATTTGTCTTCTTACTAGGGTTAATCTCATGACAGGGGGCACCATGTCACAGTCTCCCTAAAATCTCAGGCAGTGGGCATGCTATTTTATGCAATACTGTACTTCCCTTACTATCATGGAGCACAGCATATTAAGCCACTGTATCACAATCACTGTTAGCCTCCCTACATGTTCCACCATTAATACTGTAATATCTGTGATGGAGACTGCAGTACATAGTGTTCTTCACTTGCCCCTGAGTAATCTTAATCCAGCTGCAACTTTTGCCACACTTCCTTAGTAAATACTAAACTATAGTACTAGTTAAACATTCTCATTATAATAACTCCTGATGCCTCCAACTCTATTTTCAGTTGTTCATCTCTGTTCCTAACCATCTGTTTTCTTCATACTCAATTAAAAAAACATTTATTATTTCCTTCTCTATCTCCAGACCTTTCAAAACTCTACTTTCCCATCTAATCTTTTTGTCACACATCATCTGCATTATCCATGTTATGTAGTACAGTGGAACCCACTTATAATGGACACCCTTATAGCGGATGCCCGCTTATAACAGATGGATCTGCCTTGCCAGAAGCCAAAAGCTATGTCTCTAATGTTAAAAATTACATTTATACCATACTCTGCAGCCCTTGTATAGTGGACACTGTGAGCTCCTGTGTGCCCCTGTTACATGCTGCAAACTACCTACTAACTGTCATCTGGTCACATTTACTGCTAAGGTCCAAATTCCCCAATCAGCAGAGGTACTGTACAGCAAAATCTTTCCAGTCTTGTTTACTGTTCAGTTCTCAATTAGCTACAAATTTTTATTTAGTTTTTTTTTATTTAGTTTTTGTTGACCGGGTAAGTGCACAAGACAAATCTTGCCTATTTTCAGGCACGACCTGGGGGGGTGGATACAGATGAATGCCAACTGACCTTGAACCAGATTAAGCTGTTGGTGGTATTCTCAGTGAATGAGGGAAATTTGGCCAGGACACCGGGGAAATTCCCCTATTGTATGGCCAGTAGGGGGACAGGCCGTCTTTCCGCAAGATGGCCACTGTTGGTGAGCGGTTGGAGGAGAAGGATGTGGGAGTAGCAGGTGAGAAGGCCGCACTGCTAACTGAGTCTGACTCGCAGCTAAAAGAATTTCTAGATATGGATGGAGAAGAGATCTTTCATGAGGCAATATCTACTACAGAGAATTTTTCTCATACTTTGGTTGATACAGTGATAAACGATGGAATTTCCTTTACAGCTCCGAAAGTGGAGGATTCTGAGTACACGGCTAATTGTGCTGGAGTAACACAGCTAACAGCTGACACCCCTGTCAAGCAGAAAGTTCAGCTTGACAGCGAGAATGTGGAAGTGCAGTCGAAAAACCCTATCCAGGGTGCGGGTGAGTCGAAATCTGACTCGTGGTTTGTCAAAGAAAGAATCAATTGTAGAGAGGCTGGCAGTGAAATCTTGAGTGTGGAAGAGTACCAAAAGGCCAAAGACATTCTGAAGGCTCCGGTTTTTGGAGCGGGACTAAAAGCATCTACTCAGCAGAGTGCAACAGTGGTAACTGGTGGTAAGCAGATAAACAAGTGTGTGTTTCAAACTGAACAGTTAACAAAAGAGGCTGATTTTGTATTTAAGCCAGGTGGGACAAGTGGTAGGGCTGCAGCCTTACCATCTCCCATTAAGTATCAGATGGAGATAAATAAACAAGATGGACTAACAGAATTTAGCTTTTGTAAACCAATAACCCCACAAAAAAATATTGCAAAGCAGGAAAACGCTTCATTGGCAACAGGGCATAATATTGCAAAACAGAAGATTGAGGTTCCAAAGGTTTCTAATCCAAAAATGGAAGACTTGCAAGTCCATAACGACAAGTGGATGCCCCAAAGTGCACTTTTGGTGGCCGGCTGGGAGAAAACAAAAAAAGGGTTTTGGACTCCTGATTTAGCATGGGATACCTCGCTGAACTTATGTAGTGACTCCCCAGAATAGAAACCTGGTGGAGTTCAAGGGGATCCACCAGAAGGTTTTAAAGAAAATGAACCTCTGGATAGAACACTACCTTTGGGACTTGAGTTTAAAAATAGTCATGCTGATGGTATGCTGACTGATTATGTAGAAAAAAAATTTGAAGGCTCGCAAATCAATGAGAAACCTTTAATGTCAACTTTATTTTCTCATGCTAAAAGAGAGGCTGCTCCTAGGCGCAATGCTGTGCGCATTAGATATAAAGGTGGTCTGGCAGAACGACCAGACAGATACTATGAGGGGAAATTTCTTATAAAAGAATCATTACACTTTTCTCCCAGAGATGTTTTCGCTTTTATAAACATCTTGGGATAAGACAATTATGAAGTCAGTTTTCATTCTGCTTATTTATTAGATTTGTTCTGGGAAAGATATGGGCAGGTAAAATTCTCCCCAACATGGATTCCCTTTTTAGTAATTCCATTAACAAAACCATTAATTAAAAATGTCACAATAATGGTTAGGAATGAGGGAGTCCATGTTGAGGATATTACATATTGGTTATCACAAAAATGCAAGGTTCAGAGTGACCCAGAACCCATTTTAGATTCAGAGCAGTTCTGGATGGGAGGGTGGAAGTTTAGAGTCAAATTACAACAGTCTGACACAGGAATTGAACACATCCCTAATTCCTTTTGGTTGGGAAGGGATGGGGGGTCTGTTTTTATAGTGGCCAGCCCCGAGCATGCTATAAGTGTGGTTCAAAAACACATCTCTCAAGCACATGTGACAGGTCTAGATGTGATAATTGTGGAGAAGTGGGACATGTGACCATGCAGTGTGCTAATCATATGAAATGAGACCTATGCAAAGAGTATGGGCATGCTTTTAAAGAATGCCCTTGAGCTGCTAAAAACAAGGCCTCATGTGGGAGTTCTGACCTGTTAATCCAACAGTCCCAAGAAGCTGTGGGGAAAAACGCTGTAAAGAAAGTTGAATTAGAACCCCCCCCACCCAAGAAAATTGTAGACCTCAAATCTGTGGTTACCAGAATTATTCCATCCTGCCGCCCTGAGTATAAACCAATTCCCATTATGGATAATACAATAGTACAAAGTACGGAACTGTTTGAGCCGGTTAGTTATATTGACCCAGAAGACAAATCAGCAGTGGACTCCATCCTACTTGCTCCATTACCACTAAGAAGGTCAAGTAGGAACTTAAAATTAATTCCAACACCCCCAATTGAGTCAATAGAAACACAGAATTCTTATGCTGCCCTTTTCACTACTTGGGGTGATTCTGAAATGGAGGTAGGGGACTCTGATTCCCAGAAATCTGCACAGGATACTCTAGGGACCCTTATAGAGGATTATAAAGAAAAGAAAAAGAAAAGAAGTAAAAAATGAGTTTAACCCTATTGATGGTTTTTATGATCAGAAGTCATGATGCAAACTCTCTGGGGCTCTCTGAATACTCATAGTATTCTGAACATTAACAAAAGACAAGCAGTTTTTCACCTTTTGCATGACAAAAAAATATCAATCTGTTTCTTGCAAGAAACATGGATGTTTTCATGGGAACACATTTCCTCATTTAAAAAAGATTGGCCATGGGGCCCTTCATATTGGTCCTTTGGGAGGGACAATACTGATAGCATAGGGATTCTTTTTAATTCTTTTCAATTTGTTCTACATAAGTTAATTGATTTAGTACCTGGTAGAGTATTAATCATAGATGGTAAATGGCATTCGAGTAATTACAGATTTATTAGTATCTATAATCTCCAGACAAAAGCAGATAGAATTAAATGTATGAAGGAAATTCAGGCTTATTTAGTTACCTCATTACATGTTTTGTGGGAAGGTGATTTCAACTGCAGTTAAGACTTAAAGGGTACTTCTAAGAAAATATATTGTGATTCTAACTGCCTGAAGACAATTATCAAAACAGCAGGTCTAACTACATGTAATCTATTGAACAAAAAGGGTGCAGGTTGTACCTTTTTTAAAGGGAAATCAGAAACTATCATAGATTACCTATTTACATCTGAAAACCTTCCAGTTAAGTCCTTTTCAACAGTTCCAGTGGAGTATTCGGACCACTTACTGATTCAGGTGAAGATGGGGAACACTTTCAAGCAAATGATTCATAAAAATAGATGGAAATTAAATACTTCCATTTTGCAACAGAGTTGATGCACAAGGTGGGGTGGAAAGGATGAAAAGGGACTTGGCAAGGTTAGAGGAATGGTCAAGTGTATGGCAGCTTGGATTCAATGCTAAGAAGTGCAAGGTAATGCACCTGGGAAACAAAAACCCAGGGGAAGAGTACACAAAGGGGGGTGAGATACTAACAACAACAAAAATGGAAAGGGACCTGGGGGTAGTCATATCAGATGACCTCAAGGTGGGCAAGCAATGTGAGAGGGCAGCAAGGAGGGCTGGGGGATACTGGGATGCATAGGGAGAGGCATCACCAGTAGAAAACAGGAAGTTATTATCCCTCTGTACAGACAGCTCGTCAGACCCCATCTGGAGTACTGCGTGCAGTTCTGGAGACCCAGTCTGTGCAAAGACATAGACAGGATGGAAGCTGTCCAGAAGAGGGCAACTAAAATGGTGCAGGGTCTGCACCGGAAGACATATGAAGAGAGACTTAAGGAGCTTAATATGTATAGCCTCGAGAGAAGGAGGGAGAGGGGACATGATGAAACTTTCAAGTACCTCAGGGAATCAACGAAGTCCAAGAGGGTAGCATCTTTCAACAAAAAGGTGTGCAAGAACAAGGGGCACAATTTGAAGATGGGGGGCAGCTCAGAGGTAATTTAAGGAAGTATTTTTTCACAGAGAGGGTTGTGGATGCATGGAACGGCCTTCAGGAGGAGGTTGTGGAGTCAAAAACAGTGGTGGAATTCAAGCATGCATGGGACAGTCATAAGGCAATTCTAGGGCATGGGGGTAGGAAGAAGTAGGCTGCTGGTTAATAAGGATCTGCAGCTTATCAAGTAGGCAGGGAAATGGGCAGACTGGGTGGGCCAAGCGGTCCTTATCTGCCATCAAATTCTATGTTTCTATGTTTCTATGTTGCAAGAAAATATAGTAAAGCATTCTATCAAACTAATCTTAAGAGCCAGATTATCGGTGGCATTCTTATACCCTGATTTAGGTATGTGGTGGGGGGAAACAAAAAATGACCGTATGAAGTGGTTTAAATGTTATGGGATACATCAAAGGAATTTGAAATTCTTTTTATATTTAAAATTAAGATCTCACTTGCAGCATTTAATTACATTAGCCAATTCCTCCAGACAAGATTTTTCATTACAAATTGATAATATCAAACTTCAGATGAGGCTACTACAATATGATAGAGCTAGAACACTACAACCCCTTATTAATAATCATAGTAAGAAATTGGTCATAGGAGACCCTTATGAATTATGTAGAACTATTCTGAAATCCTCTTCTCTGGAATTTTTAGAGTACAATAAGGGTAAAGTTTATGATGTGGAATCTTTGAATAGCATTATTGAATTACACTTTCAAGCTTTACAACTATTATCTTCCCTGTCAGTTCAGGACATCAAAAAATATCTGCCCCCCCCCCCAATTTAGATAAAAAACTGATATTGCAAATGAAGGGAACATTTTCCCTAAAGGAAACAGAGTTGGGAATTACTGGTTTAAAAGATAATATTTCTCCTGGATTAGATGGTCTGTCTAACCTCTTTTATAAAACTTTTTTAACAGAAATAGTAGAGTGCCTAAATTTGGTGTTTACAAATTTTTTTGATGGGGCTACTATTCCTGCATATTTTTCTGAAGGACTCCAGACTTATATTTTTAAATCAGGGGATAGAGGAGATATAAAGAATTGGAGACCAATCACAATGTTGAACTCAGATTATAAAATCTTTACTACTCTAATAAATAACAGACTCAAGAACATGGCAAAATCAGTAATTTCTCCAGTTCAATATTGTGGGTTACCAAATAGGCGAATACAGTCAGCACTGGAAACCTTAAGAGATTTAATTGAGAACTTGATGATTAATGGTAGAACTGGTTGTCTACTTTCTTTAGATTTAGAGAAAGCATTTGATAGGGTAAATCATTTGTTTTTATTTACAACTTTAGAATTTTTTGGGATCCCTGGGGAGGTAATTAAGCTTATAAAATCATTATATGATTCTTCAAAGGTATATCCCGTAGTAAAAGGTAAAATAGTAAAAGGGTTTGTGATGAAAACTGGGGTGCATCAGGGGTGCCCTTTAAGTCCACTACTGTATATTTTTTCTTTGGATCCCCTTATTAGAGCATTAAGCATCTTTCCCAAATGGTATGGTTTCAAAGTGCCAATGACAGAGGTTTATTTGATGGTCCAGGCTTATGCTGATGACGTCTGCTTATTTTTTAATAATACCGAACAAATTGGAGAATTCTTTAAAGAATTTCAATACTATTCAGTGCTTTCTAATACAAAATTAAATTATTCCAAATCAAGAGGATTGTTGATGGGAAGTAATTTACAAGCCCCTTTTCAGTATAATAGTATTGAAGTATCAAAATAACCACTTTCTATTTTAGGGATTTTTTTGGGGTCCCAAAATCTCCTACTAGACAATTGAGAAAGGGTATTGAAAAAGATGGAAGTAAAAATATTGAGATGGAAACAGCTCAGATTTTCAAAACAAAAAAGAATTCTTATAATAAAAAAATTCATTTTGCCTTGCTTACAGTATGTAGCCCTTATATTTCCTCTGCCACCCCAATTTGAAACCAAACTCTACAGTATATGTTTCCAGATACTGTGGGGTAGTAGACTGAACCCAGTGAAGAGATATTACACACACCTGGCCTTAAACAAGGGGGGTTTAGGAATGGTGGATCCAGTAGTATTCTGTTTTACTTTGTTTTTTTCCCAGTCATTGAAAAAAAGTTTGGTAGTTCAGGAGTGCAATGAGGTCCTTTGGTTTAGAGACTCAGTAGGGCACTATTTAACAGCTTGGCTGCATTGCACACCTAAACTGAATCCTCATATTCATATATCGGCCTACTTTAGGCCTGCTGTACAGAAATTATATAAGTGGCAGGTTACCAAAAGTCAGATATGTATGGATACATCAAAAAACCTATATAATTCTGTTCTAGCTCAAATTTACCCAACTTTTCCTAGTTTTAAGAATTGCCCTTCAGCACTGAATAATAAAGTCTTGGAGCAATTAAATAATCTCAGGCTACCTCCACATATGTGGGAGGTCCAATGGCTTATTATGTATGGTCGGTTGAATAATAGAGGAATGGCAAAATACAAAGCTAAAGAGCAAAGAAATTGTCCATACACTGAGTGTATTAACCAGGAGGAAACTATGGAACAATTTTTGCTCTGGTGTTCTTATTCAAATCTGTTATGGGCCCATATGGCAAAAAAGTGGAAGTTGGGTTGGATAGCTAATCTAACGTATGTTATATTAGTAATAGTTAATTTACCTTCAGGTCTTAAAATATATGAAAAAGGTACTCTGTTGTTTTTATTAGCATGTTTGCGATGTTGTTTATGGCAAGTAAGATGCCAATGGGTCATATATCAAAAGAAACTACCTTTGACGGATTTTGTACATGTGCTGGAACCGAATTACAAAAAATATATCATGAAGATAAGCAGCTTTATAACGTAGAGAAAGTACAGATATGGTGGAAAGGGTTAGCTCATATAATTAAATATCAATAAGGAAACAATTTGGTTTCTTTAGGATTTAGAATGGTGTCTATGTAATTTACAATTTTAATTTCCTTATTGTTGTCAATATTAGGTTAGATTTCTTGTGTTTTCTGTATGTATTGTTTTTTAATGTATAGTCTCTAAATGGCTGTATTATGGATTATTGTAAATAAAATCACCCCTACTCTTTTCGATAAGTGCCATGGGATCTTTAACATCCACCTGAACTACCACCAATCCAGGCAGATGGGACCTCGGTTTAAAGTCCCATCTGAAAGACGGCACCTCAGAAGTGCAGCAGCCCTCTCATGCTACACTACAGTGTCAGTACTGGGATATTAACCCAAATGCCAGATGTGGGAACTGAACCCACAGCCCTCTGATCAAATGGCAGTTCCCCATACACTTGTTTGGCAGAGGAGGGGGGGCATATTCTGATTTTAACTCTTGTGAGTGAGCTATGGTAGAGGAGAGTTACATTTTAAGACTTTAGGATATAGAGAACACCCCTTGTAACAGACAAAACCTGCTTACCCAAATGAGTCCATTATAAGAGGGTTCCACTGTATCTGTACAGTATGTTAGATCACGGTGTGTGTGTGTGTGTGTGTGTGTGTGTGTGTGTCACCTGTACAGTATGTTAGGGTTGAGTTAGTGTGTGTGTGTGTGTGTGTGTGTAGGCCCAGATTAACAGTGGGGCAAATGGGGCAAATGCCCCAGGCCCCCCACCAAAAGGGGACCCCCCCATGATCTCCTGTGTGCACTTGCTCTGTCAGCTCCAGCAGTACTATGAAATCCAGATAGCAAAAAACAGAAACCTGTCCTTGAAATAAAAAAAAAATCACTTTTTACTTGCCTGGTGGGGGTGCGCCTGCGCAGTGCACCGTGGGGGAAGCATCACATGTTTTACCCTACCGGCAGTCAGGAGATGTTGCTTGGCTGTTGTACCTAATGCGCATGTACCTGTGAAAGTCCACTCTGCCACTTCTCAGACGTTCCGATGACTCATCGTGTGGTGGTGGTGTAGAGATCGTAGCCATCAAGTAGTCTGTGTACATCGTGTTTGGCTCAGCTGGCTCACTCGAGACTGGAGACTTATTTTTTGAAGAAAAAAAAATAATTTGTTTAACACTCTTCTCTCTCTCAGGTTAGGAAAGAAGTGAAAGAAAAAGGCAGCTTAGGCATGGGCATGGGCAGCAGGGCAGGCAGGGCAGGGGGAAATTGTGTAGGGACAGTGAGTCAGTCAGAAAAGAACTTGAAGGAGCATTGGAGGCAAGGGAGAACTTATTGATTGCTGGCAGCAGGTCCCTGACTCACACCAAAAAGTCAAGATGATACAGCAGCACTCTCAGCCATAGCGCTTCTAAGCTAGAAATGAAAGAAAGCCCTTATCCATAATGGCATGGCAGACAGCAGTTATTTATGGTGCGTGGTCCTGGAGGACAGGTCCCGGACCCTACCGACTGATTCCCCATCTCTCGCCTAGTCGCCTCGGCTCGCCTTGCTTGCAAGACGCATTGATTGCAGAAAAAAAAGAGTTAAAATGCTAAAAAATATTTTGTTCAAGCCTAAGACAAGTTTAAGCTAAAGTCAGTGACTGCAGAAAGGACACTCATGGAGACGCGGGCCGGTGTGATGAATGATTAAAATTTGTGATGCCGACCGAGTGAGGCAGGCCGCAATGCCGATGATGAGTGAGAGACCGAGGAAGAATGAGATGATGATTCTGGGGCCTGGGCTGGTGGGCTGCATGCAGACAGCGGACTGCTTGTGCTTCTTGGATCTCTTTCTTGGTGCCTGTGATTTAGACAGCCAGACTGACATGATGACTGAACTTATAAAAACAGACGTGCTGTTAAAAATGAAAAATAAAGACCCATACCTAAATGTACAATATTAAAACAAAACAATGTCCATTCATCCAGTCCTTTAATTCCCACATTTGATTTACATATTCTTCCCTTATTATACAAGTCTCACTATACAATTATTCAGAGTCAGTGAGTGTGAATAAACAGAACACCATAACTGAACCCGGAGGTGGTGTTTGGGGGGGGGGGGATGCGGATTTCAGAAACAGTCAACCCCTGCAGTTTGCTATATTGTCCATGTCCATAAAGGATTACACCACATTTATTTTCATAAACTGATGTGATGTGTTCAGTCTTTCAGATATTTGACACAGATCAGTTGGTCCTATTCTGACACGGTACCATGGACTGGACTGCTGGGGGGGGTAGCCAGAGAGAGAGAGAGCGCTTTTGTGACGGCACCTGAACTCAGTATGCCATTCACTTCCCTATCTCACTATTGCAGTTTTGCATTGGGCAACCTAGTCTGAAGGGCTTTAGGGCTTTCAAGCAAAAAGAAAGCAAGCAGTGGTGTGTATGTTTCAAATTTACTGTAAGCTCCATGAAGGCAGCGGTTGCTCAGCTCCTCAGCAAACAGCTGAAGTCCCATTTCTGTCATTACCTCATATGTAGAGTTATTTATTTTCACACACACACACACACACACACACACACACACACACACACACACACACAAAAAGATTTGTCCCACAAAGTGGCAAGACAGACTCAGGAGAACCCTTTTTCCCCTGATCCTGGGATCCCATCCACTCACTGTGACAGACTGCTGAGAAACAGAGAGAGAGACTGCATTTTGACTGACAGGATTTTTCCCTTGGTTCCCACACTCTCCTCCCTTTCATGCAGCAGTGCACTAGATTGGAGTTTCAGCTCCCCACTGTACCTGGTGACTTGTTTTTAGGGATGCCAAGCCCAATGGGAGAGATGACAGCAAAAGGGGCACTTTATTACAAGCCTCAACAAAAGAACATGAAAGCTAGCAATTGGAGCAGCTGCCTGCTTGCCATAGAGTTCCATATCTGTGCAAGACTGCTCCCCTACAGGAGTGCATTTCAACATTGGGATCCACCAGGCTCATTTTGAGGCTGCTCACCTACATAAATAAACAACATTTAGTTAAACTAACTGTTCTCCCCCAAAAGGAGAAGAAAAAAAACATGTTTATGGGGAGGATGATCAGAGGTTGGGGTGCCACTAAACACCAGGGAAAGAAAGCTGGAACAGCGATTGGCAGGTGGGGGTACCAGTAGAGACCAGGGAATATATCTGTTTTATTTAGGGGGATACTGCTGTGTATGCACCTGGGTTGAGTTTTGGCTCTCTCTGCAGCAGACTCTGCTCCTTCTTGGCTGCTCCTCTCCAGTCACCTGCCATCCCTCCTGGCTGGCTACAGCTTCATTATGATTTAAAATATATATTTTTTTTAATTTAAATAATATACGGATAGACGGAGGGTCTAATAAATAAACTAAGACATGGATCTAGAGTGGAGATCCTTAACAAAATGTTGAACCCTATCCATCAGTCCAGTCAAATAAAATTAAATAATGTCTGGACTGGACTGGAGACAACAGTGTTGTGTTGTTATGTCTCTCAGCTGATGATGAGGAGGGCACAGCACAGGCACACAATGAGTCAAAACTCAAGGCACTGCTCAGTTAACAAATTGAAATTAAAATAAATATACACTGATGGTTTGCAGAAAGTTGATACTCTTTTGCTTAAAATACTCCACAGAGTTGACAGATAAAATAAATGTCCTCTTGGAAGTCCTGGACGGCTACATATTCATGATTTAAATAATACGGCCAGACAGAGGGTCTAATAAATTAACTAATAGATCTAGGGGAGCTCCTTAAAATAATGCTGAATCAGTCTCATCAAATAAAATTAAATGATGTCTGTCTAGACTGGAGACAGTTGTGTTGTTGGGTCTCTGAACTGAGGATGAGGGCACACAGTGAGTCATACTCAAAGCACTGTACTGCACAGCTAACTAATTGAAATCAAAATAAATATCCTGGTAGTTTGCAGGAAGCTCTTTTGCTTAAAATACTCCAGAAGGTGACAATCAAGTAAAATAAATGTCTGTTCCTGGAGGGATACAGTGTTCAGTATGACTGAGTGGACTGGCACTGAGGAGGACAGCACAGTAGAATGAATGGTCAAAGCAGCAGAGTAGATGGACCCTACAACAGAGCTTCAGAATCTGACTTCACTGCACAAATATCCTGGCTTGGCAGGCCGGGCTGCTTGCATGAATTTCATTTGCATTTTTCCCACAGTTACAAAAACATCTTTAAAAATATTATTTTTTTTATTCTGTATTTAACAACAAGCCATTGTATAATTCCAAAAAGGCACTCCAAGGTGTGTGTTATTATGTAATAGCATCACTCCTGGGGTGGTGGAAGCACTTGGCTTCATCCAGTGGCGGAGCCAGGTTTGGGAGCATTTGGGAGCTGGGGGGGCAATCAGTCAATCATAGGCTCCACAATGGGCATTAAAGAGTGAATAAAGATGGTGGTGGGGCACCACTACTCACACTGGGGCAGTCAGGAGGGGCGACCACCACCCCAGCCCCCCCAGCTCCTCCACTGGCTTCATCTCGTTCTTCAACCCACCCCAGGACTGACGTTATTATACGATAACACACACCTTAGAGTGCCTTATTGCTTAAATGACCCCCCTCCTTCTGCCCATCTCAGACAATACACTCCACTGTGACTAGTTTCCCCCTTTAGCCTATCTCATTCTTAACTTATTCCCAGTGGTGTCTAGTGCTCCCTTCCTCTCCACCCACTGATTGAAATACTGTTTTTTTTTTTTTGTCAAATGTTGCACTTGCACGTCTCTTACCTTGTACATTTCTATCCCTTCCAGTCAGTCACCAGGCTTCCACTGGCAAGTCCCGCATCCCCAGATGTGACCAGTCCATCACCAAAAAACACAAACTCAGTTCTGTTTGTCATATGACCGTGTGATCCAGCCAGAGTATACCAGAGTTGTCAGACTAACAAAATAAAGAGCAACATAGATGCAATGCACTCGCCTCACAGACTGTCACTTTATGGCAGTCTAAACCCAAGATCTGCAACCATGGTTTATACTGCCATAAAGTGAAATGCAACTATTCAAGGATGGCTGAGGATAAGTAAAGAATGTATTTAAAACCATAATCTTTTATCATGTGCTTTGTGAAATACCAGCTTTGCATATTATTAAAAAATGCAGCCACATCATGTATGAAATGTAAGCACTAAGCAAATTATTTCATGATAAAGGATTCTTGATAGCCAGCCTAGAAGGTGAGGAGAGGTCTGCACTGTTGGTGGCTATCTGGGAGGAGAGGTGTAGGATTTGCCAATGGAAACTAGAGGACTGTAGTACTGGTAATGGGATAGGAACTGGGGAGGTGAGGGTGGGGGACATAAAATGACACCAGGCCCATACATGGATCAGTGGTGGTGGGAGAGGAGATGGGAGTTGCAGCTGCTAGATACTAAGGAATGATCACATTCAAAATGGAGTGCGGGTGACAAAGGGGGAAACATAGGACCAGGGATCATCTTCCTTTTTTTGTTTTTCATTTTTTGTTTTGAAAAATGACACAACAAACATGTAGTATAAAGCATAACTTTATTGGAGTCAGGTCAGACAGAATTGCTAGTTGATTGTCCTTAGTTGTTTACAGTACTGTGTAAGGGGGAAATAAAGTGTTCATCCAGGATAGGCACACTAGCCAAAGCTCATTTTCAGGTGTGACCTGGAGCACAGGGGAGTTAATGACCTGCTCAGGGTACCACACTGAATGTAAGTGGGGGCAGTGGGATTGACACCCAGGTCTCCAGATTTGCAGCTCAGACCCTTAAACCACAGTGCCATACTGGACTCTAACTTAACAGTATGGTATCCTGTCAGATCAGCCATCAGCCATAACGTTAATTGATCAATGAAGTTGCTTCTAATTACATTTTATAAGTTGCTTGATAGTGTGTTGGAGTCAGGAGATTCTTTGTACCCCTTATGATGCCAAAGGAGGTGGTATAGGCTACATATTGGTTTAGTGTTCTTTTGAGTTTCAAATCTGGAGACCTGGGTTTTAATCCCACAGCCCCAATTTGCATACTGAATGAGTCTGAGCAAGTGACTTCCTTTTGCTCTCAGGTTGTACCTGGAAACAAGAGAGAGGTGGGGTACAGAAACAAAACAACTTGAACTCTGTCTAATTAATAACCCAGGTCATGGGGGGAGGATGCTAGGCATGTGCTAGATCTAACCTGCTGATGGGGTGCCCAGCAAATACACACAACCAGAAGCAATAATTGGAATGTCCATAACAGTGACTGGGATTGTGCAGTATGACTTTATTAAACAGGTGGAAAGTTAAAGCAGAAGTGGACCCCCCAAGGGTTGGTCCAGGCTGGACAGGTACAATTCATAAACTCTTCTTGCATGCAGTACAGTTCGTGAACTAACAACAGAATATAGCTTCTTTCCATTTCCCAAAATGTGCATATGTGGACACCTGGCCACACACCTGGACATTTCCTTCTCATAAATGTCCTTCAGTGAAACTAAGCCACACACTCAGAACTCTTCTTTGAACACAGGTGCAATAAGTGAAACTCAGCCACACACCGCAACCTGCAGCTTGGCCCTTGCTCAGGTAAAAACTGGTGCCCTTTACAAATCAGGAAGCCCTGCCTTGTATGCACTTAGATGGTGTTCCTCGCACCCTTGGCCTCAACTGACAGTCTCTGCCATTCTTCAGGGTAACACCATTGAAACCCCCATTCCCCACTGAAATGCTAGAGGTTCCACCTTTAACTTGTAACACACTGTGGTGACCAGAAAGAATACATGGCACTCACTTGGATGAACAGTTTAATAGTACTTCACTCACTTGGGTGAAACTTGGGGCACTGACAGGTGTGATCCAGGCTTATCTATGGGCACACACACCCTAGACTACCAAATCCCATCAGAAATGTGGAGATCTGGTCTCCTAGAACAGTACTCACTGAAGTTGTCCCATCCACAAGGCATGGAACAACAAAAGAAAAAGAAAGGCACTCTCCTGGGTAGCCGATCAAAACAGTCTCTTTCAGGTCATATCCAAGGTAGCTGAAAACCACCACAGAACATTCAGGGGATTGCCCCTTGAGTCCACTGAAAACAAACAGTTCCCTCCACTTCTCAGGGAGTACAAATCAGGAAATGCTGCTTTAGCCTTGTCTCCATCACTTCACCAGAAGCTGGATGTGACAATCCACTAGGGTGAGAAATCTTGGGCCCTCTATTCAGAGCCCACTGTCAGTCCTTCTGCCACTCTTACCTCCTCACTCCACAACTGACTGAAACAAACTGAGCGTTCTAATTTCCCCAGAGGAGCAGTCCACACATAGTGTGGCTTATGCTGCTACCAGAGTTCTAAAATGATCTAAGCATTCCTCCTTCAGGTAGCTAAGTAAACAATGATGTCATTCTGTAAGGAGCCCCTACTGAACACCTTACCAACTGCCTGCTGCCTTCCTAACAATAATACTGATAGGATTCTAGTAACCTCAAGGGACTGGGTGGTTACATATGCAATCCTGCCCCCCCAACCTTTTGGTACAGTCCTGCACTGCTGCTATACAGTGCTGCTGTAAACAGTACAACTAAACTAATTTAAGGTGGTTAGACTTGACATCTACATGCTGCTGGGAGGAAATTCCGTTGGGTTCTGTTGCTGCTGAGTGGCACAGCAGGCGGGTGGCACCTGGAAACAAGCCACAGCTCAGTGTGCCTCTCCCGGTCACAAACTTTACAATAAATAAAGTATCAGTCAACTGAAGATAATAAGGTAAAGTAAAGCAACAAGAAATATAACAAGTGCATATAAGGGCATGTACATTGAAAAAAAACAATCAGGGCATGTCTAATATTAAACATCCTCACCCAGGCATGGTTGATGTAGTGGCGTCACTGCTGTAGCTACTATAAAGGGTGTTCAAACTTCGAATACTAAAAAAAAGTTTGCCGTTGCGATTTCTCTAACAACAATAGTGCCTATAACCAGCATTACCTAAGTTTTCTATATGTCTGAACAGAAAGGGATCAAACCTATCAGGCTTTGGAGGTCTTTAGTTGGCTATAACTTACTGTATTTGATTTGTCTTTATGTCTTCCTATTTTAGTGGATAACATTGAGTAGTACAATACAAGAAGACACTGTCTGGAGTACTTCTTTCTTTGAAGGTGACAGAGGAAAATTAAATTATCAGAGGCAAGTAAGATTGTCTTTTTATCATCACATGGTTTTGTAGAGATCTACTATGAAATCCTGACAGTTTCCCGAACTCCATAAACCCAAGTTTATGAGGCCGACTGTTGGAAGACTGACAAGGTCTTGGTGCAATGCAAGGGACAAGTCCCCCACACTCGCCACGACCTTGAGCTGGACAACTGCTTATACTGGGCAAACACCTTTTGCCCCAAACCACAGAAGAGGATACTGATGAAGTCCTTGCCCAAGTCATGTTAAAAAGAGAACTCATTTTATTATTTCAAACAGGAAAAAATGTTCTAAAGAAGCTTCAACTTGCTGAAAGAAGGGTATCATACAAGTCAGGAGGTGAGTGCCAATCTAAAATTGCATAAAAAGAGTATAGGTCAGAATTTCACTGGATTGTTGCACTACAGCTTTAATACTATACCAAGGACATCAATTTCATTTTTATATGATGGTTATGGCTCTGGAAAGGAAACATTTAAAAACTTCATCCCATAGTATTTTGGTTCAGGAATGAAAGAAAAGAAAAATGTGTGTCTTAAAATTTTTGCCAGAGACTAACATTATTGCAGATCCAAACTATGTTGCCAGTTAACTGTGTGATAACTAACAAGTACTACTGTATGCAGTGCTTTTCCAGTCCTAATTTTGTTCCCCAGGTCTGACTGGGACATGTGGAGACAGTGTGTGTATAACATTAAAGAAAATGCCACGAAGGGTTTTGCAATCAGGTGCTCTGAAATGTCGCATTGCAAAGGAGAAACAAGATAAACTGAATTCTGTGTTGGCAAAGATTCCTTAACTCAGCCAATTTTTCACAATTAATGCTTCTTCATCAGTTGAAGTCACTGTCACCCCAACTACTTATCCCTCAACAAGTGTGAATGCTACTATCAACTCTGAAGTTTCACAGTCACATCCTGACACTGAATCTGATTTAGAAAATTTTGAAGACAGTACTGCAGTTATCCACCAGTGTCGTTTGACTGCCACTACCACAAATGAAAATGATGATGACATGTCTTTGGCTCAGGAGGAGCCTAACAGCAATTTATCACACTCAGTACATGATGAATGTGAATGTCGATCAATAGATCCTGCAGAGTGGTTCCCCATACGTTCCACCACAGTAGACTTCTGGGTTGAGAAAGGACCAGCCACTTGCCAGAATAAGACTGACTCTGACAGTTACATGAAGTCAAAGTGTTACTGCAACCTGACACAGAGACAACCAAATGGGCATTTCCGTTTCCTGAAAAATTACGTTCTACGCAAGGCAGCTGAATGGTGAGATGCATCTGCAGAAATGGATGCTATATAGTCCTTCAAAAGGATCTCTATACTGTTTCTTCTGCACGCTGATGACAAGTCAGAAAGATCAGTTTCCACAAGTTGAGGGTTTTAGTGACTGGAAAAAAGCTGACTAGAGAATCCGCACCCATGAAGAAAGTGATATGCACAGAAATTGCATTCTCAGCAATTGCAGCCATCGCAAAGAATATTGCCATGTTGACCGCAGTTTGGAGAAGCAGTGTCAGGAGAGAAAGAAGTATTGGTGTGATGTATTATGTCGGGTTGTGGCTGTTGTTATTCTTCTGGCTGAGAGAGGCCTGGCCCTCCAAGGAGATGATAAGATGATTAGATCAAAACATAATGGCAACTTCCTTGGTTGCATGGAATTGATAGCAAAGTTTGATCCGTTTCTGGCCATACATATAGAAAACTGTGGTAATGTTGGTCGAGGAAAGCCTGCTTACTTGTCCTCAACTATGTTTGAAGAATTCATTCAAATAATGGTGAACCATGTTAGAGCATTATTGTTAGAGAAATCTTAGTGAAAAGGGAAAAAAGTGGGAGGAATCGCATAGCTAGTTGGGGGAGTAGGGTGATAGAGGAGGATGGGCAAACAGCTGCCATCCTGAATGACTACTTTTGCTCAGTATTCACTAAGGAGGACAGCGGGCCCATGCCAGACAGCAGCATCAAAGCAGCCACAAAGCAAGTCCTGGAAATGAATCAGCCATTGTTTACTAGCGAATGGGTCCTCGAACGGCAGGCAGTCCTTAAGATAGATAAAATCCTGGGACTAGATGGGTTGCATATGAGGATACTTAGGGAATTAGCAACAGAATTGGCTGATCCACTGACTAAGCTGTTCATTCAATAGCTCACTCAGGTCTGAGGAGGTTCCAGGGAATTGGAAGATGGCAGACGTTGTACTGCTACATAAGGGTGTGGGGTATAAAGAGCAACCTGGGAACTACAGGCCTATCACTCAGACCTCAATTAAGGGGTAGCTGATGAAATATCTGATCAAACAGGACCTTGTATATTACCTGGAGAGCAACTGACTCCAGGACAGTAAACAGAATGGTTTTGTGACAGGAAGGTCTTGTCAGACTACCCTGATAGTTTTCTTTGACTGTGTGACAAAGGAAATAGACAAGGGCCACATAGCAGATCTGCTGTAGTTTGACTTCAGCAAGGCTTTTGTTTTGGTGCCGCAGAAGAGATTGCTTTAGAAGATGGAAGACCTAGGTGCAGCTAAAACTTTAGTAGATTGGGGGTAATTGGCTAGGAAGGAGGAAACAGATCATGGTGGTCAATGGGGCTAAATCAGAGGACAGGGAAGTAACAAGTAGGATTCTACAGGGATCTGTCCTGGGTCCAGTCCTCTTCAACATGTTCATTAGTGATATTGGTGGAGGAATCCTGGGCAGGTTGAGTCTCTTCGCAGATGACACAAAACTATGAGGGAGGGAGGATAGTGAAAAAGGAATAAAGGATATGCAAAAGGACCTATAAAATCTTGAGGGGAGATCAAAGGTCTGGCAGTTAAAATGCAATGCTAAAAAGTGCAAGGTAATGCACCTGGGGAAAAAAGACCCCAACACAGAATACTGGATGGGAGGGGAGAGACTTAGCAGTACAGATGAGAAATGGAATCTAGGAGTTACCATTAGTAACTCCCTTAAACAAATGAAAGAGTGCAACAAGGCCTATAGCAAGGCTAACAGGATGCTGGGATGTACTGGGAGGGGTATTGATAGCAGAAAAAAAGAGGTAATACTTCCCCTTGACAGATCTCTGGTGAGGCCTCACCTGGAGTACTGCACCCAGCTCTGGAGTCCATACCTTAGAAATGGCAAGGATAGGTTGGAGACAGTGCTGTGGAGAGTGACCAAAATGATTCCAGGACAGCAAGGCAGATCCTATGAAGAGCTCCTCATGATACTAAATATGAAGTCACTAGAAGCCAGAAGGGAGAGGGGAGATACGACTGACACCTTCAAATTCCTCGAAGGATTTAATAGTGAACTGCAGAGATTTATTTAGCTTCAATACCAACTCATGGTAACATGGACATGAATGAAGATTAGCAGGAGAGAGGTTCAGGAGGGATGTGAGGAAGTAATTCTTTATGGAAAGGGTGGTGGAACCTTGGAACAGTCTGTCAGCCTGGTGGCTGTGAACACAGTCAGGGGATTCAAGAAGGCCTGGGATAGAATGAAGGGAACAGTGACTGCCCAGGGTGACAGGTCCAGGGAAGAGAATGGGGAGAGGACTGAGAGGGTTAGTACCCTGGAGGAACAATAAGTTCCAAGGAATGGTCCAGGGATATAGGGAACTTGGCCAGACTGGATGGACCTCTGGTCTTTTTCTGCCGTCATTGTCTATGGTTCTATGTTTAGAAACATAGAAACATAGACTTTGATGTCAGATAAGGACCGCTTGGCCCACCTAGTCTGCCCATTTCTCTACCTACAGGATAAGCTGCAGTTCCTAGTTAACCAACAGCCTATTTTTTCCTACCCTTCACAAGAATTGCATCATGTCTTTCCCATGCATTCTTGAATTCTCCCACAGTTTTAGACCCCACAACCTCCTCAGGAAGGCTGTTCCACGCGTCCACCACCCTCTCTGTGAAAAAATACTTTCTCACATTGTCCCTGAGCCGTCCCCCCTCTATCTTCAAATTGTGTCCCCTTCTTCTTGCACATTTCTTTTTCTGAAAGATGCTACCCTCTTGGACTTTGTTGATTCCACTGAGGTACTTAAAAATTTCTATCATGTCCCCCCTCTCCCTCCTTTCCTCAAGGGTATACATATTAAGCTCCTTTAGTCTCTCCTCGTATGGCTTCTCTTGCAGACCCTGCATCATTTTAGTTGCCCTCCTCTGGACTGCCTCCATCCTGTCTATGTCCTTGCGGAGATCTGGTTAGAGATGCAGCGAATTTAAAATCCACCAGTAAAGTGGACGCAAAGTGGCCACTTCGTGTTGGCGGAACGCTACGTGAAGTGGCCACTGTAAAGTGCTCACTTCACCTTCTCATTATGACTTCATGTTGTCATTCCACCTTAACATGAAGTAAGGTGAAGTGACAACAATATTAGCAGCCTCCACACATCACATGGCTTACAGTATTGTAAGTCACATGCTTTAGCCAGGCAGGAAGGAAGTGAGTCAGAAAAGTAGTTAGTTTCACTTTTTCCTTTGCAGTTGTAGAAGGAGGAAGCCTTTTTGGTGTAGAGAGAGAAGGAGAGTTTGCTTTCTAGTTGCATCTTGTGATTTCAAGCACAGAAAACAGCTTTTTTAAAAGTTATATCTTAATTTTTTTTTGTACTGTGTTTTTCATTGTTTTTTTGCTACTGAATTTTTTTTATAAGTTTTGTTTTGTGGGTGTGTGTGTGTATGACTGTGTGTGTCTGTGTCTGAATGTGAGACTGTGAGTGCAGGTGAAGGTCGGAGTATTGAGGCGTTAGTCAGAGTCGGGGACTTGTGCACGATGGACCCAGGTCGAGGATAGTCTGTGGCCCGTGGGCATGGGCAGAGGAGAGGAGTGCACACATGTGGGGGAGGTCAGGTGTTATTGGACCAGTCCCAACTCTTGGGTGTTGCATCTCCCCGTGTGGAAGCAGCAGCAAAACCAGTGCCACCAGTGGCATCCACCTAGTCCTCCACTACCACCACCACCACCAGTAGCAGCTGCAGGGGCTCCAGCAGCACCCCCTCCACCACCTCCACAGCTGCAGGTGGAACCTCAGGTAAATGAAGGTGGTTCAGCAGTATATCTGGTCCTCCCACAGCTCCCTAGTATGGCAGTTTTTTAACTGTGTGGGTGGAGACAGCACCATTGTGGTTTGTCATCTGTGTGGTGTACAGGTGCACCATGGCCCCCGGGGGACACATTTGGGGACTGGTGGCCAGTGCACACACATGGCAAACTACCACAAGGTGGAGTGGCAGGCTGCCACTGAAGGGGCCAGATATCCAACTGCTGACCCTTCTGTGGCAGTGGCAGAGGGTGCTGGGGGTGTTGTGCCTTGCCACTGCAGCAGGAGGAGGGCAACTGCAGCAGCTGCTCCACTACCACCGCCACCGCCACCACAGCCACCAGCACGACCCTCACCACCACTACCTGGCTTTCCTGCTGCAGTGGACCCAGCCACAGTTCCTGCAACACAGGCAGACATTGAACTGGCTTGGGCAGCCCTCAAGGAAAGCAATGAGAGGGTGGGTGCTGTGCAGCAACAGGTGGATCAAATTCAGCAACAGCAGCTGCAAATACTGACAATGCTCCACCTGCTGCTGGAACACCAGGGAATCCCCCATTAAGGGATTTTTTCTGCACCCCTCCCCCCCATTACTGTGCTGTACTGTTTTTGTGTGTTTTTTTTTTGTTTAATAATATACATTTGCCCTTCTGTTGTTGCAGTGCCTCAGTAATGTTGACTTCTGTAGTGGAGTGCTTGTGGGCAAGCAAGTGCAAGTATGATGTGCTAAACTGCATGTGTACAGTCAGCGTTGCTTCCTGTGTGTGTGTGTGACATCAGACATTGTGCAGCATGTTGCAAACATATATTGCTGTTGCTGACTTGTTGCAGTGTTTGTGGTATAAAGAATATCGAGCAGAATAACGTATATTTTATTGTCACCATCATCATCAGTGGGCTAAGTGATAAGATACTTTTTCAGAGGTGTCTGGCCAGAGTGCACCTTAGTCACATACTGCACACATAACTTTTAGGAGAGCATGTGTATTTTGTGCTATGATCTCTGCAAAGTCATGTGTGCACTGTGATTGACTGAGGTGCACAGTGACCTGATACCTCTGAAAAAATACCGTATCACTTACTCCACTGGTGCTGATGGTACCAATAAAATATACATCAGGTATTCTTTGCTATCTTTATTCTTGATACTGCAACAAATGTTACCATATATATGTTTGCATGAAGCTAGACAATGTATGCACACACAGGAAAGAACACTGATGGCACACATGCAGTTTAGCACAACATCCTTGCATTGCTCAGTCTTCATTCTGTTTGTGAAACACTTCAAATCCAATTCAGAGTCCCACACCTAGTAAACATTACTAAGACTATTGTGTTTGTGAAATAGACATGAAAGAGATTCACCAACCTACAGCATTGCACCGGACAGTATGGCAAAGCCTGATTACAGGGGAATTTTCACCACATGCTCGATAGTACATATCACCGCTCCGTGTAATTCATTAATGTGGGTTTATGTCAACGGAGATTCAGCCCTGAAAGCCACCCAATATTGGTATCTCTCTCAGCAACATTAGGTGATGTCAGGAGTCGGTGTGTGTTTCATTGGTGACGTTCAGCAGTTGAATGTTTCTTTTAGATTGTCAGTTTGGGATGTGGCATGTTTCCGTAACAAGGTTTTGTTACTGAAATGCGGCTCACATCGTTTCATCACAAACTGACCATTATAACATAAAGAAACATTCAGAATGCTGCCGGATAATTCGACATTCACTCTTACCGGAGCACACCTGCGCCTCCCTGCATCATGTCCCTGACGCTGTTGGAGAAAGGGGGCAGAATTTGGGCGCTTTCTTAATGGGAATTCTCCATGACGTGACATACTTTAATGAAATTACGGGCAATTCTGACAGAAATGTATTGCTATGTAAGGACATGGAGCAAGAAAGATTCCCTGGAAGTAAGGTGCCCTGTATTAGGGTGCAACAATTACAATAACTCTGTAACTTGATGAATCTTCAGCAGCAGAGCAACAATCTGCTTAGAACTCTGACCTATATTTTTAATGCTATGTTACATTGCTACTTACTTTACTTACATCCTGACTTGTATGATACTATACTTTCCAGTATTTGAGTCTGCTGTACTACTTTTTTCCATGTCTGAAATAATAAAAGGAGAACTCCTTTTAATATGGTGCTGACCAGGTCTTTGTCAGTATTTTCTGCTGCTTTTCTCCATCACATTGGTTGTTGTATATCTCTTCTGTTGTAAATTAACAGTTATGTAGCAAGCAGTGTTTTATGACCCCACAGAACAATATTTATTGAAAAGCAGCTGCAAATAGTGCTACAAACCTGGTCAGCATAATATTGAAAGGTGTGTCCCTTTTTTTTCATACTTGACAAAATGTAGTGAAGCAGACAGAAATTGTGAAAAGAAGTGTATCATTTAAGCCATAATTACGAGGTAACTAGTGGCTGGCAATGTAAAATAGCATAAAAAATTACAGTTCAAAATTGTCACCACATTCTTGCAATGCTGCTTTAATTGATAATTTCAGCATGACATGATGAGCTCACAATCACAACACACAAAATGCACCTGTCTTGTGTCCAGAAAATTGACAAGTGGTAATAAAGGGAAATAGGAGCATTACAGCACATACAAAGTCGCCCAGAATTAATGGCGCCCTCAGTAATGCACACAGTACTCACACAGAGTCCCCAGATTTTTTCTGCATCCCCAAAAAGCATCTGTTTTGTGTCCAGAAAATTGCAAGTGGTGACAAAGTCAAATGTGAGTGTTACACCTCATGCAAAGTTCCCCAGAATAAAATGATGACCGTGAGCGAATTGTTGCTGGTCCAATGTGTGCTGCGATTCCAGCAAATGCAATGTGATCATCTCAACTGGATGGAAGGGTGCCCTTTGTCTGTACACTAATATTAGCCTTGGTGAGTGATATATATAGATATATATTTGTGTATTTCATAGGTGGGGGCTTGACATAGACATGTACTCATTGTATTGTTTTGTATCACAGGTTACAGATACTGTTGGCGTGCACATTCCAGTGCTCGATGAGAACTTTTCACTTAGAAGTTTGAAATGGATAACTCTCAAGCAAATGAAGATAAGTATTTTTTTGAGGGGTTGTGGGGAAGCATATTTGCAGGTTGGTCTGTAATGGTTTTTTTATTTGATTACTTCTTCACAGATTTCATCTGCATCCTTCTTGAGTCTGGTTGACTTGTTAGTGATGGTCATGGTCATTGAATGAAACTACTTCTGCATGTTGCATGTCTTCCCCAGCCCGGGGGAGGGCCTGATATTGAAGAACTTCTTTGGAATAGACCACTTTGACACAACAACAAAGCATCTGGAAGTTTCCTAAAAAAAGAAATGAATGACTTCTTACAACTTGATTGTAATTTGTCCCTGGTTCTCAATCTCAAGTCAAGTTACATTTCAAAACCACATCTTGTCAAGTAACACAACCTGTGTGCAACGTTTTCAACACTGTCATGGTCAGGGCTGCACAGTTGCAAGTTCAGAATACAGTAGGTGATATCTTACAGAAATAGTTTTGGTGATGTACACATGTCACCTAGTTTATGAATTGTACTTGCTGCAGTCTTTCAAGAAAAATTGAACAAATTAAATCAAATCTTGATACTTACCAGTATGGATTTCAAATGGATATTCCATAGGTTCCTGTGTACGGTACAGTTGCAGTACCACTCATACCAACTTTCAGTGAAGGAGAATTTTTTTGTTAACCTGTAAAAAAACAAAATAAGTGCACCGTATGTGTTTGACCATTAAGGCTCAGAAAAGCTACAGAAAACAAAACATACAACTAAAGGAAGTGAAATAGCATAAAAAACATGAGTACACATACTCACTTTATAGTTTAAATATTAAGAAGCGTTGTGCCTGTGGCTGATGGCTGTGGTCTCCTATTCGACTCCCTCTGCCTTGACGTGGTAAATGTAAATGTAATGGGGAAATATTGTCTGAATGACACTGGTGGTGGGTGCTGGTGGTGATAGCTGTGGCACATGATGACATTCTTTGTTATATCTTCCTGCATCTGTCCTGGTGGGGGTGGTCTGGGGGCGGACAAAACTCATGCTCAGTGGTGGCAGTGGCTAACATCAATCCCGGTGGTGGTGGTCCTGGGAGGTGGACAAACTCATGCTCAGTGGTGACAGTGGCTAACATCAGTCCCGGTGGTTGTGGTGGTCCAGGGGGTGGACAAACTCATGCTCAGTGGTGGCAGTGGCTAACATCAGTCCCAGTGGTGGTGTTCTGGGGGGGATGGACAAACTCACGCTCAATAGTGGCAGTGGTTAACATCAGTCCTGGTGGTGGTGGTGGTCCGGGGGGGCAGACAAATTCATGCTCAGTGGTGGCAGTAGCTAACATCAGTCCCAGTGGAGGTGGTGGTCCAGGGGGAAAGACAAATTCATGCTCAGTGGTGGCAGTGGCTAACATTAGTCCCAGTGGTAGTGGTCTGAATCCAGGGGGGTACACCACCTTTTAACAACTTCACTTAAAACCTGCCAACATTAACCACATCATCATCCTCATAAAGAAAGCTGCCCTCACGGTCATCTATGTCTGAAGTCTGATCACTAGGAAATTCTTTCTCCATTGTGTCATCATCTACATCAGTGGTGGGCTGTTTCATGCTGCCACTGCCAGTGCCACCAGGATGGTCTATTTCAACATCAGCAAAACCACCATGACTAGGCCGGTGTACAAATATCGAGGTTGCAGTCTGTGCTGGTCTGTGCCTCTCATTCATTTTTATGAATGGTAGCAAACTAACATTTGCAGAAGAGAGGTTTGTCTGATGATCCCTGACTATTGCACCTGCTGAGCTGAATACCCTCTCGACACTTACACTGGAGGGTGGGCATGTGAGGTACTTCAGTGCCACTGCAGTCAGCTCTGTCCATTCACTGATCTTTCCACTCCAGTACAAAAGAGGATCATCAGTTATTGTCAGATGACTGTTTTCAGACAAATATGACTCAACCATTCTCTGTACTGCACTAAGTCCAATAGTTCATGCATCATCCTGTTATCCGGAATCATTTATTTCACAAATCCCCACTTGGGACAAAGCCTCCCAAAGTGGGTTGACACCAGCCACTTTGGATGACAGACCACCTGGAACTGCAGTCCCCTTCCCCTAGCAGGATATGCTTGATGGTCCTCCAGGTACACCTTCAGCCAGATTATGCTGCTGAGGTTTGCTGACCTTGGCACATGACTTCTGTGCCCCATGAACGAAGCGCACCAGTTGGCCACTGATATTTTTTACCTGTTCAGGCCTTCCCTCCATACTGATGCAATTCCACGTTTATATCGGGGGTCCAGCATTGTTGCTATGGCAAAGCTGCCACTATGCTAAATGCTCAAAATGTGATGATTTTGGTTGAATACTGTCAGCATGTGTTTCAGCAACATACTGCTAGCACTGTCTCCGGCAACATCAAGGCCATGCTGTACATTCACCAATGTCTGCCTCAGCACCCACAGCAGTGGAATTGATTGGCTAATGGGGGCAGACTCGCCACTTACTGCCTGTGTGGCATGTTCAGAAGGCTGCAAAATTGTTATTACAAAGTCCATGAGGCGCCAATGTTCAGTCGTCATAGACATGGAGGCCTAGAACTGTCACGGCTAGCGTGCATTGCAAAATATTCTGAGATGACTTCGTATTGTTCATACAACCTCTCTGACATGTATAAAGTGGAGTTCCATCAGGTGACAACTTCCAACTTCAAGCGGTGCTGAGACAGGCTGTTTTGCATCTGCAACTGCCACAATTAATCATGGGCCTTTGCAGATCGTGAAAAGTGAGAGCAGATGTGGCATGCAACAGTCAGCATTTACTTTAAATCAGGGTGCTGCAGAAACTCCTGCACCACAAGATTTAAACAATGGGCCATGCACAGAACACAAAAAAAACACCATTCGTGATGCATTTCACCACATTTGACCCATTGTCACTTGCTATGAACACAGATCTCAGGGACAGGGGGTTCAGCCACTTGTCAATTTCAGTCAGTACCACATCCAACATGTTTTTACCAGTGTGTGAACAGGTCACATTGTGCATAGCAATCGTTGCATGCTGTTGAATTCCTGGAAGATTGCTGCCACGACAATCCACCTTACTGCACTGATTATTCACACTATCAACATTACAAACAACCCACAGCACCTGCGCCCAGTGTGCAGTTATACAGAAATATGAACCTCCCGCTGTTTTGCCACTTGTCCACATATCCATACTTAAATGGATGAATGGAGAGGAGGAATGTTGAAGGGCATGTCTTACTGAGTCGGACACAGTATGGAACAACTCAGGGACAGCACGGGTCGAAAAATATGTCCTGAATTGGACTTTACATTTTGGACAGGCACATGCACAAACCACCAGAACCCAGAATTCTCCACATAGGAGAAGGGCAAAAGATCAATTGCTAGCATTTCAGCTACAGCAGTATTAAGTTCACGTGACACTGTATGATTGGGGGGGTACTTCAGCTTATGCGTAAAAACACTCTGTAACGTGGACTGACTTAAAATGATTTACACAGGGTGTGATGATAAATGGTTCTGCTCTGTGATGAATGGCATTGGCAGGGGGTGGAGTGTGGATGTTTGATGAAGTCAGTTGCACAGGTGATGATGACAAACCCAGAAATACAGTTATTTTGCCACATTTGCCAACCGGTGTTGATGTACCACTTGCACTAGACATACTGCATTCACCACCACCAAAACTGCTACTCTCACCAGCACTGAGCAACATTTCAAAATCATTATGCTCCTCCACCTCATCATGCCTGTAGTAATGCTCTGCTCTGATTACCTCACTACTGCACAAGTTTAATTTCCTACTGGACTTAATACTCATGGAAGGGAATAACATGCTCGTTATGGTTGCTGACGAGGGTGAACTCCCGCTGTGGTATTAGCTGCCATCTTGTTCTGGGTCCACAGTGCCATGGGCTTATTCTTAAGATGCGTATGCTGTCCTTCTGTGCCCAGAGGCTCCCTTTTTTACCTCAACTTACACGCACATGGCAAACCTGGCAGATTGCAAATGTCTCATCATTTGATCTTGCACAAAAAAAATCCCAAACAAGGGATTGTGATGCTCTACTTTTAACATGTCCATGATGCTGCTTATTGAACTCCATTCTTTTAAGCACTACAGTGGAAGTGGGGGGGCTACGTGATGTTTCAGGCACTGCACACCTGGACTGCAACTGACCACCACGACTACCTATCATTTTTACTGGGTCATCATCATCATCATCATCATCATCATCATCATCATCATCAAATGAAATTGATAAATCACAAGGTTTTACTGGGGGAGTAATGCAAACAGACTCAGACACAGCCACCTTGAATTTATTTTTCTCCGGTTCCCAACTGGGGTCAATTACATCATCATATTCATCAACATCACACACATCCACATCTTCTGCTTGGATGCTGGCATGTGGACTGCATGTTGCAGCAACAGCATCATCATCATCATCATCACATTCATCATCATCATCCACACCACCATCACCTCATATTTTTTCACCACACTGTGAATCACTGCCTGGAAAATGCGTGACATGAACCGCGGTGGACGAAATATCACATTGTATGCTATCGTTGACATGATTATCAAAATCCTCAGGTTCAGTTACTGGGATGTTACTGGGAAGTATGACATAATCTACACTGCCACTCACTTGCACTGCTTCACACTCCACTATATTTTTGGACACGGTACACTGGTAAGAAGTTCAGCTTGAGGCAGCAATACTCATACTACCACCACCAGCAACTGTACTAACACCACTGGCTTGGAAAACATCATCTCCTCCAACTATGAGTGAAGCTACTGATTGGGCTGTAAAAAAATTGCAAAAGAAATACCTTTCCTCATATCAGCAATGCACTTCTGCATCTGCATACTACCATGCCCACAGACTATCTTACTGGCAGCAGTGCCATGGTGAGAACCAGCTTTGCTTGCATGTCTCTTTACGGGCATTTTGGGGGATCAGCAATAATATTCTAAACAAATTTAGATTTTGGTACATTCACTCTCTGATTGGGGGGATGCTGGACGTGAAGTCAAAAAAAAACTGTGGCTTCAGCAACAGATAGAGACAGTCACGCAAATTCACAAGTGAAAACACCTTCAGTAACCAGTGGTGCTGAGTTCACAAACAATCCAATCTGGAAAAAAAATCCTTTTGCAGGTGGGGGGGGGGCACTGACTGCAGATTTTTATGGCAGTACAAGCAGCAAAACAAAGAACACATACCATGATGGCAGTGCAAAATCAGGCAGCTGCAGTGGATATCAGGTTCATACTGCTGCACCTGCAACTACGCGGTGGCACAATAAAAGGTGTATTATTTGATGTCACGCAACACTGCACACACACACACACACACACACACAGAACAGTTTGTCTACTATGGTAAATGAGTAATGCGTAGCAAATTGAAAGGTTCAGTAATATGCCACGTATTGCAAACAACCTGAAATTATGAACTGCTGCACCAGATCCACACAACACACAATCAGCAAGAAAATGTCAACAATTACTGACAATATTACTGTGTGTACATTAACACAGTCAGTTATATAACAAAAATATAACCAAAAACCAAAGAAATCCCTTTGTCCAACTTAAATCTACCTACACCACAGATATGCCCCTCCTCCAAACACTTTCACTGTCTTTTACTACACACTCAATGTTGTACATTAACATTCAAAATCCACACACAAACAAAAACGCTCGATGCTATGGGCACAGGAGGGTTTCCTACAATAGAAGAACTAATATTTGAGCCCAAAATAAAACTCAAAAAATGCTTTTTTAGCAGCTTTTAGAAACATAGAATTTGATGGCAGATAAGGACCGCTTGGCCCACCCAGTCTGCCCATTTTCCTACCTAGTTAACCAGCAGCCTACTTCTTCCTACCCCAACCCCCTAGAATTGCCTTATGACTGTACCATGCATGCTTGAATTCCACCACTGATTTTGACTCCACAACCTCCTCTGGAAGGCTGTTCCATGCATCCACAACCCTCTCTGTGAAAAATACTTCCTTAAATTACCTCTGAGCTGCCCCCCCTCTATTTTCAAATTGTGCCCCCTTGTTCTTGAACACCTCTTTTTTTGAAAGATGCTACCCTCTTGGACTTTGTTGATTCCCTTGAGGTACTTGAAAGTTTCTATTGTGTCCCTCCTCTCCCTCCTTTCCTCGAGGCTATACATATTAAGCTCCTTAAGTCTCTCTTCATACGTCTTCCGGTGCAGACCCTGCACCATTTTAGTTAAATCACAGACAGCTCTCAGAGCACACTATCTCCTACAGCTTCCTATACACACTACCCTGAACTGAGGCGGTGCAGATCAATATAGAGCCTATGTGACCTGAAATCCCATGAATCACTGTAAAATTTGCCTTTGGAGCTAAAAAACTAGGTGAAGTGAGGCGAAGTGCATTGTCTTCAATGCACTTTGCCTTTAAATTTGGTGGAGCAGTGGTCTGGGAAGGAGAAGTAATGCAAAGTCATTGTTTTCAATGGACTTCATGTTACTCATTATAATGCGAAGTACTCCACTTTGTGTTGTGGAGTAGTCCTCAAATCTGCCTTTACTCCGTGAATCACTTTATGGAGCAGACTGAGCCCACTTTGCCCATCACTACTAGATCTGGTCTCCAGAACTGGATGCAGTACTCCCAGATGTCTGTACAGAGGGCCAACAACTTCATGTATTCTGCTGGTAATGCCTCCCCCTATACATCCCGGTATCCCCCAGCCCTCCCTACTGCATTCTCACATTGCTTGCTAACCTTAAGGTTACTCCCAGGTCCCTTTCCATTTTTTTTCGTTACTACCCCCCCATTGTGTATTCTTCCACTGGGTTCTTGTTTCCCAGGTGCATTATTTTTCACTTCTTTGCATTGAATCCAAGCTGCCATGCTTCTGACCAGTCCTCTAACCTTGCCAAGTCCCTTCTCATCCTTTCCATGCCTCCTTGTGTATGAACCCTGTTGCAGATCTTTGTGTCATCTGCAAAGAGGCATACTTTTCCTTCCCAGTCCCTCTGCAATGTCACTTATAAAGACATTAGAAAGGACTGGACCCAGTACTGAACCCTATAGTACCCACTAGTAACCCCTCTTTCTTCAGAGTGGACTCCATTTACAATTACCTTCTGTGTCCTGTTGTCCAGCCAATGTTTTACCCAGGCTACCACCCTGGGACCCACTCCCAGGCTGGTTAATTTGATTATTAATCTTTTGTGTGGGACTGTGTCAAATGCCTTGCTAAAGTCTAGATAGACCATGTCCACAGCCCCTCCCTGATCTACTACTTTGGTCACCCAGTCAAAGAAATCAATTAGATTCATCTGACATGACCTTCCTTCTGTGAAGCCATGCTGCCTTGGGTCCTGCGCCCACTGACCTCTAGGCACTGAATAATTATTTCCTTTAGAAGTGATTCCATCACTTTCCCTACCACAGAGGTCAAACTGACAGGTCTGTAGTTTCCTGCCTCTGTCTTGCTCCCACTTTTGTGAAGCGGAATCACATCCACCTTCCTCCAGTCCTCAGGTACCACACCATCCTCCCATGATTTGTTAAAAAGGGTAGTCAGTGGTGTCACTAGTTCTCCCCTTAATCCTTTTTGAATTCTGGGGTGAATTCCATCAGGCCCCATTGCTTTGTCCACCTTCAGTTTTATGAGTTCTTTCAGAACCTTTTCTTCTGTGAAAGGACTGGGATCACCCCCCCGATACAGAGTTCTTCTGTTAATTGAATTAGGCACATCCCCTTCCTCCTCTTTTGTGAAAACTGAGCAGAAGTATTCATTCAGTATCCCTGCTTTTTCACTGTCCCTCTCTGTTTCTAAAAATTGTAACCAAATGTCCACCAGCTGAAAGAACTGTGGTGCCTAGTAATGTGCAAAAATGAAATTCCACCAGCAGAATTACAGTGAATCAAAATTTAGCTTCCATGGAATTTCAGAATGCACTTTGGCAGCTTTTGGTAAATTCCAACTTAGAACGGTGGAATTAATGTTAATATATGAATTGTGAATTAATGCGTTGAACTGCAGAAAGAAATTCACAGAAGAAGAATCAGCATTTATATAGTGCTTTTCATACATCCAAAGCACTTTACAAGCAATGCTAGACTGGTAGTGAAGTGTCTGAATGTGTGGTGGCGGCCATATCGCACATCATCACCCACACACAGCCTGAATAATTGCATGAACCAGTTTATGGGAAGGGGAATGTTGTCCAGGACACCGGGAATGTTCCCTACTCTTTGCAAAGAGTGCCCTGGGTTCTTTTACTTCCACCTGGACACCCACAAAGACAACACCAGGATGGGCAGAAGGGCCTCGGTTTAACATCTCATCCGAAGGACAGCACACCCCAATACTGCACTCGGATGCCAGCGATTTTTAGGTGCAAATCCAATCCCAGTGTGGGACGAGAACCCACGACCTTCTGGTCCAGAGGCGGATGTGCCACCAACTGAGCTACACTGACCAGGGTTCAGTCCTTTTTAATGTCTTTATAAAACCAGTCACTGAACAGTGGAATAATTACATGTATTGTGGAGTGATGTATTAAACTGTGGAATTATTACATGCATTTTGGAGTGATGTATTAAACTGTGGAATGATTACAAGTATTGTGGAGTGATGTATTAAGCTGCAGAATGGAATTCCACAGAACTGATCACTGAACTGCAGAATAATTACATGTACTGTGGGCTGATGTTTTAAACCACAGAATGGAATTCCACAGAACTTTCATTCTACAGTTCATGTGTATCATTCCACAATTCAGCCAGAAAATTTCACGGAGCAGGGCAAATATTCAGAAAACACATTCGTTGTGTTCAAATTTCATCAAAGTCGAAGTTATAGAACATTTCTCAAAATCTGTATAATTTGTTGAAATTTCCATAAATTTGAAATTCACAGTTTCCACCCAGCACCAGTGGTGTCCCACACTTGTGAATAAACCTTAGTTTTCAGCCAGAGATGCAAAGTGGAATTCTAGAAGAAGCTGGCAATGGACTGGACACTAGGCAAACTCCTACAAAATTTTGTTTTTATTGTCTTGGAAAGCAGGTCTAATCAGTTCTGCTTATTTTCAGCCCTGTCATGACACTGAATCATGTTAAGCTGTTGCTGGTCTTTTTAGAGAATAGGGGAAATGTGCACAGAACACTGGGGTAATTTTTTTTACTCTCTAGAGACATGCCATGGTATCCTTGCTGCCCACCTGCACAACCACCAGAACAGGCAAATGGGACCTCAGATTAACCTCTCAACTGAAGGACAGCACCTCAGGAATGCAGCACACCTTTTATACCACAGTAGTGTCAGTATTAGGATTTAACCCCAGCTTTCTGGAGTGGGGCTAGAACCCACAACCTTCCAATCTTCCAGCCTAAGAGCCAAGTGTGCAACCTGCTGAGCCACTCACAGTGTTGACAATAGGTGGAAGGGTTTGGATAGATATAAGGAAGACCTAATGGCAGACATATAGAAAATGTGGACATGACTAAAAAGTATAAAACAAAGATATACACTCTTTGCAAAGAGTAGGGAACATTCCCGGTGTCCTGGACAACATTCGCCTTCCCATAAACCGGTTCATGCAATTAGCAGCAGCAACATCAACTAGGAGCAGATTTATCCTGGACTCCCTTCAGGGTGCCTTCCTCAAGCAACTGGTCATGGAACCAACTCGGCAGAAGGCAATACTGGACCTTGTGCTCACAAACAGGGACAGTGTGATGGGGTAACAGTGGGGGAGCACCTGGGAAACAGTGACCACCAGTCATTGTGGTTTGAAATCACAGAAAGAGCAGAACCAAACCACACAAAACACGTATCCTGGATTTAGGGGCAGACTGTGGGAAAATGGGGAGATACTTGAAAGAGGCATTAAAGGGAATGGGACAGAATCAGGGGTTGAGGAACAGGGCAGTATTTAAAATGGGGATTACAAGAACAACAGAATTATGCATTAAGCAGGTTAGCAAGAGGAAAAGGAAGAGGAGACCATTATGGTTTTCCAAAGAGGTAGCAAAGAAAGTGAAAGCCAAAAAGATTGCATTCAGGCAATACAAAAAGACACAGGCAGAAGGGATAGGGAGAAGTACCAGGAGAAGCAAAGGGAGGCAGGGAGGTCAGTAAGGGAAGCCAAAGCTCAGACAGAAGAACACATTGCAAAATCAGTGGGTAGAGGGGACAAAACCTTTTACAGGTACATAAGTGAAAAAAGAAAGACAAAGGGAGGGATAGTGAGACTGAAGAGGGAGGATGGGGGCCACGTGGAGGATGACAACAGTAAAGCTGACATATTGAACAGGTATTTCTGCTCAGTATTTACTGAGGAAGAGGAGGGTAATGGGTCTGAAGGGAGTACAAGGGGTGAGAATGGTGCAGAAATGGACACAAGTCCCTTTACACGAGAAAGGTTCCTGAAAGAACTGGAAGTAATAAGAGTTGATAAAGCAATGGGGCCAGATGGGGTGCATCCCAGGGTCCTTAAAAAACTAAGAGAGGTGGTGGCTGAACCTCTGGCTATCCTGTTTAGCCAATCACTGGAAACAGGGAGGTACCCAAAGACTGGAGGAAGCAGATGTAGTCCCCTTATACAAAAGTGGGAACAAAGAGGAAGCAGGGAACTACAGACCAGTCAGCCTCACCTCGGTAGTGGGGAAGATCATGGAAGCACTACTGAAGGAGAGATTGGTGGAACATCTGGTTGTCAATGGACTACAGGACCCAAGGCAGCATGGTTTCACCATGGGGAGGTCATGTCAGATCAACCTCGTTGAATTTTTGACTGGGTGACTAGGGAGGTGGATCAGGGGAGGGCAGTGGACATGGCCTATCTGGACTTCAGCAAGGCCTTTGACACTGTGCCACATATAAGACTATTACACAAACTGGGGAATATGGGTGTGGGCAGGACAGTAGTGTGGTGGGTAGGTAACTGGCTGGGTGGCAGTACACAGAGGGTGGTGGTAAATGGCTGTCACTCCACAGAGGGAAGAGTGACCAGTGGGGTACCACGGGATCAGTGCTGGGACCGGTCCTATTCAACATCTTCATCAGTGACATTGCGCAGGACCTAGAAGGCAGAATTTCACTGTTCACTGATGACACAAAGATCTGTAACAGAGTAGACACACCAGAGGGTGTAGACAGAATGAGAAGTGACCTGCAGAAACTTGAAGAATGGTCAGGGGTTTGGCAGTTGAAATTCAGTGCAAAGAAGTGCAAGATAATGCATATGGGGCACAAAAACCCTGGCACAATATATCAGTTTGGGGGTGAGGATATAGCATGCACCAAGCAGGAAAGGTATCTTGGGGCTGTCATCTCTGATGACCTCAAGGTAGGGAAACAGTGTGACAAGGCAGCAGGTAAAGCAAATAGGATGCTGGGATGTATAGGCAGGGGCATCACCAGCAGGAAAAGGGAGGTCATAATTCCGCTATACAAGACACTAGTGAGGCCCCACCTGGAGTACAGTGTACAGTTCTGGAGACCATACCTATGTAAGGACATAGACAGGGTAGAGAAGGTTCAGAGGAGGACAACAAAGAAGGTGCATGGATTGCATCACAAGTCCTATGAAGACAGGTTGAAGGAACTGAACATGTACTCCCTGGAGGAGAGGAGGGAGAGAGGGGATATGATAGAGACATACAAGTATCTTACAGGGAGGAACAGGGTGCAGGAAAACACTATTTTTAAGCAAAAAAGATGTTCCAGGACTAGAGGGCATTGGATGAAGTTGGAGGGAGGACGATTCAGAGGAAACATGAGAAAGAATTTATTCACAGAACGGGTGGTGGACAAGTGGAACACCCTGCCAGAGGAAGTGGTGTGGGCTGAAACAATCACGGGATTTAAGAATGCATGGGATAGACATAAAGGAATTCTGGAGGTCAGGGGTAAGGGGCAACAGACTTCTAGGAAAACAAACTGAACTTACAAGCTCAAATGGGCAGACTGGGTGGGCCATAGGCCCTTATCTGCCGACACTGTCTATGTATCTATGTATCTATATACAATCTGAAAGCTGGGCTGAATGGGTGGGCCAAGTGGTCCTTTTTGTGTGGAAACTTATATGATTCTCGGTTTCTATGAAATACAGCCAACAGAACCACAGCAAAAACAATCTGTAAAAAGTTCCCAGAGACAGTTACAATGTCTGAGTTTTGTTTAATTATTTACTGTATGCTAGTGTAGTATAACTAAATTCCATATTTGCATTGCTGTTGTGAGATATTAATAGAACTGTGTTAGAACTGTAATTTGCAGAAAGTGCATAGCAAATCCCAGAGTGCCTGACCTGAGTTGTTTATTAGCCTGGGGCTATTGGATAATTGTAACATTGGGATTAGGAGATAAATAAATCATGGGATTTGGGGACATTAACCACCATAGAGTTGTAGAACTAGTATTTCACTTAATCTGTAATTAAGTTAACAACAATTAAAAGTTTAATATTTTTTCAGACTTTAGGAACATTAGGCACCTCTGTGGACACACATATAAGTACAGTAATCCGAGCATAATTTATATTTAGTTATTTGATTCTCTTGGGAAAATTCATCAACATCCAAATAGAGAATGCAACCATTGGTCAAAAAGTTCCAACAATGTCACTGGATCTCAGAACCCAATAAATAAATCTCATTAACAGACAGAAATAAGCAGCAGACTAGATGGGACAAGCAGTCCTTATCTGCCATCAAATTCTGT
Organism: Neoceratodus forsteri; assembly: GCA_016271365.2. Taxonomy (NCBI): domain Eukaryota; kingdom Metazoa; phylum Chordata; order Ceratodontiformes; family Ceratodontidae; genus Neoceratodus; species Neoceratodus forsteri. Next base: position 109,528,770 of record CM057455.1, on the reverse strand, counting down.
TTCTAGGTTTCAAAGATGAGCAACGGTAAGGATAGCATAGATAGGTGTAATGTACTTTATTAGAATTAAAGGATGTCATTCTCTCTGTGTACAAAATACTGTCACACACACACACACATATTCTACAGTGGTGTTAGACATTTTGCTGTTGCTGCTTAAACTTTCAGCTGATACAGTCATTCTTGATTATATTAATTCAGTAACAGCATCACAAAATCCTCACACTTGCCCTCCCTTGTGATTGTGCAGTCTCCATCAGGTGGTACATTTCACTGTCATTGCTCTGCTACTGTTCCTGCTGTGTCAATCTCCCTTCCTCACACTCATCTTCTCTCTTGTGGTTCTGCAGTACCTCCAGCAGGTATGGTACCATGTCTTGTCATTGTCCTGCGACTGTCCCTGCCATGTCTGTCTCCTTTCCTCACCCTCACCCTTTGTTTTGTATTTGAAAAGTCTCTGCATCAAGTCTGGCTCCTTGTGCTGTCATTCTCCTGCTACTGCTCCTGCCTTCTCAGTCTCCTTTGCTCACACTCAGCCTCTCTCATGGTTGTGCAGTGTCTCCATTAGGTATTGTACCTTCTGCTCCCATTGTCCTGTTGCTGTTCCTGTCGTGTCAGTCTCCTTTACTCACATTCACCCTCTCTCTTGTGGGTATTCACCATTTCTATCTGGTATGGTACCATGAGCTGTCATTCTTCTGCCACTGCTCCTGCCTTCACAGTCTCCTTTGCTCACACTCTGCCTCTCTCATGTGGGTATTCACTGTCTCCATCTGGTATGGTACCATGAGCTGTCATTCTTCCGCTACTGCTCCTGCCTTCCCAGTCTTCTTGGCTCACACTCAGCCTCTCTCGTGGTTGTGCAGTGTCTCCATTAGCTATAGTACTTTCTGCTCCCATTGTCCTGTTGCTGTTCCTGCTTCTCAGTCTCCTTTACTCACACTCAGCCTCTCTCTTGTGGGTATTCACTGTCTCCATCTGGTATGGTACCATGAGCTGTCATTCTCCTGCTACTGCTCCTGCCTCCACAGTCTCCTTTGCTCACCCTCAACCTCCTTCATGGTTGTGCAGTGCCTCCATCATGTATGGCACCCTGTGCTGTCATTGCCCTGCTACTGCCCCTGCCATGTCAGTCTCCTTTCCTTGTACTCTCCCTATCTCTTTTGGTTATGCAGTATCTCCATGAGGTATTTTATCTTGTACTGTCATTGTCTTGCTGCTGCTCCTGCCATTACAATTTCCTTCCTTCACACTTGCCTTATTTCTGGTGGTTGTGCAGTGTCTCATCAGGTATGGTACCATGTGCTATCATTGTCCTGTTGCTGCTACTGATGTGTCAATCTCCTTTCCTCACAATAGCCCTCTCTTGTTGTTGTGCAGTGTCTTCATCAGGTATGGTACCATGTGGTGTCATTATCCTGCTACTGCTCCTGTATTGTCAATGTTCTTTAATCACACTAAGCCTCTCTTTTGTTGTTGTTCTCTGTGTGCCTCAGGTATTATACCTTGTGCTGTCATCACCTTGTTACTACTGTCCTCTTCTGCCTGTGAGATCATTCCACCTGGCTGTAAGCTGTCCCTTCCTAATGTTGATGCATACTTCATGGATGGTGATTTCATTTTTGGTTCGATTATATCTACATATGCGTCACGTGGCAACCCAACAATCAGCTTCACAAAGCCAGAAGAACGTAAACAGTGTGTAACGTAAGTCAGTTTACGTATTGGACAGGGCACTTTCCTTATGTCACTGTGACTGTCACATTATAGTATTTTAATTCTCCAAATGTTTCAGGTGAATTCATCCTTATACAGCATGTTTTGTAGTTACTGAAATTAAGATAAGTGTACTATTAGAAACTAGTGCCATGCCAGATCATATTTTCTGTTCTTCATGGTGTGCTGTCTACAAATGCTATGGTATATTCTTTCTACAGTGCACTTTACATAGTCAGTTGTAGAAATGGTAAAACCTCATAACATGTAATATAGAATAGTGTCTTCTGCAGTCTAGAGAGATATTGCCAGAGTCTCTAATGCTATATAACTGGAGGTAGGAAGGTGGACTAGGTACTGTATAAGAAATGCTTTGCAAAGATTTGCATATTAAGTGGGGTTACTGATAGCGGCTAATTATGTTTAGCAATCTAATTAGTGTGTCTTATTTTATGCATTAGCAAAGCTCCTTGCAGCCTCAGGTAAAGAATACTATTGACCTCCACTTGAACAACTGTAAACAGATCAGAATAGGGTACAGAAGGGCAGTCTCATTTTACAGTGAGCTTGAATTTCTCAACCCCTGAATCAAGATTTACTTAGCAAGAATGTGTTCTCAGTCCTAAATTTGGTGATCACATTGGTTGTTTTTGATTAATGCTGTTGTGAGGAAAAATTCTCTTTTTGACTATTTTCTAAAAGGTATTTCTGGTTTCAACTCAAGTTAGAACTGCCAAGAAGTTCTGATCCCACTAACTCTTCTTGTCAACATACCAGGTTACACAGTCTACAGAAGGGACAGGGAGGGTAGAAGAGGAGGAGGAGTAGCTCTCTACATAAAGAAAGGGATCAAAGCAATGGAACTAAATGGTAAACAGGGAGGAGAGGAGGCACTGTCAGTCACCATGGAGACAAGAAATCAAACCACAATTTGCACGGGTGTTGTATACAGACTGCCATCTCAGGGGGAGGAAATGGACAAGGAAATTTATTTATTTAGTTTTTGTTAACTGGGTAGGTGCACGAGCCATGAAATTACTATTTTCAGGCATGATCTGGGAGTGTACAACAATCAAAGACAGGTACATATCATGAGTACAATGAAATTACAACAGCATAGGTCAAAGCAGTTAGTAGTAATGAATACATGCAGCCAGGACAAAAACAGTCAATGAAATTCACATAGATTTTTTAGGCATAGAAAACCTACACAGTCTAGGAAGAGATACCTCAACATAGTAGCAAAGAGATATTGTTCAAACTAGTCACAACAATGAAGAAATGATAGAAGGCATCCTTAGGATTGCAGAAAAAGGGTAGATATTGTTGATCGGGGACCTGAATATGCCAGATGTTACTTGGAGCACATTTGCTGTAGCCACATCCAAGAGCAGAGTCATTCTCAATGCCCTACAGGAAGCATGCCTCATACAGCTAGTATTGGAACCCACTCTGGAGGGAGCAATCTTAAACTTGGTACTTTCAAATGGGGATGGAGAGAGGATCTCAAATTTAGAAGTGGGTAGCCATCTGGGAACAAGTGACCACCACACAGTGTGGTTCACGATAAACACAGCTGTAGAGTCAAGCCATATAAAAGTGAGGGTACTGGACTTCAGGAGGGGTGACTGTCAAATTGGGAGAGTGTCTCAGAAAATCACTATCAAACAGGAAAGAAGGAGGGGTGGAGGGGTGGAGGAACAATGGGGGAGTAACAAAACTGTACTGCACACAATTGGAGAAACTGGACCCACTCAGTAAATTTCAAATTGAAAACATATATTTATTTCATGAATTCAGGTATATAGATCTTTGATCAATGTTCATAGTGTACTCACTACTTCATCAGGCTCTATAAATAAACATCAAATGCATTTTTTTATTAAATGCTACTCATAATTATATTCAGAATAATTCACGTCATTACTCAGAACATACCATACAGTATCTTAATAAGTTGTACTCTACCATTGTTTATGCTGATAAGTTAAGGTAGAAAAAAACATTTCATCTCCTTCTAGAATAACTTGCTTTGTTCTCATTCTATGCAACACACTCTATGATTACTTTATCTAACTTCACTAGCCACCATAGAAGTCACTCACTTATAGCAAATTGAATGGTGTAGGGTGGAGGATATGAGGCTGCATGATTTATGTAGTCCTTTGGTCCTGATTCAGCCCTGCACACCTCTATAGCAAAGATTATTGTGATTTAATAATTTCTTAGAAAAAAAAAACAAATGGTAAGAAAACAAATATAGAACATTTATCCTTGTAACTGTATTAAAGTTAAGAAAGTTTAAACACATCTCAGGTTAGGAAAATAAAAGTTTTATATAACTTTTCTTACAGGACAATCAGAAATGCACATTGCACATGCCTTTAGTAACATACAAGTATGTAGAAATGTAGCACTCCATGTAAAAAAAAAAAATAAGTATCAAAACAGAGCTAGTGATCATGCTCAAACATGGCTTAAAGACCACCAGGTGTTTTGAATGAACTGTTACAAGAGCATATAAGGGGAGCAACACAAAAACACAATGGTGGGGGCAGAAACATTCAAGAAGGAGCAAACATTCACCAGCAATGTAAGTACCAAAAGAAATTAGGGACATGGATACTAGCAAAAAGTATAATAGGTAATAATTACAAAGATAAAGAGAATAATTAATGCTTGGGGGCAGAAAGTGAAATGGGATGAAACAGACCAAAATAAATAAATGGAAAAATGCATGTTACTTTTGATTTAACAGACAGTGTTTCATGGTTGTTAAAAGAGGATTAGAGGTTTCATGAGAAGGACAGAGAGCACTTTAACGGTTCAACATAGAAAGAAGTTAAAAAAATATTTATTTTTGTGTCCAAAACAGGTTAAAATAAAGGAAAAAGTAAGCTACTTCAAAGAAAAAAAGTGTAAACTGAAAAGAACAAAGACAAAAAGTAAAAAGAGGTATAAAAACTCATAAAAATGAAGGTTGTACCTTTTCCTTTTTTAACCACTAAGTAACAGTGAATGTTTGAACATGTGCCTCATTATGTCTGGTACTTTTAGAAATTGAAGTTTAGAGCCAGAGATACTTGTGTAACCCTTCAACCTCAATCCCTTTTGGATTTTTAAAGAGGTAAAAAAATAAACTACATGTTTTAAATATAAAAACAAGTATAAAGATAAATATCAAAGTGATGAAATGGAAATGAGTGAATTAGATATTTAAAAATTATGGGCCAGATATTCAAACTTTGCCCCTGGGCTAAATTAGCACTGCTCAGTGGGCAAACTTAGCCTGGGGGCACAAAGCAAGCTATATTCGAAAGGAAATAGCCCGGTGCTAATCCTGCTGAATATAGCAGTCTAAGGAAGCCAGGCAAACCGGTCTGGGAGTGCAGGGCAAAAATAGCCCAGGAATAAGACAGCATTGAATATCGCTACAGGTAAGTGCAAACTGCAACTGAAGCTCATTAGACACTGTAGCAAGCCAGTGTTGTAGGTGGAGAACATTGTGTGTGATTGCACAGAGATGTCTCACAGCTTCTACAAACACACCTATCAATCCTCTGCCTCATAAATCAGGGACAAGGCTTAAAACAAACAAAGACAAAGGTTTAATATCAGAGACACCCCTTAGAAATTGGTGATATCACTCAGGAAGCTGGTAGAATAAGTGGTTTAGTGTAAAATGCATAGTCTACAGAAGTACACATGAGGAACATTAATGTATGACATTATTGCATGCTTACAACCCCCACTGTTTGGTCACAGAAACACAATGTTTAGGAGGGACCTAGTAAAACTTTGAGGTAAAATCAGTGACGTCCCTGAAAATCAGGGGTAGTTGAAAGGTATGACTGCAAACAACAACGTAAGCCACACACTGCAGAACTGTGCTATGCTGAAGTGAGGTTTGCCTGGGGCTAACCTGATTGCACAGTGTTAACACATTAGCCCGGGACAAACTGGAGCTGTATTCAAAGCTCCCATGGAAATGAGCCTACTTAGGTAATCCGTAGGCAAACAGGTATATTTGCATCCCATTACATGCTGCTTAGCATACATTACCATGCAGTTTGCCCAGTGCTACTGCATGGAGCACACAGTGCCACCTTTTGGTCAGAATGGAAATACAGGCTGGATGCTGTAGGATATGGGTGCTGGCATGCATGAGCAGTGCATACACCTCACTCCAGCAGCACTGCAAGCAGTCCAGAACAGTATATAGATATATATCCATCAACATATATATATATATATATATGTATATGTAAATGATATATATATATATATATATATATATATATATATATATATATATATATATATATATATATATATAATATATATCTGTACTGCCTGAGTCCAAATGTACCCTGGAAGACAGCCCCTCCATCCCGATTTCCAACCCACATAGCAGCGCTACAGACACTGTCAATAAGTCCACAAAACTGCTGCGATCCAACCCAAGATAGCCAGTGCTTCAATCGTTGGCAGCCATGATATAAAGCTCACCATATAGCACGACATAGCCGCAAACTGCCACAGTGATTAACACAACTGCTAGTCTAAAGAAAATAAGGTCCCCCCCACCCCCCAGCATGATTCTGGACCCCATTAGCAGCCCTACATAAATAGTATCCCTGGTAGTCTAGTGCCCCCCCATCACATTCCGGACCCCATAGCAGTGCTACAGCAACATTATCCCTGGTAGTCTAGTGGTCCCCCAACCCCCCAGCATGATTCCCGACCCCGTAACAGCCCTACATAAATAGTATCCCTGGTAGTCTAGTGCCCCCATCACGATTCCCGATCCTAGTAGCCACTCGAATAAATATATTCCCTGGTAGTCTAGTGGTCCCCCACTCCCCCCAGCATGAGTCCCAACCCCAAATCATGGAATGCCCTGGTATCCTAGTGTCCCCACCTGGCAGTGATGGCCACCATTCCTCCCGAAACCACCCACAATGCAGCCAGCTGGCGAGCCTTCCCTCTACCACCATGGCTGGCCGCACACTGAGGAATGAATGAGCTGTACTATGCAGTACAGCTCATTCATTCCTCAGTCAGCGGCTGGCTGTGGTGGTGAGAGGAGGGCTGAGCCAGTCGCCAGCTCCATTCGTGGGTGATTTTTGGGAAGAGCGGGGGCCGTCACTGCAGGGTGGGGAGGACAGTTGGCTACCAGGGCATTCAGTGATTTGGGGTCGGGACTCATGCTGAGGGGCTGGGGGACTGCTAGAGTACCAGGGAATATATTTATTCGAGCAGCTACCGGGATCAGGAATCATGCTGGTGGGTTGGGGGGGACCACTAGACTACCAGGGATACTGTTGCTGTAGCACTGCTACGGGGGTCAGGAATCACAATGGGGGGGGCACCACCACATTACTACCATCTTTCTATCGGTGGTATTTAGCACTGTGCTACAGGTCGCACTAATGCCTGTAGTGCAGCACTGTATGTTTGAATATGCCGTACTGCCGGCATTCCCGGGCATTCCTCTAACCCCACCCCTGCATATTATTATCTTTTAGCATCGGCGCTACCACACAGCGCCAGCACTAATAAGGATTTTGAATATTGTAGCCTGGTGCAAATCCAGCACTATTCCAGCACTACGGATTTGCGCCAGGTGCAGAGTTTTGAATATCTGGCCCTATATCTCTCTGTGAGAATGCAGATGTGAAAGACGGATTTGTAGAAGAAAGACAGCACTTGACATAAAAATGGAAGACTTTTAGACTTTTAGCTTATCTAAGGAGGGCATTGTAAATAGTTAATATGGACTTTTTCACTGGTCCCTCTTCGCCTGCCCCCCCCCCAAATTCAGTTTGCCATAAGTGAGTGACTTCTATTGTGGCAAGTGAAAACAGATAAAGTAAACACAGAGTGTTTTGCATAGAATGAGAACAAAACAAGTTATTCTTGTGGAGAGTAAATGTTTTTTTCTACCTTAACCTACCAGCATAAACAATGGTAGAGTACAACTTATTAAGATATTGTATGGTATGTTCTGAGTAATGAAGTGAATTCGTCTGAGTATAATTATGAGTAGCATTTAATTGAAAAATGTATTTAATGTTTATTTATAGATCCTGATGAAGTTGTGAGTACACTATGGAACACTGACCAAAGATATATAAACCTGAATTAATGAAATAAATATATTTTTTCATTTTGAAATTTGGTGAGTGGGTCCAGTTTCTCCAATTGTGTCCAGTACTGCTTTGCTAGAGGTTTATTGGAGCATGAACCCTCCCAACATCTTTATTTATTTTTTAGGTACTGGGTGGGCCACACTGCTTCCTAGTGGTTTTCCTGAAACATCAAAACTGCCATCACAGAGGCAACAAGCCTTTGTGTGAAGCAAATAAACAAATCAAAATGAAGGAAAAAAACATTATGTTTCTCAAAAGAGGTGGGAGGGAAGGTTAGGGAGAGAAAGATGGCATTCAGGAAGTATAGTGAAATACAGAAGGAAAAGGACAGAGAATTGGACCAGTTAATGCAGAAGGAAGTGGGAAAGGATGTCAGAATAGCAAAGGCACTAACCGAGGAAAAGATAGCCAAGTCAGTTAAGAAGGGGGATAAAGCCTATTATAGGTACACTAGGGAGTGAAGAAAGACCAAGGGAGGGAAAGTGAGGGTTAATAAAGGGGAGAGTGGGTGGGCAGAGGGTGACATTGAAAAAGCAGGGATACTCAGTATTCACAAAAGAAGAGGTGGGGGAGGTACATAATCCAATCAATAGAAGCACTCTGGATAGGTGGGTCGATACCAGTCCATTCACAGAAGAAAGGGCTCTGAAAGAACTCGAAAAACTGAAGGTGGACAATGCAATGGGCCCTGATAGGATTCTCCCCAGAATTCTAAAAGAACTAAGGGGTGAACTAGTGACTCCTCTGACTGCCCTTTTTAATAAATCATTTATTTATTTATTTATTTTGTACATCGGTTTACAACCTTTGAGCCAGAGGCTCATTTCCAAAGGTACCTCGTCACCTTGAAGACAAATACATAACAGACTTTTGGTTACAGCAAATGTGTTACATAGTTAGCAGGCACAAGTGATTACACAATTTAAACAGATAAGCCAGTTAAGTTACAGTGGCACATTCTTGCATGATGGTTTGAGCAAGCAGCAGGATAAAAGCAGTTCAACAGCAATGGGTGAAGATTAAGAGGTGAGGTGTGGATGCCGCCCGGCGAGCATTGTCAGGCACAGAGAGCTATGTCTCAATCATAGACAGGTGCAGCTACACGTATTAAATAAGTGGCTTTGAAGGGCGATTTTGAATTTGGAGATCTTGGGGGCATCAGAGATGGGGGCAGGGATCGAGTTATACCAGGATGGAGTTCTATAGCAGAAGGACCTCTGTCCATGGGAGGTCCTGGATCTTGGGACCAGAAAAGTGGCCTTGCAAGAGGTCCATGTACGGACCAAGGGTTGGGATTGGTGGAGGGAGGCTGTCAGCCCTGGTGGAGATAGCCCGAGAAGAGTTTTTTTTGCAATTAGGCAGGTTTGGTATCGAAGACGTTCGTCTAGATTCAGCAGTATTGCCATGTCTTAGAGCTGGCACGAATGCGTGAGCCTGGGGGCCCCAGTGATTAGCCTGAATGCCTTATTTAGGATGAGGCAAATTTTACTGAGGGCGGTTGTGTCAGCAGCACCATATACTGGTAGGCCATAGTCAACAAGGGATAATATAGAGGATGTAACTGCTAGACGGAGGGCAGTGGGGGGGAGACAGTTTTTATAGAGGTATAAGATACCTAGCTGCACATTAGTGGCTGAAGCAAGTGCATCAATGTGGGTGTGGTAGGTGAGGGCTGAGTCAAAGGAGACCCCAAGTTACTTGCAGGAGTGTACTTGCTCTAGTGGTAGTTTGGAGCAGGAGAGGATATGGAGTGGGAAGTTGCTGGCTCTGTTTTGGGGGTGGGCAAAGAGCACTGTTTTTCTTTTTTCGAGATTAATGACCAGTCTGTGCTCTTTAAACCAGGTTTCGGCATCATTATAGGATAGTTGTAGGGAGTCCTGGAGGGAGATAGGGTTATGGTGGGAGGCAAAGATGACGTCGTCATCTGCATACAGCAGAATTTTTCCAGTGCATGCACTGGGCAGGGTGTTAAGGTAGAGTGAGAAGAGTAGGGGTCCCAGGATGGAGCCCTGAGGAACCCCTGAGCAGATGGGACAAGTTTTGGAAAGTGTCCCATTAATTCTGACACATTGGGAGCAGGCAGATAGGTAACTGGTGCACAAGGCGAGAGGCCCAGTAGAGAAGCCAGTGTGGCAGAGGGCATCCAGTAGGAGGGGATGGGAAACAGTAGTGAAAGCCTTTGAGAGGTCAACGAACACTGCTCCGGTTAGGGAGCCAGAGTCCAGAGAGGAGAGTATGAAAGTTGAAAATTCAACTAGTGCAGTGCTGGTACTGTGTCCTGTGCAGAAACCATGCTGTTCAAGGCAGAGGATGTTGTGTTCGGTTAGGTATTCAGTGATTTGCATGGCAACCAGTTTTTCTAGGGCTTTTGGAGAGGGGTGGGAGGATGGAGATAGGTCGGTAGTTCCCAGCAGAGGACCTGTCACCACCTTTGTGAATGGGAGTAACAATGGTGGTTTTCCACGCAGTAGGGAATTGCCCCAGGAAGAGGGATTTGTTGAGAAGGCTGGTGAGTGGGGCAGGGACCTGATCCAGTACTAGACGGAGAATGCTGGGGTCCAGGGAGTCGTCTCCGGGACTATTGATCTTTAATGCTCTGACCAGGTAGGGACTGGCTTCCTGGGCAGTAACCCTACGTAGGTAGAAGCTAGGGAACTGAAGGACTGGGGCAGGAAGGGAGGGTGATGGGTCAAAGAAATTACTGGGGAGGACAGTGCTAAGATCCGTAAAGGATGTGTTAAGGTAGTTTGCAATGTTTGCTGGGTCCGTAACGGTAGTGCCATCAATGGTGATCTGGGATGGGGAAGGGGAGCATGTGCTCCCATTTAATTGTTTGACATTATCCCAGAAAGTTTGGGCACACCCCCAGGAGGAGATGAGAGTGGCCTGGTAGTGGTCCGCCTTGGCTTTTCGGATGGCCCAAGTGCACTTATTCCACGCAGCATTATAGGCCTGTCTGTCAGCCATCCGGCCTGTTTCTGTGGCAAGGTGCCATAGTTTATCCCTAAGCCTGAGCAATTGTAGTATGGTAGGAGTAACCCAGGACGCATTATGTTTTTTAGTTCAGGCAGCCGTGAAGGGTGCGAAGAGGTCGCAGGCTTTGTTAAAGGTTTGGGAAAAGAAGGCAAGGGCAGTATCTATGTCAGGAGCATGGTGAATGGGGGACCAGTTTATCTGGGCAAGAAATTGCTTGAGGTTTTTCAGCCCACCTGGTCTGAAATGCCGGGGGAGTGTGGGCTGGGCTGTGAGTCAGGGCGGGGGGGTCACCCAGCGGAATAGGATGAGGAATGGTCACTGAGTAAGTCAGGGAGGACCTTGATGTCCAGGATTTTTTGGGGGGGCGGTTGGTGATGATAACATCTAGGAGGGTGCTGGTACCTCTCTTGGGGTTTACTCTTGTGGGTTGGGAAATGAGTTGTGTCAGATCAATGGCTGCAAAGGAGTCCCGGGTGGTGGAGGAGGCAGCACTGAGCCAGTTCATGTTCAGGTCCCACACAAGGCCTTGTTCTGCCTTGTGAGGGAGGGTGGCAAGATAATCAGTTAAAGATAATAGTGCCGGGTTTTAGTTCTTTGGGGGAATGTAGGCAGTGGTGAGATAAAGGAGGCCCCTGGAGGGGTCCGGAGTAAGTTTAAGGGTAAGGGCCTTCTCCCTGCTTGCAAAAGCTGGAGCAGGGAGTGCTTGACCAGTGAGTGTATCCCTCAAATAGATTGCACAGCCACCCCCACGTTTGCCTACACGATCCTCCCGGTATAGGGTGTAGCCAGGGAGGGAGACAAAGGAGTCAGGGGTGGACTTTGATAGCCAGGTTTCCACCAATGCAATGACATCTGGTTTGTGCAGCATGACCCAGCATTGGAGGGTATCATATTTTTTCAATATGCTGCATATATTCATGGAGGCAATGTTCAGACTGGGGGACCCACCTGGTGGGCTGGTCTGGGTGGGGCCTGGGTTAGGATGCATATTGCCTGTTAAGAGTAGAAGGAGGACCACGGCTCTGGCCAGGGAGCGGTGATGTGTAGGCTTCCCATGGGTATGTGGGGATGGGAAGGGGACATTCAAGGAACAGGGGATGGGTAGGGTTTGCCAGGTTGGATGGGCAAGAATGATTAGCCACCAAAGGGACCCTGGGTAGGCAGTGGGGAGGTACCCAGGGGATGGGTGCTGTGGGCCAGTGCACATGGTCAGGGTAGGGTGGGATCGTACTATGTCGGGGAGAATTGTTGGCATTGGTACCAGTGAGCCAGGGGAGATGACTGGCTGGTGGGACAAGGGTATTTGAAAGTAGATGAGGGGGAGGCATTTTAGGAGGATGTGGACTAACATAACTCTTGTGGTAGCAGTAGGGCAGAGGTAGAAGTATTTAGGTTGTCTTCCAGAAAGCATGGATACCACTTTGGATTAGTGGTAGTGACATGGACTCTGGTGGACAGGGTACAAGGTTCGAGTCTCTGCCAGGGCAGCCAGAAAAGGGGCCTGGGTGAGAGCAGTGATCCGTGTTCTAGGGATGTGATGCAGGCTGGGTTAGGGCTGAAAACAGGGTGAGAAATAACGACTCCTAGTGGTCACTGGGTATAGGTTTGGTGGTGCGGTTAGTAGTCAGGAGGTAGGGCTAGCTGTGGGGCTGGGGGCTGGGAGCTGGGAGAGGTGCGGGCAGAGGTAGGTGTGAGTTGCGGAGGAGAGAAGTGGCACAGGAGGTTAGAAGGGTTCCAGAAAGTTGGGGGGAGGAAGACGGGTAGTGGAGCCTGAGGTGGGAGTGTGTTGGTGCCTCTAGCGGCTGGCAGGTATAACCTGCAAATGGAAAAGTGGGGACTTAGTATTTCAGCAGGCAGGAAATGATGTCATGAGGGAGGGCCTATAAATTAAGGGATGCCTGTGGGTGGCTGGGGCGGGCCAGTAGACACGCAGCATCAATGGACTAACACCCCACACAGGTAGCAGTCTTGGAGAGAGGTATCCTTCACCTCTTAGGTGCTCCGATTCAAATCCTGTTCCAGGAGGGAGCTTGCAGGCATCTGTAACACACTGTGACTTGTTGTGAGTACGGGGGGGGGGGGGCTGTGAGGCCTATTAAATGAAAACCAGACAATGGAAATTAGTATGCAGTGGGAGGATCAGGGCTAAGATCCTAATTGCGCATGTGCAAGCTGTTGGGCTATGTCCTGATTACAGCTCCTACTGCGCATGAGCGAGAAATCTAGATCATGGTGACATCCAGGGCTAGCAGGTAAGCTAAGAAAAACAGTACTAATGCCTTAATTCAAACAAAAGCAGTAAAAACTAAGCATAACTTGTGAGTATCAGCAGTTGTAATGTCCCCCATAAATACAGTATGAGTAGGTGGCTAGGTAGAGATATACACAGAACAAACAGTCGATAGAACAAACAGTCGATAGAATGGCAGTTGGTCCCAGACTAAAAGAACCCCAGAGAATTACAGCAAACAGCTAGGCAGCAAGGCAGTGTCCCAATCCAACAAAAAAAAAACAATCAGTTGTTGTGTGGGGACACAAAAGAGCTCTTAAGGACCCTTTAAAAACACCACACACAGGTAGCAGTCTTGGAGAGAGGTATCCTTTACCTCTTAGGCACTCTGATTCAAATCCTGCTCCAGGAGGGAGCTTGTAGGCATCTGTAACACACTGCGACCTATTGTGAGTTCAGGGAGGGGGGCTGCAAGGCTTCTTAGGTGTTCCGATTCAAATCCTGCTCCCAGAGGGAGCTTGCAGGCATCTGTAACACACCACAACCTGTTGTGAGTATGGGGGGGTTACGAGGCCTCTTAGGTGCTCTGATTCAAATTCTGCTCCAGGAGGGAGCTTGCAGGCGTCTGTAACACACCGCGACCTGTTGTGAGGGAGGATGGTGTGGTAAGTAAGGACTGGAGTAGGGTAGATGTGATTCCTCTTCACAAAAGTGGGAGCAAAACAGAGGCAGGAAACTACAGACCTGCTATTTTGACCTCAGTGGTAAAGAAAATGATGGCATCACTTCTGAAAGAAAATATTTTAGAGTACCTAGAGGGCAGCAGGGCACAGGACCTAAGGAGGAATGGATTCACAGCAGGAAGATAATGTCAGACAAATCTATTAGATTTCTTTGACTGGGTGACCAAAGTAGTAAACCAGAAAGGGGCTGTGAACTTGGCCTACCTAGACTTTAGCAAGGCATTTGACACAGTTCCACATAAAAGATTAATAAACAAATTTGCCAGCCTGGGAGTGGGTCCCAGAGTGGTAGCCTGAGTAAATAATTGGCTGGACAACAGGACTCAGAGAATAATAGTAAACTGAGTCCACTCTGAAGAAAAGGGGGTTACTAGTGAGGTATCACAGGGTTCAGTACTGGGTGCAGTTCTTTCTAATGTCTTTATAAGTGACATTGCAGAGGGACTGGAAGGAAAAGCATGCCTCTTTGCAGACAACACAAAGATTTGCAACAGTGTTGATACACAAGGGAGGGTGGAAAGGATGAGAATGGACTTGGCAAGGTTGAAGGAATAGTCAAAAGTATGGCAGCTTAGATTCAATGCAAAGAAGTGCAAAGTAATGCACCTGGGAAATAAAAACCAAGGGGAAGAGTAGACAATTGACAGGGGAGGTAGTAATAACAACAAAAATGGAAAGGGACATGAGGGGAGCCAGATCAGATTACCTAAAGGTAAGCAAGCAATGTGGGAAGGCAGTAAGGAGGGCTGGAGGATACTGGGATGTATAGGAAGAAGCATCACCAGTAGAAAACAAGAAGTTATTACCCATCTGTACAGGCAGTTTGTGAGATCCCATCTGGAGTACTGTATGCAGTTCTGGAGACCACATCTTCACAATGACATAGACATGATGTAGGCTGTCCAGAGGAGGGCAACTAAAATGGTGCAGGGTCTGCACCAGAAGCCTTTCAAAGAGAGATTAAAAGTTCTTAATATGTATACCCTCGAGGAAAGGAGGAACATGGGGGGCATGATAGAAACTTTCAAGTACCTCAAGGGAATCAACAAAGTCCTTTAGGGTAGAATCTTTCAGAGAAAGAGATGTGTAAGAACAAGGGGGCACAATTTGAAGATTTAGGGGGGATGGCTCAAGGGCAACATGAGGAAGTAGTTTTTAAAGGAGAGGGCAGTAAACTCATGGAACCATCTTCCTGAGTAGGTTGTGGGTTCAAAAACAGTGGGGGATTTCAAGAATGCATGGGACAGACATAAGGGAATTCTGCAAGGAGGGTAGGAAGAAGTAGGCTTTTGGGTAACTAGGATCTGCACCTTATTCAATAGGTAAGGAAATGAGCAGACTGGGTAGGCCAAACTGTCTTTATCTGCCATCAAAGTCTATGTTTCTAACATTCTCATAAGGTAATTTAGTTTTTACTGCTGCAGTGAGTATAGCCATGCAGATGTTTTTCATTCACTAAATTCACTAAAAAATACCACCAACAGCTTAATCTGGTTCGAGGTCAGTTGGCATTCATCTGTATCCCCCTCCCCCCGGGTCGTGCCTGAAAATAGGCAGGATTTGTCTAGTGCACTTACCGGTCAACAAAAAACAAATAAATAAATTCAGAAAAGGGCTGATGTCATTTTTGCAACCAAACAACATAAGTGTTACAAACAGGGTCCTCCACTGGAGCTGCATTACTATGCTGCCTGTGTGTGCATATAGGAGCTGGAGAGTATTATTTTTCCTCTTTCTTGAGGAGTTAATTGAGCCCTCCCTCAGGAAAGTCTCGGACATTCTACAGTCAACAACACAGAAAGTTAACTCATTATCTTCTGGCAGTCATTTTGTATCAGGTTACCAATGGATAGTAGACATCATACAAAGCTAGCTTCCTGAACTTGTGGCCTTGATGGAAGAGGAACATCTGGATATTGTGGCAGTCACAAACATGGTACACACATAACCATTACTGGGATGTAAACATACCAGGGTACACTATCTACAGGAGGGACAGGAAGGGTATAACAGGAGGTGAAGTAGCTCCCTACATAAGGGAAAGAATCAAAGCAACAGAACAAAAGGGTAAACAGGGAGGAGAGGAAGCACTGTGTGTGAACTTGCAGGCAGGCAATGGCACCACAACCAACCCAGGGGTTGTATATAGACCCCATCTCAGGGGGTGGAAATGGACAAGAAAATGATAGAAGGTGTCCTTAGAATGGCAGAAAAAGGGGAGATATTGTTGATGGGGATCTGAATATGCCAGATGTTAACTGGAGTGCATTCCCAGAGGGAAGTGAAGTGTTCAGATAGTCACTATATGGTGTTATTTCAGTGTTACAGTAGCAGTGTACACTTCCTGCACACTTCATTTCATAATGTAGTCCATCAGTGTTTAATCAGTGCATCTTCAGGTCTCTTTTGGTGTACATGCAGTGCTGATACAGTGTGTGCGAATTATGTTAATTAGCACGGTACAATCACACTGTGTGCATTGCAATTATAGTGTTTTGTCATCAACACTGCCTGAAGTAGTGTTGGTGTAGCAATACTGGCAGAAGTAGTACAGTCAGGCAACACTGCCTGAGTAGTGTTGCATTGCTTTTTCAGTGTGTGCGAATTATGTTAATTAGCA
This sequence comes from Neoceratodus forsteri, assembly GCA_016271365.2. Lineage (NCBI taxonomy): Eukaryota > Metazoa > Chordata > Ceratodontiformes > Ceratodontidae > Neoceratodus > Neoceratodus forsteri. The sequence goes on along the minus strand of CM057455.1, from coordinate 109,512,334 downwards.
CTGCATCAACACCTGTAGTGCACTTCAGTGTGCAGTGTGATTTTAGCTGCACTCCTGTCAGCAGTGTTGTAGTTCTGTTTCAGTGTATTAGGCTGTATTAAAGATGGCGTCGCAGAAAATTCAACAAAAACAAAACAGTATTCATCTGCAAGTATCTGCAACCTCAGCAGATGAAGCTTTGCTTAAGGGTTCCTGACTGAGAAAGTCGTCTGTGAATTCCAAAGAAGATGGAGATCTTGGGGGCTATGTCTATAGGAGGTACTAAAGTCTGTTACCCCATGTTCGACTCAAAGTCACAAGGAAGGGGGTGGACATTTAGTTAAAGGAATGATCAACAATCATTCTGGTTTGCAGAAAATGGTATGGCAGCCTCCCAGATATGCAGGTCCTCACCAGTATTTCCAGGTTTATCTTCAAAAGGATAAGAGAGCCTCTTTGGACTGGGAGCACATGCATGGTGTGGAAAATTATTTTCAGTATCAAGGGACTGTTCGAGTGAAGTGTGTGTGTGTATATATATCTATAATGGGATTATCAATCGCATTGGACAAACACCATTAGGTGACTGTGCGTATATCGGAGTGCAACCACACACCTGCACTTTTACTCCCCTCCAAAACAATTTTGCCATTTTATAAGATAGATAACCCACTGTGTGGTGTGTGGAAGCACAGTGATATACACACGGCTTGCGTGGTTGATGCATTCGGCCTGCAGCCTCATATGTAACAACACACACCAAGGTGTGCGTATATCAGAGAGTGACCGCACACCCTACAGTGGGTTATCTATTACACACACACATACATATATATATATATAAATATATATATATATATATATATATATATATATATGACAGTACTTGTTGCAAAACAAAAACACTGCATTAATGCAGGCATTAGAACGCAAAGCACACAAAGCAAGAAAATGAAAAACAGGGTTTGAGCCTCACGAGTCTTTGCAAATTGGTTGTGTGGTGTTCCCTGGAGTCCCCAACCTTGATGCCCATCCCATACCCCCCAGCCCATATCCTCCTTTCTAAAGCACAAGGTACAGCTCCAACCCAGTACCTCCCATAGCAGCCATTTGTCCCTGTAAAATGAGAACAGCAATGGGCTCACAAAGGATCTGTAGCTCGTTATGAACTATTATATGACAAACAATGTAGGGTAAACAAAAAAACAATACTTATCTGATACATATGGTCAGTGTCCTCCTACTCCCAGTCAATGTCCTGTCAGACCTGTAGATATAAAAGGGAAAATGGGTCAGTATGAAAAATAAAAATACTGATCAGCTGGGTCAGTTGGGAAGGCTCTGTAGAGTTAAAATAAAAAGTGGGTTGGGGAGATACCAGACCTGTACCACACCATCAACCTGGCTTTAGAATGGACTCGGTCACCAGGGATGTCATGGTTGGGGAGAGAGGAAGACTCTTGCCCGTGCCCCTAGAACTGATCTTTTGGGTAGGTCATCATGTTGCTCCACACATCAACCAACACAGGGTAGGCTAAAGACACCAGGGAACAGATATTCAAGGCACAATGAATGCTTCCCTGGTGGTATAGTGGATCCCCCCTCCCTTTTCCCAATCTGCCTGTGGAATACATAGGAACACAGGTATGTGATGGCAGAAAGGGACCGCAAGCCCACCTAGTCTGCCCAGTTTGCCTAGATATCCACTAGGCCTTTTCTGTAGTCCCCCCCCATGCCAGTTGCCCTCTGTGCTTATCCCATGCCCTCATGAACCCTCCCACCATTTCCCTCAGCAGCTCATTCCAGTTGTCCACCACTCTCTCAGTGAAGGAGTACTTCCTAATCCTTCCTCTAAGTCCCCCCCCACTGATTTGAAATTTCCAACTACCATCCATTGCAGTATAGCACACCGCAGCAGGCCAACTGTGACCATCTCTAGGCAGATATACGTAGACACAACCAGTCCCAGAACTCCCTGCAGCTGGCAACAGGTAATAGAAGTTCCAATAGCCTGCAGTGCACATTTGAGCCTACACAATCTCTTATCCGATGTTTTCCATTTCTGCTCTTCCCAAGGGGGTAAGTCAGTCCATGACAGAACTTAGCCCAGGGAGTTCAGTGGGGCCAGTAAACCAAAGATGAGAGCCTATATAAACTCTTAACATGTACTGTAGGACAATCTCTCACTGCAAAAGACTCCAGGATCTGCTGCAAATGAAGCTGTCAGTGCAGAATCCAGCAAAACCAGTTCATCATAATCCACTACACTACAACACACAGCAGGCAAACCAAAATGGTTCCACATGCAAAGTGCACATTGGCACCAGACCCACACTTATGTGGGACCCTTGACACAAGCCAGCCAGTGGATATTGTGGTAATGAGGGACAAAACCTTTTACATGCAGGTACATCAGGGATAAAAGGAAGGCAAGGGGAGATATTGAGTGTCTGAAAAGGGTGGATGGAGGGAGGGTAAAAGATGACCGCCAAAAAGCAGAAATACTGAACAAATACTTCTGTTCATTTTTTACAAAGGAGGGGGCAGGAAATGGGCCAGCATTATTAAGGATGGAGAGATCTTAGAAAAGGACACAGGCTCCTTTGCAAAAGAAAGGATCCTCATGGAACTGGCAGCAATAAGGCTATGGGCCAGAGAGATGCACCCCTGGACATTGAGGGAGCTAAGGGAGGTGTTAGTAGGGCCTCCGACTACCCTGTTCACCCTGTCTTTGTAAATTGGTGACATGCCCAGGGATTGGAGAAAGGCTGATGTGGTCTCACTATACAAAAGTGTTAACAGGGAGGATGCAGGAACTACATACTGGTCAGTCTGACCACAACAGTGGGAAAAGTAATGGAAATACTGCTGAAGGAAAGAATAGTGGGGCACCTGGTTGTCAATGGTGTACAGGGGAAGTGGGGGAAGGGAACATTGTTTAACCAGGAGTAGCAAACTAAGCTGAAGCTTGTTTCCAGATGCAACCTGGAGCACAAGGAAGTTAAGTAACTTGCTCAGAATCACACAGTATGCACTTAGACGGCTGTTGGATTCAAATCCAGGTCTCCAGATCTGTAGCTCAGAGTCTTTACCCAATGTGCTATACTGCCTCCAGGACCCAAGGCAGTTTGGTTTTATGGGAGAGTGGTTGTGCCTGACAAATTTAACTGAGTTTTTTGACTGGGTAACAAGGAAGGTGGATGGTGGAGGATGTGGCCTACCCAGATTTCAGCAATGCCTTTGACACTTTGCCACATAGAAAGCTGGTGAATGAGCTGGAAGGCTTAGGGGTGGAACAGAAAATAACAAGGTGAGTGGAGAACTGGTTCAAAGACTGAAACCAGAGGGTGGTAGTAAGTCAAATGGGGTGCATTCCAGGGTGGTAGTGGTGTGCCCCAGGGGTCGGTGCTGGGACCCATCCTTTTTTAATATCTATAGCAATGATTAGCCCAGTTCCAAGCAGGGGAGGAGAGCTGTTCTTTCCAGACTGGAGCTTGTCACTGGAAGGGGTCTGGGCAGGCATTCTGGGGCCGCATTAGCAGTGGGAGAGGATGGGATCACATTGGTGATCAAAAAGGAAGCTCTTGTTGGCGGGGGACAGGCCATGCATACCGGGGCCACATTGGCCACAACTTTGCAAGCCAGCGACGCAGGAAGGAGCGGCCAATCAGTGAATAGGGCGCAAACCTTTGACTGTGTGACTGGGCCATAAAAGACAAATAGTCCAGTCGCAATCAGAGGAGGAGAGCTGTTCTTTGTTCCACAACACCCACCCTGGCCCCAACCTGTATTAAATGGTCGGTGAGGGTGGAGCCTTGGAGGAGGGAAAGTCTAGATTTGGCAAACTGGAACACTAGGAAGCTGGATTGTTATTGATTGGGGGAAAAGGGTCCTGTACACTGTGCTCCTTGGGCAACACTGACTACTACCAGGAAGGGGCATAATGAAGCAGACTGTGTAAATGACTGTGTATGCCAACTACATCTGAGGGAGTAGGCAAACTGTGTGTGAATTGATTACTGCTAGGGCCTCTGAGCTGGCTAGTGTTGTGATGGGCTAATTTTGCTTGTGAACTGTCTACTGCTAGGGCTAGAAAATTGGCTACTGTCAAGAAAGAGGGAAAATTGCTGTAATCGGAGGGGGCAAACTACTTGGATTTTAGTGCAACACTGACTGAATTATTTCTGTTAGAGGGCCGCATTGCTCACCTAAAATGAGGGTAGACTTGGGGGTGGCCAAAGTGGGCACCTTCAGTAGAGTGACTGGGTGTACAGGGTGCGGGGCGGCAATAACATTAAATTGGGCAAGGAGGTTCAGAGGGTGCCCAGTGTGTTTTCAGTTGGCAGGTCTTAGGGAGGAAGTAGAGGGGATCAGAAGGCAGCTGGAAGTCAGGAGGGGTGGGGAGGAAAGGTGTGGAAAAGACCTCATGAGAGTAGATGAGGCCAATAAGGCATAACCCAGGGAACAGGTAGACAAGGATCATATGGTTACTCAGAGGGTGGGGCACGAACAAGCAATGTATGGAAATCACCTCTAGGGAGATGGCTGACCAGAAGTGGGGGGACAGGAGAGAGCAAGTCAGGGCAAGCATCACACTTACTAATCTATTCGCCTCTGAGGTGGGAGAGGCTGGCAGGGAGGAGGGAAGCAGACAGAGAGGGTCAGTAGCTGGGGGATGGGGCAGGAGAGAGCCAGATCCACAGAAGGGGGGGGAAGAGACATTAGCCTAGGTGGGAGGGAGGTGGGGAGGAAGGGGAGTGCAGAGTGAAGCCAGGGTGGGAGGAGGGAGGACTAGGGTTGGGCAAGCATCCAGGTTAGGGAAGTCAACCAAGGATAAGGAATACTCTAGATAGGCCAGCTTCAGGGCGGAGAAATCAGATGAGGTGGAGAGGAGGGGAAGATGGGGGTAGGGAGAAACACAGCAGATGGGGTGAAGGATGCAGAACTTGGGGGGGAGGCAAGGAGGGAAGCAGTAGAAGGGAGCCTGGGTGAGGGATCTGAGGATACCAGCCCAGAAAGAGTCCAGGGAGATCTGGGTGGATGGCAATCTGTGCCACCCAGGAGGTTGGGGGAGGCAAGGAGCAAGCTGGGAACTACAGGTAGAAGAATGAGCATGGTAGGGCAAGCACATGCTTGTGATCCCCAGGCTGAGGGGGGCAAGAGAAGAAAGCTGGGGGTTGATGACAGAAGGAAGAGCCTGGATGGAATCTAATGGGCCAGTAAAGTGGGGAGGGGGAGGTGATCCTGCTGGGTGACTCCATGACCTGGGGCATCCAGTGGGAGGGGTGGGGAGGAGAAAAGCAGCCCAGTCAAGGCTAAATGTATCCCAGGCCTATCCGTACACAAGGCCAAATTCCAGCTATACTCGATAGCATTGGAATGCAGGGAATCCCCAGACTTCCTAAAACATCTGGGAACAAATGACTTAGAGGGGAACAGTGAACTAGAAATCCAGGCAAGATTCCAGGAACTGGCCAGGGTTTACCACTCTATAGAAGCGTAATCTCCTTCTTTGAGATTCTGCCAGTATCTAGGGCATCCAGGGAGGCCAAACATAAACTTAGAGGTGTGAACCAGTGGCTCAGGGGACTGGCGCAGGGCAGAAGGGTATGGCTGGTGAGGACTGGGGATACATGGGAGGACAAGGGTTATATGTCAGGATGTACACACCTCAACTTGAGGGAGGGAGATCTTGAACTAAATCTTGCTGGATTCATAGTCAGAGGTGGAGTTTAAACTTGTAAAGGGGTTAAGTAAAAGAGTGGCTCCAGGAGGCTGCTCGAGGGTCCAGGTCCAGGCATGAAAAGAAGGCAGGTAACTGTGATCTAAATCCATCCAGAGCTGTGCAAGAAAGGCATCTAGGGACTGCTCAGGGCTGAAAAGACTGGAGAAGGAGAGGGCTAGGGTGGAGGACGGCCCTGATCAATGCTAGGAGCATGGGCAACAAAATGCCCAAGCTCCAGGTGATGCTGGTTGAGGGATCAGTGAATGTGGCAGCAATTATTGAGACATGGGCCACTCAGAAAAATGCTTGGGACCTAAATTTGGTGGGTTACAAAATATTCACGAAGGACAAAGGAGAGGGAAGAGGAGGGGGTGTAGCACTGATAGTCAAAAATGACATAGTGGTTAGTGGAGTGGAGGAGGCTGTGGGGGGGAGGAGGAGATCTGGGTAACCCTACAAATGAGGGGAGGCAAAAGATTGAAAATAGGACTGGTGTACAGAACCCCCAACGATGGAAGAGGCCCTGGAGGACAAACTAGTTGAGAACATCAAGGGGCACTGTGACCGTGGAAAGGGTATGGTGGTGATCATGGGTGACCTTAATATGCTGGGGACAGACTAAGACACTATGGCATCTTCTGTGGGCGGGGAACAGAGACTGATGGATGTGTTCCAATATGCCTTCCTGGTCCAGCAGGTGGGGGAACCTACTAGGGAGGAGCAGATACTGGATGTTGTCCTAGCAGACAGTGAACAGATAAAGGGCCTGGAGGTGTGCAGCCTACTGGCAGGTGGTGATCACACTACAGTCTGGTTTCTGCCGTATCTGGGGGGATAACCATTCTAATACAGTAGTAGTGGACTTCAGGGGAGCGGACTTCGTGGGCATGGGCAGGATTCTACAGGGTAGCTTGGACAAGATTAGACCAGACATGGATGCTGGCAGCTTGTGAGTGGCCATTAAGAAGGAGGTGCAGGAGACTACTAACTCCTGTACAAAGGTAAGGCATAAGCATGGTAGAGCCAACAAGCCGTGTTGGTGGACCAGGGAGGTGCAGGAGGCAGTGAGGGATAAAAAGGCTGCCTATGCATGTTTTAAGCACTCTAGGGGGGATAGGGAGAGGGGTATGAGTTGATGGCTAGAAGGGTCACCACAGTGGTGAGGGGAGCCAAGGTGAGGAGGGAGAAAACCTGGCTAGGGATATCTGAAGGGGGGAAAAGGATTCTATAGATATACAAGGGAGAAGAGAAAAGGAAGGGCACAGATCAGCATGATTAGGACTGAGGAGGGATAGACTCAGGAGGCGGGGAATCAGGCAGAGGTGCTAAATGAGTACTTTGCCTTGATATTTACGGAGGGAGGCAGGGGATCCCTCCAGCCCAATGGGAGGGAAGGGAGCCAGCAGAGTCGAGAGGTCAGATGGAGTCAAGAGGACTGAAAGAAGTTGGGGTACAGGCTGGGCCAAGTCTAGAAGGGTGATGGGTGGTTAAATGAGGGGGTGCTGGGAGGAGGGAGAAATCACAGTAGAAAGGGTGAAGGAGGCCCTTCGACACTAAAAATCTGATAAGGCACCAGGGCCAGATCGGCTGTATCCGTGGGTTATGAAGGAACTGACCGATGCGCTAGCAGCACCACTGGCAGCACTCTAACACCTCTCTGCTGACAGGATGGGTGCTTCAAGATTGGAGGGTGGCTCATGTGGTGCATATCCACAAATGGGGGGTCTAGAGAGGAGATGGGGAATTATAGACCTGTCAGCCTAACATCTGTGGTGGGCAAAGTAATGCAGGGCATTATCAAGGATAGGCTCAGGAGGCAGCTGGAAAGGTTGGGGCAACTGGATGACAAACATTATGGTTTCATCCCGGGGAGATTGTGTTAGACCAACCCCATAGATTTTTATGACTGGGACCCTGGACCGTCATAGACCAGAGGACGTCCTATACCTGGATTTCAGTAAGGCATGTGATTCGGTAACCCAAAATGGGCTGCTAATAAAGCTGGTGGTGGGAGGACAGTTGCTCAGATTGGAGGGGGATGGGGTGAGAAAACTGTTGCTCAGATGGGTAGAAATTTGGCTAACAGGGCGAATACAGAGGGTAGTGGTGGGTTGTCTCCTCCTTCATGAAGGTCACCAGTGGGGTCCCCCAAGGTTCGGTACTGGGGCCACTCCTGTTCAATGCCTATGTCTTGGATATGGGGAGGGCGGTTAAGAGTAGGATGAGTCTCTTTGTGGATTACTTAAAACTGGAAGCGTTGGTGGATGGGGACGAAGTGAGAGAGACAGTCCAGAGAACTGCAGCCAAAGCAAACCGGATACTGCATAGCCAGAGGGATTATGTCCAGGAAGAGGGAGGTGATCCTCCCTCTGTATAATGCCTTGGTCGGACCACATCTCGAGTACTGCATGCAGTTCTGGAGACCTTACCTTAAGGACGACGCAACACCGCTGGAGAGTGTCCAGAGGAGGGCAACCAGGATGCTTCAGAGCATGGGAGGAAGGCCCTATGAGGAAAGGCTGGAAGAGCTTGGGCTGTACTCGCTAGAGGAGAGGAGAGACACGGGGGACATGATAGGGGTCTTCAAATATGTAAAAGGAATAAACAGGGGCAGTGCCAAAGAGATGTTCCGACTAAAGAAGGTGGGAAACAACCAGGTGACATGAGTGGAAGCTAGAGGAGGGAAATTACAGGGGGATGCAGGAGACCTTACTTCATTGAGAGGGTGGTGGAGCCCTGGAATGCACTGTCCAGGAGTCTGGTGGAGGAGGGCACAGTGGAGGGCTTGAAAAGGGAGTGGGACAGGTTCAAGGGTAAACTGAAGAAGAGGATGACCCTTCTGGGGCTGGGTGGGAATGAAAGAACCCATTAGGAGGCTGGCTACCGAGCAGACACAACAGACCATCCGCCTATTCTGCTGGCTTTTAGTATGTTAGATATAGTGGAGGAACTTCAGGGAAGGTGTGCTTATTGTAGATGATACAAAGATCTGCAATAGGGTAGACACCCTGGTAGGGGAGGTGGAGGCAGTGAGGAGGCCTAAAGATTCTGCAGAGGTGGTCGGAAACTTGGCAGCTGAAATTTAATGCCAAAAGTGCACAGTAATGCACATGGGTGTAATAACCCACAAACCATTTACACACGGGAGGGTAAGGAACCAGCAGGACAGAGATCTGGGGATTATAATTTCAGATAACCTGAAGGCAGAGAACCAGTGCAGCACAGTGCAGGGCAAAGTGAATAGAATGCTGGTGCATACTGAGGGGTATAAAACAAAGAGGGAGGTGCTGATGTGTTTTATAAATCCATGGTGAGGCCTCACCTGAGTATGGGGTTTAGTTCTGGAGGTCTCACCTCACACAAGGATATAAGACAGGATTGAAAGGGTTCAGACAAGGGCAACCAAGATGGTGCACGCTATGCATAGGCAGCCCTATGAGGAGAGGTGGAGGAATTGGATCTATACCCACTGGAGACTAGTAGGAGAGTGGAAGCTTATTTGCAAGGAAAATAAGTGCTAGAACTAGGGATCATAAACCAAGATTAGAAGGAAGGTTTAGGGGCAATGAGGGGCATTACATCATCGAGAAGGTGGTGGAGTCCAGAACTGATCACCGAAGAGGCGGTGAAGTAAAATGGTGAAAGTATTCATGGAGATGGACAGACACCAGAGCTGACCAGTGGGCAGAGTGGGGTGTCTCGACAAAGATGATGATTGGGGGGGAGTAAGGGCAGACTCGACTGGCCAAAATGGTCCTTTTCTGTCACCAGATTTCTATGATTCTAAGGCAGTTAAGTAATTAGGACTTACCTGTTCCATCAGAGTAGGGGAGTCCAGAATTGCGGTGTCCTTGGTTTGGGGTATTCTGGTAGGACCTGAAAGGGAAGAACAGAGAAGGTTGAAGGGACACAAAGGGTCAGAGGTGCTAGAGGAGAGATTAGAGTGTTAGAATTAAACAAAGATATGTTTGGCCAGACCTGTAGAAATAAACAGAAAAATAGATCAGTATGGGGAAGTTATAGTAGCAAGAGTAGAGAGATACAAAAATAGTATATAACACAGGAGTAAAGGAAGAGAAGTTTCAGAGGAAAAGACAAACTAGGTCAAAGTAAGGAAACTAGAGATGGAATAAAAAATGCAGACAGCTAAGAACAGAGAATAAAGTGGTATTTGGGACTCGGCAAAACCCCCCCTTAGCGCCCCTAGGTGACCTGCAGGTAGCCAATAAATTTAAGAAGTAGTCCAGATGGGCAGGTGGGAATGCATTTGGGCTAGTGGCCCCTATATTATTAAAAATAGGGACACTGGTGGTTCAGGAGTCTTGAGTTGTCCCAGGAGGCCAGTGGTTTGAAAGGTATAGCTCTGGTGATATAATGGGTCACTCCCTCATGGACAGTGGCAATTTTTTTTTATATACTATCTTTCCCTGGAACCTAATGTGGGGGGGTGATGTCCTTGGGCCCAGACTGTATGTAGCAGGCAGGAGGCTGTTCAGAAAACTGCTGACCAGAAATGCTGCGGCTGTTGCTAGGCAGCCAGTTTAGTGCTACTGAACTACAGTGACAGTAATGTCAGGCACTTTCAACTGCCAGCCCAGAGGGGGGCAACTAAAATAGCGAAGGGTCTGCACCAGAAGCCATACAAAGAGAGACAAGCTGAATGTGTATGCCCTTGAGGAAAAGGGGCGGGGGGACAGGACAGAAAATTTCAAGCACCTCAAGGGAATCAACAAAGTCCAAGAGAGTAGCATCTTTCAGAAAAAGAGATGCGCAAGAACAAGGGGCCGAATTTGAAGATAGAGGGGACGGCTCAGGGGCAACATGAGGAAATATGTTTTCACAGAGAGGTGGTGAACACATGGAATGGCCTTCCTAAGGAAGTTGTGGAGTCAAAAATAGTGGGAGACTTCAAGAATACATGGGACAGACATGAACCAATTCTATTGGTGGGTAGGAGAAAGTCAGCTGTTGGATAACTAGGATCTGCAGCTTATCCACTAGGTAGGGAAATGGGCCGACTGAGTGGGCCAAGCAGTCCTTATCTGCCATCAAGGTCTATGTGTCTATGATTCAGCCCACAGAGCTCAGGCTGTAACCTGCTCCATGTGTGGAAATGAAGATGGATATTTTGGGAGGGGAAGAGACTAGAGCAAATATGCCTCTCTACCCATCAGCCACAAAGTGAGCATGTGAAGAGACCCCACGGGCAGGTTAAGAAAGTCTGGAGGGTGGGCAGCCAGAGCAGGTGGCAGGAACCTTAGCTAAGCCGCATGGTGGCAGACTGTAGGCCCTGAGGGCCTGTGTAGAAAGGGACTGGGAGAGCAAATGGTGATAGGGAAATAGAAAGAACCACAGTGCAGCTGAAGGCCAATGCATGAAATTGGCTTAAAAGTAGCTGTGGGTAGGAGACAAGCAAGGGAAATCAGTGGGCTCCCTGAGGGGAACATGAAAGCAGCAAGCACTGTATACAGTAGAGTTGCACAGCAGCTAATGTCAAAGTACCAGGTGCTAACAAAAGGATATGGGGGAGGAAAAGAACAGCATAAGGTCCAGGACAGCTCACAATTAAAAACACAGAGCAGTAAAGAGAAGCAGCCCTGATGGGTTATAAATATTAAATAAATTTATGCAATAGGAGTGGACATAAATGGAGTGTGATAAATCCATTTTATCCGAGCATGTACATGTATACATGTAGAATCTTACATTTACACATATATTTATTATGTCATCCTCGACTAATGTGCATACTGGACTGCGTCACACATACCCATCCCTCACCCCCATTGTTTGACACTGCTTACTGGTATCTTGCTTTTAGTTTTATTTCTTCCAGGTTGACCGTCCCTCAGCCACGCCACCTGCCATTTACTCACTCCCCATTCTTCCCACTATCATACAGTGATCATTTGTTTCTGTTTAACCGTTTTTTTTGTTTGTTTTTTTTTTTCTTTTCACCAAACCTTTTTCAACTGGCTGCTCCAAGCTGTGCTCCAGCTGTCACCTCTGCATTCTGCTGCCGTGTCCTCGCCACACCTCTCGATATACAAAACAGACTTTTTTTCTTTACTGCTCTCAAAACTTAAGCCCTCACTCTACTCTTCCACTCTGGTTTCCAACCTCACTACAACTGACCACCAGAGCTCCCCCAGCACATAGAAACTGTCGATTTTTTCCTTAAACTACTTGCTCGCAAACCCCACTGCTGATGGAGCCTCACTCAGGTCACACTTTGCTGTGCTGCAGACCACTACAACTGCAACCATAGGCTCCTGTGAAGTCCTTTCTGCAAACTCTAGATGGTCTCTTGTGGCCCTTATGGCCCCTCTTCCCTGCTTATTTACTGATATTTCCCTATGTCTATATACCACACATGTTTTAAGCCCCCCCACCACATTTCACTCCTGACCTCCGACACTATAATGCTGTCAGTCTGTTCCAGGTGTCTACTACCCTTTCAGTGAAGTAGTACTTCCTCACATCCCTCTTACCCCCACCATTAGCTTCATCATGTCCCATGGTCCTTTTTCCTATTTGAAGGAGCTCCCCCCCCAGCACCCTGTTCATCACTGTAAGGTACTTGTGGGTCTCCGTCATGTCCCCTCTCTTTCAGGGTTTATATGTTGAGATCCCAGTCTCCTCACAGGGCTTTTGCCACAGCCTAAGTACAATTTTAGTTGCCCTTTATGCTGCCTCCACCCTATGGCCTTTCTAAGGTGCAGCCTCCAAACCTGGACACAGTACTCTTAGGTCCTGTCCACACTACCCCTCTGTAATGTTACAGAGTGCCCAAACTGTTACCACAATGGTTTGCGTTTACACCTGTAACGTTACAGAAGGCATTTTCGTAACCGTTGTTGAAACCACATGAGGTGAAGTCTCAACAATGTTATGAAACCGTTACGGTAACATTACTGAGCGAGGGATGGATGTGGCACTCGATCCCTTTAGTGCAGCGCCGCCGAGCTGCACTGTGGATCGGGGTGCCTCAACAAGCCTTTTTTTTTGGCTCAAGCATGTGCAGGCGCGGGTTGGGGTTGCGCATGCACAACTCTGCGCAACCCGACTGAATGTCGGGTTGCACAGGTTATGATGATCCTCCCCTCCCAGCTGGAGCACATGCATTCATTTGCATTGCCTTCTGCGCAACCTGTTACCAGTGGCGAACTGCCTCCTGCTGAATATTCGAGAATGGCTTATTTTGGACTTCATGCGATGGGGAATCCCTATTACATAATATAAACCTTTGAATATCCAGGCCCCAGTATATTGGAACATGTGAAATTAACTTGGAGTCAAGACAACACAGCATGGTTTCACTACAGGAGATCATATTTAACTAACCTTATTGACTTTTTGAGCCTGTTAGTACAGCAATGGATAATAATATTCCAGTAGACATTTCTAGATTATTCTAAAACCTTTGATAAGGTCTCTCATCTTGTCTTGATAGAACATATTAAAAAATAATCTTTACATAAATATGATAAAATGAATAGAATATGGCTGAATCAGAGGACACAGTGGGTGATAATAAAGGATATGCATCAGACATTGGTCAGATTAATGTGAGTCCTCCAGGGATCGGTCCTGGGACCAACACTGTTCAGCATTATGATATCTCCTCTACAAAAACAGGTCAAGTGTGGATCGGAGAGTATGGAGATGACTAAGTTATGAGGAAGGATACAAATTACTGAAGATGCTATAGTATTACAAAAATCCTGAATAGATTTATTACATGGGATAATAATAACATGTTTTTAATATGGGTAAATACAAAGTTATGCATATGGGTAAAATAATCCATGTATGTATACACAATGGAAAACACAATTATTCAGTCTGTAAAGGAAGAAAAAGACTTGGGGGTACTTATTATGGATAATTTCTCCTTCAAGAAACATACATTTGAGACAGTTAAGAGATGCCACAACATACTGGGGTGTATTTGGGGGAATATTAAGAGCAGAGAGAGTGGAGTAATTGTACCATTGTATACTGCCCTGGTTAGACCACACTCAGAATACTGTATGCAATTTACTGCCCCTCAAAATATAAGATTACAAAAGTTAATAGAAAGAATCCAGAGAAAAGCAACAAGAAAGATACAATCTACTAAGAATCTGGGATACAAGGAAAGACTTCAAAGCTTAAACTTGTACTCTATGGAATACAGAAGTCTGAGAGGTGATCTCTATCTCAGTTAAAGGACTAAGAATGATCCATCTCTGAGGAAACACTTGGATTAAAGTTGCATACAGGTATAATATCTACTAGGTCCCATAAATATAAGCTACAGGGTGGCAATAATAAAACAGTTAAAAGAAGTACATTTTTTACATAAAGAGTGGTGACCAAATGGAATGAATTACCGAAGGAAACAGTGGAAAGTACTAACATGACAGTTTTCAAGGAGTATCTGGATAAATGCATGGGTGATAAGGAATATGAATACCACCCCTGAACAGGTGGCAAATTCATAAAAGGGCCTTGGCTCACTGAACTTAATCCCCTCCTATGAACCTATTACTGCTGATGTTTTATAATATAATCATTACTGTTCTATACATACTGCTGTTCAACTGTTGTTTCTTTCCCTCTCCCAAGGATACACCTGGAAATGAACAATTGCTGTCCATGTGCTTTTCTGGTGAAATGTTTAAATAAATAAAAAAAATATATAGTAAAATTGCATAAATGTCACTCCTGAACATTTACATAACTTGTAACATTCTAAAATCAATAAAATTCAAGTCTTAAAAAATGCAAGCCTCTATTCTACTTGATTCTACTGTTTTGCAACCTGTTCCATAATCTCAGTGCTCTTGAGTAAAGTAAATGTTTTGTGCTATCTCTTGCCTCATCTTTTGCAAAGATAATTCTCCTATTCTTATTGTATTATAGCAACTGATTAATGTTATTAGTATAGAAACATAGAAACATAGAATTTGACGGGCAGATAAGGACCGCTTGGCCCACCCAGTCTGCCCATTTACCTACCTACTGGATAAGCTGCAGATCCTAGTTAACCAGCAGCCTACTTCTTCTTACCCTCACCCCCCAAAATTGCCTTATGACTGTCCCATGCATGCTTGAATTCCACCACGGATTTTGACTTCACAACCTCCTCTGGAAGGCAGTTCCATGCATCCACAACCCTCTCTGTGAAAAAATACTTCCTTAAATTACCTCTGAACCGGCCCCCCTCTATCTTCAAATTGTGCCCTCGTGTTTTGCTCACCTCTTTGTTTGAAAGATGCTACCCTCTGGGACTTTGTTAATTCCCTTGAGGTACTTGAAAGTTTCTATCATGTCCCCCCTCTTCCCTCCTTTCCTCGAGGCTATACATATTAAGCTCCTTAGGTCTCTCTTCATATGTCTTCCAGTGCAGACCCTGCACCATTTTAGTTGCCCTCCTCTGGACAGCTTCCATCCTGTCTATGTCTTTGTGGAGATTGGGTCTCCAGAACTGCACACAGTACTCCAGATGGGGTGTCACCAGCTGTCTGTACAGAGGGATAATAACTTCCTGTTTTCTACTGGTGATGCCTCTCCCTATACATCCCAGTATACTCCTAGCCCTCCTTGCCCTCTCACATTGCTTGCCCACCTTTAGGTCATCTGATATGACTACCCCCAGGTCCCTTTCCATTTTTGTTGTTAGTATCTCACCCCCCATTGTGTACTCTTCCCCTGGGTTTTTGTTTCCCAGGTGCATTACCTTGCACTTCTTAGCATTGAATCTAAGCTGCCATACATTTGACCATTCCTCTAACCTTGCCAGGTCCCTTCTCATCCTTTCCACCCCACCCTGTGCATCAACTCTGTTGCAGACCTTAGTGTCATCTGCAAAGAGACATACTTTCCTTCCAGTCCTTCTGCAATGTCACTTATAAAGACATTGAAGAGGACCGGTCCTAATACTGAACCTACGGTACCCTAGTAACCCTCCTTTCTTCAGGTGGACTCCATTTACTATTACTCTGTGTCCTATTCTCCAGCCAATTCTTTACCCAGGCTGTCATCTTGGGACCCACTCCCAGGCTGGCTAACTTGCATATTAATCTTTTGTGTGGGACTGTGTCAAATGCCTTGCTAAAGACTAGGTAGGCCATGTCCACAGCCCTCCTGATCAACTACTTTGGTCACCCAGTCAAAGAAATCTATCAGATTTGTCTGGCATGACCTTCCACTGTGAATCCATGCTGCCTAGGGTCCTGTGCCCTCTGGCCTCTAGATACTCAACAATCCTTTCCTTCAGAAGTGATTCCATCATTTTCCCTATCACTGAGGTTAAACTAACAGGTCTGTAGTTTCCTGCTTCTGCCTTGCTCCCACTTTTGTGAAGGGGCATTACATCTGCCCTCCTCCAGTCCTCGAGTACCACCCCATCCTCCCATGATTTCTTAAAAAGGGTAGTCAGTGGTGTCACTAGTGCTACCCTTAGCTCTTTTAGAATTCTGAGATGAATCCCATCAGGCCCCATTGCTTTGTCCACCTTCAGTTTTAAGAGTTCTTTTAGAAACCTTTCTTCTGTAAATGGGCTGGTATCAACTTCTGTATCCAGAGTGTTACTACTGTTTGTTTTATGTACCTCCCCCTCTTCATTTGTAAATACTGAGCAAAAATATTTGTTTAGTATCTCTGCCTTTTCACAGTCTCCGCTGCCCACCCCCTCCCTCCCTTTATTAAGCCTCCTACTATCCCTCCCTTGGTCTTCCTTTGCTCCCTGATGTACCTATAAAAGGTTTTATCCCCTTCTTAACTGAGTTGGCTATCTTTTCCTCAGTTTGGGCCTTTGCTGTTCTGACTGCCTTCCCAGCTTCCTTTTCTTATATCCTATATGATCTTGAAAACTATGATCACTGATTTACATTTATCCTGTTTAGAAATCCTCAGATGCCTAAATCGTGCTTCATAAGTTGACTGCACATTGTCACACTACTGGTGAACTCCACATACAGTTTATTTAAAATGATATGCAGAACATTCTCTAACTCAAACCATGAATTGGTTCACTTAACTTCTTTCTGGTCTTCCTGCACTCTCCCTCTTACTAGGTCTCTGTCGTATGGTGTGGGGTTTCAAGAACGGCAGACACAGGCAGACAACTTTTAGGTGCATAGAAAAATGCTTGCGTGCATTTGTAATTTTATTTTCTTAATAATAGATGATGAAATGAGCAGAAAGTCAAAAGTAAACAGGTTAATCAAAACAAATCAAACAACTGTTTTCATCACAATTTCTGCATCTCTGCCATTGTTTAAAATGAACTGTGTGTAAGCACACACCATCAGGAGGTCTTACACCTCAGTCAGCATCCAACCGACCACCCTATCTGAATCAATGCCTCAAGTGGCAGGCCTTTATACAGTTTGGTATGGTCTCCTGACCTGGCCCTTAACTCATAATACAGAAAAGAAACTCTCTGGACTAGTCTAGCTTCATTTTGTGACCCACCATACATGTATATTTTGACACTCTATGTCCTTCTAAACATTTTGTTTCCTATAAGTTAAACATAAGGCTACTAAAGCCTAAAATAGAGTTAATGACATGGCAACCAAAAAAAAAACCATCCCTAGTTACTCTTGATTGGCTGGTGAAGTGGTATAAGAAGGTGACAGCAGAGGACGCTGCTCCCTTAAAAAAATCCCACCTGCATTCCTGCAGTCAGGTAAGCCACTAGGCCCTTGGTTTCCTTCTTGTGTTGGTTACAGTTTATCAGCAAATCCTACACTGAAGAACCCTTGAAACAAAGGTACTAAGGTGTTCCTTGTTTTAATCATAAGGGCTTGGATGCTTATGTCTATTCCTGCAGCGTTCAGCCCTTTATCTTTATTTGTATAAAACAGCTTTTTGTTTGTTTATTTGTTTGCAAGAAACAGCCCTCCAAACACTTCCGGCAAAGGAAAGGGCATTTTAATGACTTTTAGTATCTCTACTTATATTTAATAACCTCAAAACATGTTTTAATAATTTAGAAACCACATGGCCCAATCTCAAATAGCAAGTCCTATTATTTCTTCTGAGGCGCTATATAGAAAAGCTGCAGGGCACAACTACTGTATTCTCAAGTTTAGCTTTATCTTGACCGAAGACTGAAATGTTGACCTGTCATCTTCACTTTCCATTGTGGCCCATTTTCTTTGGACTTTTATTAACCCTGTACTTTTTCCTTATATCCCGAAAACACTATTTTGACAGGGGACCCCTGCTTTAGAGCTTTTGTGTTTGCTCTAGAACCCTTACTTTCCTTTTTTTAAAGTACTACAGGGGACCCTATATTTTACCAATGTACTCAGTTCCACTATCCTCTCCCTGTTTGGGGGCCAGTGCCACAATGTGCACACACACCTCCTGGTTAGGAGCATGTTGCAACTCTGAACCACCAGTGCTCATTTAAAGTACTTTTTTTTATCATGTATTGGAGCACCTCCATTCAGGCTATTAAGCCTTCAGCACCATGGGGGCAAGTGGACATTTACAAGGCAGACCTTTGTCTTCTTAGTAGGATCAGTCTCATGACAGAGGACACCCTGTCACACATTCTCTCATTTAAGATGGCAACTGTCCTGCAGTTGTCTGAGCTGTCTGACGTAACCTAAAGGGGTATGGTGGAGCACCATCCCACCATCACCATGAAGCTCTGTCCCAGGGTCCTGTAACAAGTAATAATTATAGTGACAAACCAGAGTTACTCAAGATACACAATTTACCCAGGGCAGTATTACAAAGAAAAACATAGTGCCTAGTCCCATATTTCATCAGCCTAATGGTACTTCTATCTGTACAAACAGGTATCTACCACAACGTTGTGAGGTTTTTGTCCTAGAAGCATATTGCAGTAGTAGAACACAGTCAGATGCTGGCTTCCATCTGGTACCTCTTGACCTACTTGGGTGTCTCCCCCTTTTCCATGGGTGCTATCTCTTTTGGCCCTCACACCTTTGGATTCCACCTCCTCCCCCTCTGTAACGTACCCCCTGGCGTACAGCCCTGTTTTCCACATAGGCAGCCACCTGCAGATACATTCCTGGTCAGTAATGTTGTGATGTTATTCTACTCAGGATTTCTCCGTGGTTTAAGGGTCTACAGTGCTTGGAGCAAACAGTCTCTAGCACCTCCTTCCTATAGGCCATTGGCACCACCACTCTGGCATCTACTTGTTCAGTCACGGGACGTGGGCTTCATGTGATGATAAACACCCTTCTTTAGTTTATACCACCAGGTTTTATTCCACACCACATTAACATCCTCCCTCTTGTACAGAGACATGTGCATGTAAGCTAGTTAACTCAGCATCCACTGCTTAACTTTTCCTAGTCAGTAAGCAATGTACTGGTCATTAGATTGGCCACACAAGTCCTGTCAACCACCATGGTCTCTTGCAACTTGCATGCAGTCTTCACCCCAGCACTGTCATGTCTAGACACAGTCTTACCTGGAGATATCTCATGGTCCTTCCTTTCTCAAATACCATCTTTCACCAGGTAACAGCCAGGAAAAATTGGCAATTCTGGTAGCAAGGCTTCCATCCAGGGACCCTCCTTTTCCAAGGTGCCAAGGCTCCTTGTCATCAGCTACCTCCACCAATTTCTCTGTTTGGGTTTTCTCCAGCAACACCTGGTAGTGATGCAGCCTCTCTCCGATGCTGGTCTGCCTCAACCATCTCCACTGATCCAGTGGACAAGCTGCAACAGTTCAGCCACTCAGTCTCCACATCCCTCTGGAACCTTCTTGAATACCTCTCTCTGGTCATCACCTCCATCGATCCTCATTTTAAATCTGGCTCCATGCACACTGCCTGGTCTCCCCAACAGTACCAGGGCTGGTACTACCTGGCCAGAATCTCCCAGATTCCTAGATTTCCAGCTATATCCCACCACTATCACCATATTTCGTAGGGTGTGGGATTTAAAGAACATCAGATACAAGCAGACAACTTTTAGGTAGATGAAAAACACTTGAGAATGCTTGCCATTTTTTTTCTTAATAATAGATTTATTTGTTTAAGATCACATAGGAATTGCAACCCTTTGAGTCATGGAATTGTTTCCAAAGGTTCCACATCAAGTACAGAGTAAATACAGTAGCAAACACAGATTATTATAGGCAACAGTTAGATCAGAAATTACAAGGGTACATTATGCACAGAAAGATACAGTACCATGTAGAGGTTGAAAACATATTGTTGCTACATGGCACAGAAGATTCTGATGTGTTGCAGAAGTAGCTGTCCCAGGAGACATTGTCAGTACAGTCCTATAGAAGTAGTAGCTAAAGGACAGCAGTAGACAACACAT
Organism: Neoceratodus forsteri; assembly: GCA_016271365.2. NCBI lineage: Eukaryota > Metazoa > Chordata > Ceratodontiformes > Ceratodontidae > Neoceratodus > Neoceratodus forsteri. Next base: position 109,492,321 of record CM057455.1, on the reverse strand, counting down.
AAGCATGATAGTATACTGGGGTGCAGCCTCAGGGAGACATTGTCAAAACAGTTCTATACATATAGTAGCTAAGTTCATTAATAGTAAACATATATGCATTATAGGATTCTGAGGCGGATCAAAGAGCTGCCTTAGGAGAAGATTATCAAGGAAGGCTAGGCACCAAACTATAATGAGGCAGCAGTGCCTAGGACTGCGCCTAAAGAGTACACTGACACATGTGGGAAGATAGGATGTGATTCTTGATTATTACCTTAAAAGGACCTATTTTGGTAGTGAAGATGACATCTGGGGAAGGCATTGTACCAAGAAGGGGCTTTGAAGGGGAATGATCTTTGGGCTAGTACAGTCCTGACCCTTGGGATCTGCCAAATAGTTTTGGTGGCAGTGCAAGTGGCAACAGTGGGGTGGCTGTGTGAAGGAATGCAGACAACCCAGAAGGGGATAAGCCCAGTAGGATTTCTCTAGCAAGGAGGCATGACTGGTATTGAAGTCTCTCATCAAGAATAAGTACTTTAGTTAGGGAATAGAGGGTACTAGTGTGAGTGTGCTTGTCCACTCCAGACAGGAGCTGACATGCCTTATTAATGGCAAGTTGGATTATGTTTGATGCGGTTGGATCAGCTGCTCTGTAAATTGTGAGCCCATAGTCCTATAGACACAGGACTGAGGAGATGACTGCCAGGCAGAGGGCCTCTGGAGGCAGGCAGTCCTTGTGTCTGTATAAGAGGCCAATGTGACCATTTGTGGAAGAGAAATCATGTTGATTTGATTGCGGAAGGACAGGGTAGTGTCAAAAGTGATGCCCAGGTATTTATGGGTGAGAACTTTGTCCAGAAAGTGGAGTTATTTAGAAAGGATCTTTAGGGGAGAGTCCTTGGCCTTGTTTTGTTGGTGGTCGAAAAGCATGGTCTTGGTTTTTTTGATGTTTACAACTAAACTGTGGTCAGTGAACCACTTTTCTATTTGACTGAAAAAGTCCTGTAGGGAGGATTGGAGTGCAGTGGGGTCAGGGTGGGAGGTAAAGAGGGCTGCATCATCCATGTAAAATAGTACTCTGCCTGAGCAGAAGTTGGGCAGGACATTTTGATAGATACTGAAGAGTAATGGGCCCAGGATAGAGCCCTGGGGTACACCAGAGTGTACAGGCTGGGTGCTAGAGAGGGTGCTGTGGATTTTAACACAATGGAACCTAAAGGAGAGGTAGCTGGTGAACCAGAAAAAGGACCGGATAGAAACAATATGCTGGAGTGTGTTCAATAGGAGGGGTGGGAGACCGTGTCAAAGACCTTAGAGGTCGATGAAAATAGCCACAGCAAGGTGTCTCTTAGTCAGGGCAGAGAGAAGGAAGTTAGAGAATTCCATGAGGGTGGTGGTGATGGTGTGTCCAGATTGGAATCCATGCTGCTCACCGCATAACAGGTTGTGGGTGATAAGGCACTCAGTGAGTTGATCTGACAGTATTAGTTCTAGGGATTGGGAGAGTGGAGGGAGGATGGAGATGGTTTGATAGTTGTTAGGGGAGGAGCTGTCACCACCTTAAAGTATAGGGTTATGACTGCTGTTTTCTAGGCAGTTAGGAACTGTCCAAGACACAGGGAGAGATTGAGGATGTCTATGAGAGGGTATGGACAGTGTTAAGGACCAAGCAAAGAATTCTCATGTCTAAAGGGTCTTTTCAGTGGCTGGAACTGCTGGGGGCTTTTGATAGGTAAGGTTTGGCTTCAGCAGGTAATGACCCTTAGGTAGAATGAGGGCATTGGAAATTGGGCACTGGACGGTGGTACCAGGTCAAAAAGTTGCTTGGGAGGACTGTGCTGAGGTCAGAGAAGGCAGAGTTGAGGCAGTCAGCAATGCTTTGAGGATCAGTGGAGGTGTTGCCATTGATGTTGAGTTGGGGCTGGGGTAGGGAACGAGATTTCCCATTAAGATCCTTAATGTTATTCCAGAAATTTCATATGGTCCCCCAGGAAGCAGCCAGGGTGGATCAATAGAACTCTGCCTTGGCATTTCATAACCCCCAGGTGCATCTGTTTCATTTTGTTATTATCGTCTGTCTACTTGTATCAGAGGCAATGGCTCTGTGCCAGAGGTTGTCCTTTAGTTGAAGGTGCTGTAACAGCGCATGCATAATCAAGGTGCATTGCACTTCTTGTGTGTGGATTTTTAGTAGTTGGGGCAAGATATCACAGGCCTTGTTGAAGGAGCAGGTGAAATAGTTGAGGGCATCACCATCTGTGTGTTCTGGGCCCATTATGAAATGAACAGAAAGTCAAAAGTAAACTACTTAGCCAAAACAAATTGAGCAACTGTTTTCATCACAGTTTCTGTACCTCTGCCATATTTTAAAATGAACCATGTACAAGCATACACCATCAGATGTCTTACTCTCACCTCAGTCAGCCTCCAATTGACCACCCTATCTGAATCAATGTCTCTAGTGGCAGGCTTTCATACAGTTCGGTGGTGTCATCTGAACTGGCCCTTAATTCATAATACAGAAAATAAACTCTGGGTCAGTCTAGCTTCATTTTGTGACACACCATACATGAGTCTTTTGACACCCTATGTCCTTCTAAACCTTTTATTTCGAATAAGTTAAACATAAGGCTACTAAAGCCTAAAATAGAGTTTATTTCATAGCAACCAAAAAAAGAACCCTTCTCAGTTTATTTTGTTTTAGTCCTTGGTAATTGGGTAAGGCCCAGTAGACACAAGTGCCTGTTTTCAGGGGTGACCTGGAAGCACTAGACGGTTAAGTGATTTGCTCAGAGTCACACAGCATGCAAGTGCAGGTTGTGAGAATCAAACCCAGGTCTGGTCTTCTGGACATACCAAGCTCTTTCACAGCTTATTACTCTAACCTCTAGGCTATACTGACAGCTACTCTTGATTGACAGGTAGAGCGGTATAAGAAGGGGACAGAAGAGAGTGCTGCTCCCTTAAGAAAATCCCACATGCATTCCTGCAGTCAGGTAAGACACTAGGTCTTTGGTTTCCTTCTTGTGTTGGTTACAGTTTACCAGCGGATCCTTCACTGAAGGACCCTTGAAACAAAGGTACTAAGCTGTTCCTTGTTTTACTAGGAAGGGCTCAGCTGCTTATGTCTATCCCTGCAGTGTTCAGCCCTTTACCTTTTTTTGTAAAAAAACAGCTCTTTATGTTTGTTTGATTGTTTGCAAGATACAGCCCTCAAAACACTTACCTGGCTTACGGCAAAGGAAAAGGCACCTTAGAGACTTTTAGTATCTCTACTTATAGTTTATAACCCCTTTAGAGACCACAAAGCCCAAAGACTTTATCTCAAATAGCAAGTCTTATTATTTTCTTCTGAGCTGCTATATAGAAAAGCTGTAAGGCACAACTACTGTATTGTCAAATGTAGCTTAATCTCGACCGGAGGCTGAAATATCAGCCTGTTGGCTTGGTTTTATTTTGACCCATTTTTCTTTGGGGCTTTTATTAGCCCTATACTTTTTCCTCAAATCCCCAAAATATTATCCTGAAAGGGGACCCCTGCTTTAGGGCTTTCTTGCTCTCAAGCCCTTTGTTTCATTTTCTTAAAGGACTACAGGGGGCCTTTTATTTTACCAATGTACTCAGTTCCACTATTCTCTTCCTGTTTGGGAGCCAGTGCCACAATGTGCGCACACACCTCCTAGATCGGAGTACGTTGCAGCTCTGAACCACCAGTGCTCACTATAAGTGCTTCTTTATCCTGTATTGGAGCATCTTTGTTCAAGCTACTAAGCCTTCAGTACCATGGAGTGTGTGTGTGTGTGTGTGTCTGTGTGTGTGTGTGTGTGTCTGTGTGTGTGTGTGTGTGTGTCTGTGTGTGTGTGTAAATTTACAAGGCAGACATTTGTCTTCTTAATAGGGTCAGTCTAACAGAGGGCACCATGTCACAGTCTCCCTAAAATCTCAGGCAGTGGGCATGCTATTTTATGCAATACTGTACTTCCCTTACTATCATGGAGCACAGCATATTAAGCCACTGTAGCATATTCACAGTTAGCCTCCTACCTGTTCCACCATTAGTACTGCAATATCTGTGATGGAGACTGCATTACATAGTGGTCTTCACATATCCATGAGTAATCTTAATCCAGCTGCAACTTTGGCCACACTTCTTAGTAAACAGTACTAGTTAAACATTCTCATTATGATAGCTTCTGATGCCTCCTCTATTTTCAGTTGTTCATCTCTGTCCCTAACCATCTGTTTTCATCATACTCAGTTAAAAAAACATTTATTATTTCCTTTTGTATCTCCAGACCCTTCAAAACTCTACTTTCCCTTCTAATTTTTTTTGTCACACATCATCTATATTATCCATGTTATGTAGTACAGTGGAACCTACTTATAATGGACACCCTTATAGCAGATGCCCACTTATAACAGATGGATCTGCTTTGCCAGAAGCCAAAAGCTGTGTCTCTAATGTTAAAAATTACATTTATACCATACCCTGCAGCCCATGCATAGTGGACACTGTAAGCTCCTGTGTGCCCCTGTTACATGCTGCAAACTACCTACTAGCTGTCATCTGGTCAGATTTACTGCTAAGGTCATGATTCCCCAATCAGCAGAGGTACTGCACAGCAAAATCTTTCCAGTCTTATTTACTGCTCAGTTCTCCATTAGCTACAAATGGCAGCTCCTCATACCCTTGGTTAACAAAGGAGGGTGTGTGTTCTGATTTTAGCTCTTGTGAGTGAGCTATGGTGGAGGAGAGCTGCATTTTAAGACTTTAGAATACAGAGGACACCCCTTGTAACACAAAACCTGCTTACATAAATGTATCCATTATAAGAGGGTTTCACTGTATCTGTACAGAAATTTAGATCAAGGTGTGTGTGTGTGTTTGTGTGTGTGTGTGTGTGTGTGTGTGTGTGTGTGTGTGTGTAGCACCTGTACAGTATGTTAGGGTTGAGTTAGTGTGTGTGTATAGGCCAAGATTAGCAGTGGGGCAAATGCCCCAGGCACCCCAGCAAAAGGGATCCCCCCCATGATCTTCTGTGTGCACTTGCTCTGTTAGCTCCAGCAGTACTCTGAAATCTCAAAAAACAAACCTGTCTGGCTGTTGTATCTTATGCGCATGTACCTGGGAGAGCCCAGCCTGCCCCTTCTCAGATGTTCTGATGACTCATCGTGTGGTGGTGGTGTAGAGATCATAGCCGTCAAGCAGTCTCTGTACATTGTGATCAGTTCAGCTGGCTCACTCGAGACTGGAGACTTATTTTTATGTCTTCTTTAGGGGGATACTGCTGTGTGTGCACCTGGGTTGAGTTTTGGCTCTCTCTACAGCAGACTCTGCTCCTCTCCATTCACCTGCCATCCCTCCTGGCTGGCTACAGCTTCATTATGATTTAAAATATATATATTTTTTTTAATTTAAATAATATACTGATAGACGGAGGGTCTAATAAATAAACTAAGACATGGATCTAGACTGGCGATCCTTAACAAAATGCTGAACCCTATTCATCAGTCCAGTGAAATAAATTAAATAATGTCTGGACTAGACTGGAGACAACAGTGTTGTGTTGTTATGTCTCTCAGCTAATGATGAAGCGGGCACAGCACAAGCACACAATGAGTCAAAACTCAAGGCACTGCTCTGTTAACAAATTGAAATTAAAATAAATATATACTGATGGTTTGCAGGAAGTTGATGTTCTTTTGCTTAAAATACTCCACAGAGTTGACAGGTAAAATAAATGTCCTCTTAGAAGTCCTGGATGGCTACATATTCATGAGTTAAATAATACGGCTGGACAAAGAGTCTAATAAATTAACTAATAGATCTAGAGGAGCTCTTTAAAATAATGCTGAATCAGTCCCGTCAAATAAAATTAAATGTCTGTCTAGACTGGAGACAGAGTTGTGTTGTTGGGTCTCTGAACTGAGGATGAGGGCAGACAATGAGTCAAACTCAAAGCACTGTACTGCACAGCTAACTAACTGAAATTAAAATAAATATCATGGTAGTTTTCATGAAACTCTTTTGCTTAAAACACTCCAGAGAGTGACAATCAAGTAAAATAAATGTATGTTCCTGGAGGGAGACAGTGTTGGGTCTGACTGAGCGGAGTGGCATTGAGGAGGACAGGACAGTACAATGAATGGGCAAAGCAGTAGAGTAGATGGACCCTACAATAGAGCTTCAGAATCTGACTTCACTGCACAAATATCCTGGCTTGCAGGCCGGGCTGCTTGCATGAAGTTCATTTGCATTTTCCACAGTTACAAAACATCTTTAAAATATATATTTTTTAATTCTGTATTTAACAACAAGGCACTCCAATGTGTGTGTTATTCTGTAATAACATGCTCCTGGGGTGGTGGAAGCACTCAGCTTCATCTCGTGCCTCAACCCACCCCAGGACTGTTGTTATTATACAATAACACATACCTTGGAGTGGTTTATTGCTTAAATGACCTTTCTCCTTCCACTCATCTCAGACAATACACTCCACTGTGACTAGTTTCTCCCTTTATCCTATCTCATTCTTAACTTATTCCCAGTGGTGTTTAGTGCTCCCTTCCTCACCACCCACTGATTGAATTACTTTTTGTTTGTTGTTTTTGTCAAATGTTGCACTTGCATGTCTCTTACCTTGTACATCCCTATCCCTCCCAATCAGTCACCTGGCTTCCACTGGCAAATCCAGCATCCCCAGATGTGACCAGTCCATCACCAAAAAACACTAACACAGTTCTGCTTGTCATATGACTGTGTGATCCTGCCAGTGTATACCAGGATTGCCAGACTAACAAAACAAAGAGCAACATAGATACAATGCACTCACATCATAGACTGTCACTTTATGGCAGTCTAAACCCAAAATCTGCATCCATGGTTTATACTGCCATAAAGTGAAATGCAACTATTCAAGGATGGCTGAGGATAAGTAAAGAATGTATTTAAAACCATAATTTTTTATCATGTTCTTTGTGAAGTACCAGCTTTGCATGTTATTAAAAAATGTGGCCACATCATGTATGAAATGCAGGCACTAAGCAAATTATTTCATGATAAAGGATTCTTGATAGCCAGCCTAGAAGGTGAGGAGAGCTCTGCACTGTTGGTGGCTATCTGGGAGGAGGGATGTAGGGTTTGCCAATGGAAACCAGAGGACTGTAGTACTGGTAATGGGATAGGGACTGGGGAGGTGAGGGTGGGGGACATAAAATGACACCAGGCCCATACATGGATCAGTGGTGGTGGGAGAGGAGATGGGAGTTGCAGGTAGTAGATACTAAGGAATCACATTCAAAATGGAACGGGGTGACAAAGGGGGAAACATAGGACCAGGAATCATCTTCCTTTTTTTTTTTTTCATTTTTTGTTTTGAAAAAAGACACAACAAACATGTATTATAAAGCATAACTTTATTGGAGTCAGGTCAGACATTATTGCTAGTTGATTGTCCTTAGTTGTTCAGAGTACTATGTAGGGGAGATAAAGTGTTTATCCAGGATAGGCACACTATCAAAGCTCATTTTCAGGTGCGACCTGGAGCACAGGGAAGTTAATGACCTGCTCAGAGTGCCACACTGAATGTAAGTAGGGGCAGTGGGATTGACACCCAGGTCTCCAGGTTTACAGCTCAGACCCTTAAACCACTGTGCCATACTGAACTCTAACTTAACAGTATGGTATCAGATCAGCCACCAACCATAACATTAATTGATCAATGAAGTTGCTTCTAATTACATATTATAAGTTGCTTGATAGTGTGTTGGAGTCAGGAGATTCTTTGTACCCCTTATGATGCCAAAGGAGGCAGTATAGGCTGCATATTGGTCTAGTGTTCTTTTGAGTTTCAAATCTGGAGACCTGGATTTTAATCCCATAGCCCCGTCTTGCATACTGAATGAGTCTGAGCAAGTGACTTCCTTTTGCTCTCAGGTTGTACCTGGAAACAAGAGAGAGGTGGGGTACAGAAACAAAACAACTTGAACTCTGTGTAATTAATAACCCAGGTCATGGGGGGAGGCTGCTAGGCATATACTAGGTCAAACCTGCTGAGGGGGGACCAGCAAATACACACAACCTGAAGCAATAACTGGAATGTCCATAACAGTGACTGGGATTGTGCAGTGTGATTTTATTAAACAGGTGGAAAGTTAAAGCAGAAGTGGACCCCCCAAGGGTCGGTCCAGACAGGACAGGTACAATTCACAAACTCTTCTTGCATGCAGTACAGTTAGTGAACTAACAACAGAATACAGCTTCTTTCCATTTCCCAAAATGTGCATATGTGGACACCTGGCCACACACCTGGACATTTCCTCCCCGTAATCGTCCTTTAGTGAAACTAAGCCACAAACTCAGAACTCTTCTTTGAACACAGGTGCAATAAGTGAAACTTGGCCACACACTGCAACCTGCAGCTTGGCCCTTGATCAGGTAAAAACTGGTTCCCTTTGCAAATCAGGAAGCCCTGCCTTGTATACACTTAGATGGCATTCCTCGCAACCTTGGCCCCAACTGACACTCTCTGCCATTCTTCAGGGTAACACGATTGAAACCCCCATTACCCACTGAAATACTAGAGGTTCCACCTTTAACTAGTAGCACACTGTGGTGACCAGAGAATACACGGCACTCACTTGGATGAACAGTTTAATAGTACTTCAGTCACTTGGGTGAAACATGGGGCACTGACAGGTGTGATCCAGCTTTATCTACGGGCACACACACTCTACACTACCAAATCCCATAGGAAATGTGGAGATCTGGTCTCCTAGAACAGTACTCACTGAAGGTGTCCCATCCACAGGGCAGGGAACAACAAAATAAAAAGAAAGTCACTCTCCTGGGTAGCCAATCAAAACAGTCTCTTTCAGGTCATATCCAAGGCAGATGAAAACCACCACAGAACATTCAGGGGATTGTCCCTCCAGTCCACTGAAAACAAACAGTTCCCTCCACTTCTCAGCGTGTACAAATCAGGAAATCCTGCTTTAGCCTTGTCTCCACCACTTCACTGGAAGCTGGTTGTGACACTCCACTGGTGAGAAATCATGTGCTCCTACTCAGAGCCCACTGTCAGTCCTTCTGCCACTCTTACCTCCTCACCCACACAACTGACTGAAACAAACTGAGCATTCTAGAGTTCTCCAAAGCAGCAGTCTACACAGTGTGGCTTATGCTGCTGCCAGAGTTCTAAAATGATCTAAGCATTCCTCCGTCAGGTAGCTAAGTAAACATTGATGTCATTCTGTAAGGACCCCCTACTGAACTCCTTACCAACTGCCACGGCCTTCCTAACAATAATACTGATAAGGATTCTAGTAACCTCAAGGGAGAGGTGGATACATATGCAATCCTGCCCCCAACCATTTGGTACAGTCCTGCACTGCTGCTATACAGTGCTGCTGTAAACAGTACAAATAAACAAATTTAAGGTGGTTAGATGACATTTACATGCTGCTGGGAGGAAATTCAGTTGTGTTCTGCTGCCGCTGAGTGGCACAGCAGGTGGGTGGCACCTGGAAACAAGTCACAGCTCAGTGTGCCTCTCCCAGTCGCTAGCTTTACAATAAATACAGTCAGTCAGCTGAAGTTAATAAGGTAAAGTAAAGCAACAAGAAATGTAACAAGTGCATATAAGGTCATGTACATTGAAAAAAACAATCAGGGCATGTCTGATATTAAACACCCTCACCCAGACTTGGTTGATGTAGTGGTATCACTGCTGTAGCTACTATAAAGGGTGCTCAAGCTTCAGATACTGAAAACAGTTGGCCATTGTGATTTCTCTAACAAAAATAGTGCCTATTACCAGCACTGCCAAAGTTTTCTATATGTCCGACCAGAAAGGGATCAAACCTATCAGGCTTTGGAGGTCTTTAGTTGGCCATAACATAGTGTATTGGATTTGTTTTCATGTCTTCCTGTTTTAGTGGATAACACTGAGTAGTACAATACAAGGACACACCGTATGGATGGGGGTAACAGTGGGGGAGCACCTGGGTAACAGTGACCACCAGTCATTGTGGTTTGAAATCACAGAAAGAGCAGAACCAAACCACAAAAACATGTATCCTGGATTTTAGGGGGCAGACTTTGGGAAAATGGGGAGATACTTGAAAGAGGCATTAAGGGAATGGGACAGGAATCAGGGTTGAGGAACAGTGGGCAGTATCTAAAATGGGGATTATAAGAACAACAGAATTATGCATTAAGCAGGTTAGCAAGAAGAGGAAAAGGAAGAGGAGACCATTATGGTTTTCCAAAGAGGTAGCAAAGAAAGTGAAAGCCAAAAGATTGCATTCAGGCAACACAAAAAGACACAGGCAGAAGGGATAGGGAGAAGTACCAGGAGAAACAAAGGGAGGCAGGGAAGTCAGTAAGGGAAGCCAAAGCTCAGACAGAAGAACACATTGCAAAATCAGTGGGTAAAGGGGACAAAACATTTTACAGGTACATAAGTGAAAAAGAAAGACAAAGGAGGGATAGTGAGACTGAAGGGGAGGATGAGACCGTGTGGAGGATGACAACAGTAAAGCTGACATATTGAACAGGTATTTCTGCTCAGTCTTTACTAAGGAAGAGGGGTAATGGGTCTGAAGGAGTACAAGGGGTGAGAATGGTGCAGAAATGGACACAAGTCCTTACACGAGAAAGGGTCCTGAAGGAACTGGAAGTAATAAGAGCTGATAAAGCAATGGGGCCAGATGGGGTGCACCCAGGGTCCTTAAGAACTAAGAGAGGTGGTGGCTGAACCTCTGGCTATCCTGTTCAGCCAATCACTGGAAACAGGGAGGCACCCAAAGACTGGAGGACAGCAGATGTAGTCCCCTTATACAAAAGTGGGAACAAAGAGGAAGCAGGGAACTACAGACCAGTCAGCCTCACCTCGGTAGTGGGAAAGATCATGGAAGCACTACTGAAGAGAGATTGGTGGAACATCTGGTTGTCAATGGACTACAGGACCAAGGCAGCATGGTTTCACCAGGGGAGGTCATGTCAGACCAACCTCATTGAATTTTTTGACTGGGTGACTAGGGAGGTGGATCAGGGGAGGGCAGTGGACATGGCCTATCTGGACTTCAGCAAGGCCTTTGACACTGTGCCACATAGAAGACTATTACACAAACTGGGGAATATGGGTGTGGGCAGGACAGTAGTGTGGTGGGTAGGTAACTGGCTGGGTGGCAGGACACAGAGGTGGTGGTAAATGGCTGTCACTCCACAGAGGGAAGAGTGACCAGTGGGGTACCACAGGGATCAGTGCTGGGACGGTCCTACTCAACATCTTCACCAGTGACATTGCACAGGATCTAGAGGCAGAATTTCACTGTTAGCTGATGACACAAAGCTCTGTAACAGAGTAGACACACCAGAGGTGTAGACAGAATGAGAAGGACCTGCAGAAACTTGAAGAATGGTCAAGGGTTTGGCAGTTGAAATTCAATGCAAAGAAGTGCAAGATAATGCATATGGGGCACAAAAACCCTGGCACAATATATCAGTTGGGGTTGAGGATATAGCATGCACCAAGCAGGAAAGGGATCTTGGGGTTGTCATCTCTGATGACCTCAAGGTAGGAAACAGTGTGACAAGGCATCAGGTAAAGCAAATAGGGATGCTGGGATGTATAGGCAGGGCATCACCAGCAGGAAAGGGAGGTCATAATTCGCCATACAAGACACTAGTGAGGCCCCACCTGGAGTACAGTGTACAGTTCTGGAGACCATACCTACGTAAGGACATAGACAGGGTAGAGAAGGTTCAGAGGAGGGCAACAAAGATGGTGCATGGATTGCATCACAAGTCCTATGAAGACAGGTTGAAGGAACTGAACATGTACTCCTGGAGAAGAAGAGGAGAGAGGGGATATGATAGAGACATACAAGTATCTTACAGAGAGGAACAGGGTGCAGGAAAACACTATTTTTAAGCAAAAAGATGTTTCAGGACTAGAGGGCATGGGATGAAGTTGGAGGGAGGACGATTCAGAGGAAACATGAGAAGAATTTCTTCACAGAACGGGTGGTGGACAAGTGGAACACCCTGCCAGAGGAAGTGGTGGGGTGAAACAATCCGGATTTAAGAATACATGGGATAGACGTAAAGGATTCTAGAGGTCAGGGGTAAGGGGAAATAGACTTCTAGGAAAACAAACTGAACTTACAAGCTCAAATGGGCAGACTAGGTGGGCCATAGGCCCTTATCTGCTGACACTGTCTATGTATCTATGTATCTATGGAGTACTTCTTTCTTTGAAGGTGACAGAGGAAAATTAAATTATCTGAGGTAAGTAAGACTGTCTTTTTATCATCACATGGTTTTGTCGAGACCTACTATGACAATTTGATAGTTTCCCAAACTCCATTAACCCGTGTTTATGAGGCCGACTGTTGGAAGACTGACAAGGTCTTGGTGTAATGCAAGGGACAAGTCCCCCACACTCGCCACGACCTTGAGCTGGACAACTGCTTATACTGGGCAAACTCCTTTTGCCCCAAACTACAGAAGAGGATACTGATGAAGTCCTTGCCCAAGTCACATTAAAAGAGAACTACTTTTATTATTTCAAACAAGAAAAAAAAGTTGTAAAGCAGCTTCAACTTCTGGAAAGAATGGTATCATACAAGTCAGGAGGTGAGTGCCAACCTAAAATTGCATAAAAAGGGAATAGGTCATAATGTCACTGGATTGTTGCACTGTGGCTTTAATACTGTACCAAGGACATCAATTTCATTTTTATATGATGGATAGGGCTCTGGAAAGGACACACTTAAAAACTTCATCCCATAGTATTTTGCTTCAGGAATGAAAGAAAAGAAAAATATGTGTCTTAACATTTTTGCCAGAGTCTAACAATAGTGCAGATCCAAACTATGTTGCCAGTTAACTGTGTGATAACTAACAAGTACTACTGTATGCAGTGATTTTCCAGTCCTCATTTTGTTCCCCAGGTCTGACTGGGATGTGTGGAGACAATGTGTGTATAACATTAAAGAAAATGCCATGGAGGGTTTGCAATCAGGTGCTCTGAAACATCACATTGCAAAAGGAGAAGCAGATAAACTGAATTCTGTGTTGGCAAAGACTCCTACTCAGCCAATTTTTGATTAATGCTTCAGCATCAGCTGAAGTCACTGTCCTCAACTACTTATCCTCAACAAGTGTGAATGCTACTATCAACTCAGAAGTTTCACAGTCACATCCTGACACTGAATCTGATTTAGAAAATCTTGAAGACAATACTGCGGTTATCCAGCAGTGTCCTTTGACTGCCACTACCACAAATGAAATGATGATGACATGTCTTTGGCTCAGGAGGAGCCTAACAGCAATTCATCACTCAGTACATGATGAATGTGAATGTGAATGTCGATCAATAGATCCTGCAGAGTGGTTCCCCATCGTTCCACCACAGTGGACTTCTGGGTTGAGAAAGGACCAGCCTGTTGCCAGAATAAGATTCACTCTGACAGTTACATGAAATCAAAGCATTGCTACAATCCGACACAGGGACAACCAAATGGGCATTTCCATTTCCTGAACAATTACTTGTCCTATGCCAGGCAGCTGAATGGTGAGATGCATCTGAGGAAATGGATGCTATGTAGTCCTTTAAAAGGATCTCTATACTGTTTCTTCTGCGTTGATGACAAGTCAGAAAGATCAGTTTTCACAAAGTTGAGGGTTTTAGTGACTGGAAAAAGCTGATTAGAGAATCCACACCATGAAGAAAGTGATATGCACAGAGATTGCATTCTCAGCATTTGCAACCATCATAAAGAATATTGCCATGTTGACTGCAGTTTGGAGAAGCAGTGTTAGAAGAGAAAGCAGTATTGTTGTGATGTATTACGTTGTGTTGTGGCTGTTGTTACTTTTCTGGCTGAGAGAGGCCTGGACCTCCAAGGAGATGATGAGATGATTAGATCAAAACATAATGGCAACTTACTTGGTTGAATGGAATTGATAGCAAAGTTTGATCCCTTTCTGGCCAGACATATAGAAAACTTTGGTAATGCTGGTCGAGGAAAGCCCTCTCACTTGTTCTCAACAATGTTTGAAGAATTCATTCAAATCATGGTGAACCATGTTAGAGAAATCTTAGTGAAAAGGGAAAAAAGTGGAGGGAATCGCGTAGACAGTTGGGGAGGTAGGGTGATAGAGGAGGATGGGCAAAGAGCTACCATCCTGAATGACTACTTTTGCGCAGTATTCACTAAGGAGGACAGCGGGCCCATGCCAAACAGTAGCATCAAAGCAGCCACAATGCAAGTCCTGGAAATGAATCAGCCATTGTTTACTAGCGAATGGGTCCTCAAAGGGCAGGCAGTCCTTAACATAGAAAAAGTCCTGGGACTAGGTGGGTTACATATGAGGATACTTAAGGAATTAGCAACAGAGCTGGCTGATCCACTGACTAGGCTTTTCATTCAATAGCTCACTCAGGTCTGAGGAAGTTCCAGGGAATTGGAAGATGGCAGATGTTGTACTGCTACATTAGGGTGTGGAGGATAAAGAGCAACTTGGGAACTACAGACCTATCAATCTGACCTCAATTAAGGGGTAGCTGATGAAATCTCTGATCAAGCAGGACCTTGTAGATTACCTGGAGATCAACTGACTCCAGGACAATAAATAGAATGGTTTTGTGGCAGGAAGGTCTTGTCAGACTAACCTGATAGTTTTCTTTGACTGTGTGACAAAGGAAATAAACAAGTGCCACATTGTTGATCTGCTGTAGTTTGACTTCAGCAAGGCTTTTGATTTGGTACCACAGAAGAGATTACTTTAGAAGATGGAAGACCTAGGTGCAGCTAAAACTTTAATGGACTGGGTGGGTAATTGGCTAGGAAGGAGGAAATGGAGCATGGTGGTCAATGGGGCTAAATCAGAGGAGAGGGAAGTAACAAGTAGGATTCTACAGGGATCTGTCCTGGGTCCAGTCCTCTTCAACATGTTCATTAGTGACATTGGTGGAGGAAACCTGGGCAAGTTGAGTCTCTTTGCAGATGACACAAAACTATGAGGAAGGGAGGATAGTGAAAATGGAATAAAGGATGTGCAAAAGGACCTATAAAAGCTTGAGGGGAGGTCAAAGGTCTGGCAGTTAAAATGCAATGCTAAAAGGTGTAAGGTAATGCACCTGGGGAAAAAGACCCCAACACAGAATATTGGATGGGAGGGAGAGCTAGCAGTACAGATGAGAAATGGAATCTAGGAGTTATCATTAGCAACTCCCTTAAACAAATGAAAGAGTGCAACAAGGCCTATAGCAAGGCCAACAGGATGCTAGGATGAACTGGGAGGGGTACTGATAGCAGAAAAAAAGAGGTAATACTTCCCTTGACAGATCTCTGGTGAGGCCTCACCTGGAGTACTGCATCCAGATCTGGAGTCCATACCTTAGAAAAGGCAAGAATAGGTTGGGGACAGTGCTACAGAGTGACCAAAATGATTCCAGAAGAGCAAAGCAGATCCTATGAAAAGCTCCTCATGGTACTAAATATGAAGTCACTAGAAGCTAGAAGGAGATAGGAGATACGACTGACACTTCAAATTCCTCAAAGTTTAATAGTGAACTGCATGGATTTATTTAGCTTGAATACCAACTCACGGTAACATGGACATGAGTGAAGATTAGCAGGAGGGAGGTTCAGGAGAGATGTGAGGAAGTACTTCTTTATGGAAAGGGTGGTGAAACCTTGGAACAGTCTGTCAGCCTGGTAGCTGTGAACACAGTCAGGGGATTCAAGAAGGCCTGGGATAGAATGAAGAGACAGTGACTGCCCAGGGTGACAGGTCCAGGAGAGAATGGGAGATGACTGAGAGGTTAGTACCTGGAGAACAATAAGTTACAAGGAATGGTCCAGGGATATAGGAAAGTTGGCCAGACTGGATGGACCTCTGGACTTTTCTGCCTTCATTGTCTATGGTTCTATATTTAGAAACATAGAAACATAGACTTTGATGGCATATAAGGACCGCATGGCCCACCTAGTCTGCCCATTTCCCTACCTACAGGATAAACTGCAGTTCCTAGTTAACCAACAGCCTATTTTTCCTACCCCTCACAATAATTGCATCATGTCTATCCCATGCATTCTTGAATTCTCCACAGTTTTAGACACCACAACCTCCTCAGCAAGGCTGTTCCATGCATCCACCACCCTCTCTGTGAAAAAATACTTCTCACATTGCCCTAGGCCGTCCCCCTCTATCTTCAAATTGTGTCCCTTGTTCTTGCACATCTCTTTTTCTGAAAGATGCTACCCTCTTGGACTTTGTTGATGCCACTGAGGTACTTAAAGTATCTATCATGTCCCCCTCTCCCTCCTTTCCCACAGGGTATACATATTAAGCTCCTTTAGTCTCTCCTCATATGGCTCCTCTTGCAGACCCTGCACCATTTTAGTTGCTTGTTCTAGACTGCCTCCATCCTGTCTATGCCTTGTAGAGATCTGGTTAGAGATGCAGCAAATTTAAAATCCGCCAGTGAAGTGGACTGGAAGTGGCCACTGCGTGTGAGATACTTTATACAGCATTAATACTGTAAAGTGCTCACTTAAGCTATGTTATTATGACTTTGCATTGTCATTCCACCTTAATGCAAAGTATGGCAAAATGACAACAATATAAGCAGCCCCCCCACACACATCACATGGCTTACAGTACTGTAAGTCACATGCTTTAGCCAGGCAGGAAGGAAGTGAGGCAGAAAAGCAGTTAGTTTCAATTTCTCCTTTGCAGTTGTAGAAGGAGGAAGCCTTTTTGGCTAAAGAGAGGAGAAGAGTTTGTTTTCTAGTTGTATCTAATGATTTCAAGCACAGAAAACAGCTTTTTTAAAAGCTACATCTTGTTTTTTTTTTGTACTGTGTTTTTCATTGCTTTTGCTACTGAATTTTTTATAAGTTTTGTTTGTGTGTGTGTGTGTGTGACTGTGTGTGTCCGTGTCTAAATATGGGACTGTGAGTATGGGTGAAGGTGGGAGTATTGAGGCGTTAGTCAGAGTCGGGACTTGTCTTGCGATGGACCTGGGGCGAGGATAGTCTGTGGCCCGTGGGCATGGGCAGAAGAGGAGTTCTCACACATGGGGAGGGTCAGGTATTATTGGACCACTCCCAACTCTTGGGAGTTGTGTTTCCCCCTGTGGAAGCAGCAGCAACACCAGTGCCACCAATGGCGTCCACCTAGTCCTCCACCACCAGTACCACCACCAGTAGCAGCTCCAGGGGCTCCAGCAGCACCTCCTCCACCACCTCCACAGCTGCAGGTAGAGTCCCAGGTAAATGAAGGTGGTTCCAGCAGTATATCTGGTCCCCCCACAGCTCCATAATGCGGCAGTTTTTTAACTGCATGGGTGGAGACAGCACCATTGTGGTTTGTCATCTGTGTGGTGTGCAGGTGCACCGTGGCCCCCGGGGGACACATTTGGGGACCAGTGGCCAGCACACTCACAGGGCACACCACCACAAAGTGGAATAGCAGGCTGCCACTGAAGAGGCCAAATGTCCACCTGCTGGCCCTTCTGTGGCAGTGGCAGTGGGTGCTGGGGGTGTTGTGCCTCACCACTGCAGCAGGAGGAGGTCAACTGCAGCAGCTGCTCCACCATCACCACTGCCACCACAGCCACCAGCACGACCCTCACCACCACCACCACAACTACCTGGCTTTCCAGCTGCAGTGGACCCAGCCACAGTTCCTGCAACACAGGCCGACATTGCACTGGTGTGGGCAGCCCTCAAGGAAAGCAACGAGGAGGGTGGGTGCTGTGCAGCAGCAGGTGGAGCAGACAGCAGCAGCAGCTGCAGATAGGGTCAATGCTGCACCTGCTGCTGGAACACCATGGAGTCCCCCAGTAAGGGATTGTTTTCTGGACCCCCTCCACCCCCACTACTGTGCTGTACTGTATTTGTGTGTTTATTTTTTGTTTAATAATAGACATTTGCCCTTCTCTTGTTGCAGTGCCTCAGTAATGTTGACTTTCTGTTGTGGAGTGCTTGTAGACAAGAAAGTGCAAGTATAATGTGCTAAACTGCTTGTGTACAGTCAGTGTTGCTTTGTGTGTGTGTGACATCAGACATTGTGCAGCGTGTTGCAAACATATATTGCTGTTGCTAACTTGTTGCAGTGTTTATGGTATAAAGAACAGCGGGCAGAATATCGTATATTTTATTGCAAAGATAATAGAGCACACACCCCCCCACATAGCAGAACATAACATTTAAGCTTTCAAGTGCCAAAGTTGGCTATATTTACTTTCAAGTTCCATGTGAGGAGAGGGTCCTCTTAGTTTCAGACTGAATTCCAATTTGAGTAAGCTAAATCACCAGTGTCAAGGTGGACACCTTTGATTTAGTCCCTAACTTTCCAATGCCTCAATGGCTACTAGTTAACTGCTTTTATACTGTGCTCCCAGCAGGGATTTTGCACAGGTGATTAACCTTTAAGTGCATAAATGGCTACTAATTGACTCAATTTATACTGTGCTCCCAGAAACTAGCAGCACCCCTTATAAGAAATGTGAATTCCAGTGTGTAGTAACTTAAAGGTTTGAGCAGCTATTTTTGGTTTTATATTTTATTGTCACCATCATCAGTGGACTATTGATACAATACTTTTTCAGAAGTGTCTGCCAGAAAGCACCTTAGTCACATACTGCACATAACTTTTTAGGAGAACATGTGTTTTTTATGCTATGATCTCCGCAAAGTCGTGTGTGCACTGTAACTGACTGAGGTGCACAGTCACCCGATACCTCTGAAAAAATATCATATCACTTACTTCGCCGGTGCTGATGGTACCAATAAAATATACATCAGGTATTCTTTGTTATCTTTATTCTTGATAATGCAACAAGTCTTACCATATATATGTTTGCATGAAGCTGGACAACGTTTGCACACACAGGGAAGAACACTGACAGCACACATGCCGTTTAGCACAACATACTTGCATTGCTTAGTCTTCATTCTATTTGTGAAACACTCCAAATCTGATTCATGAGTCCCGACACAAAGTAAACATTACTAAGGCTATTTTGTTTGTGAAATAGACATGAAAGAGATTCACCAACTTATAGCATTGCACCTGATATATGGGTGCCTTACTTCCAGGGGAATCTTTCTTGCTCCACATGTCCTTACATAGTGCAATACATTTCTGTCAAAACCGCACATAATTTCATTAATGTGCATCAGTTCATGGAGGAAATCCCGTTCTGAAAAGCCACCCAAATACTGGCCCCCTTTCTCAGCAACGTTAGGACATGATGTCAGGGAGAGCGCAGGTGCGTGCTCCATTATAGTGAATGTCCGTCAGTTTTCTGAATGTTTCTTTATGTTATAATGGTCAGGTTGTGGTGAAACGTGAGCATATTTCCACTAACAAGGCTCCTGTTACTGGAAATGTGCCCACACGTTTCACCACAAACTGACCATTATAACTATCAAGAAGCATTCTGAAAGCTGCAGACATTCACTATAATAGAGCTCGTGACTTACACCTCCTGGCATCATGTCCCTAATGTTACGAGAAAGGGGGTATAATTTGGGCAGCTTTTCAGAATGGGAATTCCTCCGTGACATGGCACTATTTAATGAAATTATGGTCAGTTCTGATAGAAATATATTGCACTATGTAAGGACATGTGGAGCAAGAAAGACTCCCCTGGAAGTAAGGCACCCATATATTAGGTGCAATACCATAATAACTATGTAACTTGGTGAATCTCTGTAAAGCAGCAGTGCAACAATCTGCTGAGAACTGTGACCTATATTTTTTAATGCTATGTTAAATTGCCACTTACTTTACTTACATCCTGACTTGTATGATACTATACTTTCCAGTATTTGAGTCTGCTATTCTACCTTTTTTCATGAGTGAAATAATGAAAAGATCATTCCTTTCAATATGGTGCTGAGCAGGTCTTTGTCAGTATTTTCTGCTGCTTTCTTCATCACATCAGATAGTTGTTATATATCACTTCTTTTGTAAATTAACAGTTATGCAGCAAGCAGTGTTTTATGACCCCACAGAACAATATTTATTGAAATGCAGCTGCATATAGTGCTACAAACCTGGTCAGAACAATATTGAAAGGTATGATCCTTTTTTTTTTCATACATGACAAAATGTAGTGAAGCAGACAGAAATTGTGAAAAGAGGTGTATCATTAAGTCATGACTCGGAGGTAACTAGTGGCTGGCAATGTAAAATAACATAAAAAAGTACAGTTCAAAATTGTCACCACATTCTTGCAGTGCTGCTTTAATTGATAATTTCAGCATGACATCATGAGATCACAATCACAACACACAAAATTCATCTGTCTTGTGTCCAGAAAATTGGCAAGTGGCAACAAAGGGAAATGGGAGTGTTACAGCACATACAAAGTCCCCCAGAATTGGTGGCACACTCAGTCATGCATGCAGTACTCACACAAAGTTCCCAGGTATTTTTGCATCCGCAAAATGCAACTGACTGGTGTCCAGAAAATTGACAAGTGGTGACAAAGTCAAATGTGAGCGTTACACCACATGCAAAGTACCCCAGAATAAAATGATGACCGTGAGCGAACTGTTGCTGGTCCAATGTGTGCTGCAATTTCAGCAAATGCAATGTGATCATCTCAACCAGATGAAAGGGTGCCCTTTGTCTGTACACTAATAGTAGCCTTGGTGAGTTGATATATAGAGATATATATTTGTGTATTTTGTAGGCTGGGGATTGACATGGACATGTACTCATTGTATTGTTTTGTATCACAGGTTGCAGATGCTGTTAGAGAGCACATTCCAGTACTCGATGAGAACTTTTCACTTAGAAATTTGAAATGGATAACTCTCAAGCAAATGAAGGTAAGTATTTTTTGGGGGGTTGGGGGGGAAGCATATTTGCAGGTTTGTCTGTAATGGTTTCTTATTTGGTTACTTCTTCACAGATTTCATCTGCATCCTTCTCCAGTCAGTTTGACTTGTTAATGATGGTCATGGTCATCGAATGAACCGACTTCTGCATGTTGCATGTCTTCCCCAGCCCGGGGGAGGCCTGATTTTGAAGAACTTCTTTGGATAAGGCCGCTTTGACACAGCAACAAAGCATCTGGAAGTTTCCTGAAAAAAAGAAATGAATGACTTCTTACAACTTGATTGTAATTTGTCCCTCCCTGGTTCTCAATCTCAAGTTAAGTTACATTTCAAACCCACATCTTGTCAAGTAACACAGCCTGTGTGCAACTCTTTCAACACTGTCATGGTCAGGGCTGCACAGCTGCAAGTTCAGACTACAGTGCATGAATGATATCTGACAGAAATAGCTTTGGTGATGAACACGTCACCTAGTTTATGAATTGTACTAGCTGCAGTCTTTAAAAAAATTGAACAGATGAAATCAAATCTTGATACTTACCGTATGGATTTCAAATGCATATTCTATAGGTTCCTGTGTATGGTACAGCTGCAGTACCACTCATACCAACTTTCAGTGTAGGAGAGTTTTTGTTAACCTGTTAAAAACAAAATAAGTTTACCATATGTGTTTGACCATTACGGCTCTGAAAAGCTACAGAAAACAAAACATACAACTAAAGGTAGTTACATAGCATAGAAAATATTAGTACGCATACTCACTTTAAGTTTAAATATTAAGAAGCTTTGTGCCTGTGGCTGATGGATGTGTCTCCTGTTCGACTCCATCTGCCTTGGCATGGTAAATGTAAATGTAATGGGAAATATTGCCTGAATGACACTGGTGGTGGGTGGTGGTGGTGATAGCTGTGGCACATGATGACATTCCCTGTGACAGCTTCCTGCATCTGGTGGTGGTGGCAGTGGCTAACATCGGTCCTAGTGGTGGTGGTCTGGGGGGGCGGACAAACTCATGCTCAGTGGTGGAAGTGGCTAACATCAGTCCCAGTAGTTGTGGTGGTCCAGGGGGCAGACAAACTCATGCTCAATGGTGGCAGTGGCTAACATCAGTTCCGGTGGTGGTGGTGGTCTGGGAGGGGCAGACAAACTCATGCTCAGTGCTGGCAGTGGCAAAGTCAGTCCTGGTGGTGGTGGTGGTGGTGGTCTGGGGGGCAGACAAACTCATGCTCAGTGGTGGCAGTAGCTAACATCAGTCCAGTAGTGCTGGTGGCCCAGGGGGGCAGGCAAAGTAATGCTGAGTGGTGGCAGTGGCTAACATCTGTTCCGGTGGGGATGGTCTGAATCCAGGGGGGCATACCACCTTTTAACAACTTCAGTTAAAACCTACCAACATTAACCACATCATCATCCTCATAAAGAAAGCTGCCCTCATGGTCATCTATGTCTGAAGTCTGATCACTGGGAAATTCTTTCTCCATTGTGTCATCATCTACGTCAGTGGTGGGCTGTTTCATGCTGCCACTGCCAGTGCCACCAGGATGCTCCATTTCAACATCACCAAAACCACCATGACTAGGCCAGGGTATGAATACTGAGGTTGCAGTCTATGATGGTATGTGCCTGTCATTCATTTTTGTGAATGTTAGCAAACTAACATTTGCAGAAGAGAGGTTTGTCCGATGATCCCTGACTATTGCACTTGCTGAGCTGAATACCCTCTCAACACTTACACTGGAGGTTGGGCATGTCAGGTACTTCAGTGCCACTGCAGTCAGCTCTGCCATTCACTCACCTTTCACTCCAGTACAAAAGAGGATCATCAGTTATTGACAGATGCCTGTTTTCAGAAAAATATAACTCAACCATTCTCTGTGCCACAATAAGTCCGGTGGTTGATGCATCATCCTGTTATCCAGAAACATTTTATTTCACAAATGCCCACTTGGGACAAAGCTTCCCAAAGCAGGTTAATGCCAGCCATTTTGGATGACAGACCACCTGGAACTGCAGTCACCTTCCCCTTGCAGGATATGTTTGATGGTCCTTTAGGTTCACCTTCAGCTGGATTATGCTGCTGAGGTTTGGTGACCTTGTCACATGACTTCTGTGCCCCATAAACGAAGCGCACCAGTTGGCCACTGATATTTTGTACCTGTTCACGCCCTCCCTCCAGTACTGATGCAATTCCATGTTTGTATTGTGGGTCCAGCATTGTTGCTATGGCAAAGTTGCCACTACGCTAAATGCTCAAAATGTGATAATTCTGGTTGAATACTGTCAGCATGTGTTTCAGCAACATACTGCTAGCACTGTCTCCGCAACATCAAGGCCATGCTACATTCACCGATGCTTACCTCAGCAGCCACAGCAGTGGAATTGATTGGCTAATGAGGGCAGACTCCACTCAATGCATGTGTGGCATGTTCAAAGGTTGCAAAATTCTTATTACAGAGTCCATGAGGTGCCACTATTCAGTAAGTCATAGACATGGAGCCCCGGAATTGTCATGGCTAGTGTGCATCACAAGATATTCTGAGATGGCTTGTATTGTTCATACAGCCTCTCTGCCATGTATAAAGTGGAGTTTCATCGGTGACAACTTCCAGCTTCAAGCTGTGCTGAGACAGGCTGTTTTGCATCTGCAACTGCTGCAGTTGGTCATGGGCCTTTGCAGATCGTGAAAAGTGAGAGCAGATATGGCGTGCAACAGTCAGCATTTCCTTTACATCAGGGTGCTGCAGAAACTCCTGCACCACAAGATTTAAACAATGGGCCACGCACATCACACGAAAAAAAACACCATTTGTGATGCATTTCACCACATTTGACCCATTGTCACTTGACATGAACACAGCTCTCAGGTACAGGAGGTTCAGCCACTTGTCAATTTCAGTCAGTACCACATCCAACATGTTTTTACCAGTGTGTGTACAGGTCACAATGTGCATAGCAATCATTGCATGCCGTTGAATTCCTGGAAGATTTCTACCACAATCCACCTTACTTCACTGATTATTCACATTACCAACATCACAAACAACTCCAGCACTGAGCCCAGTGTGCAGTTATACAGAAATATAACTCCCACTGTTTTGCCATTTGTCCATGTAGCCATACTTAAATGGATGAATGGAGAGGAGAATGTTGAAGGGCATGTCTTACTGAGGCAGACACAGTATAGAACAACTCAGTGACAGCACGGGTCAAAAAGTATGTCCTGGATGGGGCTTTCCATTTTGGACAGGCACATGCAGCAAACCACCGGAAACCAGAATTCTCCACAAAGGAGAAGGGCAAAAAATCGGTTTCCAGTATTTTAGCTACAGCAGCATTAAGTTCACTTGACACTATATGACTGGGGGGGTACTTCAGCTTATGCGCAAAAACACTCTGTAATGTGGGCTGACTTAAATGATTTACTCAGGGAGTGATGATAAATGATTCTGTTCTGTGATGAATGGCATTGGCAGGGGGTGGAATGTGGATGTTTGATGAAGACAGTGGCACAGGTGATGATGACAAACCCAGAAATGCAGTTATTTTGCCAGATTTGCCAACCGGGGTTGATGTACCACTTGCACTAGACATACTGCATTCACCACCACCAAAACTGCTACTCTCACCAGCATTGGACAATATTTCAGAATCATTACGCTCCTCCACCTCATCATGCCTGTAATAATCCTCTGCTCTTATTACCTCACTACTGCACACGTTTAATTTCCTACTGGACTTAACACTCATGGAAGGGGATAACATGCTCGTTATGGTTGCTGACATGGGTGAACACCACTGTGGTATAGCTGCCATCTTGTGCTGGGTCCACAGTGCTATGTGCTTATTCTTAAGATCGTATGCTGTCCTTCAGTGCCCAGATGGCTCGCCTTTTACTTTGAGTCACAAGCACATGGAAAACCTGGCAGACTGTAACCGACTCATCATTTGCATTTTGCACAAAAATCCCAAACAAGGGATTGTGATGTTCTACTTTTAACATCCCCGGTATGCCCCTCAGAGGTTCGATTCAAAACAACTCCAAGTCCCTTTCATCGCACTCAAAGGGCCAAATGGCCTTCAAACATCGGTTGCCCAAACTATGGAATGAGTTACCTGCCGATATCAGGCTCTCACCTCCCACTGGCTTCTCAAACCTCATCTACTTACCCACTTCTCAGATGTATGTAACTGCTACCCACAGACTAGTCCTATCACCAGAGGCATCCAAATGACTCATAAATAATAACTAAAGCAACAAGTCTAGTTTCCCACAGTGCCAATATATCTTACTGCTCTACTGCTATCACCCAGTAGTGTATGCCTAACAATGCCACAACAAACTATGCACTCTGTCCTGTACCAAACCTCATAATTGTACACTTTACTGTCAACCTAGCTGCACCTGCTGTACCTATACATCTTGCCCAGTATGATTCACTCTCATCTGTTGCAATACCACTGGCAATTTTCTCTCCTATTTTGTATCCACTTTCAGCTGATTTATATACCACTGCTATTTGAGCTGTCTACTGAAGCTGATGTCTATTTCACTGTTGCATTGTGCATTCTGTACCAATTCTTGACCTATAACCCCGAGATCGATCTGGAAATGAGCGTCCCCACTCAGTATGCTTATCTGGTAAATCTCTTAAATAAATAAATAAATAAACATGTCCATGGTGCTGCTTATTGAACTCCATTCTTTTAAGCACTGAAGTTGGGGGGCTACGTGATGTTCGGGCACTGCACACCTGGACTGCAACTGACCACCACAACAACCTATTATTGTTACTATTACTTCAATATCATCATCATCATCATCTTCATCAAGTGAAACTGGCAAATCACAAGTTTTACCGGGAGTGATTATTGCAAATAGACTCAGACACAGCCACCTAGAAATTATTTTTCTCCAGTGCCTAACTGGGTTCAATTACATCATCATATTCATCAACATCACACACATCCACATCTTCTGCTTGGATGCTGGCATGTGGACTGCATGTGCAACCACTGCAACAACAACGTCATCATCACATTCATCATCATCATCCACACCACCATCACCTGATATTTTTCATCACACTGAAACTCACTGCATGGAAAATTCATAAAATGACTCGGTGGACGAAATATCATTGTATGCTATCGTTGACATGATTATCAGAATCCTCAGGTTCAGTGACTGGGATGTTACTGGGAAGTATGACATCATCTACACTGCCACTCACTTGCACCTTCACATTCCACTATATTTTTGGATATGGTACACTGGTCAGAAGTCGAACTTGAGACAGCAATACTCATACTACCACCACCAGCAATTGTACTAACACCACCAGCTGTGGTAACATCCTCTTCTCCAACTATGAGTGTAGCTACTGATTGGGCTGAACAAAACCATTGCAAGAAATCCTTCCTCACATCAGCAATGCACTTCTGGCCTGCATACTATCACACCCTACAGACCATCTTACTGGCAGCAGTGCCATGATGAGAACCAGCTTTGCTTTGCATGTCTCTTTGCAGGCATTTTGGGGATCAGCAACAATATTCTAAACAAATTTAGATTTTTGTACATTCAATCTCTGATTGGGGGATGCTGGATGTAAGTCAAAAAAACAACTGTGGCTTCAGCAATAGATAGAGACAGTCATGCAAATTCACAAGTGAAAACACCTTCAGTAAGCAGTGGTGCTGAGGTCACAAACAATCCAATCTGGAAAAAAAATCCTTTTGCTGGTGGGAGTGGGGGGTGGGGGCACTGACTGCAGATTTTAGGCAGTACAAGCAGCAAAATAAAGAACAGATATAACGATCGCAGTACAAAATCATGAGGCTGCATTGGATAGCAGGTTCTCACTGCTGCACCTGCAACTACACAGTGGCACAATAAAAGGTGTATTATTTGATGTCACGCAACACTGCATACACACACACACAGAACAGTTTGTTTACAATGGTCAATGAGTAATGCATAGGAAATTGAAAGATCAAGTAATATGTCACGTACTGTAAACAACCTGAAATTATGAACTGCTGCACCAGATCTATACAACACACAATCAGCAACAACATTTCAACAATTACTGACAATATTACAGTGTGTACATTAACACAGTCAGTTATGTAACAAAAATATAACCAAAAAACAAAAATCCCTATTTGTCCAACTTAAATCTACCTACACCACAGATCGCCCCTCCTCCGACACACTTTCATTGTATTTTACTACACTCAATGTTGCACATTAATATTCAAAATACACACAAAACAAAAATGCTCGATGATATGAGCACGGGAAGGTTTCCTACTATAGATGAACTAATGTTTGAGCCAAAATAAAACTCAAAATGTTTTTTAACAGCTTTTAGAAGGTTTGAATCACAGACAGCTCTCAGAGCACACTATCTCCTACAGTGTCCTACACACACTACCCTGAACTAAGGCTGTGCAGATCAATATAGAGCCCATGTGACCTGAAATCCCATGAAGCACTGTAAAATTTGCCTTTGGAGCTAAAAAACAAGGCAAAGTGAGGCGAAGTGCATTGTCTCCAATGCACTTCGCCTTAAAATTTGATGGAGTCATGGTCTGGGAAGGAGAAGTAACGTGAAGTCATTGTTTTCAGTGGACTTCACATTATCCATTATAATGCAAAGTACTCCACTTTGTGTTGCAGAGTGCTCCGTGAATCTGCCTTTACTCCATGAATCACTTCATGGAGCGGATTGAGTCAACTTTGCCCACCACTAGATCTGGTCTCCAGAACTGGATGCAGTACTCCAGATGTCTGTACAGAGGGCCAACAACTTCCTGTTTTCTGCTGGTGATGCCTCTCCCTATACATCCCAGTATCCCCCAGCCTCCCTACTGCATCCTCACATTGCTTGCTAACCTTAAGATCATCTGATATGATTACTCCCAGGTCCCTTTCCATTTTTTTATCATTACTACTTCCCGCCCATTATGTAATCTTCCCCAGGGTTTTTGTTTCCCAGGTGCATTATTTTTCACTTCATTGCATTGAATCCAAGCTGTCATGCTTCTGACCATTCCTCCAACCTTGCCAAGTCCCTTCTCATCCTTCCCATGCCTCCTTGTGTATGAACCCTGTTGCATATCGTTGTGTCATCTGCAAAGATGCATACTTTTCTTTCCAGTCCCTCTGCAATGTCACTTACAAAGACATTAAAAAGGACTGGACTCAGTACTGAACCCTGTAGTACCCCACTAGTAACCCCTCTTTCTTCAGAGTGGACTCCATTTACAATTACCTTCTATGTCCTGTTATCCAGCCAATGTTTTACTTAGGCTACCACCCTGGGACCCACTCCCAGGTGGTTAATCTGATTATTAATCATTTGTGTGGGACTGTGTCACATGCCTTGCTGAAGTCTAGGTAGCCCATGTCCACAGCCCCTCCATGGTCTACTACTTTGGTCACCCAGTCAAAGAAATCAATTATATTCATCTGACATGACCTTCCTACTATGAACACATGCTGCCTAAGGGTCCTGCACCCACTGGCCTCTAGGCACTCAATAATTATTTCCTTTAGAAGTGATTCCATCACTTTTCTTACTAGAGGTCAAATTGACAGGTCTGTAGTTTCCTGCCTCTGTCTTGCTCCCACTTTTGTGAAGGGAATCACATCCAACTTCCTCCAGTCCTCAGGTACCAACCATCCTCCCATGACTTGTTAAAAGGGTAGTCAGAGGTGTCACTAGTTCTCCCTTAATTCATTTAGAATTCTGGAGTGAACTCCATCAGGCCCATTGCTTTGTCCACCTTCAGTTTTATGAGTTCTTTCAGAACCTTTTCTTCTGTGAAAGGACTGGGATCAACTCCCCCATACAGAGTGCTTCTGTTAATTGGAGTGACCTCCCCCTCCTCCTCTTTTGTGAATACTGAGAAAGTATTCATTCAGTATCCTCTTTTCACTGTCCTCTCTGTTTCTAAAAATTGTAACTAAATGTCTACCAGATGTAGAAATGTGGTGCCTAGTAATGTGCAAAAATTAATTCCACTGGCAGAATTACAGTGAATCAAAATTTAACTTCCATGAATTTCAGAATGCACTTTGGCAGCTTTTGGTAAATTCTAACTTAGAATGGTGGAATTAATGTTAATATATGAATTCTGGATTAATGTGTTGAACTGCAGAAATAAATTCACAGAACCAGTCACTGAACAGTGGAATCATTACATGTATTGTGAAGTGATGTATTAAACTGTGGAATGATTACACGTATTGTGAAGTGATGTATTAAACTGTGGAATGATTACAAGTATTGTGAGTGATATATTAAGCTGTGGAATAGAATTCACAGAACTTTCATTCTGCAATTCATGTGTATCATTCCACAATTCAACCAGAAAATTTCATGGAGCAGGGCAAATATTCAGTAAACACATTCGCTGGGTTCAAATTTCATCAAAGTCGAAGTTATAGAACATTTCTCAAAATCTGTAAAATTTGTTGAAATGTCCATAAATTTAAATTCACAGTTTCCACCCAGCACCAGTGGTGTCCCACACTTATGAATAAACCTTAGTTTTCAGCCAGAGATGCAAAGTGGAATTCTAGCAGAAGCTGGCAATGGACTAGACACTAGGCGAACTCCTACAAGATCTTGTTTTATTGACTTGGAAAGGAGGTCTAACTAGTTCTCTTATTTTCAGCCCTGTCATGACACTGACTTATATTAAGCTGTTACTGGTCTTATTAGAGAATAGGGAAAATATGCCCAGAACACTGGGGTCTTTTTTTTTTTACTCTTTAGAGACATGCCATGGTACCCTTGCTGCCCACCTGCACAACCACCAGAACATGCAAATGGGACCTCAGTTTAACCTCTTAACTGAAGGACAGCACCTCAGGAATGCAGTGCCCCTTTTATACCACAGTAGTGTCAATATTAGGATTTAATCCCAGCTTTCTGGAGTGGGGCTAGAATTCACAACCTTTCAATCTTCTAGCCTAAGAGTCATGTGTGCAACTTGCTGAGCCACTCACAGTGTTGACAATAGGTAGAAGGGTTTGAATAGATGGAAGGAAGACCTAGTGGCACACATAGAGAAAATGTGGACATGACTAAAAGTATAAAACAAAGATATACAATCTGAAAGCTGGGCCAGTGGGTGGGCCAAGTGGTCTTTTGTGCAGAAAACTTACGATTCTCAGTTTCTATGAAATCTGGGCAACATAACCACAGCAAAAGCAATCTATAAAAATTCCCAGAGACAGTTACAATGTCTGAGTTTTGTTTAATTATTTACTGTATGCTAGTATAGTATAACTAAATTCCATATTTGCATTGCTGTTGTGGAATATTAATAGAAGTGACTGTAATTTGCAGAAAGTGCATAGCAAATCCCAGAGTGCCTGACCTGAGTTGTTTATTAGCCTGGGGCTATTGGATAGTGTAACAGTGGGATTAGGAGATAAATAAATCGCGTTGTAGAATTAGTATTTCATTAATCTGTAATTAAGTTAACAACAATTAAAAGTTTAATATTTTTCTGACCTTGGGAGCGTCAGGCACCTCTGTGGACATACATATAAGTACAGTAATCTGAGTATATATAGTTATTTGATTCTCTTGGGAAAATTCATCAACATCCAAACAGAGAATGCAACCATTGGTCAAAAAGTTCCAACAATGTCACTGGATCCCAGAACCCAATAAATAAATCTCATTAACAGACAGAAATAAGCACCAGAGTAGATGGGCCAAGCAGTCCTTATCTGCCATCAAATTCTATGTTTCTATGTTTCAAAGATGAGCAATGGTAAGGATAGCATAGATAGGTGTAATGTACTTTACTAGAATTAAAGGATGTCATTCTCTCTGTATACAAAATACTGTAACACACACACACACACATTCTACAGTGGTGTTAGACATTTTGCCATTGCTGCTTAAACTTTCAGCTGATACAGTCATTCTTGATTATATTAATTCAGTAACAGCATCACAAAATCCTCACACTCACCCTCCCTTGTGATTGTGCAGTCTCCATCAGGTGATACATTTCACTGGCATTGCCCTGCTACTGTTCCTGCTGTGTCAATCTCCCTTCCTCACACTCATTTTCTCTCTTGTGGTTCTGCAGTATCTCCATCAGGCATGGTACCATGTCTTATCATTGTCCTGCTACTGTCCCTGCCATGTCTGTCTCCTTTCCTCACCCTCATCCTTTGTTTTGTATTTGAAAAGTCTCTGCATCAAGTCTCGCTCCTTGTGCTGTCATTCTCCTGCTACTGCTCATGCCTTCTCAGTCTCCTTTACTCACACTCAGCCTCTGCCATGGTTGTCCAGTGTCTCCATTAGGTGTTGTACCTTCTGCTCCCATTGTCCTGTTGCTGTTGCTGTCGTGTCAGTCTCCTTTACTCACACTCACCCTCTCTCTTGTGGGTATTCACCATTTCTATCTGGTATGGTACCATGAGCTGTCATTCTTCTGCCACTACTCCTGCCTTCACAGTCTCCTTTGCTTACCTCTGCCCCTCTCATGTGAGTATTCACTGTCTCCATCTGGTATGGTACCATGAGCTGTCATTCTCCTGCTACTGCCTGCCTCCACAGTCTCCTTTGCTCAGCCTCCTTCATGGTTGTGCAGTGCCTCCATTATGAATGGCACCCTGTGCTGTCATTGCCCTGCTACTGCCCCTGCCATGTCAGTCTCCTTTCCTTGTACTCCCTATCTCTTTTGGTTATGGAGTATCTCCATGAGGTATTTTATCTTGTACTGTCATTGTCTTGCTGATGATCCTGCCATTACAATTTCCTTCCTTCACTCTTGCCCTATTTCTGGTGGAAGTGCAGTGTCTCATCAGGTATGGTACCATGAGCTATCATTATCCTGTTGCTGCTACTGATGTGTCAATCTCTTTTCCTCACAATAGCCCTCTCTTGTTGTTGTGCAGTGTCTTCATCAGGTATGGTACCACGTGGTGTCATTTTCCTGCTACTGCTCCTGTAGTGTCAATGTTCTTTAATCACACTCCAGCCTCTTTTGTTGTTGTACTCTGTGTCCCCTAGGTATTATACCTTGTGCTGTCATCACCCAGTTACTACTGTCCTCTTCTGCCTGTGAGATCATTCCACCTGGCTGTAAGCTGTCCCTTCCTAATGCTGATGCATACTTCATGGATGGTGATTTCATTTTTGGTTCGATTATATCTACATTTGCGTCACATGGCAACCCAACAATCAGCTTCACAAAGCCAGAAGAACGTAAACAGTGTGTAATGTAAGTGAGTTTATGTATTGGACAGGGCACTTTCCTTATGTCACTGTGACTGTCACATTATAGTATTTTAATTATCTAAATGTTTCAGGTGAATTCATCCTTATGCAGCATGTTTTGTAGTTACCAAAATTAAGATAAGTGTACTATTAGAAACTAGTGCCATGCTGGATCATATTTTCTGCTCTTCAAGGTGTGCTGTCTACAAATGCTATGGTATATTCTTTCTACAGTGCACTTTGCAAAGTCAGTTGTAGAAATGGTAAAACCTCAGAACATGTAATATAGAATAGTGTCTTCTGCAGTTTAGAGAGATATTGCCAGAGTGTCTAAAGTTATATAACTGGAGGTAGGAAGGTGGACTAGGTACTGTATAAGAAATGCTATGCAAAGGTTTGCATATTAAGTAGGGGTTACTGATAGCAACTAATTATGTTTAGTAATCTAACTAGTGTGTCTTATTTTATGCATTAGCAAACCTCCTTGAAACCTCAGGAAAGAATACTATTGACCTCCACTGAACAACTGTAAACAGATCAGAATAGGGT
Source organism: Neoceratodus forsteri (assembly GCA_016271365.2). Classification (NCBI taxonomy): domain Eukaryota; kingdom Metazoa; phylum Chordata; order Ceratodontiformes; family Ceratodontidae; genus Neoceratodus; species Neoceratodus forsteri. The sequence continues at coordinate 109,459,670 of CM057455.1, read as the reverse complement.
ACAGAAGGGCAGTCTCATTTTCCAGTGAGCTTGAATTTCTCAACCCTGAATCAAGATTTACTTAACAAGAATGTGTTATCATTCCTGAATTTGGTGATCACATTGGTTGTTTTTGATTAATGTTGTTGTGAGGAAAATTCTCTTTTGACTATTTTCTAAAAGGTATTTCTGGTTTCAACTCAGTTAGAACTGCCAGAGTTCTGACCCCACTAACTCTGCTTGTCAACATACCAGGTTACACAGTCTACAGGAGGGACAGGGAGGGTAGAAGGAGGAGGAGTAGCTCTCTACATAAAGGAAGGGATCAAAGCAATGGAACTAAATGGTAAACAGGGAGGAGAGGAGGCACTGTCAGTCACCCTGGACAGGAAATCAAACCACAAATTGCATGTGTTGTATACAGACTGCCGTCTCAGGGAGGAAATGGACAAGGAAATGTATTTATTTAGTTTTTGCTAACAGGGTAGGTGCACCTAGCCATGAAATTACTATTTTCAGGCATGACCCGAGAGTACAACAATCAAAGACAGGTACATAGCATGAGTATAATGAAATTACAACAGCATAGGTCAAAACAGTTTGTAGTAATGAATACATGCAGCCACAACCTAAAACAATCAATGAAATTCACAGAGAATTTTAGGCACAGAAAACCTACACAGTCTAGGAAGAGATACCACAACATAGCAGCAACGAAATATTGTTCAAATTAGTTACAACAATGAAGAAATGATAGAAGGCATCCTTAGGATTGCAGAAAAGGGAGATATTGTTGACCGGGATCTGAATATGCCAGATGTTACTTGGAGCACATTGGCTGTAGCCACATCCAAGAGCAGGGCAATTCTCGATGTCCTACAGGGAGCATGACTCAGACAGCTAGTGTTGGAACCCACTCTGGAGGAGCAGTCTTAAACTTGGTACTTTCAAATGGGGATGGAGAGGGATCTCAAATTTAGAAGTGGATAGCCATCTGGGAACAAGTGACCACCACACAGTGTGGTTCACAATAAACACAGCTGTGAGTCAAGCCATATAAAAGTGAAGGTACTGGACTTCAGGAGGGTGACTGTCAAATTGAGTGTCTCAGAAAATCACTAGCAAACAGGAAAGAAGGAGGGATGGAGGGGTGGAGGAACAGTGGGGGACAACAAAACTGTACTGCACACAACTGGAGAAACTGGACCCACTCAGTAAATTTCAAATTGAAAAAAATATATTTATTTCATAAATTCAGGTATATAGATCTTTGATCAATGTTTCATAGTGTACTCACTACTTCATCAGGATCTATAAATAAATATCAAATGCATGTTTTAATTAAATGCTACTCATAATTATATTCAGAATAATTCACTTCATAACTCAGAACATACCATACAGTATCTTAATAAGTTGTACTCTACCATTCTTTTTGTGCTGATAAGTTAAAGCAGCAGTGCGATGAAAATGGGTTAAAATTTGAACCCACCTCTTTTTCTTCCTAATTGATGTCAGATGTCTTCCACTTTATTTTTGTGGTGAAATTTTCAGTTTTCATTATCATTTAGGAATTTTATGAAATTTTTCTAGTAATTATTTCTCAAGAAAAAAAGATGTCTGACTAATTTTTGCATATAAATAATATTCAGGACCTGTGGAGGATAAGAGTCCAGACAAAAATAGAAATGTACAGTACAAAGCATAGGAAGCATCCAGAAAACCCTACTCAACAGTTCTGCCAATATTTTTTTATAGCCATAGCAGAAAATTAGCTTTTTGGAATAACATTTTTCATTCCACTGCTGCTTTAAGGCAGAAAAAAAAATTTAATCTCCTTCTAGAATGATTTGTTTTTTTCTCATTCTATGCAACACACGCTATGATTACTTTCTCTAACTTCATTAGCCACAATAGAAGTCGCTCACTTATAGTAAATTGAATGGTGTAGGGTGGAGAACATGGGGCTGCATGATTTATGTAGTCCTTTGGTCCCGATTCAGCCCTGCATACACCTCTATAGCAAAGATTATTGTGATTTAATAATTTCTTAGAAAAACAAACAAAACAAATGGTAAGAAGAAAACAAATAAAGAATATTTATCCTTGTAACTGTATTAAAGTTAAGAAAGTTTAAACATCTCAGGTTAGGAAAATAAACATTTTATGCAACTTTTCTTACAGGACAATCAGAAATGCACATTGCACATGCCTTTAGTAACATACAAGTATGTAGAAATGTAGCGCTCCCTGTAAAAATAAATAAGTATTAAAACAGAGCTAGTGATCATGCTCAAACATGGCTTAAAGACCACCAGGTGTTTTGAATGAACTGTTACAAGAGCATATAAAGGGAGCAACACAGAAACACAATGGTGGGGGCAGAAACATTCAAGAAGGAGTAAACATTCACCAGCAATGTAAAAACCAAAAGAAATTAGGTACATGGATACTAGCAAAAAGTATAATAGGTAATAATTACAAAGATAAAGAGAACACTTAATGCTTGGGGGCAGAAAGTGAAATGGGATGAAACAGACCAAAATGAGTAATTGGAAAAATGTGCGTTACTTTTGATTTAACAGTCAGTGCTTCATGGCTGTTAAAAGAGGATTAGAGGCTTCACGAGAATGACAGAGAGCACTTTAACAGTTCAACATGGAAAGAAGTTAAAAAAAGATTTATTTTTGTGTCCAAAACAGGTTATAATAAAGGAAGAAGTAAGCTACTTCAAAGAAAAAAAACTGTAAACTGAAAAGAACAAAGACAAAAAGTAAAAAGAGGTATAAAAACTCATAAAAATGAAGGTTGTACCTTTTGCTTTTTTAACCACTAAGTAACAATGAATGTTTGAACATGTGCCTCATTATGTCTGTTACTTTTAGAAATTGAAGTTTAGAACCAGAGATACTTGTGTAACCCCTCAACCTCAGTCCCTTTTGAATTTTTAAAGAGGTGAAAAAAATAAACTACATGTTTTAAATATAAAAACAAGTATAAAGATAAATATAAAAGTGGTGAAATGGAAATAAGTGAATTAGATATTTAAAAATTATGGGCCAGATATTCAAACTTTGTCCCAGGGCTAAATTAGCACTGCTCAGTGGGCAAACTTAGCCGGAGCACAAAGCAAGCTATACTGAAAAGGAAATAGCCCGGTGCTAATCCTGCTGAATATAGCAGTCTAAGGAAGCCAGGCAAACCGGTCTGTGAGTGCTGGGCAAAAATAGCCTGGGAATAAGACAGCACTGAATATAGCAACTGGGAAGTGCAAACTGCAACTGCAGCTCATTAGACTCTGTAGCAAGCCAGTGTTGCAGGTGGAGAGCATTGTGAGTGATTGCACAGAGATGTCTCACAGCTTCTACAAACACACCTATCAATCTCCTGCCTCATACATCAGGGACAAGGCTTAAAACAAACAAGGACAAAGGTTTAATATCAGGGACACACCTTAGAAATTGGTGATATCCACTCACTGGAAGCTGGTAGAATAAGTGGTTTAGTGTAAAATGCATATTCTAAGGAAGAACATGTCAGTAACATTAATGTTTGACATTATTGCATGCTTACAACCCCCACTGTTTGGTCTCAGAAACACAATGTTTAGGAGGGACCTAGTAAAGCTTTGAGGTAAAATCAGTGACGTCCCTGAAACTCAGGGGTAGTTGAAAGGTATGACTGTAAACAACAATGTAAGCCACACACTGCTGAACTGTGGTATGCTGAAGTGAGGTTTGCCTGGGGCTAACCTGATTGCACAGTGCTAATACATTAACCCAGTGCAAATTGGTTAGCCCGGGGCAAACTGGAGCTATATTCAAAGCTCCCATGGAAATGAGCCTACTTAGGTAATCCGTGGGCAAACAAGTATATTTGCATCCCATTACATGCTGCTTAGCATACATTAACATGCAGATTGCCCAGTGCTACTGCATGGAGCACACAGCGTCACTTTTTAGGACAGAATGGAACTACAGGCTGGACGCTGCAGGGCAAGGCATGCCCACAGCATCCCCTATTGGTCAGAATGGAAATACAGGCTAGATGCTGCAGGATATGTGTGCTGGCAGGCATGAGCAGTGCATACATCTCACTCCAGCAGCACAGCAAGCAGTTCAGAACAGTATATAGATATATATCCATCAACATATATATGCATATATATATATATATATATATATATATATATATATAGATGTATGATAATGATATATATATATAATATATATCTGTACTACTTAGGTCCAAACGTGCACTGGAAGACAGCCCCTCCATCCTGATTTCAAACCCTATAGCAGCACTACAGACACTGTCAATAAGTCCACAAAACTGCTGCGATCCAACCCTAGGTAGCCAGTGCTTCAATCATTGGCATCCATGATATAAAGCTCACCATATAGCGTGACATAAATGCAAACTGCCACAGTGATTAATACAACTGCTAGTCTAAAGAAAATAAAGTCCCCCTACCACCCAGCATGATTCTGGACCCCCATTGCAGCCCTACATAAATATTATCCCAGTTAGTCTACTGCCCCCCCATCACATTCCGGACCCCATAGCAGTGCTACAGCAACAGTATGCCTGGTAGTCTAGTGCTCCCCAACTCCCCAGCATGATTCTCGACCCCCCCATAACAGCTCTACATAAATAGTATCCCTGGTAGTCTAGTGGTCCCCCATCATGATTCTGATCCCAGTAGCCACTCGGATAAATATATTCCCTGGTCATCTAGTGGTCCCCCATCCACCCAGCATGAGTCCCAACTCCAAATCATGGAATACCCTGATAGTCTGGTGTCCCCCCACCCAGCAGTGATGGCCACTGTTCCTCCCAAAAACCACCCACAAATGGAGCCAGCGACTGGCTCAGCCCTCCTCTCACCACCATGGCCGGCCACTGACTGAGGAAAGAATGAGCACTACAATGCAGTGGCTGGCCGTGGTGGTGAAAGGAAGGTTGAGCTAGTTGCCGGCTCCGTTCGTGGGTGATTTTTGGGAGGAGCGAGGGCTGTCACTGCTGGGTGGGGGGCAGTAGACTACCAGGGCAATCTGTGATTTGGGGTCGGGACTCATGCTGGGGGTGGGGACCGAGAGCATCGGGAACATATTTATCTGAGTGGCTACCTTATCAGGAATCATGCTGGTGGGGTGGGGGGGACCACTAGACTACCAGGGATACTGTTGCTGTAATGCTGCTACAGGGGTTGGGAATTGCAATGGGGGGGCACTAAACTACAAGGGATACTATATCTGTAGCACTGCTACAGGGGGTCGGGAATCATACTGGGGTGGGGAGACCACTAGACTACCAGGGAAACTGTTGCTGTAGCGCTGCTACAGGGGATGAGAATCACAATAGGGGGACACCACTGCATTACTGCCAGCTTTCTGTCGGTGGTATTTAGCACTGCGCTACAGGTTGCACTAATGCCTGTAGCGCAGCACTGTATGTTTGAATGTGCTGCACTGCCAGCATTCGTGGGCGCTCCTAAAACCCCACCCCTGCATACTATTATCTTTTAACGTTGGCGCTACCACATAGCACCGGCGCTAATATGGATTTTGAATATTGCAGCCTGGTGCAAATCCAGTGCTATGCCAGCACTATGGATTTGCTCCAGGCACAGAGTTTTGAATATCTTGCCCTATATCTCTCTGTGTGAATTTAGATGTAAAAGATGTATTTGTAGAAGAAAGACAGCACTTGACATTAAAATGGAAGACTTTTAGACTTTTAGCTTAGGGCATTGGAGGGCATTGTAAATAGTTAACATGGACTTTTTCACTGTTCCCTCTTCGCCCCCCCCAAAATTCAGTTTGCCATAAGTGAGTGAATTCTATTGTGGAAAGTGAAAACAAATAAAGTAAACACAGAGTGTTTTACATAGAATGAGAACAAAACAAGTTATTTTTGTGGACATTAAATGTTTTTCTACCTTAAACTATCAGCTTAAACAATGGTAGAGTACAGCTTATTAAGATATTGTATGGTATGTTCTGAGTAATGAAGTGAATTCATCTGAGTATAATTATGAGTAGCATTTAATTGAAGAATGTATTTAATGTTTATTTATAGATCCTGATGAAGTTGTGAGTACAATATGAAACGCTGACCAAATATCTATATACCTGAGTTAATGAAATAAATATATTTTTTAATTTTGAAATTTGGTGAGTGGGTCCAGTTTCTCCAATTGTTGTGCAGTACTACTTTGCTAGAGGTTTATTGCAGCATGAACCTTCCCAACATCTTTATTTATTTTTAGGTTCTGTGGGCCACACTGCTCCTAGTGGTTTTCCTGAAACATCAAAACTGCCATCATAGAGGCAACAAGCCTTTTTGTGAAGCAAATAAACAATTCAAAATGAAGGAAAAAAGCATTACGTTTCTCAAAAGAGGTGGTAGGGAAGGTTAGAGAGAGAAAGATGGCATTCAGGAAGTATAGTGAAATACAAAAGGAAAAGGACAGAGAATTGGACCAGTTAATGCAGAAGGAAGTGGGAAGGGATGTCAGAATAGCAAAGGCACTAACCGAGGAAATGACAGCCAAGTCAGTTAAGAAGGGGAATAAAGCCTATTATAGGTACACTAGAGAGTGAAAAAAGACCAAGGGAGGGAACGTGAGGGTTAATAAAGGGGAGAGTGGGTGGGCAGAGGGTGACATTGAAAAAGCAGGGATACTCAGTATTCATAAAAGAAGAGGTAGGGGAAGTACATAATCCAATCAATAGAAGCAGTCTGGATAGGTGGGTCGATACCAGTCCATTCACAGAAGAAATGGCTCTGAAAGAACTCGAAAAACTGAAGGCGGACAATGCAATGGGCCCTGATGGGATTCACCCCAGAATTCTAAAAGAAGTAAGGGGTGAACTAGTGACACCACTGACTACCCTTTTAAATAAATCATTTATTTATTTATTTATTTTGTACATCAGTTTACAACCTTTGAATCAGAGGCTCATTTCCAAAGGTACCTCATCACATTGAGGACAAATACATAACAGACTTTTGGTTACAGCAAATGTATTACATAGTTAGCAGGCACATATGATTAAAAAATGTAAACAGATAAGCCAGTTAAGTTACAGTGGCACATTCTTGCACTATGGTTCAAGCAAGCAGCAGGATAAAAGCAGTTCAACAGCAATGGGTGAGAATTAAAAGAGGTGAGGTGTGGATGCCACCCGGCGGGCATTGTCAGGGCACAGAGAGCTATGCCTCAATCATAGACGGGTGCAGCTACGCATATTAAGTAGGTAGGTAAAAAGGTAAAAACTTTATTTTTATACAGGAAAAGTACATGTCGTTTGGATATTACTATCCAGTTTTCAAGACAGTCCTGTGCAAAATTTCCAAGTTTCACATAATCACACATATTTAAACAAACAGTCAAATACATACTTTAAATAAACACACACACACACTACACACAAAGACAAGGTTATAATACAACAACAATATCACATACATGTACATAAAAATACCTGATACATCTTTAACCCCTTAAGAAATGTTTTAACAGTTTCCACAGAACGCAGTGAAGGAGGGAGTATATTCCAACATACTGATGCTTGTGATAAAGTGTTCTGTCCCCAAATTGATTTTTTCACTTATCTGGATCAATTCTGTTTTGGTACAAAGTTCTGACTGAATGTCTTCTGAGGGCTGGATTTTTATCTGCTAATATTTTAGCTATGTTGTGTTTCAAATAAATTGTCCTATATTTATATATAAATAAGGACCAACTGTTCCAATATTCCAAGTCAAGAGACAACCAATTTAGCTTAATTAAAAGGTCACAATGATGTGTCATAAAGTTACAACGTTGGACATATCTAGCTACCCTATACTGTAACTTATCTAATTTACTCAAAAATTGTTTAGTTGCAGCTTTGTATATAACCTCTCCATATTTAATCACGGGGAGTATAAGCTGTTCTGCAATCAATTTCCTATCCTGTAATCTCAAACTTTTTGTAGTTCTCTTTAAAGCACCTAACTTTTTATGTGTTTTGATAATAACAGACTTAATATGACTTTTGAAAGTCAATAAAGAGTCGATATTAACTCCCAAATAACAGTAGTTTGCAACTTGTTCTATTTTGGTTTGGTTCAGAGATGTGATCTGTACATCAGAATATCTATGTTGTCGATCAGCTCCAAAAAACATCAACTTAGTATTATTTACATTCATTATTAATTGAGACTTGGCGAACCACTCCTGTACCCTGGTAAAATCAGACTGTAGGTTTCTCTGGAGATCCACCAAGTTATATCCAGAGGCCACAAAGACAGTATCATCAGCATACATCCTTATGTCTGTGTGCTAAATCACTGATGGTAAATCATTATTAAATATCAAGAATAACAGGGGTCCCAGGATGGACCTCTGAGGGACTCCCCTTTTAACAGTCCGAGAGTTTGAAAGATAACTCTGCAACTGAAGTCTCTGGAAGCAGTCAGTCAAATATGACATAGACCATGTTAGTAGATCCCCAGAGAAACCCAGACCGATCAACCTCTCAAAAAGAACAGGGTGACTCACCAAGTTAAATGCTTTTGACAAATCAATATATATATCGCTGCTGTATCCTTACCATTACTCAAAGATGTACAGATCAGATCGTTAAATTCAACCAAGGCCGACATAGTTGAGAAACCCTTTCTAAAGCCTGACTGGTATTTCGTTAGTAGATCATATTTTTCAAAATATTCTCCCATTTGCTGACTTACCAGTCTCTCCAAACATTTGGAGAGAACTGGCAAAACAGCAATGGGACGATAATTATTAGGGGATGTTTTATCTCCAGTCTTGTAAATAGGTATTATCTTCCCTGTTTTCCATAACGTAGGAAAATACCTTTCCTGTAGGCTCCAATTAAATAATGCTGAGATTGTTTGTGCTATATATGGAGTGGCTATTTTCAAAAAAATGACCTTCCAGTTTATCCAGTCCTGGAGATTTGTAGGGGTTTATTCTTAATAGCTCCTTAGTAACTTCAGATATGGTTATTTTTTTAAATCTAAAAGGAGGGTGTAAATCAGAGTAATATTCTTCACATTTAACATCAGTTAATATTGGTCTATCTCCTGTTAGTCCTAAAGTAGGAAGGTCAGGTTTCCACCAGCGCAATGACATCTGGTTTGTGCAGCATGACCCAGCATTGGAGGGTATCATATTTTTTCAATATACTGCATATATTCATGGAGACAATGCTCAGATTGGGGGTCCCTACTGGTGTGGTGGGCTGGTCTGGGTGGGGCTTGGGTTAGGATGTATATTGCCTGTTAGGAGTAGGAGAAGGACCATAGCTCTAGCCAAGGACCAGTGATATGCAGGCTTCCCATGGGTATGTGGGGATGGGGAGGGGACCTTCAAGGAACAGGTAATGGGTAGGTTTTGCGAGGTTGGATGGGCAAGAGTGATTAGCTGCCAATGGGAGCCTGGGTAGGCAGTGGGAAGGTACCCAGGGGATGGGTGCTGTGGGCCAGTGCACATGGTCAGCGTAGGGTGGGATCATACTATGTCAGGGAAAATTGTTGACATTGGTACCAGTGAGCCAGGGTAGATGACTGGCTGGTGGGATGAGGGTATTTAAAAGTAGACGAGGCGGAGGCATTTTAGGAGGATGTGGACTAACATAGCTCTTGTGGTAGCAGTAGAGCAGAGGTAGAAGTATTTAGGCTGTCTTCCAGAAAGCAAGGATACCACTTTGGTTTAGTGGTAGTGACATGTACTCTGGTGGACAAGGTACAAGGTTTGAATCTTTGCCATGGCAGCTAGAAAAGGGGCCTGAGTGAAAGCAGTGATCCATGTTCTAGGGGCGTGATGCAGACTGGGTTGGGTCTGAAAACAGGGTGAGAAATAGCAACTCCTAGCGGTCACTGGGCATGGGTTTGGTGGTGCGCTTAGTAGTCAGGAGATAGGGCTAGCTGTGGGGCTGGGGCTGGGAGCTGGGAGGTGCGGCAGAGGTAGGTGTGAGTTGCGAGGAGAGAAGGGCACAGGAGGTTAGAAGGGTTCCAGAAAGTTGGGGAGGAAGACAGGTAGTGGAGCCTGAGGTGTGAGTGTCTTGGTGCCTCTAGTGGCTGGCAGATATAACCTGCAAATGGAAAAGTGGTGACTTAGTATTTCAGCAGGCAGGAAATGATGTCATGAGGAGGGCCTATAAATTAGGGATGCCCTAGGTGGGTGGGTGGGTGGGGCAGTTGACACACAGTGTCAACAGACTAATACCCACACAGGTAGCAGTCTTGGAGAGGTACCCTTCACCTCTTAGGTGCTCCGACTCAAATCCTGCTCCAGGAGGGAGCATGCAGGCATCTGTAACACACCATGACTTGTTGTGAGAATGGGGTGGGGCTGTGAGGCCTATTGAATGAAAACCAGACTAAGGAAATTAGTATGCAGTGGGAGGATTGCAGGGCTAAGACCCTAACTGTGAACAAGCTGTTGGGCTATGTCCCAATTACAGCTTCTACTGCGCATGTGCAAGAAATGCAGATCATGGTGACATCCAGGGCTAGCAGGTAAGCTCAGAAAAACAGTACTAATGTCTTAATTCAAACAAAAGCAGTAAAAACTAAGCATAACTTGTGAGTATCAGCAGTTGTAATGTCTCCCATAAATACAGTATGAGTAGGTGGCTAGGTAGAGATATACACAGAACAAACAATTGATAGAATGGCAGTTGATCCCAGACTAAAAGTACCCCAGAGAATTACAGCTAACAGCTAGGCAGCAAGGCAGTGTCCCAATCCCCCCCCAAAAAAACAATCAGTTGTTGTGGAGGAACAAAAAAGAGCTATTAAGGACCCTTTAAAAACACCCCACACAGGTAGCAGTCTTGGAGAGAGGTATCCTTTACATCTTAGGTGCTCTGATTCAAATCCAGCTCCAGGAGGGAGCTTGCAGGCATCTGTAACACACCGCACCCTGTTGTGAGTACAGGGAGGCTGTGCTCTTAGGTGTTCCGACTCAAATCCTCAGTTCCCCAGAGGGAGCTTGCAGGCATCTGTAACACACCACAACCTGTTGTGAGTATGGGGGCCTGTGAGGCCTCTTAGGTGCTCTAATTCAAATCCTGCTCCAGGAGGGATTTTGCAGGCACCTGTAACACACTGCAACCTGTTGTGAGGGAGGATGGTGTGGTAAGTAAGGACTGGAGGAGGGTAGGTAGACGTGATTCCTCTTCACAAAAGTGGGAGCAGATCAGAGGTAGGAAACTACAGACCTGCTATTTTGACCTCAGTGGTAAAGAAAATGATGGAATCACTTCTGAAAGAAAACATTTTAGAGTACCTAGGGTGCAGCAGGGCACAGGACCCAAGGCAGAATGGATTCACAGCAGGAAGATAATGTCAGACAAATCTAATAGATTTCTTTGACTGGGTGACCAAAGTAGTAGACCAGAAAGAGGCTGTGAACTTGGCCTACCTAGACCTTACCAAGGCATTTGACACAGTCCCACACAAAATATTAATAAACAAATTTGCCAGCCTGGTAGTGGGTCCCAGAGTGGTAGCCTGAGTAAATAATTGGCTGGACAACAGAACTCAGAGAATAATAGTAAACTGAGTCCACTCTGAAGAAAAGGAGGTTACTAGTGGGGTACCGCAGGGTTCAGTACTGGGTGCAGTTCTTTCTAATGTCTTTATAAGTGACATTACAGAGGGACTGGAAGGAAAAGCATGCCTCTCTGCAGACAACACAAAGATTTGCAGCAGAGTTGATACACAAGGTCGGGTGGAAAGGATGAGAAGGGACTTGGCAAGGTTGGAGGAATGGTCAAATGTATGGCAGCTTAGATTCAATGCAAAGAAGTGCAAAGTAATGCACCTGGGAAACAAGAACCCAGGGGAAGAGTACACAATTGGCAGGGGAGGTAGTAACAACAACACCAATGGAAAAGGACCTGAGGGGAGTCAGATCAGATTACCTAAAGGTAAGCAAGCAATGTAAGAAGGCAGTTAGGAGGGCCAGGGGATACTGGGATGTATAGGAGGAAGCATCACCAGTAGAAAACAAGAAGTTGTTACCCATCTGTACAGGCAGTTTGTGAGATCCCATCTGGAGTACTGTGTGCAATTCTGGAGACCACATCTTCACAAGGATATAAACATGATGTAGGCTGTCCAGAGGAGGGCAACTAAAATGGTGCAGGGTCTGCACCAGAAGCCTTTCAAAGATAGATTAAACTTTCTAAATAAGTATACCCTTGAGGAAAGGAGGGATGGGGGGACATGATAGAAACTTTCAAGTACCTCAAAGGAATCAATAAAGTCCTTTAAGGTAGAATCTTTCAGAAAAAGAGATGTGTAAGAAAAAGGGGGCACAATTTGAAGATATAGGGGGGATGGCTCAAGGGCAACATGAGGAAGTAGTTTTTAAAGGAGAGGGCAGCAAACTCATGGAAACATCTTCCTGAGCAGGTTGTGGGTTTAAAAACAGTGTGGGATTTCAAGAATGCATGGGACAGACATAAGGGAATTCTGCGGTGAGGGTAGGAAGAAGTAGGCTTTAGGTTAACTAGGATCTGCACCTTATCTAATAGGAAAGGAAATGAGCAGACTGGGTGGGTCAAACTGTCCTTATCTGTCATCAAAGTCTATGTTTCTAACATTCTCACAAGGTAATTTAGTTTATACTGCTGCAGTGAGTATATCCATGCAGATGTTTTTCATTCAGAAAAGGGCTGATGTCATTTTTGCAACCAAACAACATAAGTGTTACAAACAGGGTCCTCCACTGGAGCTGCATTACTATGCTGCCTGTGTGTGCATATAGGAGCTGGAGATTATTATTTTTCCTCTGTCTTGAGGAGTGAATTGAGCCCTCCCTCAGGAAAGTCTTGTACATTCTACACTACAGTCAAATTACAGTCAACAAACACAGAGAGTCAACTCATTATCTTCGGGCAGCCATTTTGTGTCAGGTTACCAATGGATAGTAGACATCATACAAAGCTAGCTTCCTGAACTTGTGGCCTTGAAGAAAGAGGAACATCTGGATATTGTGGCAGTCACAGAAACATAGAACACACAGAACCATTACTGGGATGTAAACATACCAGTGTACACTATCTACAGGAGGGACTGTAAGGGTATAACAGCAGGTGAAGGAGCTCCCTACATAAGAGAAGAAATCAAAGCAACAGAACAAAAGGGTAAACAGGGAGGAAATGAAGCACTGTGTGTGAACTTGCAGAAAGGCAATGGCACCACAACCAACCCAGGGGTTGTATACAGTCCCCATCTCACGGGGAGGAAATGGACAAGAAAATGATAGAAGGTATTCTTAGAATGGCAGAAAGAGGGGAAATGTTGTTGATGGGGATCTGAATATGCCAGATGTAAACTGGAGTGCATTTACTGCAGCATCCTTAAAGAGCGGGTTCATTCTAAGTGCATTGCAGAGGGCATGCCTTAGACAACTAGTACTGGAACCCACTCAGGAGGGAGCAATCTTAGACCTGGTAGTCTCAAATGGAGATAGAGAGAGAATCACAGATGTAGAAGTGGGTAGCCATCTGGGAACTAGCAACCATCGAACAGTATGGTTCACGATAAACATAGCAGTAGAGTTAAGCCATACAAAGGCAAAGGTCCTGAACTTTTGGAGGGCTGACTTTGCCAAAATGGGTGAGTGCCTAAGGAATGCACTAGCAAATGGGCAGGAAGGAGGGGTGGAAGAACAATGAAGAATAATCAAAACTGCCATCACTAAGGCAACAAGCCTTTGTGTGAAGCAAATAAAACAAAATGATGTAAAAAAACACTTTGGTTCTCAAAGGAGGTGGCAGGGAAGGTTAGGGAGAAAAATATAGCATTCAAGAAGTACAAGGTATCAGAGAAGGAGCAGGACAGAGAACTGTATCAGTTAAAGTAGAAGGAAGCATGGAAGGCAGTCAGAACAGCAAAGGCCAAAACCAAGGAAAAGATTGCCAACTCAGTTAAGAAGGGAGATTAAACCTTTAATAGATACATCAGGGAGCGAAAGAGGACCAATGGAGGGATAGTGAGGCTTAATAAAGGGGGGGTGGGCAGAGGGTGACTGTGAAAAGGCAGAGATACTAAACAAATATTTTTGCTCAGTATTCACAGGTGAAAAAGGGGAGGTACCTAAACCAAACAACTGAAACACTCTGGATAGGATGGTTGATACTAGCCCATTCAGAGAAGAAAGAGTTCCAAAAGAACTCTTAAAACAGAAGGTGGACAAAGCAATGGAGCCTGAAGGGATTCATCTCAGAATTCTAAAAGAACTAAGGGTAGAACTAGTGACACCACTGACTACCCTCTTTAACAAATCATGGGAGGATGGGGTGGTACCTGAGGACTGAATGAGGGCAGATGTGATTCTGCTTCATAAAATTGGAAGCAGGGCAGTGGGAGGAAACTATAGACCTGTTAGTTTGACCTCAGTGATAGGGAAAATGATGGAATCACTTCTGAAGGATAGGCCAGTGGGGCACATGACCCAAGGCAGCATGGATTCATAGCAGGTAGGTCATGTCAGATGAATCTAATAGATTTCTTTGACTGGGTGACCAAAATAGTAGATCAGGAAGGGGCTGTGGACATGGTCTACCTAGACTTCAGCAAGGCATTTGACACAGTCCCACACAGAAGATTAATATACAAGACAGCTAGCCTGGCAATGGGTCCTAAGGTTGTAGCCTGGGTAAAAAATTGGCTGGTGAACAGGACACAGAGGGTAATAGTAAACTGAGTCCACGCTGAAGAAAGGGGGGTTACAAGTAGGATACCAAGGGTTCAGTTCTAGGCCCTGTCCTCTTCAATGTCTTTATAAGTGACATTGCAAAGGGACTGGAAGGAAAAGTACAGTATGTCGCTTTACAGATGTCACAAAGATCTGCAATAGGGCTGATACACAAGGTGGGGTTGAAAGGATGAGAAGGGACTTGGCAAGGTTGGAGGAATGGTCAAATGTATGGCAGCTCAGATTCAATGCTAAGAAGTCCAAAGCATTGCACCTGGAAAACAAAACCCAGGGGAAGAGTACACTATGGGGGTGAAATACTAACAACAACAAAATGGAAAGGGACCTGGGGATTGTCATATCAGAAGACCTAAATGTGGGCAAGCAATGTGAGAGGGCAGTAAGGAGGGCTGCGGAGATACTGGGATGTATAGGAAGAGGCATCACCAGGAGAAAACAGGAAGTTATTGTCCTTCTCTACTGACAGCTGGTAAGACCCCATCTGGAGTACTGCATGCAGTTCTGGAGACCTAATCTCCGCAAGGACATAGACAGAATGGAGGCAGTCCAGAGGAGGGTAACTAAAATGGTGCAGGGTCTGCACCAGGAGACATATGATGAGAGACTTAAGGAGCTTAATATGTATACCCTCAAGGAAAGGAGGGACAGGGGACATAATAGAAACTTTCAAGTACCTCAAGGGAATCAGCAAAGTCCAAGAGGGTAGCATCTTTCAGAAAAAGTGATGTGCAAGAACAAGGGGGCACAATTTGAAGATAGAAGGGGGACAGCTCAGAGGTAATGTGAGGAAGTATTTTTTCACAGAGAGGGTAGTGGACGGATGGAACAGCCTTCCTGAGGAGGTTATGGAGTCAAAAACAGTGCAGGAATTCAAGAATGCATGGGACAGACATAAAGCAATTCTAGGGGTTGTGTGTAGGAGGAAGTAGGCTGTTGGTTAACAAGGATCTGCAGCTTATCCATTAGGAAGGGAAATGGGCAGACTTGGTTGGCCAAGTGGTCCTTATCTGATGTCAGTTTCTATGTTTCTATGTTTCTATTGGAAGTAGAATGAGTTAAACACTTCCTGGAGCTTTCTGCATAACAAATAAGCACTTCTGTGCCCTCCACCTCTACGAACACCTCATTATGCCATTTGACACCTTCATCCTAACAGCAATCGTCCTGCTACTTCGTAAGACATTCCATTACAAAGAGTTCCAGTGATGCCTGTTCCCAAATAATAAACACATTTAAAGTGTTAAATGCCAACTACGTTTTCTCAGGCAGGCAGTTCTGGGGAGACACTAGTAACGGACACTTAGTGATTGTCGTCTGTTATATTAAAATTTCAACTCTGTCTGTTTCTCCATGGAGAAAGGAAAACGCCTTTGAACATGCTGTATACTTTGGAACACAATGGACTATCAAGGATTTTGGTAACTGCTTTTTACTTTTTTACTTTTTGAAGAAGAAACATTTAATGTATATCATCTCGCAGATGTATGCATTTATTTTTCCAAACATTTGTTTTTATTAATGTTAATAATATATCCAGTGCACCAATAATGCCAGTTGTGTTTTATTTTTTATTTTATACAGCACTGTGTTCTTAACCTGCAGTTTGTGACTATAGGTGCTTACAACTGAATGATAGCAACCACATTTGTTACACTTGCAAGTAGGTAGGCATCTGTGTGTCTCTGTCACCGAGGCACAGGTCAGGAAGCATAGGAAAACCAGGAACACTTGAAAAATTCACAAGAAATGATTTATTATTATTAATAACAGTAAAATAAAACAAAATAAAACTATTCAGTATAATTATTTACAAAGGTAGTATAAAGAGAGATAGTCCATCTGAGTTTGTTCTCAATATCCAATCTAAGCCTCTCTCAGTCTCTGTATCTCTCTTTTGCAAAACATTGCAGTTCCCTTATATGTCTGTGCAGGAGCTCATTAAGAAAATAGCATGCTTCTCACACAGTGTTCTTGAAGATTTACAATGGTCTTGTCAGTTTCCGCAGGTGCAGCAAAAAGAACATTGTGACCTAAAACTTGCCTCCTGTTTACATCTTCTGCAAACGGCTTACAAATTGCATTTCAGTTTAACCCTTTGACTTCCAAATAGATTTGCCATCATTTTAACAGCATAACTATATATAGTTTTAACTTTGCAATGATTTCAACAGTATAACTATATACAGTTTCAAACAAAGTGATCCCAGTACCAATTACATTTCTACAGAATGATTCACATATATTTTAATTCTGGCAGATATGTAAGGGGGAAAACAAGACAGAGCAGTATGTGAGGGCAGAAAGATAGTGAGAGGCAGAGAATTGCAAGACCATTGGAGGGAGCAAGTCCAAGGACTCACAAGAACATTTGTTTGCACAACTAGACAGATAAGAGACAGAAAATGAGAGGCTAGAATGGATTCTTGCATTTAAGTGCTTTCTGCATAACAAATGGGACAGGACCATTTTCAACCCTGTCACGGTCTTATTTTTGTTTGACTGAGGCTATGCAGTACACATAGAGTCTGACTGGTTCATAACATGCTGTATTGTAATTAAATGAACTGATAAATGGGGACTTCAGTTTATTTTACAAATTCATTTTCCCTGTCTATTGATATGCTAAAACAAAAATGTCTTAACAAAATGTTTAAAAATATGGAGTTGAGCAGTAATTTAGCTGATGTGGTGTAAAGAGCTGCTCCCTGAACAATTGCCTGGTTGTGGGGGGGCTGCCACAAGCAGAATGGGACTTCAAGGAGGGGGAGCTCATGGCAGCAGAAGAAGCATGATGGCACTAAAAGCTTAATGGTGTGGATGTAGCAGTGGTGCAAGTGGTAGACAAGAAGTACAGGAACTCAGGCACTGTCAAATATGAAATACAGAATGAAGATCTTCAATCTGAAGAATAGCTGTGTGAAGACACGTCTATCCGTTTAGGCACTAGTAGATTCAGTTAGAGATATTGAAGTATTTCTAGCAAAATTGCACTGTTGTACAAGTCAAATGCTGTTATGCAAACACTGATTTTAAGTCACAGGGCCAGAAACTGCCATTATATTGTTGGTTTAAGAATTTCAGTTCCAGTATCAGTGGGAAGAAGTCCAGGAACTCCATTCCTGCTGCAAAAAAGGCACAAGAATGGAGTTCCTGTTCACTTTCATCACTGGGATCAGAGGCAACATATCTAAGCGTGACTTTGGTAGAGGACTAAGTGTGGCTTGTTGGAGGGGGGATCATCAGGAATGGAGAGAGTCTTGGTACTGTATTTTTAGCATAACTATTTTCTGAAACGTCAGCCTTCACTGGGTTAGACTCTGCATCCATTTGTACAGTATGTCACTAAGCCACATACAGTGGGGTATGAGTAAAAACCAAATCTGGACTTGGCACAGCTTATGCAAATATTGCTGATCCACTTACTCCAGATAATCTGGTCTGACTTTTATCTATCTGGTCTGGTCCTGATGGTTCAGTTTTCAATCATGCCAAACAAGGGTTGAAAAACAGACTTCCAGGACGGACCAGTTACATAAAAGTCAAACTGAACAGTGCAGCCAGAGTGACTGGACCAGCAGTATTTGTACAAGTTGTACCCAGTCCGTCCAGTTTGGATATTTTCAGAACTACTGTGGTTCAGGTCTGTCAGTCCAGTTTTTAATCAATCAATCAATCAATCAATTTTATTTTATACTGAAAGGTATGTGAGCAAAAATGCTCATTTACACAAATGTCCAGTTAAGCACAGAAAGAGAACAGAACACCAGGTCAAACAATTACATAGTGAAAGACAGTATAAACAGGTCTAACATAAACAGATCTAATCCAGAGATCTAGAAGTATACTGTGTACAGAAGAAAAGGGAAGCACATACAAACGTAAGAAAATGCCAGCAGAAAAAGGCCCACAGGTCTATCAAGTCTGCCCAATTTTGCAGCTTAGTTTCATATCACTACAGCTGCCCCACCCCCACCAAACCCTCCCTTCCTCCCCTTTCCAGGTCTTTTCCCTCTCTGTGTTCTTGTCTGTACTAACCCTGCCTTGGACTCTATCCCAACCCCACTTAAAGCTATCCACTGTCCTCAGTTCGACTAACTCCTTCATCAGTGAGTTCCATTCCACCACCACTCTCCCTGTAAAGTAGTGCCCCTCATCTCCCTCCTGAACCTTCTCCATTCCAACTTCAGTCTGTGCCCCCTAGTGACCCTTCTCCCATTAGAGTATAACAATCCTCCCTCTCTGACTTTGTTTATGCCTTTCAAGTACTTAAAGGTCTCTAGCATGTCCTCTCTTTCCCATCTCTCTTCCAGTGAATACATGTTGAGCGCCCTCAATCTTTCCTCTCACAGCCACTCCCCTAGTCCCATGATCATCTTTGTAGCCCTAAGCTGCACCCCCTCCAGTAAACATCCTTTTTGAGGTATGGGCACCAGTACTGTACACAGTATTCCAAGTGTGTCCTCACCAGTAAACTATACAAGGGCAGGATGACTTCCTCCTTTCTAGATGTGATCCCTCTGGCAATGCACCCCTGCATCCTATTTGCCCTTGCTGCTACCCTCCTACACTGTGCTGATACATTCATGTCCCCTGTGACTATTACACCCAGGTCCCTTTCCTCCTCTGAAGGTGTTACCCGCACTCCCCTCAGCCAGTAGCTGGTCCTGGGGTTTCTGTCTCTGAGGTGCATGACCTTGGACTTCTTAGTGTTAAACCCCAACTGCCACTCCCTACACCAGTGTTCAAATCTAGCTAGGTTCTCCCTGAGTGCCTGCCTTCCTTCCTTCCTCATTGTCCATTTTTGCACAAATCTTAGTGTCATCTGCAAACAGGAAAATCCTACTCTTGAACCCCTCTGCAATGTCCCAATGAAGACATTGAATATAAAAGGCCCAGCACTGAACCTAGAGGTACCCCACTCATTAATGGCCTTGGCTTGGATGTCTCCTCCTTTACAACTACCCTCTGTTGTCTGCTCTGCAACCAGCTCTCAACCCACTCCACCAGTTTCTCCTCCACCTCATGTCTCTCAGCTTGCTCATTAACCTCCCATGCAGCACCAAGTTGAAAGCCTTGATGAAGTCCAGATACAGGGCATCCACAGCATGGCCTTCATTAACCGTCCAGGTGACCTAGTTGAAGAGGTCCATCAGGTTAGTTTGGCACAAACTTCCCAAGACAAACCCATGCTGTCCCTCGTCCTGGAGATCATTACTATTGAGAAAGGTTATCAACCTATCGTTTAGAATGCTCTTCATCAACTTCATCACTATTGAAGTCAAGCTCACCATCTGTAGTTGCCTGGTTGGTCCTTGGGTCCAGTCCTGTAAAGGGGCATCATATGAGCCGTCCTCTAGTCCCTGGATAGGTTCACCATCTTCAAGGAGATGTTAAACAGGTCCATCAGAGGGTCTGCCAACACCTCTGCCAGTTCCTTCAGGACCCTTGGGTGTACACCCTCCAGTCCTGGTGCCCTGTCCACCAGCAAGGTTTTAAGGCCCTTCAGAACTCTATCCTCTTGGATGACCCCATATGTTATCTCTGTGCATCCTCCACCCTTGCCCCTTCCCTGCAGTATTGGGCCATCCTTTTCTTTCATGAACACCGAACAGAAGTACCCATTGAATGCCTCTGCCTGTTCATCCCCTTGTTCCACCCATCCCCCGTCTTGATTCTAACAATGTCGTCTCTATAACTCCTCTTCTCTCTTATGTATTTAAAGAACCCCTTTTCCCCCTCCCTGACCCAATGAGCCAACTTCAGCTCCTCTGCTGCCCTGATTGCCCTGATCATCTCCCTAGATGCCTTTGTGAACACCTTGCTATTGTCCTCATGTCTAGATTTTTTGAACTAAATATCAATGACAAATTTACAGCATGGGAATATAGTTGGAGGTACAATTCCGGAACAGTTAGAGGTGGAAATCAGGAACAAGAACAGTTGGGTGATATGATATAGACATAACATGTGCACAGTAACATCTAAATAAAGAAGAAACTCAAAGATCAATGCAAGCATGGAGGCCAACAAATAGTCGGTTACCCAAAATAGGTTAAGGTGAGAAGTTAGGGAAATATTCCACATGATAACCAATAATAGTGAGAGACGAGCAGCTTATGAGAGGCAAGCAAAGGGACGGGGAGAGGGAGATATGGAAGTAAAATTGCAGGTCATTACATAGAAGTCTCCTTTACACTTGTTGTGTTCATTTTCCTCCTCAGACTATGCCAATTGTATTGTAATACATTGTACAGTTCATTTTGTAATACAGATGCTTATTCAAATGTTACCAATAACGACTACTGCTAAACTGTATGCATTTAGGAGGGCTGCTAATTTGAGGTGCCAGTCACTTGAGGTCTTGAGAGTAAATGGGATGGTGACTGAGACTGTAATTCAATGCATAGTGGATAACAGTAAAAGTGGCATGGTCTGGTCAGGGAAATTTACATAAGTGAGTGTTGCAGAGGCTTCCATGTAAAAAGCAATAACTTGCACTGCCTTTCTGCAAAATTTGAATCATTTTTAATGTCAGCATCTCAATTTCTCACAGGTCCTGCACATATTGGCACCTTAAGTTCACAAAGTTGCAAGGCAATACAGTAACCCCTCATTGTAGTGAACCCTGATATATCGAATACTCGTATATAACTAATGATGTGTGTGGCTCCTGACTTTGACATTGACAATCAGTTGTTGCAATCAGTTGACAATCAGCTGCCATAATTGCCAATGTCAAAAAACAGAAGCTACAGTCAGTGAAGCACTGGAGCAATTAACCAATGCACAGTACTTGATTAATTATGTTTTAAAAGGTTTTATAAGTTATGGTGACCAGAGGCACATATTCACTTAAACACGCTCAGTATAATAGTGCGTAGTATCTTGTCATCATCTGTCCAAAATGAAGACCCAGTTATTTGGTCCAGACAAAGCTCACAAATTTGGACCAGCTGAAGAAAGGGGAGAGTTTGGCAAAACTGTCAACTGAAACTGGATATTCAAAATCCACCGTATGCACCTGGCGAAAGCAGGAGCAATGGGTACTTCTGGTCGGTGTTCACAAAAGAAAGGGATGGCACAATACTGCAGGGGAAGGGGCAAGGGTGGAGGATGCACAGAGATAACATGTGGGGTCATCCAAGAGGACAGAGTTCTGAAGGGCCTTTAAGTGCAAGATCATGCACATAGGGAAGAGAAGCCCTGAAGCTACCTATAGGCTGGGAGAGGAGTTGCTGGCACTCACAAAGGAAGAAAGAGACTTGGGCATCATCATCACCGATGACCTGAAATCATTCAAGCAGACCTCTAAAGCAGTAGGTAAGGCTAGGGGGATGTTAAGGTGTATTAGTAGAGGTATCACAAGTCATAAGAGGGAGGTAATAATCCCTCTTTACAAGACACTGGTTAGGCCTCATCTCGAGTACTGAGTGCAGTACTGGAGGCCACACCTTCACAAGGACATTAACCAAATTGAGGCAGACAAGAGAAGGGCAACCAAAATGGTGCAGGGACTGCATCAGAAGACATATGAGGACAGATTAACAGAGCTCAATATGTATACCCTTGAGCAAAGGAAGGAGAGAGGTGATATGATCGAAACATTCAAACACCTTAAGGGCATTAACAAGGTGAAAGAGTCTAACATGTTTAAATATAAGAAAAATAGCAGGACAAGAGGACACAGCATGAGATTAGAGGGAGGCCAATTAAGGGGAATGTGAGGAAATTCTTTTTCACAGAAAGAGTGGTGGATGCATGGAACAGCCTACCTCAGGAAATGGTGGCTATGAATACAGTGCAGGGCTTCAAACAGGCATGGGATAGGCATAAGGGAGCAAAACAGATGAGTATGAATAGATAGGCCACTGACAGAGCAAAGGCTGATGGCACATTTATAAGGTAGAAAAAGAAATGGGCAGACTGGATGGGCCTTGTGGTCCTTATCTGCCGTCAACCTCTATGTTTCTATGTTTCAATCACTATGTGAATATAGTCACTTGACTGGGGGATCGTTGCCACATTTAGGAAAAACTATCAAAAGCAACTACTTTCAGATCTTGTTTCAAGAGAAGGCATTGGGGTCAAAGATTTTCTTAAAAATTTTAACTTAAAAGATGTGGAAAACTTATGTGGAGAAGCATAGGCAAATGTCTCAGAGTCCACAATCTCTCACTGCTGGTGTGCGACACTTGGGGGAGCATTTGACGAACTGCTAAGAGATCTAGAATATGCTGAAGACATGGATGACATGCTGGATTTTGCAAGTCTAGCACAACAGCCAGACTTGCTGCCCCAGAATGACTCAGTGGCTACCACCATCGAGGATTGGCTGTGTTCTGATGACACAGCCGGGACACATGATCAAATGACTGTTGCTGACATCGTTAGTGAGATCGGTCAACAAATGATGTCAGCCAGAATGCAGACGAAGAGGAGGGGCACAAGGATGAGGAGATCACAGTGCCCACCTACTAGCAAGCAATCTTAAGCATTGAGGCAGGACTGCTCTGGTTGCAGTCTCAGGACACAGACCCCATTAAGGTACTCCAACTTAGGAATGCCTTCTCCTATGCTAGAAATCTTGTGATTAAATGCAGTGCGACCCAAACCAAAATCACAAGTTTTTTTAAAATCTCCTGATCATGCTGATAACTGATGCAGCACGGTACCTGCACTGAAAATTGGACTAGAGTACAGTTGGACTTCATTCTGGACTTTTTTGAGTCGTTCCTTTTTCTGCTTATGGAATTTTGTTGAATAAAATTGATTTTAGTTGCAAATATTGCACTGTCTTCATTATTTAGTCTAGGTGTGTGGTACAAATGTCTAGTTACATTGTCCTCAGTATAACGAATTGGTCACTAGAATGAATGTGGGATGGCCCCATACTTTTGGTGAACTTTATTATTGTTGCTTTAAAAAAAAACACAAGCCACATATAATGAGAGCACTGTACATGCAACTCTGTAAATTTCTCCCTCCATCACCCTCTGTCTCTGTCTGTCAGTTTCTGTCTCTCCACACCTCTTACAGTAAACACCATGAATTTCAGGAGCTTAAAAAACAGATTTAATCCATGTATATATTTTAGTGTGACAGTATAGCTGTTTGTGATTTTCTGTGTGGAAATCAATTTTCAAAATACTTAAATATCTGCAAGATATGTACAGATGACAGGTATGTAACTGTGCCTTTCAATTTAATGATCAATGCATTTGTAGTGGCACAATTCTGCAGTATAAATACTATTTCTATTTCCACTGCTGACATTCTTGGTGAATATTGTGAGACATGGAGAGAGAGAGAGAGAGAGAGAGAGAGAGAGAGAGAGAGAGAGAGAGAGAGAGAGAGAGAGAGAGAGAGAGAGAAAGAAATTTACACAGGTATTCTGACAGTGCTGTCATTATCGTGTGGCTTTTTTTTCTTAAGAACTATAATAAAGTTACCTAAAACTCGAGTGTGCAGTCAGAGATGTCATATTTTGCATGGAAGTCCCAAGTAGCGCTGCGATTCCTTCAGTACAGATATGGAATGCTCATTTCTTAGTCAGACAGTCTGTTTACAAGCAATTCACATTTCTTCAGCTAGTGAGTAATTGTGTGACATACTTAGTGTAAGTTATATACCTTTCTAAGAGTATATACTGTGGTACTTTCGTAACAATATTGAAGGAAGATATAATAATATGCCCCTGTTTATGGTGAACTGTGTTCTATTGTTAAAGTAACGACATAGCTGGTGCACTTTAAGTCACATAGTGTTGACCATTCTAAGCATAATAATAGGACAATGTTGGAAGGGGTTATCTGAAATAAGAAGTGCAGGAACTTGAAGAGAGGTGCAAAATAGTGACAATAACAGTAATACCTGTACTGGTGTTTTTCCAGGAAAAAAATAATAAAATTTTCATTTAAAGGATACAGTTTCCCCTTGAGCTTGTTGACCTCCCATTGACTGGCGCAACATAATTAGGTTGTTGATCTGTGAGAAATATTTTGTTACCTTAGATGTAAGGAATGACATCTCTTTTCAAGTACACAGGAGATTCATGTGGCTGATGCATGAAAGGGAGCATGGTTCTCACTCGGTCATCCGCCAAGCACTGCAGCGTGAGGGTCTGTGTGTTAGGAATACGTTTGATTGTTTTTATAATACTAGTATGAATTGATGTTTGGTACTATATTATAATAACTGGCAGGTGCTTTTTACCTAAGAAAACTCAGGCTGATATATGATATAGTAACTTGCTTGTTATTATGGCAAACATGCGCCAGGTTTCCCTGACTGAGCAGATGCGCCAGCTGCTCTCTCTCTCTCTTTACTCGCGCTGGACACCTGCCGTAAAAGCCACTCAGTGGTAAGTGAAACCAAAGATCTCTTTTTTTTTTTTTTAACTTTATATAACTGCTGTGGTGAAAAAGCTCCCACCAGGAATTATATAAAATAAAAGGGGAGGGAAATCCACGAGGGACAAGAGCCAGTCAGAGGAGGGTGAAAGGAGTGAAGGGGACAGAAACATTGCTTCTGGGGAGGATGATGGTGCAGACTGGAGGAGGGAGGCCAGGGCAGAGGGGAAGGAAGTGGAAGGAAGCAGGGAAAGGAGCAGGAGACAGGAAAGGGGCAAATGGGGGCGCAGAAGGTGGGAAGGAGGCAAATAGCAAATTGGCATGTACTAGTAATGGATACCATGGGAAAAGGGTGGGGGAGGGGATAAGGAATGATGAAGAGGGAGTGCTAGTGCTGGGCAGTTCCATACTTAAAGGGATTAGATGGGGTGGCAGGGGGAAAGGCATAGAAAGATATGGGTGGAGGCTGTACCTGGGCAAACAGTGGACAGGGTGGGACAGGGAGTTCTTATGTGCGCAAGGAGGGGCAGGAGGAAACTGCATGTAGTGGTGCATGTGGTACTAATGACCTGATGGGGAGATGGTGGAAGTTAGTAAGGAGGAGGTCTGAGGAACTAGGAGGGCTATATGAGGAATTGGGGGAATCAGTTCAATCAATCAATCAATCAATCAAATCAATCAATCAAAATCTTTATTTATCCTGGCAGCATCATTGAACAGAACTCTTTACAAGATGGACCTGGTTAGAACAGGGTAGGTAACAACCATCATAAAACATATAAATACATGTAAATAAGTATCTAAACACAAACACAATGGTGCAGTAATGGGGGAGTCAAATGATAAAAGGAAGACAAGACAAGCCATGACAGAGGAGGATTCAAATACAAGGGGGCAGGTCCACCATTGAACCAAGCAACTGTATATAAACCATGTTCTCTGTATAGAAGTACCAGTTAGTTCATTTACCAGGGGCAGTCACTAGTACTAGCTATGAAAATGTCTTGGATAACCACCAAATAATGGCAGATAGGGTACCAGGAGGGGTATGTAATATGTAAGGGAAGGATAAACATTGTGAGAAGTGAAGTCCCAAGGATCAGTCGGTAGAACTGATGCGGCGGGGGGGGGGAGCATACTGGGAGAGGGAAAGGGGAATTTGGACTTTTATAGTATGATTGCATGTAGATTGTGGATGAGTGCAGTATAGAGTTGTGAAAAGATGGCTGGAGAAAGTGGGAAGGTAGACCAGTATCAAAGGGAGGACAGAGGCATCAAGGTGTTACATGAAAGCATGATGACAGACCAGGGCCAAGGAGGAGACAAGCACTAGAAGTAATTCGTTCATGGTTAAATGGTTCAGGTTAGCATGATGACAATTCATGGTCATGGGAAACAATTGCACTGATCATTTCTGAGACATGAATATAAGAACTTGAAAGATGAGATGCCGATGGGTGACCTCAGTTTCAGTTTTTTTTGCAATTTATTCCACAAGGAGGACAGTGTAAAGCTTATAGCAGCCCTGCCAAAGTGAGAGTTAACTTTGGGAACCATCAGTAGGAGAGATTTGCAACTTCTCAGGGCATAATTGCCTGTTGGTTTTATAGGAAGACAGTCTGTAATGTATAGGGGTGGTTTTTTGGAGATGGCTGTCAGGGTCCATAAGGCTGCATTTTTATCATGCCTGAATTGAAGAGAACTCCACCCCACTGATTGATTTAGGGAGCAGTGGTAAGTGGAATAAGGCAGACCTGTGATGAACCCCAGAGCTCTATGATATAATGTGTCAAGTTTGGTGAGGTAGGAAATGGGACAGCGACTGTAGAGGATGTCAACATAATCTATCAAGGATAGAAAGGTTGATTGCACCATCTGTAGTTTGGCATCTCTAGTCAAGAAGCGGGCTATCCTAAGGAACAGGCCAAGTCTCTGTCGTAATTTTTTGAGTAATTCTTCAATGTGCTCTATAAAGGAGAGCCTATGGTCCAGCCATACTCCCAGGTATTTGAATTTAGGGACAAATCCCAACTTCTCACCAAGAATTGTAGTAATCTGTGGCACAGGATCTGATAGGGCTGAATTTACTATTCGGGCACAGAGAGAAAAGAGCATTGCTTTTGTTTTCATGATGTTAAGTAATAGTTTTTTGTTTAGGAGTTGGTGTTGCAGCAGGTTGAACTCAGATTGAAGGTTATTACATGCAGATTGTAATGACGGGCGGCTTACGTAAAGAACTGTGTCATCTGCAGACAGATGAATGTTGGCCTTAGTTATGCTTTCATCAATATTGTTAAAGTATATTGCAAATAAGATCGGTCCTAAGATAAAACCCTGGGGAACACCTCTTAGAGGAGGTTTGAGAGTTGAGAGATCTCCTTCCGCTTTCACCTGCTGGAAACGATCAGAGATGTAGTTGTTGAACCACTGTAAAGATAATGGGTCAGCACCTAGTGAGGTCAGGGAAGAGAGTAGCAGAGAATGGCTGACAGTGTCGAAGGCCTTGCTCAGGTCCAAGAATATGGCGCAGGTGCAATTCCTGTTGTCTAGCTCTCTTTGCCAGTCACTAGTCACTTTGGCAAGTGCTGTGATGGTGCTATGTTTAGCTCTAGACCCTGACTGGACTGGATTAAGCAGGTTATTAACTTCTAGATACTGCCTCAGCTGGTTACTTATGACTTTTTTCAGTAATTTTGACAAGACCGGGAGAGTTGAAATTGGTCTGTAAATATTTAGATCACAGGGATTTCCGGACTTGAACAGGGGTATAATGTGCACTGTTTTCCATATTGAAGGAATGGATCCTTGAGTTAATGATAGGTTAAATAAATGGGTTATGGTCATGGCTAACACATGGATGGCCACCTTCAAGAAATATGGGTCGAGGGTATCTGTACCAGCACTTTTTTTTCACATCCAGTTTTAGCAATAGGTCTTCAACTTCTATCAGAGTAGTAGGACGCAAGAAGAAGACTGAATCGGTGACGCTAGGATCTGCACCTTGATTATCCACCTGAGAGCATATCAAATTCACAGTGGAATTGTCAAAGGCTAAGCCTGCAGTCTCAAAGTGATTATTGAAGGCATCCAGAACTTCCAGTCTGTCACTAATGGTGTTATTGTTTAAGGAGATTTCATCAGGTAGTGAGCCACCAGACATGTGACCAGACAAGTCCTTGACGGTTTTCCAGAATTTTGTAGGATTTTTGGAGGCAGAGAGAAATTCAGAATGATAGTATGCAGCTTTTGCATCTCTAACCATTCTAGTACATGAGTTTCGTGGCCTTTTGAACTTGCACCAGTCCACAACAGACTGGGTTTTGAGTGCTTTTTTCCATAGGTTATCTCTTTCAGTCAATGCAGATTTTAATAATGGTGTGAACCATCTACATGCATTTTTTGCTATTCACACCTTAACTATAGGGGCATATTTATTTAGGGCATCTAGGATAATTTTGCTGAATATGTCAAATGCAGGTTGTGTATTTTTTGCCAAATAGAACTCTTGCCAATACAAGGAGTGTTTCAGTTCGTTTATGTAGGCAGTGAGATCAAAGTTCTGTCTAGATCTCTTGGCAGCAAACTTTGGCAAAGTAGTAGGTTTGTCGCTTGATCTTATACAAGCAATAAATGAGTGATCACTGATATCACTGAAGAAGGTGCCGTCAAAGGAGAAGAGATGTGGTTTATTCACTAGGATAACATCTAGCAGGGAGCTGTTATCCACGTTCTTTTTATTTACTCGTGTTGGTTCGACAATGAGTTGCGATAATCCATGGGTGTCACAGAAAGCTACGAGAGGAGCGGCAGTTTTAGATAGCCAGTCTAAATTAAGATCCCCAAAATAATTATTTCTGAGGATTGTTGTTCGATGATATTACTCAGATGAGGTAACAATTATAGATTGGCAGAAGGTTAATAGCACCCTATGATACATAATGTTGAAGTGTGCGAGATGGTCACTTGAAGAGACAGACATTCATAAGCATTTGCAACAGATAAAGCACTCAGACAGGATGCCGTATACCTATCCTTGACATAGATGGCAACCCCTCACACTCAGTATGGGCAGGGGAAATGGGAGGTATGAGTACTAGGGTGATCGATTTTAAGGGAGTGGACTTCAATAGGATGGAGGAAATTTTGGTTGAGACCTGATGGGATTTCAAACATGCATGAGTGCTTGCAAAAAGTGGGATATCATTAAAAAAGGGTTAGCAGAGGTATCTGAGACTTGTACTATGACAAGGAACAAAACGGATAGGGCAAAGAAGTCAAGCTGGCTGACTCGGGTGGTCATGGATAAGGTGTGTGCCAAGAGAAAGGCATTCCAGAGGTTTAGGGAATCGGGGGGGGCAAGGGGGCAAAGACAAGTATACAAAGAAGGCCAGGGAGGTTACCAGGATAGTCAGAGCTGCCAAGGCTTCCAGGGAGCTGGGACTGGCCCAGAGAATTAAGGATGGGGAAAAGGACTTCTTCTGCTACATTGTGGAAGAAGAAGGTACAAAGACCAGATTGTGAGGGTTAAGAAGGATTGGGGGGGTGGAGAAGGGGGAGGACCAGGCAGAGGCTCTGAATGAGTACTTCTGCCCTGTGTTTAAGAAGGAAAGGGGGGACCCACTGGAAGGGTGGAATGGGTAGAAGGGGCCGGGGTGACTGATTTCAGGATTACAGAGGACAGGGTGCTGGAAGAGCTAAGGGCACTGAGGGTGGGCAAGGCACCTGGACCAGATGGCATTCACCCTAGGATACTCAGAGAGCTAGCGAACATCTTGGTGGGACCACTGGAAGTCTATGGCAGACCTGTTCAGTACATCACTGGACACAGGATGCATGCCACAGGACTGGAGGATGACCCTTGTGATACCCATTCTTAAAAGTGACCCAAAGGATGATCCAGATAACTATAGATCAGTGAGTCTCACTTCAATTGTGGGGAAGCTCATGAAGTCAATCCTAAAAGAGAGGCTGGTGACCTTTTTGGAAGACAATGGTCTCCAAGAAAGTCATCAACATAGTTTTGTCTCATGCAGATCCCATCAAACAAACCTAGTTGAATACTACTACTGGGTTACCAGGGAACTGGACAGGGGCCATGCAGCGGACATCCTGTATTTAGACTTCAGCAAGGCCTTTGACTCGGTGTTGCATGGGAGGCTGGGAGAAAACTGGAATACATAGGGGTGGGAACAAAAATGGCAATTGGATCACCAACTGGCTGAGGGGTAAGCTATAAAGGGTGGTGGTTGTGGTGGGGGGACTCTTTTCACCAAGGGACGTTATGAGATGGGTGCCCCAGGGATCGGTTCTGGGACTTGGTGCTGTTTGGGATATTCATAGCCAATATCTCAAATGGGATCTGGAGTAGGATCAGTCTGTTCACATACGCTACTAAAATCAGAGTTGTGGTAGACGACATAGAGGGATAGAGGGGGCTGCAGGAGGACCTGACCAAACTACAGGAGTGGTTGGAGACATGGAAGATGGGGTTCAATGCCAAGAAGTGCAAGGTCCTGCACTTTGGACCAAGGAACCAGCGGACGGAATATCAGTTAGGAGGGGCACAATTGGAAAGCACCATGGAGGAAAAGGATCTAGGGGTACTAATAACAGGGAGTATGAACCACTCAGCTCAGTGCAGGAAGGCGGCTGCAAAGACAGACAAGATGCTGGGGTGCATAGTGATGGGAGTCTCCTCCAGGCACAGAGAGGTGATCCTTCCCCTATACAGGTCATGGGTCAGACCGCACCCAGATTACTGCATGTAGTACTAGCGTCCATTCCTGAAGAAGGACATCTGGTTGCTGGAGGGGGTGCAGCGTAGGACAAAGAAGATGATCAAGGGACTGGAGGGAAAATCCTATGAGGAGAAGCTGGGAGAGCTGAACATGTATTACCTAAAGGAGAGAAGGGATGGGGGGATATGACTGAAACCATTAAATACTTAAAGGGAATAAATGAGACCAATACAGAAGGGATTCTTCAGATCAGAATGGGTAGGGACATGAGAGGGCACTTACTGAGATGGGGGGGAGATTAAGGAGGGAAATCCAGAGACACTTTTTCACAGAAAGAGTGGTAGACAAGTGGAATGGTCTGTCCGAGGAAGTGGTATCATGTAGAACGGTGGGGGAATTTAAGAGGGGTTGTGACAGAGTCGAGGGGGGTTGATAAGAGGGGGGAAGGGCAGGTGGCACCTGCAAGCTGTGGGACTAGCTTCACAGTCGAGCAGAGTCAACAGTCCACAAGGCCTGTTTCTGCTGGCATTTCATATGAATCAGCTGTTCTGCCCATTGCCTCTACTGTTCTGACCTCAAACAGCTCGTTGGATTGGCTGGGCAGCTGTTGTTGCCATATTTTCGTTGACCACTACCCAGCCTTCGAATCAAGTTGCTGCAATTGCCCTTGAGCCATGACAGCTGACCTCCCACCAGGCAGATGATCTTAGCTGATTTTTAATGGTATTCATTTTTTTTTCACAGTGATATTGGTGGTGAAGTCTCACTTCCAGGAGTTTATCTCTTAACTCTTTCCTTTTCTGAAAATGTCAGTGTATTTTCTTCCTTGAAGTGCTCTACACGTCAACTCATAACTGCCTGATTAAGGTCTTCCTCCAACAGTTTGGTTATGTTTATTGTGATAACTGTATTGTTGGACTACATTTTCCTATTTTGCACTTCTTCTTCTGGATATCTAATGATCTGGTAGGGTGGTTATGATGCTGGGATCCATAGTGGGTTGCTGCTTTACTGGAGCACTAATTTAGTATTATGACACTTATGCCAAGCATGACATCATATATCCAAATAATTTTTATGGCTGTGTGGGTGGAGCTCCACAGGTGTTTCACTGTCACTATAAGAGAACAATGGGTCAGCTCCAGAAAGTGACCCTATGTTCTCCTACAGTGATGCGGCAATGTCAGCACAGCACTGCCGCCATAGATGCTGTCCTCCACAAAGCTCCCTCTGCAGCACGGTGCTCCCCCTTCCCTATGGCACACTTCTTCATGAGGTTATGTCTGGTACAACTGCGCATGCGTGAGTAACACGCATGTGCAGTTTCACCCCCGCTGCCATCCTGTGAGTGACAAACCATTGCTGCTCCGCCACTGCTTTGAAACCGGGTGATCCTTTGTTGCTGCTGCTGGGTACTCCATTCTCACCACCGCCACTCCATGACCCTGTATTGCTCCATGCTGCTGCAGGAAAGAGCTCGCTGCAGCTGTATTGGCTCTGACAAGAGTTTGTTGCTTTTGTGGAGACTTTTATGCTCTGAGTGATCCCAGCCGAAGTTAGCTTGGAAGTGGACTTATTCTATGACTATAAAGCCACTTCTGTCAAAATGGTAACAACTCTTCTGGCTGCCTGATACTGTATGTGTCGCAGTGGTTTCAGTTTTCAAATGCCCTGTTTAGTGGCTTCTTGTAATGATGTTTAGACTATTTAATATGTGATTGCTGTTCATGGGCATCTCAGAAGTCTTATACATTTTACATTGCTGCAGGGTCTTGAACAAGTTCTTTGTGATACACAGACTTTAGTTGGTCTGCCTAGTAGATTTCAATACCAGTATCCAAGAGGATGATTTTATGTTTGATTGTGTTTATGTTGACACCTGCAATTTGGGATCTATACAGCTTCAATTACATTTATGTCCTTTGTACACGTTTTATCGCATAGGTGTGTATTTGTTGCTTATTGGCTTATGTGTTGTTCTGGTTTGCAGAGTTATAGTTACTCCTATTGGTACTGTGGCTTGTCATATATTTCTACCTGACTTTGCCCTCCTACCTCCTTCTATTTGCAGGGTTTTCTCTGCATTGGTGGGGGGTCATTTTGTCCTGATTGCTGCCATGGCTGGCTACTAATTAAGAGAGGGATGGCTTAGCTCCCCTAGTTTGTTCTTATTACTAGCCTTCATTCAGTTTTATCAGTTTCCCCCACTGGTATAGTTGGGGAAGGCGCTCCCGTTATAATTCTGGATATAGTCTTTTGGGATTTTCTTCCACCTATCCAGATCCAGACCCATTCTCCCGTTCAGTCTGATAATGATTCCCTATTGCTGTATGTGTGCCTTGTGTTTCTCCTGTATTGGGGAATCCAGGGCAGAGTTAGTCCACTAAGGCTGCTTATTTGGGAGAGCTTATGTTGGATTTCATATTTATGGTTCTCCTGTTTTGGAGGAAGTTCCTAATTTTCCCATGCCCTTAATGAGATCACATCGCTGAACATATAGTTGGCAGATTTGTTCAGTTGACTTTGCTCCTTGGCTGATAAGTTGGAGTATGAGGGTCTGGCCCCTATACTCCCATTGTATGTTTTAGTATCCCCCTTTTAATTCAAGGATATTTTTCACCTTTGGGGTCATTGAAGCGTTTTCCAACAACTGTAAATCCTGCATTTCTGCTTTTTTGCATACCCATGGAATATATTTTCTTTTCTTTTCTTTTAGGTCTCCAGAATCCTACCGATGTGAATACACCTCACCTTTTTGAGCCCTCCTGTTTCACTTTATGGTTATCGGCTCCCTTTTATTTGTCTGATTTACTGTCCCTCTCTATATTAGAAACATAGACATAGAAACATAGACTTTGTCGGCAGATAAGGACCGCTTGGCCCACCGAGTCTGCCCATTTCCCTACCTACTGGATAAGCTACAGATTCTAGTTAACCAACAGCCTATTTCCTGCAACCCCCCACCATAATTGCCTTCTGTCTGTCCCATGCATGTTTGAATTCCTCCACTGTTTTAGATTCCACAGCCTCTCCAGGAAGGTGGTTCCATGCATCCACCACTCTCTCTGTGAAAAAGAATTTCCTCATATTACCCCTGAGCCATCCCCCCTCTAACTTTAAATTGTGCCCCCTTGTTCTTACACATCTCTTTTTCTGAAAGATGCTACCCTCCTGGACTTTGTTGATTCTCTTGAGGTACTTAAAAGTTTATATCATGTCCCCCCTGTCCCTCTTTTCATCAAGGGTATACATATTAAGCTCTCTGTCTCTCTTCATATGGTTTCTGATGTAGACCCTGCACCATTTTAGTTGCCCTCCTCTGGACTGCTTCCATCCTGTCTATGTCCTTGCATAGATGAGGTCTCCAAAACTGCACACAGTACTCCAGATGAGGTCTCACCAACTGTCCGTATAGAGGGATAACCACTTCCCTTTTTCTACTTGTGATGCCCCTCCCTATGCATCTCAGTATCCCCCTGGCTTTCCCTACTGACTTCCCACATTGTATACCCACCCTTAGGTCATCTAATATGACTACACCCAGATCCCTTTCCATTATTGTTGTTGTTAGTACCTCCCCTGCTATTGTGTACTCTTCTCCTGGATTTTTATTTCCCAGGTGCATTACTTTGCACTTCTTTGCATTGAATCTAAGTTGCCATATGTCTGACCATTCCTCCAACCTTGCCAAGTCCATTCTCATCCTTTCTATTCCCCCTTGTGTATCAACTCTGTTACAGATCTTTGTGTCATCTGTAAAGAGGCATACCTTTCCTTCCAGACCCTCTGCAATGTCACCTATAAAGACGTTAAAGAGGACTGGACCCAGTACTGAGCCCTGAGGTACTCCACTAGTAAGCCCCCTTTCTTCAGAATGTGTTCCATTCACTATTACCTTCTGTGTCCTGTTGTGCAGCCAGTTTTCTACCCAGGCTACTACCCTGGGACCCACTCCCAAGCTGGCTAACTTGATTATTAATCTTTTGTGCGAGACTGTGTCAAATGTCTTGCTAAAGTCTAGGTAGGCCATATCCACAGCCCCTCCCTGGTCTATTACTTTGGTCACCCAGTCAAAGAAATCGATTAGATTTGTCTGACATGACCTTCCTGCTGTGACATATTGGTGGCCTGTGTGGACTATCACTGTCTTGGATCTCCTCCCACCACTGTATGTTGAACCCAAGATTTTGCATTAAGCTTAAATATTTATGCTATTATTCTGGCTTTCTGTTTCTGTTTGAGCCAAGCTTTCTGTTTTAGATTGGTGGGCATTGGAGAGTTTGTTCTCACCCACCCAAAGCTGCCTTCATCCAATCTTTCATACGTTACATGTTCTTGTGCATAGTTTATATCTCACTCACCACTAGGAGGGTAAGAGGTGACTGCACCAGATGAATTACCTAAGAACTTCTGGCCCTAAAGAAAGAGATTCCAAATGGACCACCTACAAGCGTGAGCCCACTCTTGAACAGTGGAATGAATATCGGAGACTGTGTAACAAATGTAAGCAAGCCACCCAGTCCTAAAAATGCAATCACTACCAGAAACTGCAAACGGATAACCTTGCAAACCCTCATTGTTTCTGAAGCACCTTGGGCTCCCTCCTTTCTCCAAAGTCCCATAGACTGATTAATAAACTTAAACTCACCCAAAGGCTTATTAACAGACCCAGCTGAGGTTGCCCAGGTGTTCACCAGCAAATTCACTGACCTCTCTGTCCACCTTAACAAACTCCTCCCAAAGGCAACGTCATTCCCCAAGTGCGCACATGTGTGACCCACTCCTTCCCTCCTTTCCCACCTCATCCCCTCACCCCAACCTTTTTACTTCAAGGTCATTTCCCAGAATGTTACTTTTAAGCTCCTCAGTAGCTTCCCCTTTGGGAGAAGCCAGGGTACCAACGGCATCCACCCCTCACTGCTCAAACTTACTGTCCCTGCCATCTTCACACCACTGACGTTCATTTTTAACCTTGCTTTGATCACTGCCACCATGCCTATTTCCTGGAATACAGCCAAAGTAGTGCCTATACTTAATGCAGGAGACCCTCTTTCTTCTGGTAACTACTGACCAATCTTTATTCTCCCCCACCTCAGCATACTCCTAGAGAAAATTGTACACCGTCAACTTTCTTACCACATTGATAAATACAACCTTCTGGGCAATCAGCAACATGGCCTCTGCAAAAAATGCAGTACTGCCTCTGCCCTCCTCCTCTTCACAGACGATGTCTACAGAAATATGGATCAGGGAAAAGCTACTGGCGCAGTGTTTGTGGACCTGACCAAGGCATTCAACCTAATCAACCACCCTCTATTGCTAACCAAGCTCCACCAGCTTGGATGCTATAATGACTCCTTATGCTTAAATTCAATTTAATTCAATTCACTTTACTGGGTAAGATCACTGGGCCAAGACCTTTTTTCAGGATTGACCCGGAGCTTCAAACACAGAGAAGCTTAGATGTCATACAATTGCAAACATTAACAAAATACATTGATAACAATAATACAATGTAGTAAAGTAGTACAAAAATAATACTTAAAAGCAATTACACACAGCAGAAAGTTGCAAATAATGAAACAAAGCTTTTTTAAAATGTTCACGACTATGAGTAAAGCAAATCAATAGGCAGTGTATTCCAGAAAATCGGATATTGTGAGGAAAAAGCTCTCTCACCCGTACAGGTAACATATCTAGAAATAGATAATCATTGCACATTTGATAAACGCAATGATCTAACATCATCCCTTGCATTCATCAAACTATACAATGGAGATATAAAACCCTGGGCTAATATATTATTAATCATACAACCCAAATTATACAAATACATTAACTTAGGGGGAAGCCAACAGAGATCATTGTAAAGAACACAATGATGCATTCTGAATGTTTTAAACGAGATAAATCTACAGATGAATTAAAGGATTTATTAACTAAATTCAAATCTCTCTGTGCAAGCTCCGTAAACAAAAAATAATCATAATATAAAGTTGACAGTAATACACTCTTAGATATCATTTCCCTAGCCTCCCTGTTTAAACAATCCTTAATTCCATATAAGGTACCAATTTTCTAATTTACAGACTTTACCACTTTCTTGATATGTACTGAATAAGTCAAACACAGATCAAGTGTTATTCCTAAATATTTAGTTTCCATAACCTGCTGTATAATATTACCTGCTAAGCCACTAGTTACTAAAGAGTCTGCATTATGTAATTTAGATAAAGAGCCAAATAGAATACATACGGTTTCTTAGAATTTAACAACAAGGAATGATCCAACAGCCACCCATTTAAATCAGAAAAATCTTGATTTAAAGAGACATTTATGTCACTTATTTTAATAGAGCTAGAAAACAAAATTATATCGTCAGCATACAGTAACATTCTAAAACTAGTAGAAATCTTGACAATGGGGTCTACAAACACAGAGAACAACAGGGACCCCAATATGGACCCCTGTGGAACCCCATGTTGAAGCTCACCCAGTATCAACTCCACACCCCCAAGTTGTGCCCTTACTGGTCGAGCAGTTAAATAACTATAAAACCAATCACAAGATGTCTCTGAAAGCCCAAGGCTCCTCAGTCTCCAGAGCAGTATGACATGACTGACTAGATTGAAAGCCTCAGATAAGTCAATAAATACTGCACCTGTCAAAAGTCCAGCATCCATAGATCTTAAAGTATTGTATAATTTGTGAAATGTGTCAGTGCAGTACCAGTGCTATGAAGCTTTTGAAAGCCATGCTGCTCCGGAGAGCGAAGACCCTCGGCTTCAAGATATTCAACCAGTTGGCAATTAACCAACTTTTTGAATATCTTAAAGGAGCCATAGTGGAAGTGACAAACCAATGCATCAGATTGGTATCCAAAAGCAAGAGAAGGAGAAAGCCACTATGGCTCTCGAAAGAGGTGGCAGACAAAGTAAAGGCTAAAAGGGCAGGGTTCAGGAAATATAAGGGGACCCAAAGGGAGGAGGACAGGGAGATGTACCTACAGTGTCAAAGGGAAGCTGGTATGGTGGTAGGAAGAGCAAAGGCATGGACTGAGGAAGAAGTACCACAGACAGTAAAGAAAGGGGACAAGACATTCTACAGGTACATCAGTGAAAGAAGGAAAATGGAGGGGAATTGTTAGGCTCAGATAGGAGGAAAGGGTGTGTAAGGAGGGAAATATGGGTAAAGCAGAAATATTGAATAAATATTTCTGTTCAGTATTCATGGAAGAGGGGGAAGGACAGGGACCACAGCTGAGCAAAATATGCCAAGTGGTGGGAGAAGTGGACAACAGTTCATTCACAGGGGCAAGAGTCCTGCGGGAGCTCACTAAGTTGAAGGTGGACAAAGTGATGGGGCCAGATAACATACACCTGAGGATATTAAGGGAACTGCAAAGAGAACTAGCAGAGTCTCTGGCAGCTCTGTTAACCGAGTCACTCAACACAGGAGTTGTTCCAGAGGATTGGAGGAGGCCGCATGTGGTCCCTCTACATTAATCCAGCATTAGGGACGAGGCAGAGAACTATAGGCCTGTTAGCTCCACCTCAGTAGTGGGAAAGATCATGGAGAAACTGCTTAAGGAAAGGATAGTGGGACATCTAGAAGCCATCAGTGTACAGGACCCTAGACAGCATGGATTCACAGCAGGTAGGTCATGTCACACAAATCTGATAGATTTCCTTGACTGGGTAATGAAGGAATTAAATCAGGGGGCCATGGATGTCACCTACTTTGATTTCAACAAAGCCTTAGACACCATCCCACATAAGAGTCTGGTTAACAAGTTGGGTAGTCTGGCCATGGAAAACAAGGTCCAACTGATGGACAGGAGGCACAG
Organism: Neoceratodus forsteri; assembly: GCA_016271365.2. Classification (NCBI taxonomy): domain Eukaryota; kingdom Metazoa; phylum Chordata; order Ceratodontiformes; family Ceratodontidae; genus Neoceratodus; species Neoceratodus forsteri. Next base: position 109,421,012 of record CM057455.1, on the reverse strand, counting down.
GGTGGTGGTAAGTAGGGTACAATCTGGGGAGAGGGAAATGACCAGAAGGGTACCGTAGGGATCAGTCCTTGGGGCAATCCTGTTCATTGCCTTCATCTGTGACATTGCAGAGGTGCTGGAAGGAAAGATCTGCCAGTTTGCAGATGACACCAAGATCTGTAACAGGGTGGACACTCCAAAAGGGGTGTAGAAAATGAGAAGGACCCAGAGAAGTTTGAGAAATGATCTGAGGAGTGGCAAGTGAGATTTAATTCAAAGAAGTGCAAAATTATGAATCTGGGGCATAGAACCCCTGGTGAGATCTATAGGTTGTGGGGGGAAGATGCTGACAGTCATCAAGGAAAAAAGGGACTTGGGAGTTATTATTTCAGATAACCTGAAAATGTCATAGCAGAGTACAAAGGCCACAGGGAGGGCCAGTGGCATGTTGGTGAACACTAGCATGTTGGGGAAGGTAGGAAGGTAGTGATGCCATTATATAAAACCCTGGCCAGGCCTTCCATGGAGTACTGCATACAGTTCTGGAGGCTGCACCTTCAAAAGGACATTAACAGGCTGGAGATGGTACAGAGAAGGGAGACTAAGATGGTACAGGGCTTGCAACACAAAGCATACAAGGAGAGATTAAGGGAGCACAATATGTACTTTCTGGAGGAGAAGAGGGAGAGAGGGGACATGATAGAAAAATTCAAGTACCTCAAGGGCATAAATAAGTTACAGGGGGAGATATTTTCCAATACAGGAGGAGTACAGGAATTCGGGGGCATGACATGAAATTGGAAGGCAGCAGATTAAGAGGGAATGTGAGGAAGTTTTTCTTCATGGAGAAGATGGTGGATGCATGGAATGGTTTGAACCAGGAGGTGGTGGGAGTGAGCACTGTGGTTGGATTTAAACATGCATGGGACAAGTATAGGAGAACCATAGAGGTAAAACAGAGGGAGGATCAGAAACCATAATCAAGTACAGGGCTTATTGGCAGACTAGATGGGTCTAGCAGTCCTTATCCGCCAACAATTTATGTTTCTATATTAAGGGAGGAATGTAACAAGTTGAAGTTGGATAAGAGGCAGTTATTGCAGATGAATAACTGGTTGAATGGTACTAATGAAACATTATGTGTTGAGATTGAGGATTTTGAGAGGATCTGAAAAGGTAAGTAATGAATTGGACAAGGAGCTTAGGGAAAATTGTGAACTCAGCACTGCATACAGAGTGTTACAGAAAGAGATTGTTACAAAAGAAGTTGGGCAGAACAATGCAAAAAGTTTGTCACATGAAGACAGGTTGAAGGAACTGAACATGTACTCCCTGGAGGAGAGGAGGGAGAGAGGGGATATGATAGAGACATACAAGTATCTTACAGGGAGGAACAGGGTGCAGGAAAACACTATTTTTAAGTGAAAAAGATGTTCCAGGACTAGAGGGCATGGGATGAAGTTGGAGGGAGGACGATTCAGAGGAAACATGAGAAAGAATTTCTTCACAGAACGGGTGGTGGACAGGTGGAACACCCTGCCAGAGGAAGTGGTGGCGGCTGAAACAATCACAGGATTTAAGAATGCATGGGATAGACATAAAGGAATTCTGAAGGTCAGGGTAAGGTGCAACAGACTTCTAGGAAAACAAACTGAACTTACAAACTCAAATGGGCAGACTGGGTGGGCCATAGGCCCTTATCTGCCGACACTGTCTATGTATCTATGTATAAATGTAGAATCAAGATGGTGGAGCTGCACCATCAAAGAGGGGTGTTGGCTGGTGATATCAAAGCGATGGGTGGAGCCCATTACCCCCACATTGACATTGTGTCATCAGGCGATGACAATTCAGATAACGACTGTATCCAAAGTGGCAAACTCCAGTGACACTCTCAAAATGGCAACCCCCAACTATGCCACTCACAAGATGGTGCTCCCCAATGTCAGTCCTAATATGGCGACTCCCATGTGCATCATCAAGATGGCAACCCCCATGATAGTGTGTGTGGGGGTCAACACGTTCTCCATCCATTGTCATTTTGAAAAAAGATGATAAAAAGGAAACAGATCTCATGATCGTGTCAGCTCTCTCCAAGTCTTGGATAACAGAGGAACAACAAGCACTAATTCAGGAAACTATGGAAGACATGTTTAAAGAAGCAGCGGCCTGTGAGTCAATGTTCCATACTGTGGTGGACAGCGCAGCGGATGCCGCTCTCCGTGGTGCACACTCATTTCCTCCATTTTCAGACTTCACTCAACTATTGGTCATGAACAACAGCCCTCTCCAGTCAGCTCACTCTGTTCAGCAAATTGCCAGCAGTATAGGCCACATGGGCCCAAGTGAGAATCTCAACTGTCATTTGGAAAAAGTTTGTTCTAAATGTAAAATTATTCATTTTTCCCCAGACTACCAAGTCCAAGTTCTCTGACAGACTGTTGACCCCAGTCTCTGGGCAAAACTCCTGGAAGTTGTCAGGTGAATCGCAAATGCAAATTTCGATGAGCTCACTGCACACCTCATGTATGCTCAGTCACCTGGCATAGTCGGCATCATGCTGACGTATCCCATCAAACAGTACACCAAGGAACTTCCCGTGTCCTATCACCAGTGGTTATGGCTGGCCTACCATACTGGCAAGGCCTTCTCAGGGGAACATCCCAACAAGAACCAAGTCGAGTACAAGTCCTTGTTCATATGGACCATGCTTCCGGAAATCCGTGACGAGTTGGAACAAGTGGTATTCCCCAGTACTGAGAAGTTCAAGGATATGCTCACAAGAATGGAATGAGTTTTCCAACTCTACCTCCAGGATCTCAACTCTGGCTTCAAAACCAAGGTGACCATGGTACAATACACCAGCAAGCCCACAACCCACTACACTGTGGAAGGCAAGGCCCAGGATGGGAAGGCCACAACCTACAACAAACAACCCTCTCGGTGGGGAGGCACATAGAACAAAATCAAAAATAAGAGGAATTGGAACAATCCCAACCAGGCAAGGAAAGACAAGGTGATTTTATTTGTAGGGCACCCAATCCCGTAGGCTCTGGGCACCTAACAGAAATTATATCAAGGCATAATAAGGACAGCATAAGTAAAAAAAAAAAAATCAATAATAATTCATAAATATAAATATAACAGTTTAAAATGACTTAAAAGGCTCCCAGACAGACACAGAAGGGATCAGGACAGGATGTACTCAGAAATCTGTAAAAGCCAGGGCAAAGAGGTGGGCCTTCAGCCTCCACTTGAACATCTCAACTGAAGGAGCCTCCTGGACAGAAGATGGTAATAAATTCCTCAGGGTCGGCCCAGAGACAGTGAATGCATAATCTGTTGAGGTCTTGAGCTAAACCCTAGGAAAGTCCAGGAGGCCCCTCACAGAAGAGCAGAAAGAGTGAACAGAGGTCACTGGTGTCAGGAGTTTTGACAGGTAACCAGGACCCAGTCTGCACAGGGCCTTAAATGTGAGAAGACCCATCTTGAAAAGGGCCATCCATCTGACCAGCCACCAGTGCAGAGCCCTCAGAACTGGTGTCACATGACTGAACCTTCAAATGGTCATCAGTAACCAGCTCTCAGCGTTCTGCACTAGTTGATGTCTGCAGTGGGTCCCTCCCATGACCCCAAAATATAGAGAGTTACAGTAGTCAAGCCTGGAGGTTATAAAGTCATGCATTAGCTTCAGCACTTCCTCTGACGGAACAAGGGACTTAATCCAGGCAATGTTCTGCAAATGATAATAATCTCTACTGACAACAGATGACACCTGGTCTTCAAAAGTCAATCTGCTATCAAGGATCACACCCGGATTTTGCACCCTCGGGGCAACTACCAATAGAGCAGAACCCAGGAAAAGCCATGAGTCAGCCCCAGGTAGCACCCCATCATGTCTGTGACCAGGCTTGCTCACTAGTACCTCTGTCTTGGCCAGGTTAAGTCTCAGCCAGCTGGAACCCATCCAATTGTTGATTTTAGCCAGACAGTTGTTAAGCACATCAACTGCTCCTGATGATCTGCGGGCAAAGGACAAGTACAGCTGGGTATCATCTGCATAGTAGCAAAACTTCATGCTGTACTGTCAAATGATCTCGCCCAGTGGCAGCATGTACACTGTGAATACATCAGCGACAAGATCGAGCCCTGTTTCACTCCACAAGACAGAGGCATTGGGGAGGAAGAGAAATTTCCCATCACTGCCTGCTGCACCCTGTTTGAAAGATAGGACTCAAATCATCTGATGACAGTACCAGCGAGTCTATAAAACTCACAGAGGCAATCAAGAAGCACAATGTGGTCCACAGTGTCAAATGCTGAGGAGAGATCAAGGAGAACAATATCTGACTTGTCTCCTCTATTTCTAGCCATGAGCAGATCATTATGCACCCTCACTAGAGCTATTTCTGTGCTGTGTCTAGCCTGAAAACCTGACTGAAATGGCTCATAGATATCTCAGGACACCAGGCGTTCCTCGAGCTGATGTGCCGCTAACTTCTCAACAACCTTTCCCAAAAAGGGCAGGTTGGAGACAGGATGGTAATTCACCAGGATATCAGGGGCGAGGGAAGGTTTCTTTAGGAGGGGTCTCACTAGTGCTTTTTTCAAAGCCGCAGGGAAGAACACCTCTGCTATCGAACATCTGGCAATCCCAGTGAACACCAGGCTGACAGGACACATCCCATCAAGAAATGTGTTGGGGCTGGGTCCAGTTCACAGGAAGTGTGCATTCAGCTCTATGATCACCTTAGTCACTTCAGACACCTCCACTGACCTAAACTCTTCCCAGACAGGCAGAGTGCCTCCAGGACCTCCAACCTGAATACTGTGAGACAAATGCCTCCCTGGCAGGATCCCTGAGTGGATGGCCGACACTGTCAGAGAAGAACAGAGCAAACCCCTTACACAAGGTGGATGACGCTTTTCTCGGCTGCAGGCAGGCAGGATGAAGAAGCCTATATACAGTCTGAAATAGCTGAGATGGTCTGTTTTTCCCTGCAGCAATTTCCCTGGACAAGAATTCTGCCTTCTTATGGGAAGTTGCTCCCTGGTACTCCACATAGTGGGCACGTAGGGCCAGCCTATCGGCCTCCTGCCATGTCTTCCACCAGTAATGCTCCAACCTCCGACCCTTGATCTTCATCACCTTGAGGTCCCTGTCAAACCAGGGTGACCTCAAGTGAAAAGATCTGGGTCATATATGAAGCGGTGTGAGGGCATCCAGAGCTTCAGAGACCACCTTGTTATAAGTGGTCACCGCCTCTCCTGAACCCATTGTCCCCATGTCGCGTCAACCCGAGATAGGTCAGCTAGTGACAACAGTCCCTCCAGGTGTATGCCCCTTAAAGGGAAGAAGCTGACTATCTCCATGGGGGGGACTAATTGGGGGGGCCCCGAACATGAATTCCATGGTACAGTGATCAGACCAATTGACCCGCTCAGTCTTGAGGTTATCAACCTCAAGACCCAGCTAGAACAACAGACTGAGTGTGTGGCCGTGCTGGTGGGTCACAGAAGCAACCGCTTGTGAAGGCCCAGTGAACATATCAGCTGGAGGAGGTCATAACTGAAACATGAGGATTCATCATCAACCCAAGCATTGAAATCCCCCAAGATTAAACACCTGAGCGTCTCCAGCACCTGATTGATGACGAAGTCCGCCACCTCATGCAGGAAATCACCTCCCACCCCAGGAGGGCAGTAAATTAGGAGAATCCTTCAACAGCACTTCCATGCACAGCAATGCACTGAAAAGATTGGGTGTCACCAACTGGGTGCACCATGAAGCCCAGGCTGGCTCAAAAAACAATGGTCACACCCCCTTCCCTGCGATCCTTTCTTGGACAGTGCACTACAGGGTACCCGGTAGGGATGGCAGCCACAAGAACTGGGCCAGCATTGTCTCCAAGCCTGGTCTCCATTATGCAAGCCAGGTTATCAGCAGAAATCAAATCCACAAAAAGGGCCATCTCATTTCTCATTGACCTGGCAGTGCAAAGCACTGTCCTGAGAAGATGAAAAGATGCGACTGGACCTCTAGCTGCCTTCTTACTTGGTCTGGTGGGAACTGTGAGTACAGAGACCACACACATCTGGACTCTCCCTCAGCTCCATTAAAACCCAGGACATCTTCTGGACTGGACAGCCTCAATGCTGCTCACCACCCCCTCCTCAACTGCCCTGGGCTCCCTGCAGATCCCTCGCCTCCCTGCAGATCCCTTGTCTCCTAGTAATTCTGACCTCCCTATAGCCTCTTGCAGTGATGGCAGGAACTGGGGGGGTCAGCAAAGGAGCAAAGGTTGTAGAGCCAAGTGGCAGTGCAGGTAATTCTAGCAGGGCCACAGCATCAACACATATTGCCTGGCTTCTCTGGTCCCCAGTGGAATTCTGAAAATGCACAAGATTTTGCCATGTACAAAAAAAAACACTATTACAACCACCCCCAACCATTTACTCAAAACAGAATCCTTAAAATTAAGTTACCCCACCAAAAGAAGTGCCCCTAATAAGTACTGGTCATAGGCAGATACTATGAAAGGTGCAACCCTCCCCACAACCACTTACTCAAAGCAGGCCCCTAAAAACTAAATTACCCCACTAAAAGAAGTACCTCTAATATGTACTAGACACAAACATACATTATACAAAATACAATTCCTCCACTCTACTAATACAAGTGCTCTATACTTCATCCACACATCATAATCAACAACCCCCACCCACCCAAACACAAATAATAAAAAAAAATAATCATTCAGAGGATCAATAAGGGGAGAAAAACCAGTGAGTGTGAGCTGCAGCAAAAAATCAGAACACAAAATCCCAAATCGGGAAACTAAAAATCAAATTCAAGATTCACACCAAAAGGCTGGAAATGTCTCAAAGTGCAGACCAAACTACTAGGTGCTCTCACCGCCAATGCTCAGAAAATGATTTTACCCCAGTGTGACCAGTTCAGAAGCAGAATGTTCAGAATTTTACGAAGTCCCTCCAAAGACACCGAGGCAGACACCAGAATAACCAGGGCAACAGGAACCAACATGCCAGACCTTCTTTCATGCAGGTCATGGAGGGCAACTAGAACCTCCGCCTACTCCTTGGGAAATTCTAGTCCATGGTTAAGTCTATTCTGAAAATAGATGTTGCAAAATTTAATTTTGTTGGCGAAATGTTGGCAAAATCACAAATTTTGCCATGTGTAATATTTCACGTAATTGTGCTGTTGTGGCAAAATTTTGCTAGCAAATTTCGCCTTAGATTTTGCCTTGCATTTTTATTCAGTGAAATCTGGCAAAATTGGGCTTTTCACATGGCCTACTCTCTGCAAGTCACATGGGTGACTGTATTCAGGCAGGAAGTGAGTGATTCATTTCCCTTCTGTATAGCTGGAGACTTGGAGGAAGCAGGCAGCCAGCAACAGAGAGACTTTTAGAAAGTTTATTGGGTCTGTGTTACATTGTGTGTGTTTTTTATCCAGTTTTTTGTTCATAATATATATTTTGATTGTATTCATTGATCCTTTCTGTTAGATGTCTGTGTAGTGTGTGTGTGTGTGACTTCCTCTCTCCCTTTCTGTTAGGAAATCTTTTTTTTTTAAATGATAGAGGGGAAAGCTAGGGGCAAGGGGACTGGGAGGAAGGCAACCACTGTACATCTTGACAGTTGGGTATTTAGTGTAGCTAAGGTTGAGGACCCCTCCCAAACCCAGCAAGAGCAGGTAGCCACAACTCCCTGGCAGCAGCAGGAGCCCATTGCCCCCTGTCAGCAGCATGAGGATGATGTGACCCCTCCACATCTCCCATCCAGCAGCAGAATCCTCCTGTAATCCCCCAGGACCAGCAGCAGCTGCCGCAGCATGAGCCCATTGTCCCCCCACGCAGCAGGGTGAGGATGATGTGACCCCCTCCACATCCACCACTACCCAGCAGCAGAATGCTCCTATAGCCCCCATGACCAGCAGCAGGAGCATGTGGCCCCCGGACAGCAGCCACAGAGTAATGCCCCCCAGCAAGAGCATGTGCCCCCCCACCTCCCCCAGCATAAAGGGTCTGCCGTGTGATGTTTTTTTCACCATAAACAACACTGACAGCAGTGTTGTTATCTACAAGCTGTGCGGCAGATCTGTGCAAAGGGGCAAGCAAGGGGGCCATTTTGGAACTGGTGGCCAAATGACCCACCTGCCGCACCACCACCACAATGCTGCTGAGTGGCTCCGAAAGCAAAATTAGTTGGCAGCAGCAGGAGGCAGTGGTGCCCAAGGGGAAGTGGGCCAGCAGGAGGAAGGGGCCAGGACTCAGCAACAGCCCAGATGTAGCCGCAAGCACCAGTGAAAGCAGCAGCAGGCAGCAGCACCCCAATCCACCTCACCCCACAGCCAGAAGTGGAACCGGGTTCATGCTGGAGGTGAACATAGACAGCCTGCATCAGCCCCAGCTGGTCCTCCTGTGAGCCAAGAAGACCTGGCGGCATTACAGCAAGAGGTAACAGCTCTGCACCAGGTATTTGATGAGTTCAACCAGGAGGTCAGAGGGGACTTAAAGAAACTGTTGGAAGACCAACAAATTTAGTGGTGGCAGGGTGGAATTGGGTCTGGTGCTGGCACCATGTAATAATGTGGTCCAGGGACTGTAATGTGCTTACAAGTGAGGCAGGCAGTGAGCACAGCAGCTGAATTATCTTTTCTTTTTCCTGTCCTTGCTTTATACTATCACTCTTCCCTCATCTGCACCCCCAAAAATTGTAAAAAATTACTATATATATATATATATATATATACACATATTTATTTTGTCCTCTTCCTCTTTCTATATCCTCATTTCTTTTTCTTGTCTAGCATTTTGTGTGTTATGTATTATTTATGTTCCCTCTCTTTCCCTTCTCAGATTTGAATACCCTTGCACCTACTACCCTGCATATCCCCCCGTCATGTATGTTACTGTTAGTCAGTCTGTACCTTAGCTATAGACAGTGTACATTTCTTCTTGTTTTATGTTAATCTTTCTCCTATCCACAGATGTCAAGTATTGTAATTTGTTTCATATGAACACATTTTTTTCCCAAAGCTATGTTTTGTTGTGGCAGTTGTTTTTGCTGTGTGCAGCTACAGCATAAGTTTGAATATGTACACAACCTAGAAACTTAAATAATCAGCACTTTTATTGCAAAGTTAAACATATATATGTTTTTTGAGCTTAACAACAGTCCCCTGGGCTCAGTTGTCACAAATGTTCACTTGGTGTCCTTCCCTCCACCACCACCCAATCCAAATTGTTCACTTGGGCCACAGTTTAACACAGCCTCTTGCCTCCATGGTGTGCCAATCCCAACAGGCCGTACATGTCCAGAAATACAGCAGGAAACACGGTACATTAAATTCAGACAGAAATCTGGTCTCAGCCATGACGTTTTATGGCACCCAAACCCCCACCCGGACCAAACGATGGTCTTTGGTCCAATGTTTGCAATTGTTTGTAGGCCACATCATGTTCTAGTGAGTGAAGCATAGGCAGCACATGTCCTGAAATGTTTCCAAAAAAATGGTACATCAAATTCAGACAGAAATCTGCTATGAGTCCTGATGTTACATGCTGCACCACAACCTCAGGGACCAGAAAATGCAGCTTCTGCCACTGTTTAGCAATGATTTCAGACTGAAACTCACTGCTTCTGATGCCAAACAGGGCCTACGAGTCCAAGTCCTGATATTTTATGGTGCCCCCCAGTAGCCAGTCATTAAAATGCTGTTTTGGCCACTGTTTACAATTGGTTTTAGGCCGCATCTTGTTTCTGTGAGTGCAGCACAGGAAGTACATGTCTGGAAATGTTTCCAAAGAAAATGTTACAGTAAATTCAGAACAAAATCAGGTCTTAGCCATGTTGTTATATGGCGCCCAAGCCACCACCCAGACCAAAACATGGTCTTTGGTCCACTGTTTACAAGTTATCTCATGCTGAATGCGAGTGCAGGACAGGCTGCACATGTCCAGAAATGTGACACCAAAGATGGGAGATAAAACTGAGGCTGAATATGGTCTGTGTCAGGATGTGATGTGGTCCCCCCCCCACCATCCAGACATTAAATAGCAGCTTTCTGGCCTGTTTGCCAAGTATTTCAGCCATAATCTCGGCGCTGATCATGCCAAACAGGGCCTACAAGTCCATAAATGTTTACCAAAAAATGTTACATTAAACTGTGACTGAAATGTGGTGTCAGTCCTGATGTTACATGCTGTGCCACCACCTCAGGGACCTGAAAAGGGGTGCCAGCCCATGCAAAGAAAATGAATTCGTCCTGCAAAATTCTGCTGTTACTTGTAGTTCTTTCCTCCTGTTTTGGCTGTTTCAATTGATTGAGATAGAAATGTACAATTATCATTTCCCTATGCAGCTGTCCTGATTGGGTAGCTGTGTTGACTGAATGACTCTGTGGTTGTAGTTTGCCTGGCTGTGGGGAGTGAATGACATTTTGGAGCACTGTAACTTATTGCCTGCTGCTGTCTCTGACTACTACTTGCCAAGTTGCCACAAGAAGTACTGTTCTGGATGGTTGATGGTGGATCATCTTCACAAAGTCTGTACTGCTGCTGCTGAATACGTAAGTATCTGTCTTTATTTTTTTTCCTGTGCAAGATAAGGGTGTTGTTGGGTTGGTATGATGGCGTCTTGAGTTCTAATATGTTTGTACTGCTTTTATATTATTTTTCAGTGTGCTGTGGATAACATCATCATGCCAGGCTGGGAAATCTAGGGATGTTGGAATGCACCACATTTCCCAAGTTCCCAAAGAAGATGGTAAGTATTTAAATTTTCGTTACTAGTGTGGTATGTCTGTTACTGTCATCTGGATGTCTGAATATGATAGTACTGTAATTGTGTTATTTTTTGCTTTTGTTAACATCAGGAATTCCGGTGAAGTTAACTCTTGTTCTATCCTGCTGCCGCTGCTGCTGCTGCTCAACCAGACTGGAGGATTTATTTAATTGTAAAATGGTTCCACTTTCACAGTCCCTGAGGTAAGAATTTCTTTTTTTTGTGGTCTTCTGTGGTGGGGGAAGGTGAATGTTGGTGGTGGTGGTGGTGGTGGGGGTGGAGCATTTTACAGTCCTCAAAATTTGTTCCTATTTTTACCTTATTTCGAGGTACACAGTGCTGACCGAGGAAGAAGAATGCCTGCTACTGTGCATCATCATGGACCTTGGTCTGGAATCATGTGTACTGCACAGCATGTTCCTGGGGGAAATTTCTGTGGTTTAATGACATCACAGGGTATGGTAAGTATGCATTTGTTTTCTCTGCTTGTTCTTCCATCTTGCTTGCTAAAAACAGGTATGCAAATTGACGAGTATTCATCATTTTTTCTTATCTTTGGTCTTGCTTAGGTCATTTTCCTCTGTTGAGGTTTCATTGTATCTTGATGACTACATCCATCCAGGCCCTGCAGGAGCTGTGTTGCATGGAAGACAGGGAGTGTTGCTTGAACTGTGATGTTGGCCACTGGACTGGTGCCACCCACATACAAGGAGGAACTATATGTGGAAACAGATTGTTGAAATTGTATTTAGTAAATAATTAGGTAGAGGGGGCTAATGTCATGTTTTGTCTAATCATATGAGGTTGCATAGCTGTAGTAATCATGAGCATTTTGAATCCAAAGTGAGGACAGCAAGACCCGCCCACTACCCCCCACAGGATAGGAACCATCCATCACAGTTTAGGTACAAGAACTTTAACCTGGTAGTATAGCATAAGTAACCTATTTGGGAGAATTTGATGTTGTAAGTTGTTAAGCCTTGCATCATTAAAGATGGGCACCATTCAACATTTTTCTAAATTTGTTCATCTTGTGGTGTTAGCAGCTGAATTAGCATGGTACATTCATATGCTACTTCTATGGAGCCAGGGTTCTTGTACATGTCAGAAAATATTTTTTTTGTTGTATGGAGTACATGGGTATGTCAGAACAGGTGACAAGAGGGGGCAGGGTGGTGGGGTGGCACTTTTAAGGACATCAAGACAACATATCTTGCTGTAAGATGGGGTTGATAGTCCACATGAAAAGTAAGATATTTTTGGAAGCAAAACATTATAACTGTAATCATGGAATTGCAAAATCTTTACGGTTATGGTAATTACATTGCTGCTGCTTTATATAAGCAGGGGGACTAGTGTAGTGACCCTACAACGGGTTATGGCACTGGGTGATCAAATAAAACTTATACGCACTGCAGCACTTGAAGATAACACATTACCATAACCAATCCAATTGCACATAGCTAAAAATAAGGTATAACACACCATATTGAGCTGAAAGTGGTTGGGGGGGTAGCCTTCGAGTAAATTCAGCCTTTTTCCACTTCCACATCATCCAAGAAGCAACCCTCATAGTCTTCAAGACTGGAGTTCTCACCAGGTGGGAATTCTCTCAGCTTTGCTGCTTCATCCACCTTGCTGCTGGAGGATGCCTTAGTCAAGGGATCATCCTCATCCTCATCACTGAGACACAATTCCTGTGGCAACACCACTGAAATCACTGTGTTGTGTGGAATGTGCCTTTCATTCATTTTGAAGAATGTCAGCATGGACACATTCTTAAGTGACAAATTGGTACTACGGTCACTCACAATGTCCACAGCTGCACTAAACACTTGTTCCGCAGTAACATTGGATGGTTAGCAGCTCAGGTATTTTTATAGCAGCCGATGTTAGTGCTGGCCAGTCAGTCATTGTGCTGCTCCAGTACAGCAGTGGTTCATCAGTAATGGCAAGGTGCTTTAGGTTCCCCATGTAGGACTCCACCATTCATTCTGCTGCCCGGAGTCCAGCTGCCTCATCTGTCTCCTCCTCCTCCTTTTCCTCCATATCTTCCACTCCCACCTGAAAGAGAACATCCCAAATTTAGGAAGGCATTTGACATAGTCCTACACAAAAGATTAATACACAAGTTAGCCAGCCTGGGAGTGGGTCCCAAGATGACAGCCTGGGTAAAGAATTGGATGGAGAATAGGACACAGAGAGTAACAGTAAATGGAGTCCACTCTGAAGAAAGGGGGGTTACTAGTGGGGTACCGCAGGGTTCAGTATTAGGACCGGTCCTCTTCAATGTCTTGATAAGTGACATTGCAGAGGGACTGGAAGGAAAAGTATGTCTCTTTGCAGATGACACAAAGATCTGCAACAGAGTCGATGCACAAGGTGGGGTGGAAAGGATGAGAAGGGACTTGGCAAGGTTAGAGGAATGGTCAAATGTATGGCAGCTTAGATTCAATGCTAAGAAGTGCAAGGTAATGCACCTGGGAAACAAAAACCCAGGGGAAGAGTACACAATGGGGGGTGAGATACTAACAACAACAAAAATGGAAAGGGATCTGGGGGTAGTCATATCAGATGACCTAAAGCTGGGCAAGCAATGTGAGAGGGCAGCAAGGAGGGCTGGGGGATACTGGGATGCATAGGGAGAGGCATCACCAGTAGAAAACAGGAAGTTATTATTCCTCTGTACAGACAGCTGGTCAGACTCCATCTGGTGTACTGCGTGCAGTTCTGGAGACCCAATCTCCTCAAAGACATAGGCAGGATGGAAGCTGTCCAGAGGAGGGCAACTAAAATGGTGCATGGTCTGCACCGGAAGACATATGAAGAGAGACTTAAGGAGCTTAATATGTATAGCCTCGAGGAAAGGAGGGAGAGGGGGGACATGATAGGAACTTTCAAGTACCTCAAGGGAATCAACAAAGTCCAAGAGGGTAGCATCTTTCAAAAAAGGAGGTGTGCAAGAACAAGAGGGCCAATTTGAAGATAAAGTGGGGACAGCTGACAGGTAATGTGAGGAAGAATTTTTTCAATGAGAGGGTTGTGGATGCATGGAACAGCCTTCCTGAGGAGGTTGTGGAGTCAAAAATAGTGGTGGAATTCAAGAATGCATGGGACAATCATAAGGTAATTCTAGAGGGTGGAGTAGGAAGAAGTAGGCTGCTGGTTAACTAGGATCTGCAGCTTATTCAGTAGGTAGGAAAATGGGCAGACTGGGTGGGCCAAGCGGTCCTTATCTGCCGTCAAATTCTATGTTTCTATGTTTCTATGATTGCTTGCTGTTTTCTGCTGTGCCTTGCCCATTTCCTCTGTTTGGGTTGCCTGTGAGCCGCTGGTGGTGGTAGCAACACCCGGTTTTGCCACAGTGCATGCATTTTTCATGTGTGCAGCATGTACCATTTTAATGAGGATCTCTGTCAATTGTTGTACTCGCTGACAACCTCCTTCAGCTATAGAGGGCAGGCCACGTTTGTAGCATGGATCTAGCATGGATTGCAAAGTTAACCGACTGTAAAATGCCAGATACATGAGTATTTGTGTCCAGCACATAGAGCATGTGATCCATTAGACAACAATTGCCATGATCCCCACTTGTCTCCATCTGGTGTCACACATTAACTAGTGTCTGCCTCAGAACACATGTGAGGAGTAAGGATTGACTTATAGAAACAGTGTCCCCACTCATTGCCTGTGTAGCATGCTTGAATGGATGGAGAATGCATATTAGCCCATCCATTTGGTGCCACTGCTCTATTGTTTGAGCGATGGACACTCTAGCACTGTCATGGGTGGTGTGCAGCAGCAGGTATTCTGATACAGCCTTGTACTATTCATACAGCTGGTCAAGCATGTACAGTGTGGAGTTCCACCTGGTCACAACATCAAGCTTCATCCAGTGCTGAGGCAGATGGGTTTTGCACTGTACCTCATGTAGACAGTCACGGGCCCTTGCAGAATGGGTCAAAGTGGACACAGATATGACAGGCGACAGTAATTGTTTCTTTAATGTCTGCATGGTTGAGAAACTGCTGAACAACAAGATTAAGGCAGTGTACCAGGCAGGGCACCCCAAAAATAACACTATCGCTAATGCACTTCATTACATTGGAGCCATTATCACTTGCGATGAATCTTGCTATGAGTTACTGTGTGTGTAGCCACCTATTGATCTCATCCAGCAAAACATTAAGCATTTTCACAGCCATGTGAGAACCAGTAACACTTCCCATACTCAGGGTTGCATGCTGATGAATACCAGGTGTGTTGCTACCACCACAGTTTTGCTTCACACAGGTTTTGCCAGGCTCAAAATCAAGTACCGCCCCAGGCAACTGTGCCCCGTGTGCTGTTGTGCATGGATATGAGCTTGCTGCTGTTTGTCCACTGGTCGACATATCCATGTTAAGATGGATATATTGTGATGCACTATGCTTCAATGCATGTCTAATGGAATCAGCAACTCTGCTGTTCAGCTCTGGCTTGGCTCACTTAGTTAAATAGGTGTGTAATGGAACTTGCCTTTTGGGACAGGCACGGGCCAGCAACCTGCAAAAAACAGCATTTTCCTCAAATGAGAATGCAACAGATTGATGGCCAGCATTTCAGCAGTGGCAGCATTTAACTCTTGTACAGCAGCATGATTGGGGGGTACTTTGTCTGCTGCTCAAGGATGGTCTTCAGAGCAGGCTGCATCTTTGGGCTGTTCGAGCAGAACAATGTAGTTGTGGCAGCAATAATATTGTTTTAGGGGTAACACTCGACTCTTGGGGCTCTGTAGACTGCATGAAACCAGTTATTTTGGTTGTTTGTGGGTGTGGTAGTGTACTTTTCAGACTCAAGGGACTGGGACTGGCACCTCCACTGCTATGACCACTACTCAAGAGATCAAAGGATTGCTCACCCTCCTCCTGCACCACTGACCCACTCTGCCCTCCGCCCTCCTCCTGCTCTTGCTCTATTACATTTACCTTGGCAAGGGAGATGCCACTAACAGCTCTGGCAACCTTCTGGTGTTGCTGCCATCTCAGCTGGTGCTTATTTTTCAGGTGGGCGTCTTGGCCACTGGTGCCTATGTGTCTTCCCTTTTTCCCCCGACTAAGACATGTTTGACAAAGTTGGCATATTGCTATGGTCTCATCTGCAAGATCAAGCACATAAAAGTCCCAGACTAGGGACTTTTGACCTATGGACTTCAGATGCTTCTGGGACTGGGATAATTCAGAAACAGGTGTGGAAGTGTGTGTTTTTTGGTCTGCTCTCATCTGTTCAATAAGACTACTTTTGGGAAGGGGGTTACTTGACTGCTTTTAGGTTTGCTTATAGGCTTGGTGACAGACTGAACCATGGGCTATGCATGTAAATGGCCTACATCACCCTTGACCTTTTTTAACTCAGGATCCCATGTGGGATCATCCAGTCATCATCATCACATGAACAGTGATGATATCATGGTCTTCCTCCTCCTCCTCCTCATTATCATTGTCTTGTTGGAGCACGACACCTTTTTCTTTCTCTGCAACCATCTCAGGGGGCTGACTATCCCTGTCTCCAGGATTATCAGTCTCTGGTTGATCATTATCATCACCAGCTCCTGCAGGAACACTGGCAGTCACACCGACAGTCTTATCACCCTCCTCCTGGACCACTGTTCCTGTGCTGGTGTCAGTGCCTCCCTTCTTCTCACTGTCAGCATCCCCCACTAACATGGATGTAACAGTCTAAGCCTTAAAAAAGTAAGACACAGATTTTCCAGACCCAGTTCTGACAACAATTCCTTTGCTGGTTCCTGCCACACCACCAGAGCCCACATCAGAAGACGCTGATGCTGACATATGTGTGCTTTCACTGCTATGGGGAAATGGAACTGGAGTTGTACTTTTTTCAACAGGCTTCATAGCTCCTTCATTCCCCTTCCCACCACATTTCCCCACCTTGTGCTGGACTGTTTCTTAGCAGGCATTTTTGCTGGCTGCTGCTTCAAAGCTTTGCCTTTCTCTGGGAGTATTTGAAGAAAAGGTTTATTACTAACTGTGTGAATAACACCTCACACGTGCTTTCACACCTACAGTACTGGCTTCCTTACAAGCTCAAATACAATCAGGACAGGTAGCAGTGTTTAGAGTACAACTAATATACCGTATGTGGTAGGTAGCCTATTCTAGTAAAAACAAAAAGGTTACTTTTTTCATTCCCCAAATAGGAATTAAAGAAACACACACAAGGAAAAAGGGCACAAGTGATCGACTTTAAATACAGATCACCTGTGTCTCTGGAGAAATAAAGTACTGTAATATGTTATTACTTAGTTAACACCACATTTTTTTATTATATAAGGGCAGAGACAATCAGAAAACCTCAACAAAGGTGAGTACCACACAGTATGGTAGAGGTTTGGATGGTAGGGCTCACCAAGCAATCTCTTGAAAATGACTATATTAATATACAGTTTTTTATAATGTACACATCAGGTGTTAAATAAACAATGCTTTAACTGAGACAGGGTAAGGTAAGTCAACTAAAACAGGAACACTGCACAATGTGCAGAGGCAAGCTCCAGCAATAAAATACAGGGGAGCAATTCAACAAAGCAGTGTGACTGTAAATGAGCAAGTTCAAGTGATCAAGTAAAAGTACTTAAGTAAAGATACCAAAAAATATAGAACTGTTAATTTTCACAGTTTAAGTGACACAAGTTAACACTCCGGCAAACAGAACTAATCACAAACAAATACAATAACAGATCAGCTCTGTGTGTTTAAAACTTTAGAATTCACAATCACAACTAAAAGCGGAAGAATGGTATATATAACACAGGCTAACAGCGCAGGAACTCTCTCAAACAGGATGGAGAAACTTTTCAGATAAAAAAATGGCAAGATATGACAAAATTAATAAGAAATAACAGTAAATAAATAACTCACGATTTGAGAGTAATCTGTTTGTAAAAGGCTAGAAATGACCTGATCTGCTTTACACACCTACCTTACCCCACTCAACTCCTTTAAAGACACAAAGTAAAACTTTATTAAAATAAGTATTATGCTAAAATCCACAAAATTAGAAAATGTTCCCTAGCAGCACTATGCAAAAGCTTTATATTTTGGAGCAAATAGCTCTCAAAAACAAGTTTTAACAAGGTTTTAAAAGGCCTTATTGGCTCTGATGCACGGCAACAGACTGTCTTCCGTCTCAACACTCAGCAGACTGAGTTGTAAACAAGCTGTATGTCATATTTGACCTATTTACCCACAGCGCATTGCAAATTTCACTTTTGGAGCAAAATTTTGCCTGCAGAATCAAAAGTTATGCTGGTGAAATTGTGCCACCAGGCAAAATTTTGAGCATCAATGGGCAAAACTGGCAGACCAAGGCATTTATGTGAAATTTCACCATCACACAAAATCGTGAAACCAATCGAAATTTCACTTTGCCGAGGTGACAATGTTCACCAAGGCATTTTACGTGAAATTTCACCATTACATGAAATCGTGAAAACAGGCAAAATTTTGTTTCACCTAGGTGAAACAGTTTGTGTAATTGCAGAATTACACAAAATATTTTGCCAGACGAAATATTACAATTTCACACAACACTAATCCAATAGCAGGCCATGGTGGTACTCACACCCATGACCAACTGGATTTTGGTCTCTGACACTAATAAAAGTGTGCCATTGGGGTTTCTGTCAGACAGTGTCAGTGACCATAGTCGAGTATGCTGCTGTTGGATGGTAAGAAGGAAGAAGGTCACCCCAGTATTTGTATTCTCCAGTAGTATAAAAAAAATAGACACTGAGAAGGTCAGGGTTGGAGCAGACAAATGAGGTTAATGAAGTTTTGTCTATTTTTTGTTCCTTATTTAACAGTATTTGTAATAGGACTGCACCACTTAGGAAATTAAGGATTAGGGGAAATAAACATAAATGGGTAACCCCTGACACATGGAAAGTGATCAATTAACTGATGGGCAAAAAATGTTCTTCTAGTATATCATGCTTAAACAATGCCACTGAGATAATTTCTGACCCATAGCTTATAGCACAAGAATTTAATAAAATGTTCATTGATGTTTCAAAATATATCTCCACTGATGATGCTAATGTGAATAATATACATAATGATGTTGATCTGCAGTACCAAAGATACTGTACTACTTCAGATCAATTTCTCCAGAGGAGGTAAAGAGATATCTATTAAAGATGGACCCTCAACCATCAGTTGGGAGGGATGGTATTGATTACCATCTTGTGAGGATCACCGTGGAAATTCTCTGTTATCTGTTGTAATTTATTTTTAATCTATCTTTATGTAATTCTGCTTTTCCTACAGTATGGAACAATTCTGTTGTTGTACCAATATTTAAGGCTGGTGATACAAAAAGAGTCCAAAACTGTCATCCCATCTCTCTACTGGCTCCTCTTTCTAAGGTTTTAAAGAGAATGATCTCTGATCATTTGACTGAATACCTACAAAAATATAATATTCCTGTTCAACATGATTTTACACCTGGTCATAGTACCACCACAGCCTTGGTGGGGTTCACGAGCACAGTCCAGTTGGCCATGGATAGGGGACAATATACTGGGGCTGTGTTTATGGACCTCACTAAGGCTTTTGACCTAGTAGATCATGGCCTTTTATTAACTTCTTTATATGGACTTGGCCTGTCCAATGATGTGGCTGGGTGGATTTGGAGTAATTTGAGTCAATGTACACAGGTAACAAAGATTAATGGTCATTTTTCTCAACCGGCTTCAATCTCACTGGGTGTACCACAAGGTTCAATTTTGGGTCCCTTTTTGTTTATTCTTTTTTTAAACACTCTTCTGTTAGTTTGCACTAATGCTCAGATTTTACTTTATGCTGATGACGTGGTGATCCTCATGAGCGGATCAAATATGAATGTTGTCCTTAAACACCTGATATGTGATTTTCAGGCAGCCTACAGCTGGTTTGTTACTAATAGACTGGTTCTAAATGAAAAAAAAAATAAGTCCATGATCCTTCTGAACTCAAGAAAGAGAACAGGGGAGGACACAGTGTTATCACTACATTGTGCAGGGAGATAATATTGAACAAGTTCAACAATTTAAATATTTGGGACTTCTAATTGAAGAAGGTTTGACATTTGAACCACAATTCTTTAACATGATCAAAGTTACTCACCAAAGATTAGGGGCTTTATATAGACTTAACTCATTTTTAGTACCATCTATTAGAATAATACTGGCCCAGAACTTCCTTATTCCTATCATTGATTATGGTTTATTGATTTATTATGCTGCTGGGGAGGGATTACTAAACAAAGTTAAAATTCTTTTGAATCAAATCTCTAGATTTTCCACACAACTACCAGCGAGGACACATCATTGTCTTTTATTAAGGGAGGCAAATTTCCTGCCTTTAGACCTACACTTTAAACTTCAATTGGGAATACTGGCAAAGAAAATCACGTAAAATAGGTTACCAGAGGTCTTTGACACTATATTTAAGAGACCTACTAGTTCTGTTTGTACAAGGTCTGTTGACAAAATATATTTTGCAATACCTAGGATGAAGTCTTCTATTCTGTAATATCAAAACTGTATTCTGTCCTATGTCCTCATGTTTCCACAATTCTTTTGTACACTGCTTTATTGTGAAAATGTTGTTTGCACTGTTTTGTCTTCTCTGTGATGAGGTACCTTTGTAAATGAGCCTCTGGCTCAAAGGTTGTAAACTGATGTTCGAATAAATAAATAAATAAATCAGACAAAAATCACTTCTGTATGTACATTTTAACTCTATGCTAACTAGTTTAGATGGAGTGAATGGATCTTTGATGCTTTTTAGGAAGAAACTTAAAGATTTTCTTATGTTAGAAAGTGAATGCAAATGTTTCACCTGAAATGTATGTTGTAAATGTCTACTATTGATTCTAGGTGAATGTATGTCTATTGTATTATTGTATAGTTTTATATGTATAACTGGTCGACCATGAAAATGGGTCTGTGGCCCATGGACTTACCAGTATAAATAAATGGAACAAAAACAAACAAACCATCACACCACTCGGCCTCCAAGGCCAAGGAGACACCGGAGCCTACACTGAGCAGACCACATCTGGCCCAGCTAACAGACTGCTGTCTTCTGCAGCTGCTACCACACAGGAGTACCTCTACTGCATCCAGGATCTGGAAGAGGCCCAGTGAGATCCTGCAGGCCTAAGGTTCCAGCAGCCACCAGAAGACCCTATTGAAAAAGGTGATAATTCCAATTGACTATTTAATGCCCCAGTCTGCATTGTCAATAAAATCACCATTGATAGTAATGAACAGCCTTGCACTGAGGCCGTGGTTGGGGGCCGCCAGCTCATTGTACTATTAGACACAGGTGCAGCTATGTCTTTATTACATGATGAAGAACCATCTTCTTCATCGTGATCCACCGGATGGTGGACCAATGCACAAGGGGTGGATGGTACTACCCTCATGGTGTACCATTTTATCCCACTTCCAGTGAAACTTGGACCCTCATTGCAAACTTTATTTTTAACCTTAGGATGTTACATCATCACCAGAGCATCCTAGAGATAGACTTCCTAGCACTACATGGCTGTGTAGTTGACCTAGCCAATAGATTATTGATTCAGATCAGGAGGCAGTACCATGCTTTCTGATTTCTGATTCACATACTGTGGCTGCCAACTCAGCTAATGACAAGAAGTAAGATGTAATCGCTCTACTTCAAAACCATGAGTTTTTCAAACAACTCCTGTCCATTTTGCAGATGCATCTTTTTTTCCTCCCAACTCTTTTTTTTTATCTCCCTCTTACTGCTGACCTCTCTCCAGCATGAACACTCAGCTAATGGCTCTACCTCTCTGCCTGAAGTTTTGGTTGCTGTATCTCCAGTTGAGGGGCACCCTCCATCCACACAGCCCTGCCCTAACTCCCCCAGTTCTGAGCCACCTGAGGAAGGACCACCGCTCCTGCCGGTGCTCTATCTACAATACTGGTGGTCATGACTGTGCTTAGGAGGAACCACAGCAAGCTTCCTGGGAACCCAGCACTGGGTGTGGGGCCGTTACCACTGGCCCCGCCTTCGCCTATCAGCAGAGAGAGAGAAAGGTTTTTTTTTTGCTTGTTACTCCCCCTGGTGCAGCGTGCAATGGCATCAGTGCAGGACCACTCCCACAGACAGCCTGATGACACCAGTCCCCAACTGCTTGATCCTCACTTCTGGGTGAGTGCCCACAGCCTCTGTTAGGTGCCACCGCTGAGTGAGGATTTCCCCTGTACCCACCCCAGGAGAAGAGAGCAGTCCTCTGGGTGTTCGATCTTCTCCTTCTCCTGCTGACCCCTGGTGGCACTGGCTCATTCCTAAACCCGGGTCACTGGCATAGCGCAAGGTGTGGCGTCCAGTGTCTCAACCCTCAGCACCACTTGGCCGGCTATTGCAGATGCATCTTGATGCCGCTGCAAAACACAAACATGATTGCAATAGGATGCAAACCATCATTGAAATACCAGGACCTGAGCCTATCAAACAATGGCAGTATTCTTTTTCTGCAGAGGCCTTACCAGCACTCAGAAAAAACATTCAGTCACTACTCCAGGAATGAGTCATTAGGACATGTGTTTCAATACTAATGTACCTGTCTGGCCTGTTAAAAAGGAAAACAGACATTGGAGACTCTATTGATTACAGGAGACTTAATCAAGTCACTCCTACAGTAGCTGCTCAGCTACAGTAGCTTAAGCACCTGAATGTTCCAACTGCTAACACCAGACCATACCTGGTTTAGCACCCTTGACATCTCCAATGGTGTTTGATCACTTCTCTTGGAATGCGAAAGTCAATACGAGTTTGCTTTCATCTTTGAGGAATGCCAGTACACATGGACCTGTCTCACTTAGGACTTCCACAACAGCCCACCACTCTTTCATCTCCACATGAAAGATGACTTACAGGATTTCAATGCACTCCAATGCCTCCTGCAGTATGTGGATGACTTGCTTCTAGCTACTGCCACTGAGGAGGAGCATTTTGACCTTCTTGCTATACTTCTGTACCGACTTTCTTACAGAGAGCAGGCCTCAGGTGCAACCTGCTGAGATACAACTTTGCCAAAAGGAAGTTACCTTCCTTGGCCTTCATGTCACTGAGTGAGGATGGAGTCCAACCTTGATCAAGGTTCAAGGCCTCCAGGATTTGCAACTAGCTACCAGTATGGCCACACTCAGATGTTTCATGGGAATGGTCAACTATTCCTGGGATTCCATCTGTGATTTTGCATTAAAGGCTGCTCCTCTGTACGAGCTACTCAAGAAAGATGTCCAATTGACATGGGGTCCTGTGTATACAAATGCAGTTACCCTCTGGAAAGAATCTTTGGTCTCTGCTCCAGCTTTGGTCTACTCAAACCCAGCACTGCCCTTCCACCTGTAGACCTCCACCTCTGATATTGCCATGTGTGCAGTGCTGGCCCAGAAGGTCAATGTGATCCTCAGGCCCATTGCCTATGCATGTCAGATGTCCTCACTAGTAGAACTAAAGTACAACCTCTGTGAGAGAAGCCTGTTGGCTACCTACTGGGTAATGAAACATTTTCTGTACATAGAAACATAGACTTTGACAGTAGATAAGGACCACTTGGCCCACCTAGTCTGCCCATCTCCCTACCTACAGGATAAGCTGCAGATCCTAGTTAACCAACAGCCTACTGTATTTCTTCTTACCCCCACAAAAATTGCCTTATGTCTGTCCCATGCATTCTTGAATTCTCCCACAGTTTTAGAACCCACAACCTCCTCAGGAAGGCTGTTCCATGTGTTCACCACCCTCTTTGTGAAAAAATACTTCCTCACATTGCCACTGAACCGCCCCCCCCATCTTCAAATTGTGTCACCTTGTTCTTGCACATCTCTTTTTCTGAAAGATGCTACCCTCTTGGACTTTGTTGATTCCACTGAGGTACTTAAAAGTTTCTTTCATGTCCCTCCTCTCCCTCCTTTCCTCAAGGGTATACATATTAAGCTCCTTTAGTCTCTCCTCATATGGCTTCTCTTGCAGACCATGCACCATTTTAGTTGCCTCCTCTGGACTGTCTCTATCCTGTCTATGTCCTTTTGGAGATGGGGTCTCCAGAAATGGATGCAGTACTCCAGATGGGGTCTCACCAACTGTCTGTAAAGAGGGATAACAACTTCCTGTTTACTGCTGGTGATGCCTTTCCCTATGGATCACAGTATCCCCCCAGCCCTCCCTACTGCCTTCTCACATTGCTTGCTAACCTTAAGGTCATCTGATACGATTACCCCCAGGTCCCTTTCCATTTTTGTTGCTGTTACTACCTCCACCCCCATTGTGTAATCTCCCCCTGGGTTTTTGCCATGTGCATTATTTTGCACTTCTTTGCATTGAGTCCAAGCTGCCATACTTCTGACCAACCTTGCCAAGTCCCTTCTCATCCTTTCCATGCCTCCTTGTGTATCAACCCTGTTGCAGATCTTTGTGTCATCTTCAAAGAGGCATACTTGTCCTTCAGTCCTTCTGCAATGTCACTTATAAAGACATTAAAAAGGACTGGACTCAATACTGAACCATGCGGTACCCCAGTAGTAACCATTCTTTCTTCAGAGTGGACTCCATTTACAATTACCTTCTGTGTCCTGTTGTCCAGCCAATGTTTTACCCAGGCTACCACCCTGGGACCCACTCCCAGGCTGGTTAATTTGACTATTAATCTTTTGTGTGGGACTGTGTCAAATGTCTTGCTAAAGTCTAGGTAGGCTATGTCCGCAGCCCCACCCTGGTCTACTACTTTGGTCACCCAGTCAAAGAAATCAATTAGATTTGTCTGACATGACCTTCCAGCTGTGAACCCATGCTGCCTTTGGTCCTGTGCCCCACTGGCCTCTAGGTACTCAACAATTCTTTCCTTCAGAAGTGATTCCACCACTTTCCCTACCACAGAGGTCAAACTGACAGGTCTGTAGTTTCCTGCCTCTGTCTTGGTCCCACTTTTGTGAAGGGGAATCACATCCACCTTCCTCCAGTCCTCAGGTACCACACCATCCTCCCATGATTTGTTAAAAAGGGTAATCAGTGGTTTCACTAGTTCTCTCCTTAATTCTATTAGAATTCTGGGGTGAATTCCGTCAGGTCCCATTGTTTTGTCCACCTTCAGTTTCAGGAGTTTTTTCAAAACACTTTCTTCTATGAAAAGATTGGGATCGACCCCCCCATCCAGAGTGCTTCTGTTAATTGGATTAGGCACCTCCCCCTCCTCCTCTTTTGTGAATACTGAGCAGAAATATTTGTTTAGTATCCCTGCTTTTTCACTTTCCCTCTCTACCCACCCACCGTACATTCCATTCAGCCTCGCTATCCCTCCCTTTGTCTTTCTACACTCCCTGATGTACCTATAATAGGTTTTACCCCCCTTCTTAACCGAGTTGGCTATCTTTTCCTCAGTTTGGGCCTTTGCTAATCTGAATTCCCTCCCTGCTTCTTTGTGCCTTAACTGGTACAGCTCTCTGTCCTGCTCCTTCTGTGTTTCCTTATACTTCCTGAATGCTATCTTTTTCTCCTTGACCTTCCCCCATAGTGGCTTTTTCTTTCATTTTGATTTGTTTATTTGCTTCACACAAAGGCTTGTTGCCTCTGTGATGGCAGTTTTGATGTTTCCCCATTGTTGCTCCACTCCTCCTTCTAGCCTGTTTGCTAGTGCTTTCCTAAGCACTGTCCCAGCTTGCCAAAATCAGCCCTCCTGAAGTCCAGTACCCTCACTTTTGTATGGCTTGACTCTGTAGCTGAGTTTATCATGAACCACAATGTTTGGTGGTCACTTGTTCCCACATGGCTACCTACTTCTAGTTCTGAGATCCTCTCACTGTCCCCATTTGAGAGTACGAGGTCTAAGATTGCTCCCTCACAAGTGGGTTCCAAAACTAACTGTCTGAGGCATGCAACCTGTAGGGCATCGAGAATGGCCTTGCTCTTGGATGTGGCTGCAGCAGATGTGCTCCAGTTAACATCTGGCATATTCAGGTCTCCCATCAACAGTATCTCCCCTTTCTCTGCCATCCTAAGAATGCCTTCTATCATATCCTTGTCCATTCCCTCCCCCTGACATGGGGGTCTGTATACAACCCCTGTATGGATTGTGGTGCCATTTCCAGTCTCTAAGGTGACCCACCATGCCTCCTCTCCTCCCTGTTTACTCTTATGTTCAGTTGCTTTTATCCCTTCCCTTATATAGAGAGCTACTCCTCCCCCTCTTCTTCCCTCCCTTTCTCTCCTGTAGGTTGTGTACCCTGGTATGTTAACATCCCAGTAATGGTTCTCTGTGTACCATTTTTCTGTGACTGCTACAATATCCAGGCATCCCTCTTCAATCAAGGCCACCAGTTCAGGGAGCTTGTTGCCCAGACTACAGGTATTGGTACTCATTACCCTCCATTTCCTGATGGCCTTACCCTTTTTTTTGCCCCACCCCTGTCCTTATTGCCTTTGTCACTTTCTCCATTGACCCCTGCCCTTCTCCCTATTGACATCTCTGTCTTGGTGTTTACCTCACTTACAACTCGGATTTTGGGAGGGCTAAGATTTCCCTGCTCCTTTCCAGTGCCTCCCCCCTTGGCTAGTTTAAATGCTTGCCAATGAAGCATTTTAACCTGTCACCTAGGATCCTGGTTCCCCCTCCTGGACAGATGCAGATCATCATGTCAGTATAGGCCTGCATCACTCCAGGTGGACTCCTAGTCCCCAATGAAGCCAAGTCCCTGAGCTCTGCACCAGTTTTTCAACCACTGATTGAATCCCATGGTGTACATCTTCAGATACTCTCCTATTATGTTACACACCAGTCACACTCCAACCAATTTTCTGCTATCAGATACTGTGAAGGATGGAACAGTTTCCAACACCAGACTAACTCACTGGTCTCTTCTTTTGCAGGACAGAGACATCCAGGTCCACACTGCCAAAACACCTTAACTTCTTGCACATGGTCTTCTATATACAGGAGCACCCCATGATTGTGGACTCCAGCCTCTTGATTTGCCTGATCCAGGACCCTTTCTTCCAGTAACACTACAACACTTATCTGACACTTCCCTGGGTCATATCTTTACTGGTGGCTCAGCCTCATACTATGAGGGAACACAAGTGACTGGAATGGGAGTGCTGATTCAATACACCAATGGGAACACTCTCCAAGCTTTCAAACGCTGCAGTGTTACCTCTTCATAGTATGCTGAACTGGCAGCTGTGGCCTGTGCTCTAAAACTTGTAATACTCAGTACAGCAGATACCATCATCTTTATAGACTCTTACTGGGTTTGTCTCCCCTTGACAGAATTTCTCCCATTCTGGAGAAGGCATTTCTTCACATCCTGTGATGGCACACCTGTTAAATACAAAGATCTCTTTGTATACATCTAAACTTTGGTCCAACGGTTTCCATACAGACTGTACATTCACAAAGTGAAGGTCCACTCCAAAACAGAACCCTTTCATGAGTTCAATAAGTGAGCAGACACACTTGCCAAGGAAGGCACTCAGGGAGGGGGGTATGGACTATGTCTCATCCCAGTGTAACAACCGTTACAAGAGATATGCAGGAAAGCTGAATCTGTCATAGGATGGCAGACTGGTATAGTACCAATCTAAAAAGTTAAACTGTAGGTTGTGTGTGGTCCTAACATCTCTGTGATCTGCATTTATCCATAAGGTGCATGACACCTCAACTGGAGGACACCATGGGGTGGACAACACTATCAAAAGACTGAAAACTATGCGTTGGTGACCTGGTTTGAAGGCAGATGTCCAACATTACATTGACAATTGTCTGACCTGTGCACAAAACAATCCAATCCCAATCAAAAGAAATGTTAAATTACTTCCCCAATGACAATCTGGCCCTTGGTATGCAATTCAAATTGATTTCACAATAAATATGCCCTTGTGGTCGCTGATTTGTTCTCAAAGTGAGTTGAAGCCTTTTCAACCCATGCTTGCACACAATGACAACAGCCAATTACTGGTAGAACAATTGTTTTCTGGGTGGGGCCTACCTCTTAAGGTAGACTGAGGTCAAGGAACCAGCTTTACAGGTGAGTTTCATAGGTTTCATAGGATTTCCAAGCAAAATAGACTTTCATCCTTTAGTTGCCTGCCAGCTATATCATTTCATATTTATTTACAAAGAAACTGTCTAGTCTTGTTTTGAATATTTCTATTGAGGTGCTTGATGCCACATCACTAGGTAAACTGTTCCAAGTAGTTGTCACCCTTTGGCTAAACCAATGTTTCCTTTTCAATAGATTCCATTGGGGTATTTCTAACTGAAAATGGTGCCCCCTAGTTTTATATATACATTCTTTTATATTAAGGCCATATTCTTTCCATAGAACATTATCATGTAGTGCCCTATATAGCATACACATATCCCCCTTATTCTCCTATACTATAAAGTGTACATGTCAAGTCCTCTCAGTCTTTCATGGTACGGCAGATCTTTGTTTCCTGCTACAGCCTTTGAAGCTCTTCACTGGATCTGCTTCAGCTTTAAAATATTGCCCCTCTTGTATGGAGCCCACACCTGGACTCCATACTCCAGGTGTGGCTGCACCAATGCTTGATACAGGGGATGATAACCTTCTTGTCCCTACTTTTTATGTGGCAGGGAACACAAGACTTTGGTTCGCTGTTTTTGTAACCTTGGCACAGTGTGAAGTAAATTGTACAGTAAGTCTGAGGATAGTATTATCCCAAGATATCTTTCCTCTATTGTAATAGGTAACTGTATCCATAATCTTATAAGCATATCTGGATTCTGCTTCCCCAGGTGCATAACTACGCATTTATTCACATTTAATTCTAATTTATTCTTCTTAGTCCAGTTTGTTATATCATGCAGGGCATCCTGCATGATGTTACCTTCCTCCTTAGTGTTAACTATAGCTCCTACTCTACAGTTGTCTGCGAACCTGGTTAGCCAAATATTGGTATGTTTGTATCTCATAGATTCATACAAGTTCAGAAGGCGTTAGCCCATAAATAACTTGCCACCATTGTATCAATGGTGGAAGGTATATTTCCTGTCTCCCATATAAGAGCCCAATCTTACTTTGAATTGCTCAAACAATTTTACTCATTACAATGTCCTCTGGGAGTGAATTCCATATAGGTGGCACTCTTTGAGTAAAGAATCTGGTGCACTTTACAGTTTTGCATAAGGAAGTTTTAAACTTATAATTATGAGGTCTGGTACTATTTTTAATACAATTTCTCTCCAAGCCAGTTGTGTTCGGTGTATATTCATTTTGAAATGCATTAAAGGTGTAAATCAAGCCACCTCTAAGAGCCCCATATTCTAGGGAAAACAGTTGAAGTGATTGAAGTCTTATTTTATAATTTAGAGATGACATATTCTGAATTCTTTTGATTACCTTACGTTGGACTCTTTCAACTGTACTTTGGTACCCTTTGGATGTTGATTCACAGAAGTGGGCATGGAAATCCAAATGTGGACGCACAAGGCTGGTGTACAGTGGAAGTATTATTTCGGAATTCCTACTTCTAATATGTTTAAAAATATTGCCAGAATAGAATGACATTTTTTGACTGCTTTATTTGTGTGTGTGTGTTGAATTTTAAATTATCTGATTTTATTATACCCAGGTCTCTTTCCTCTGATGTAACAATTAACTCTATATTGTTCATTGAATAAGGGGCTTTGATGTTGTTTTTCACCATATGCATAACCTTGCACTTTGACATTAAATTTCATATTATTGTGTGTAGTCCAGGCACATAGGTTATTCAAATTATTTTGCATATTTGTTATTGACTGGTGGTCAGTTACTATACTACCCAATTTGCAGTCATCTGCATATTTATTAATCCATATCCTGTCAGACGACTGCATGCTGGACACCAGGATATTGAACAGGAGGGATCCCAAAATGGATCTCTGAGGAACTCCACTAGTAACAGGAACCCATTTGGACTTAGATCCTTTAATGACCACTCGCTGCTGTCTTTTATCCAACCAGGAAGAGAGCCACTTTATTCATTTTAAATCTAGATTTATTCTGAATAATTGTTCTGTTAGGGTTTTGTGTGACACAGTATCGAATGCTTTTTCGAAATCCAAAACTACGACATCTACAGAAAGACCTCTATCAAGGGCAGCGCTTACAGGTTCAAAGAAATTAATCAAATTTGTAAGACATGATCTACTCTCTTTAAAAACATGTTGTGTGATATCTATATGACCTGATCTACTAATATGGTTTACAATTTTGTGATGTAATAATTTTTCCATTATTTTACTCAGAAGAGATGGTAGGTTAATAGGTCTACAGTTACATGGCTGTTGTCTGCTTCCACCCTTGAAAACTGGGATAACATTAGCCTCTCTCCAAGTTTGCAACACCTTTCCTTCTTTCAAGGATATGTTATATTAAAGAGGCAGGGACCCAAAACAGATCCCTGTGGTACCCCTCTTGTCACATTTGCCCATTCCGACAGGGCTCCATTTACAGTCACCCTCTGTCTCCTCCCTCCCAACCATGAGACAATCCAAGTAATCAAATTGGGATCTAATCCTATTTGTTCAAGGGTACATACCATTTTTTCATGGGGCAGTTTATCAAATGCTTTTGAAAAGTCTAGGAAAGCCACATCCAAAGCTTTACCATCATCCAGGGCTTTACTTACTTGTTCATAAAATACTAACATATTTGTTTGGCATGAACGGCATTTCATAAATCCATGTTGGGTTGGATCTAGTGAGTTAGTTGCCTCAAGATGTACTAGTATAATGTCTTTTATTATACCCTTCAAGATTTTACATATTGTTGATGTCAGGCTAACCAGCTGAAAATTTCCTGGGTTGGTCCTTGGGCCTTTTTTCCAGATTAGTATGACCACAGCATCCCTCCACCCTTGTGCTACTTCTTCTGAGTCAATACAGTTCTGGAAAATATATGTTATTGGAGCTGCTAAGTTTTCTGAGAGCTCTGCTAGAATTCTAGGGTGTATATTGTCAGGTCCAGGGGATTTATTTATATTGAGTTTTTTTTAACCTATTCTTCACATCTTCCACCTCCATTTTTATTTTACCTGGCATAGTTTTTAAACTGGCTGTGGGAGTATCTATCTTGATGATTTGTTTGTTCAATACTGAACAGAAATATTCATTCTGGATGTCTGCTGTTTCTTTATCATTAGTTTTAATTCCCTCAGAATTGGTATATGGGCCAATTATATGCATAGATTTCTTATTACTGTTAATATAGGTATTGCACAGTTTATAATTGTCCTTGGTTTTGCAGGCAAGTTCTATTTCATAGCTGACTTTAGCTCTCTTTATAATTTTTTTTCCACTTCTTTTACTAAGGCCTTGTATTTCATCATAGCTCAGGATCATTAGATTTTGAAAATGTCTTATAAATTGTGTTTTCTTTCTTATTAATTTCTTAATTTTTGTATTGAACATCTCTTTACACCTTTTTTGTTGCCCTTATATTTTATACTGCTTGATGCAAGAAACACTCAGACTTCTCAGTGTACACCAGAAGTTTCACATCCCTTATTACACTCAAACTTAAGGACAGGTAGAAAGAGCCAAAAGATGGATAAAAACCTTGTTATTCAAATTCACTGTGGACAATCCGAAGGACTGGGATTCCCTATTGCCTTTACTCCTTATGTCAGTCAGGGGCACTTGAGCATCCACTACCCAGTATACCCAATTTCAGGTTATGACTGGCAGAACCATGAGATTACCTGAACACCTGTTGATTGCTTTAAACACAGCCACTACAGACAGACTGTCCATAGACACCTATGTTGAGAAACGTAAGCAAGATATCATCAAGACCGATCTGTATGCAGCACATCACATAGGTAAAGCACAACAACAGTCTAAGAATCACTTTGACAAACAGGTAAAAGAAGTAGACTGGCAAGTTGGAGATCAGGTAATAGTACTCAGATTTTCACATCTCACACACTCTTTCGCCAAAAATGGGAAGAACCCTACCTCATCATTAACAGGTTCAGCCTCATTGTATATCATTCTAATCTGTTAAATTTAAGATTAAGTTCTAATCTGCTAAACCCGATCCAGTCCGGTTTTGGTCCCATGCATAGCACCACTACTGCTCTAGCTAATGTTATAAATGACTGGCAGATTACGCTTGATAACAAACAATATGTCTGCTCCTTGATCCTGGACCTTAGCAAAGCCTTTGACATGGTGGACCATGACCTACTTCTGGTGACCCTAAAGAAAGTTGGGGTGGACAACCTAGACTTAAGTTGGTTTGCAAATGATCTTGTGGACAGAGAGCAGCAGGTCAAGGCCGAAGGTGAACTATCACTTAAAAAAACACTCCTTAGAGGTGTCCCCTAAGGATCTATACTTGGTCCACTGCTCTTTGCTATCTACATAAAACAAGTAGACACTGGTCTAAAGTTGACTAATATCCATCTCTTTGCTGATGACACAGTGCTCTACACTGACAGACTGACTCCAGATTCAGCTTGCAAGGACCTCCAAAGTGACTCTAACGTCCTCCAAAAAAACCTGCTCAACTTGAAACTGCTGCTCAATGCTAAAAAAACTAAGGCCATGAGTTTCTCGCCACTAGTCTTGCATCTCAAATAAAATCCATCTAGTATGGTCTCTCACATAAGCACCCTCTTGGGAGAAGCCTTGGAGTTCATGGAAAAATTAAAATATCTGGGGGTCTGGATTGACTCCAGATTGTCCTTCCTAGATCACATAGATGAGCTCACCAAGAAACTGAGGTAAAGGCTCCGTATTTTTTTTTCAGATCAAGCATTGGCCTACCCATGAGGCTAGAAAACTCCTAGTTCAAGCTACCTTTTTGCCGATCTTAGATTATGCAGACTTTCTGTAGGGTCATAGTACTAGTACAGCTCTCTCCAAGCTTGACACTCTCTACCACAGAGCTCTTAGGTTCATCTCTGATGCCCCTTATGCCACACATCACTGCATCCTCTACTGTTCCTTAGGCTGGAACGCTCTTAGCTTCAGGAAACAGAAGAATGCTGTACTATGAACCTACAAGGCCATTACTCATATGTTTCCCTAGTATCTCTCAAGCTACCTACCTCCCTGTCCCCTAGTGCCTATCCTCTCCAAAGTCTTACCATCTTATCTCTGGCTATTCCTAAAGTTAGAACATGCTTCAGCAAAGCCTCTATAAGCTATGCCTTTCTGACGATCTGGAACAAGATTGAGAAATCCCTAAGGCTTGTTGCCCCTGTCACATTCTCCCTCTTCAAAGCTATGTTCCTGAGGATCTTCACTGAGGTCTGTCATTTCTTCAAGTCAAGGTCCTATCACCAAGGCCTGTCACTGCTTTAAATGTGGGTCATAACACTAATTATTGCCTGAGGCATCTGTTGTCCTCTATTCCTACAGTCCATCCTCTTTATGCCATCACATCCAAACCTCTTCAACCTCTTCTTCCCTCTCACCCTCTAACCCCTCTCCCCCTTCCCCTCCCCTCCCCACCCTATATGCTAGTTTTTGCTCTCTGTACTTACTCAAAGGACTCATCCACCTTCATTTGCATTGCACTATGTCTATAGAAGCTCTTAATATACTAACTCACTATGGGTCCTCCCAATGATGACTACTGTTTAAGCTTTAGACCATTGGCCCTTACATCTTTATACCTGTAACCATGAAATTGTATACGTGAGGCACTACCTCCTGTTGTGCCCATTGCTATGCTCTATTGTATATAGCTTGTCGTGTAATATGATCACTGTAAATGTTACTGTACTTGAACGCCTTCTTGTTATTGTCTATACCCTGTTGGCAAATGTTCTGCCCCAGGTCCATCTTGTAAATGAGTCTGTCTCAATGATGTTCTGCCGGGTAAAATAAAGATATTGATTGATTAATATCATATAAGGATCACAAATGCAAAGAAAACCACTGGGAAATGGCTACACACCAATCAGATAAACTTGTACAAAGGAGCCTAATTACTTTTATTTATTTTATTTTATTTAAAATTTGGTGACTGGGAAAGGCACACTGAACTGAGGCTCATTTCCAGGTGTGACCTGGGTGAATGCTAGATATAGGTTGAAATTCATTACAGGTCACAAAATTTAGACAGCTACAGAGAGAAACAGGAGATACGATAAAAATTAACAGAGTGAGTGACATTCCAGAACTATAGAAACATAGAAACATAGAATTTGATGGCAGATAAGGACCGCTTGACCCACCCAGTCTGCCCATGTCCCTACCTAATGGATAAACTGCAGATCCTAGTTAACCAACAGCCTACTTTTTCCTACCCCCACTCACTAGAATTACCTTATGACTGTCCCATGCATTCTTGAAATCCACCACTGCTTTTGACTCCACAACCTCCTCAGGAAGGCTGTTCCATGCATCCACAACCCTCTCCATGAAAAAATACTTCCTCACATTACCTCTGAGCCATCCCCCCTCAATCTTCAAATTTTGCCCCCTTGTTCTTGCACGCCTCTTTTTCTGAAAGATGTAACCCTCTAGGACTTAGTTGATACCCTTGAGGTACTTGCAAGTTTCTATCATGTCTCCCCTCTCCCTCATTTCCTCAAGGCTATACACATTAAGCTCCTTAAGTCTCTTTTCATATGTCTTCTGGTGCAGACACTGCACCATCTTAGTTGCCCTCCTTTGGACTGCCTCCATCCTGTCTATGTCTTTGTGGAGATTGGGTCTCCAGAACTGCATGCAGTACTCCAGATGGGGTCTCACCAGCTGTCTGTACAGAAGGATAACAACTTCCTGTTTTCTACGGGTGATGCCTCTCCCTATGCATCCAGTATCCCCTCCCAGCCCTCCTTACTGCCCTCTCACTTGCTTGCCCACCTTTAGGTCATCATATATGACTACCCCAGGTCCCTTTCCATTTTTGTTGTTGTTAGTATCTTGCCCCCCTTGTGTACTCTTCCCCTGGGTTTTTGTTTCCTGGGTGCATTACTTTGCACTTCTTAGCATTGAATTTAAGCTGCCATACATTTGACCATTCCTCCAGCCTTGCCAAGTCCCTTCTCATCCTTTCCACCCCACCTTGTGTATCAACTCTGTTGCAGATCTTTGTGTCATCTGCAAAGAGACATACTTTTCCTTCCAGTCCCTCTGCAATGTTGCTTATAAAGACGTTAAAGACCCCTAGTACTGAACCCTACAGTACCCCACTAGTAACCCCCCCATTCTTCAGAGTGGACTCTATTTACTATTACCCTCTGTGTCCTGTTCTCCAGCCAATTCTTTACCCAGGCTACCAACTTGGGACCCACTCCTAGGCTGGCCAACTTGTATATTAATCTTTTGTGTGGGACTGTGTCAAATGCCTTGCTAAAGTCTAGGTAGGCCATGTCCACAGCCCCTCCTTGATCTACTATTTTGGTCATCCAGTCAAAGAAATCTATTGGATTCATCTGACATGACCTTCCCATTGTGAATCCATGCTGCCTTGGGTCCTGTGCCCCTCTGGCCTCTAGGTACTCAACAATTCTTTCCTTCAGAAGTGATTCCATCATTTTCCCAATCACTGAGGTTAAACTAACAGGTCTGTAGTTTCTTGCTTCTGCCCTGCTCCCACTTTTGTGAAGTGGAATAACATCTGCCCTCCTCCAGTCCTCAGGTACCACCCCATCCTCCTGTAATTTGTTAAAGAGGGTAGTCAGTGGTGTCACTAGTTCTAACCTCAGTTCCTTAAGAATTCTGGGATGAATCCCATCAGGCCCCATTGCTTTGTCCACCTTCAGTTTTAAGAGTTATTTCAGAACCCTTTCTTCTGTGAATGGTCTTGTTCCAACCCCCATATATATATAGTGTTTCTATTGTTTGGTTTAGCTATACAGCTATGTATAGAGATTAAATCTAGTGTGGGCACTTTTCCTAACCCCATTGGGTGGAATAGTACTTACTGACAATTTGGCACCTGACAAATCATCACTTCAAATTGAATAACAAACTGATAGCAATTGACAGCAAATACCCATTGCCCTACTGTCCAAAGGCACTTTTCAAGGTTGGTCTTTACCAGAATTATGCCTAATGGTTCACTTTCAATACATCAGGCAAATTACAGACACACAAGTTTATACAACCCCATTGGACTCATTAGTCCAACCTTTTGTGATAATTTTCAAGAAACCTCTGCCAGAGACTTTTGCACACAACATTACATTGCTACAGCTGCCATATTTCTAGCTGTAGTTCCCCCTACTGAAGCTGAACTTCCAGATTGCCCTGTTCAGCAACCAGGATCAGTCAGTGTCCTGGTTGCCTCTTCCCTACCTGGCACACTTGGAAACATTGTGCAATTTATCCACATCCCCATTGTGTTTAACCTTACACACTGGAATATGGCCGAATTCAGTTGGTGTTCCAAAACCAACACTTCTAAGTATCATAGTACCATGTTACTGGCTATTCTTGTAGCACACCAGACACGTACTCAAGACCCAATAGCAGGGCTACATACTGCTGAACAGTTGGGAATGTTTAGACTCAGACCGAATCCCCACTCCAACAAACATAGCAGGCGTGCCACTGCTGGCATCACTGGTGCCACAGGCACTATTTCCGGTCACTTTGGATCCAGTATGCTCATTTGAAATCAAGCAGACACCGCTACTATCAAGCAACAGCCCTTAAAATTCCAGCAAGGCATCAAAAATGATATTCTACCCCCATTATTGCATGGTGCAGATGGGCTTAGTCAGGAAGAAAGGTATACAGTATAAAACATGCATGATATTGATAAAAGCTTTAATGAATCTAAGAATATGATCAATGAACTTGTGTTCCAGAATAACAAGGAAGCAGACAAGCATTATATTGTCAGGGAACTTTTGTGTTACACCTGCAGCTCTTATGTAATTACCACTATGAATAATCTCTTCTTGGATTTGGAATCAGCGTGCATTCCAGACTTAATCCATGACAGATGCCTGGCTGATTGGTATTGTCCACACTGTCAATCTATATCATGCACACTTTATGCATGTCTAGGTCTGTCTCTATACCATTATCCACTGCTAGAAATCTATGCTATATAATACACCAGCCCAGCTAGGGCCCCAGTTATGCAACTAAACACTGTAGTATACATGATACTATGTTTGTCACCTTTACTGTCTCACTTCCCTGCTTTGATCCACAAACTGCCATCTTTGACAAGCTGGCAATCATCATTTCTATAGGACATCTCGATGAGGATATCTACAAGGGGAGAATCAATCTACCTCCTCCACTGGTTTTCCATGCCACCCTGAATGCATGGGTGTTGCTTCACACTGACTGTTGTGCCAAAAAGGGTTATTATTATCTTTGTCAATGTGACGTATTCTACATCATCAAGCCAGTCTGTGGGTACTCACTGGACAACACTGACTGGTCTTTTACCTTGGACTTTGAAATTTCTTCAAATGGACTCTTAACCATAGTGCAACCACCTCGGATTCTTCAACCACATCACCAGCTGAGTGATCTGGGAATCTCTACATGGATTACAAGGAGGACATTCACTTCACCATCAGGATAACAAATTCACCTTTCACCTGTCCTATTCAGCTTCATAAATGGATTCCATAAGTGAAGGTGTCAGACAATTCTGACGGCCAATATTGAGTTGTCACTAATCATAAAACTTCTACATATGGTAAACAGCAATGTGATATTGTTTCACCTAACTTTTATTCCTCATAAAACTACAGTTATTGGTCATACTGTTATAAACCCAGTTCTCATCCTGGAACCAGATATCATCAGCACTGAACCTGAATATTTTCTTGCTCTGTCTCAGTATTTACCAATTTGTAATGTGCACATTACACTACTTACTCTGGGACTGAAGTCACTCTTAGATAGGAAGGACACTAATTTCATTTACATCAGCAATAATATCTCTCAGGCAGGAGATGCTCTTAATACCCTTATCCATAATGCTGACCTCAGCACCACACTCTCCAGTACTTGGTTAAAATTAACATTCAAAGGTTTTGTTATTATACAAGTCTTTCTGATATTCTATTTAATATTAACTCTTTGCTGTCTCAGATGTACTTGTAAATAACACTGTGAACAGCTACAGTTTCTGTACAAGGCTCATGCAGCTGGTCTGTAATTATGCTATAACCCACAACTTACCCATTCATTGTTGCCTTTTCAGTAAGGCAACAAGTGGGGGATTGTTAGGCCTAGTCCCCAGACTCGTATTGGAAACCTACAGTACCACCCTGACAGCATCCACAGTATTATCTAATCATGGCTCCAATAAGAGCTACAACCAGTACTAACCTAATAGGGCACAGGTACCTACCATATAAGAGTAACGTATCAGGGACAATCTATGAGATTATTCTTATGATTCACTAGAACCGTACATATATATATATATATATATATATATATATATCTGCAATGTACTAAGAATGATTATTGAGTTCTAACACATGCTGCAGTGTTATACAAAGCTGTATAACTATACACAATCTTATACTGCCCTCACACGGACCTTTGTAAAACTACACTTGTTTTCTGCTTCTTGTAAGAATCCATTGTATTCATAATTTATCTGACTTTACTACAAATGTATGTCACTGATACCGAGGAACCATCTTGCATTTCAGATAATAGTGCCTTTGTATTCATAACTTACGTACTAAGAAGTCAGTTGCTATAGTTACTATCTAAGGTATAAGAACCCTGATATGATGTTTACACTCCATGTCCACCAACATACTCTCGGGTATAAGTGAATACTCTGGCTCCCGGTATCCAGGTAAGATCCTGTAATAGGACTTGGTTATAATTTTGTATAATAAACTTGTTTATTACTCACTATTGCCACTTGCATATTGTCTCTTGTGTTAGCCTCTGACCAATAAGAACCTGAGAGGTGATTCACCTTTACAGCTGAGACCTGGATAAAGCCCAGTATACAACAACATGAGGTAGACTTACTAGGTTACTCTTGTTTGAGGAAAGATTGTGTAGATAAAAAGGGAGGTGGTGTTTTATTTTATATAAAATCTAATCTACATTCTTCTGTAATTTCCTCACCGGCTTATAAACTTTCCTCAGTTGAGTCTTTATTTATCTCCCTAACACTTGGAAACATAAAAAGCTTTTTAATTGGTTGTATGTACAGTATATCTCCCTCCAAAAGAAGCCACCTATGTGCTTCCTTCCCTTTTGTCATCCCTAGCTGATCTACCTGCTCATGATACAATGATTTGTGGTGATTTTAATAATGATTGGATGGCCCCACAGAAAATCAAGGCACATGCAATTGTCTCTAACAATAACTTTACCCAACATGTAATCAAACCGACTTGACATAAGTCCAAGACAGGTACCTCAATGCTATTAGATTGGATTGTATCCAATTGCCCCCACAGGATCAATTCAGTCAGTGTACTACCTGACTGTATCAATGACCACTGTCCTGTCTGTTGCGTTTGGTGCAAGAATTTTGAAGCCCTCCCCCCTGTAATTCACGAATCCAGAAATATGACACAGTTTAAATTAGATGCATTTTTGTCATCAATTAATAATACAGACTGGAGTCCACCTGTAGACCTTCCCACTATAGATCAGGCCCTAGACTACTTCATTATTACCATTAAGGACATTATCAACAAGCATGCACCCCTAACTAAGTGCAAATCCAAGGGCATCAAAGCTTCTTGGCTTTCAAATGAAATAAGGTCCTTTATGAAGAGAAGGGATGCTGCCTAGAAATTTTACAAAATTAGTCACCCATGTTCGTATTGGTTATTACATTGATAGCTGAGAAACCAGTGCAAAACCAGGCTCCAGGGTGCTAAACAAGTATACTACTGCTCACTCCAAACAGAAAACCTAAGCAAGCCCAAGGCATTCTGGAAACAGATCAATTCTTTAATCAAAGGCAAATCTACACAGTGGCCCAGCTCCGTGCTGTTCGGAGGCAACCTGCTACAAGATCCACCCTCAATCACAGATGGAATTAATAAGTTATTCCTTAACCTAGATAGGTATACTTCACATCTTTCATCAAACCCTGAGTTCTCTGTTCCTTCTCAGCACCATGCCAGTCTTGGCACGTGCCCTGCCTTCCACTTAAAAACTCAACCAAAAAGGAAGTTTGCAAGTTATTATTCAATCCTAAGGGGGAGAGCTCCCCTGGTTATGATACAATTGAAGCAAAGTACCTTAAATTATGGGCAGCAGCTCTTGTTGCACCTATTTGTAGTCTTTTAAACAGGTCCTTCCTTACCAGAACCATGCCAGGTCAATGTAAAGTGGCTGCTGTAGTCCCCCTCCACAAGGGTGGCACACATGCCGTTAAAAACTATAGACCTATCTCAATTCTATGTCATCTGGCTAAAATCCAAGAGAGGATTTTGTATAACCAATTACAGTCCTACATAGAAACTCACTATCTTCTCATGGACTGCCAGCATGGCTTTAGAAAGAGCTATAGTACTAGTACCGCCCTGGTTAACGTACTGCCAACATCCTTAAAGCAAGCGACATAGACCTTGTTACAGTTGTAGTGTTCATTGAAATGACAAAGGCTTTTGACCTCATCAACTGTCAGCTTCTAGTTGATAAACTGCACAAACTAGGCCTCAATTGCCTAGCACTAACATGGATTTGGGGCTATCTCATTGGTAGATCACAAAGGCAAAAATGGTCCAACTCACATTCCTCCCTCAGGCCTATATTACACGATGTACTTAAGGGACCAATCCTTGGTCTATTACTGTTCTCACTCTTCATTAATTAGCTACTCAGTTTCTGTTGTGGCACTTTAGTGCAATTTTATGCTGATGATGCAATCCTAGTCTGATAATCCAACAACATGGATTAATTTAACCAAAGTCTAATTCCAACTTCAATATGCTCAAAAATTGGTTATCAGATAACCAGCTAATTCTGAATACAAAAAAAACAAAGAAAGTTAGGTAATTCCACAATCCCTCCCCTAAAATCTCCAGATCTGCCTCTCTGTATCCTTTCAAAATTTGCTTATTATCTGGTGATACCATAGAAGTAGTCCAGACTTTTAAATACAGTACATAGGGATGCACCTTCATGCCTCCTTTTCTTTAGAGACTCATGTCAGCTAACTAAAACAATAAACCAGAGGTTAGATCTTTTATACCATCTCTGACCCCTTCTGTCCTCCTCTGCCTATCAAAAAATTGCTTCCACACATCCCTTCTCCCTATACTATTTTATGGTACACCACTACTGCTCTCCACTCAAACCTCAACCCTTGCCTGGCTTTGTCAAATTTACTTTAAGATCAGACGATTTATCTTGGGGCAGATCCTAGAAAATACCACTGTGACATCATGGCTTCACTACATTGGCCAGATTATGACTCAAGGCTACAATACCTCACATTATGCTCTGTGTTCAATCTAATCTTTTCAATCTTAGTTCTCTAAGGGAAATTGAATATTGCAAAATACTGTAGTTACTCACCCTCTCAGGTCAGCATCTTTTCCTATTCTAGCAATCCCGAAACCACAGCATCTCACCAGGAAGTGATCTTTTATTTTTATTTTTATTTTTTTATTTTATTAAGTTATCAGATACACCTTTGAGCCAAAGCCATTTTACAAAGGTTCCATGTCGATGTACAAAACAACAAAGAGAGAATACAGAGATTGAAAACAAAAGCAATTGACACTTATCCACAGCCAGTAGGCTTTGTCAGTTACAGAGCTTAGCAAAGAAGAAGACCACTCACAGAAACAATATACAATAGAATTTCTGTGTGGTAACAGTCTGAATGGGGATAGCTAGTCCAGGAGGGAAGAGGTGAGAGAAACAGGTGGGGGAGGGGGGGCTAAGCAATTGAGCAGGTAAGGTGAGGGGTGAGTGGAGGGGTGCTGGAGGAGAGAGGGAGAGAGTGGGGGAAGAGTTAGGGAGAAAGGCAGGAGGATGTGGGGAAGTTGCCAGCTAGGAACAGCAGCTACATGAGGTACATGCGATGAGGTGTTGATGGAGTCTGAGCTTAAAGACACTCAGCATTGTTTTGCTGATGACTTCAGGTGGCAGTGAGTTGAACCAGGATGAGGCCTGGAATTTGAAAGAGCATTGACCTTGGGTAGTAATGCAATGTGGAAAGGTGAAGGTATGTTAATTTGAGCTCCTGGTTTGTCGTGGACTGCTATGAGGAGCCAGCAAAGCCTGAGCTCCTTGGGGGAGGAGTTTCAAGGTTAGCTTTTTAGCTAGGATGCAGGTTTGATATTTAATTCTGCCAGATAATTGGAACCAGTTTGCTTGTTGGTAGATATCACAGGTGTGAGCAAGGTGGCTGGATGATGTCAGGAGGAAGCATGCCTTGTTTAGTGCTGTGGTGATGTGTCTGAGTGCAGTGTCAGTGGCAGATCCATAGATCACAATCCCATAATCTATCATTTAGATTACTGAGCTGTGTATGGCAGTACTTAGGGCTTCATCTGTGAGGCAGTGCCTATATCTATAGAGCAGGCCTATGTGGGTATTCACTGTTTTGCTACGTAGACAATATGTTCTGAGTAGCCAAGCATCGAGTCAAGGATCACCCCCAGGTATTTAAAGAGCTTAACCTGTTCAAGGGTTATCCCTTCACTGTTTGAGATAGGGAGAGCACTGTTTTTATATTTACTGTGGGTACCATGAAACAGCATTAATTTAATTTTTTTGTAGTTAAAAATGAGTCTATTGGATTTAAACCATGACTCTACATCAGCAAAACTTTCTTGTAGTCATGTCTGAAGAAAAGAAGGATCTGGGTGGGAGGTGAAGATGACCACGTCATCGACAAAGAGTAGGATTTTATCAGGACAGGATGTGGGTAGATTGTTAGAAAAATACTGAAAAACATGGGACCTAAGATGAAACCTTGATGGACACCTGAGTGGACCAATGGGGGGGTTGAGAGGGATTCGCCAATTTTAACCTGTTGGGTTCGGTCACTGAGGTAGCTTTGAAACCATCGAGTGGTGTCAGGTGACAGTCCTATAAGACATAGTTGTTGAAGCAGTAGTGAATGGTTAACGGTATCAAATGCCTTAGTCAGGTCGATGAAGGTGGCACCTACAAGATGCCCTTGGTCCAAGGCATTGTGGATAAAGGAGATAAATTCTAAGAGAGCTGTGGTTGTGTTGTGCCCTTTGTAAAAGCTGTGTTGTTCTCTACAAAGCAGGTTGTGTCTTGTAAGATATTCCACCAGTTGGTCAACAACTATTCTGTTGAGTGCTTTTTTGGGGGATGGAGATTGGCCTATAATTGCTAGTAACAGTTTTATCACCGCTTTTGTGGATAGATGTCACCACAGCAGATTTCCATTTTGGGGGGAACTGTGAGTGCATAAGGGACTGTTAAGGATTTGGGTGAATGGGGCCAAGACTTTGTCTAAGGTAAGAGCGAGGAGTTTCAGATCGAGGGAATCACTACTTGATCTAGACTTCCCTAATACTTTAAGGAGGTGCTTTTTTGTTAGGTCCTTTGAGATAGCTTTAAAATAGAACTGCGGGAGTCCCTTCAAATTGTTGGTTTTGTCAGTGTTGATGGTATCTCCTGGAGGATCGAAGAAGGGTGGTGGTAGAACAAAGCTAAGGTCAGTAACTGCTGCATTAAATGCATCCATTAGCCACAGTGACCTGATCTGTAGTGATGCTGCCATTTAAGTTGACCATAGTGGGTGGAATTTCAGATTTCTTTCATGTTAGTTTGGTTAGGTCGACCCAGAATTTATTTCCGTCTTTCCATGAATTGGCAAGAGTTCTCTTGTAATAACCGGCCTTTTCATTGTGAATTGCTCTAGTGCAGGCATTTCTCAAAGTTTTAAAGGCTTGACTATCCACCCAGTTGCCCGCCATCTTAGCACGATGCCAGAGGCAATTCCGGGACCTCATTTGCTCAAGGAAATCATGGTTGAATGGGTTGTTAACACCCTTGGTCTTACGTTTCATGAAAGGTGCATGTGCATCACAGGCAGTGTTAAAGCTATGGATAAATTAGTGAAGAGCAGTGTCCACGTCTGGTGCTGTGTCTATTGGTGACCAGTCATGTTCCTTTAGGAGAGTTTTTAGGGCCAGAGGTGACCTGGCAGTAATTTTCTGCTGTTTATGATTTTAGGAGGAAGCTTGATGAATTTATTGGACCATGAGCATAGGACTGGTGAGTGGTCACTTATACAGTAGGGAAGAACTACTGTATTAGTGATGTGTTCGGGCCAGTTTGTAAGCACCCAGTCTAGAAATGTTGAGGTACCTGTTTTGTAGTTTACCCACGTGGGTGTTTCAACCATTTGGGAGAAGTTGGCAGCTGTCAGGGCATCTTTATACTTATGCACACTTGGGGAGGACCAGTTAACATTGTAATCCCCTAGAAGGATTGTTTCAGAGGTCTGGTCAAAAAAGTGGATGAAGTCCAATACCGAGCTCAGTCCTTGGCTGGTGAGCTTGGGGGTATGTAGACTAATGCCACTATCAGAATTTTGTGGTGGGCCCCCAGCTGTATATTGGTGGCAAGAACCTGGATGTCACTCGTAGGGAGAGG
This sequence comes from Neoceratodus forsteri, assembly GCA_016271365.2. NCBI lineage: Eukaryota > Metazoa > Chordata > Ceratodontiformes > Ceratodontidae > Neoceratodus > Neoceratodus forsteri. The sequence goes on along the minus strand of CM057455.1, from coordinate 109,376,630 downwards.
CATAGGTAAAACATGACCCTTGAGAGAGTACTTTAGATATAGGGCACAACCTCCACTCTTCTTAAAGCATCTGTCTTGCCTGAAGATGGCATAGCCCAGAATTGATATTGCTGCTTCAGGGATATTAGGTGAGAGCCGTGTCTCAATAACTAATAGTATATCAGGGTTGTGGAGTGTAACCCAGGCAGTGAGAAGGTAAAATATTTTTGAAGAGGCTGCAGATAACGGTAGCCTGATGGAGCCCCCCAGACTTGTCAGTGCTCCTGGGGCTGTACTGTTGGGGGCCAGGGTTAGGGTGAACATTCCTGAGATGAGTAGCATCAACAGAAGTAGGGATTTTAAGAGAGTTTTGAAGTAGTTTTTTTGTGCCCGCACCGTTTCTGTTTTGAGAATTTCACTTGTTGGGTATGGACATGAGGGAGAGAATCCTGTTAAAAGGAGAGACATGCTGAGGAGCATGGGAACATGAGCTCTCGGTGGGAGAACTGCCCATAAATGAGGCAGTCTGGGGGTATATTTTGTGCATGAGGTGGGGCGTAGCTGTATGTGATTGTCCATGGGGTAGATAGTGAGTATTCAAAGAAGGGTCTACTCTTCCACCACTGCCTGGAATTCACTCCCATCTATATTACTCTCCAGTCCTTCCCTGTCACTTTTCAAACTAGGACTTGCCTCATACCTCCTTAATCCTCCTCCCTGTATTAGCTTTTGCTAATCCCTGCCTCACTGTACCATAGTCTGAAAAAGGTATTTTATTCTTGAATCTACTGCAATGAGTAGTACAGTATATAAGTCTATAAATATGTACATTTTCAAGGTATTAATCTGTATATTTACTGCAATTATGTATATGCTCTAGTTAATTAATATTGTTGTATATTCACTTAACCTACTGTTTAAGCAAGCAATAACACATGATGAAGTGTGGGTTATCACCTGATCAGAGCACGTCCAGGGGTGTACTAAAGCATGAGGCACTTGCACTGAGTCCCTTATGCACCTGGGCGAGCTTTTATCAGGCAATAACCCACACCTCGGAGTGTGTTATTGTGCTTTTAAAATGGATCCCCTTGTAAATAAATTTAAATAAAAAAACTAAAATAAAAAGTGTTAAAAGATTATTAGAATGTTTTTATTTAACACAAAATATACAAAAAGTAGTCCCTCAATATGGTGTGGTTTTCAATTATGTTGGTCAACCACTAGAGGTCACTGTTATCTGTGCCTGACTCCCCCCATACGCTGCAGTGAAGGTGCTGGTGTAAGTGTTGACTGCCTCTGTTTCTCTCTCTCTCTCTCTCTCTCTCTCTCTCTCTCTCTCTCTCTCTCTCTCTCTCTCTCACACACACACACACACACACACACACACACACACACACACTGCACCTTGAGAAGTGAAGAAGTTTATCACCCCCAAGTTCACATTCTATAGGCCGTGTGAATCAGTTACCTTTTTGATTTGGTGTTTCTTTTTCAGCCGACCAGCAAGGAAGTGAGTTTGATTTATTCATTTTCTTGGAAGTTAGATTAGAAGATTGCGGCGAGCAGAAGTAGTAGTTTGCAGCTGGCAGCACGGCTGGCTTTACTGGGAGTGACCGTGTCCCTTGATGGCAGCCTTACATAGGCATTTCATGATTCGAGGTTTCAAAACTGAAACAGACTGTCAGGGTACAGAACAGCAAGCTCCTTGAAGTTTCCTAGTGCAGTGCAATTTTGTAAGGATTATTGTGATGGTTTTGAAGGGGGCTGAGGAAGAGATGGGAGTCCGGAGATATGTCTCGACGGAGTGTTGCTAAAGCAACATAAGGTAACACTCATTCTGCTTTTTGTAAGGGTCACGATCAATGTAGCGACTCGCTTATTTCCTGTGTCTCTAGTGTCAGGTACCAGAAGAAACTGTGAGAAAAATACAGATATTGTGGCCTTTGGGTATTTTTCAGAGGGATTTTAAAGGTGCTGGCTGGATTGTGGCGCAGTGGATCCGTAGCTGGTTTGAAAGAGGCGGCACTCGCTTAGCTGACATGCTGCCGTTTCCCCACTGTGAGCTGTGCCAGCCTGTGTTTTTGTTTAGGGTTGGCACAGTTCACTGATTTTCAGCTGTAGTGGGGCTCAGGAATGGATGGTAGTGCCGGTTGGCTACAATTTCTTCTGATAAGGATATGGCTCAGAAGATGTTGTAGCCAGTCAGGTTAAAGGATTTCTTGAGCCCATTTTATAAGTCTTTGTAATCCATGGAATCCTTGTATCTCCTTTATACATTTGTAAGTTCTGTATTTACAGGTTTGTATTGTGTTGTATTTGTCTCCCGGGTTGCCCCTGAAAGAGGGACTGCATGGTCTCAGTGGGCTTACCCTGTTACCAAAATTCTAGTCAATAAATTTCCTGGGTAGTAAATCAGAGCTGTACAGGGTTAAGGGAACACTTACAGACTAATTTCATTTTCTTTTACAAATGTGATCTGTGCTTAGAGAAGGGAAAGTTTATGGACAGAATAAGTTTTTGCACATTATTTCTAGTTCATACAATTCATGTTGTGTTAAATGGTCATCATTCCACAAATAAAGTATACACTTCATGAAATTAAGGTTATAACATTTTTATAAGGCAATGTAGTAAACCATCTATTATAAATTTTTTTGGAATTTAGTATATGAAATATGGAATGATTAATCTATTTTGTGTGTAATATTTTGTAATATTGCGTGCAAATGTAGGTTTAATGTGGTTCCATATCAGGCAACACTGGTCATAGTTTATGCCACTGCAGAAATTAATGGAGATAAGTCTTTACTGCCGAATGTCACGCTGGGCTTCAAGGTCTTGGACTCCTGCTACTCTGAAGCTGTTGCTGTTGAGAGTGCCTTGCAATTGCTGTCTGGGGGAGAAAAATTAGTTCCCAATTATAACTGTAAAAAACAAATGAAGCTGTCAGCCATTATAGGAGATGAAGCCTCATCAACAACTCTGCCAGTTGCTAGACTACTGGGCATCTACAGATTTCCACAGGTGAGAGAATATATTTCTTCTGTTAATTTTGAATAGAATTACACTGAAACAAGCTGGCCTATCACACGGTGACAAGCTTGCTGCTTGTTTCATTAGAGACCAGTGGTGTGGTTTCAGCTTGATCAGATGGTCTCCTACTTCAGAAAAGATTAATGCAAGCCACCACTGCAGCACTGGCACCTTGCTGACCATGTGTAGATGTGTAGCCAGGAGTGGCCAGAGAGGATTAATGCCAGCTACCACTGCAGCACTGTCATCTTGTGGATCTCATGCAGACATGTAGCTTGGAGTGGCTGCGGAGGATTAATGTCTGCCACCACTACAGCACAGTCATCTTGCTCACCACATGTAGACATGTTGCCAGGAGTGGCCAGGGAAGATTAATGCCAGACAGCACTGCCACCTTGTTGAGCACATGTAGACATGTAGCTGGGAGTGGCTGGGGAGGGTTAATGCCTGCCACCACTGCAGCACAGCCACACGTTGACATGTAGCTGGGAGTGGCTGGGGAGGAATGGATGTTTACTGCATCTGCAATGTGACATGTGACTGTCTGCAGGAACATGCACTGGAGAGCTTGCTGCTGACATCTGGAGGGAAAATACTAAATGTTATCTCCAAGGCCCACCTTGTATTAACTCATATCATTGGACACTATATATTCTGTATATTTCTTTTCTGTACATAATTGTGTTGTATCCCTTGACCTGTTTTAGCCAACTGTATATATCTTACATAGTTTCTTGTTTTGTATAAAAATCATTGCACCCCTGGACCAGCATTTATACTTATATGTATATACCGTATATATGTGTACATTCCTTTACTGTCATTGCCCGGAAATGTATGCTTGGCATGTACACTGAAATTGCTGTATTGATTTCTCATTGAAAAAAAAACAGGTCCACCTCGAAAATGAGCATTGCTCAATGGTGATTGGCTGGTTAAATAAAGATTTTGATTGATTGATTGCTTGATTGATTGAAACTCTGTGCACTCAGACCCTTTTGTGAGGGTGCTTACTCCAGGGCCACTCTCGAGCAAACAACATTGATAAGCAGCACTCCAGTTGGGGAAACAATCAAAAAACATATGTTTGACTGCAAAAAAACTCACTGGGCACAATTCTCAAAGCTTCCTTGAATGACGCATGGGGCTTGCATCATGGGGAATGGCGAATGGTGCTGTTTGTGGTGAAAGGTGCGCTAAATGCGATTCTCAAAGGCAGCCTGTGTCAAACGCAGTCTGTGTGCACCAAAGGGGGCTTGCACCATCCTTGCAGCAAAAATCGGGCTGTGGCATGGTGCTAGGGGCTTGCAGTAGATGTAGGCTGCCATATCACCTAGTTCCAGAGTCTCTAAAGCAGGGAGTGCACACAGGTTGGCCTGGGGGCCTGAATGGCCCCCACAGCAGCTGACTGTGGCCCCAAAGGACCTAGCAGCTTCCACTTGCAGTCTTTGTTTTTTTTTTGTTGTTGTTGTTATTAGTTTCAGTAACATGTTGATAAATAAACAAACAAATAGCTAAATGTTTATTTTCATTTGTTTTATGTCTACATTTATTAATGTCTTGCTGGACATATGTCACCTTGGGCCATTTTATAGTGGGCCTTGGGCCCTCGGCCTTGACTCAAGACTCTAGTCAAGCCCTCCACAAAAAAAATTATGCAACACTGCTCTAAACCCTTCCAGAGAACATACTTCTAAGTACCCTTAGACCAGCCAGGGTTGGTCTAACTGTACTTAGATATGTGTCCTCTGGGAGAGTTCAGAGAACTTGCACCACCCCTGGAGCCCACCTTAGACAGTTGGGAACATGTGCCATGGTCCCCCATTCCTGCTCTGCCCATGTACATATATATATATATATACATATATATATATATATATATATATATATATATATATATATATATTTCATGTAAAAACTCAGTTTTTGCATCAGTTGAGGTTGTTCCACAGCGACAAAGTGAGGAAATTCGGTATTGGGGTTGCCACCCCTGCACCCCACCCCCCCCTGCCCCTACCAACAGGCATTGGGGTATGCATTGGGGTCATTGGTCCTAACTCTCACCCCAGTCTCCTACACTGCACCACCTCAGCTTGTTTACACATGGAATGGGGTAAGAGTTAGAGCTGATGACCCCAATTCACACCTTGATGCCTGTTGGTGGGGGTGAGGTGGGGTTGGGTGCAAGGGGGGTGGCAACCCTAACACCGAATTTCCTCACTTTTGTCACTTTGGAACAACCCTAACTGATGCATTAAATGGATTTTTTTGCTATGAATTTCCCTTATTTTTGAGAATGAGCACTTTAAATAGCGAATGGAATGGAAGGGCCCCACACTCCTACCATGTGATTTGTTGACACATAGCAACACTAATGTTAATGCAAATGCAAGCGCAAATGGTAACATACACGGTGACGCAAACGTAAACGATAATGCAAATGGTTAGAGAAACATCAGCACAAATGTTAACGAAAGCAGAAATGGTAATGAAAACAGTAATGCAAACGGTTATGGCAGCAGAAACGCAAACGTTTATGGAAACGCTAACACCAACAGAAATGCAAACGGTAACAGAAACGCTAACAGAAATGCAAACAGTAAAGGCACCAGGACTGCAGAAGGAAACAGTAATGCAATCGACAATGGAAATGCAATAAGAAACACAACACTAAGGCAAACAGAAATGCAAACGGCGGCGAAGAAGCAAACAGTAATGGTAATGCAATTGGAAATGCAAACAGTAACAGTTACAGCAACGATGATGCAAAAGTGAACAGTAACGCAAAGAGAAATGCAAATGCAACTGTGTATGGAAATGCAAATGGTAATGCACATGGTCACGGTATCGCAGTTGGAAACACTAGTGCTAACGGTAACACCAACGATGATGCCAAAGTAAAGACAAATGGAAACGCAAATGGAAGCACGTTCACAAACACAAATGGTAATGCACATGGGTATGCAAAATGAAACACAAACAGAAACCAGTAATGGAAACGCAAATGGTAACAGTAATGCAAACACAAGCACAAACGAAAACGCAAAGTGTAATGCACACGGTGGTGTAGAGAGCAACGGTAATGCAAATGGTAACAGAAACGCAAGTGGAAACGCTAACTGTAACAGTAATGAAAGTGCTCACCCTATTTTTCCCCAAAAGCTCCATTGAGAAGCACAGTGAAAACAATGTATGCATAATAATGGGCCTCGGAGCAGAAAATTAGGACTTGGAATACTAAATTGCTCATATCTCAGGAACTATACGAAGTAGAAAAAAATTAAAATTTCATATGATTTATGACTTTCCTGGCTAGTTTTGCACTTAGCCCCCATTTGGGTGGGCTAAACATTTCTCTGACAAAAAGTCTGTATCTTGCACCGGTTCAGAGATACAGGTGCCGAAAGGCGAGACGGATGCCGTAATGTTAGCCTATGGGAAAAAGTGTCACCTTTGGAGTGCCGTGACTTTGCAGTTGTCTAACATTTTTTCAACAAATCACCAAAAGGCACATCTGTGTCATGTTGGCTGTCTTCCCTCCAAATATTTAGCCCAAAAGACCAAACCATTATTTTGCAGCAAGGTGGCAAAGAATTCCTGTTATTTAGGCCATAGTGTCGCAAAGTAGTGTTGCAAATCACGACACTTTCACAAAAAAAATCATGAAAGTGTCACAGGTGCGATACTAATTTGCGAAACTGCTTTTCAACAAAAATTTAAATATATATTTCTGGGGTGTTTAACCCCCCAAAAAAGACATGGCTAGCAACCTCAGGATCTGACTAGGTGAACACAAAAAGAATTGTGCTCCTAGAGGATCCCAATTTTAAACGTCAAGCATTTCTGTGATCAGTAACTGAAAACAAAATGGCAGATTTGTGACACTACAGGGGTCATTTGTGACACTAAAATCCGCATTTGCTACACTGTCAAACTTTTTGTTAACTTTTCCCATTGTCTATAATTGGAAACTAGCTTTTTGAATAACTTTTGAACCGTTTAATATTTTTTCATGAAATCTTTGAAAGGCACTTTGGGGACCCCAGCTGCATGTTCCATAATGTTTTCAGACCAGTCACACAAACCGTGTGACCTGTAGGTGCGAGCAATGAATGCACAAAAAAGCATAAATGCACTACAGAATGTCACTTTATACCTCCGCAATCTTATATCCAACCATTACAAAACTTGGCAGATCCAGAGATTTATGGCACCACTCCATGCCTGCCAAATTTCAGGCAAATCTGTCAAACCATGGCAAAGTTATTAAGATGCAAAAGTTCACACTTTAACCTTAAATGGGGTACTCAACCCTAATTATGGTGGCACTACCGTGCCACCATATATATATATATATATATATATATATGTATATTATGGTGGCATGGTAGTGCTACCATAGTTAGTTGAGTACCCCATTTAAGGTTAAATGGTGAAATTTTGCACATTAATAACTTTGCCACCATACAATGGAATTGCCTTACACTTGTCAGGCACAGAGCGGCAGCATAGATCTTGGGGTCTGCCAAGTTTCGTACTGGTTGGATATATGGTTGCAGAGTTATTAAGTGATATTCCGGAGCAGTTTTACGCTTTTTTGCGCATTCATTGATCGCGCCAACAGGTCACACACTTTGTGCGACCAGTCCAAAAACTTCAGGCAACATGTGGTAGGGGTCCCCGATGTGCCTTTTGAAGATTTTGTGAAAAAAATTAAATGGTTCAAAAGTTATTAAAAAAAAACAAGTTTCCCATTATAGTCAAGGGGAAAAGTTAACAAAAAGTTTGACAGTGTCACAAATGCGGATTTTAGTGTTGCAAATGCCGCCTGTAGTGTCGCAAATCTGCCATTTTTTTTCAGTTACTGACTAGAAAAATGTTTGGCATTTAAAATTGGGACCCTCTAGGAACACAATTCTTTTTGTGTTCACCTAGTCAGACCCTGAAGATGCTAGCCATGTCTTTATTTTGGGGTTAAACACCCCAGAAATATGTTTTTGAAATTTTTGGGAAAATTAGTGTTGCAAAGCAGTGCTGCACCTGTGACACTTTCGTGATTTTTTTTGCGAAAGTGTCGTGATTTGCAACACTAAAATGCGACACTATGGGGAAAAGAACAGGACTTCTTTGTCACCCTGCTGCAAAATAATGGTTTGGCCTTTTGGGCTGAAATTTGGAAGGAAGAAAGCCAACATCCGACAAATGTGCCTTTTGGTGGTTTGGTGTAAAAATATTACAGGGTGGCAAAGCTACGGCATCTGTGGCGCCTTTCAGAGCCAGTATCTCGGAACGGTGCGAGATACAGACTTTTCGTCAGAAAAATGCTTAGCCCCCCAACATGGGGGCGAAGTGCAAAACTAGCCAGGAAAGTCATAATTCATATGAAATTTTTATTTTTTTCCACGTCATATGGTTCCTGAGACATAAGCAATTTAATATTCCAAATCCTCATTTTCTGCTCCAAGGCCCATTATTCTGCATACATTCTTTGTATTCAGTGTCTTTTTCAATGCAGTTTTTGGGGAAAAGGAGGGTGTGCACTTTCATTACTGTGCCGGTTACTGTTTCCACTTGTGTTTCCATTACCATTTGCGTCACCATTCCGGTCTACACCACCGTGTGCATAACGGTTTGCATTTTTGTTTGCGCTTGCATTTGCGTTACTGTTACCATTTGCATTTCCATTACTGTTTCTGTTTGCGTTTTGTTTTGCATCACCCTGTGCATTACCATTTCCATTAGCAGCCACCCTTCCATTTGCTTTTGCATGTCTATTTCATTTTCTGTCATCGTTGCTGTTACCGTTACCATTTGAGTTTCCAATTGCGTTACCATGACCGTGCGCATTACGGTTTGTGTTTCCATACATGCTTGACTTTCTGTTTCCATTTCTGCTTCCTTTGGCATTATTGTTGCTGTTACCATTACCGTTTACATTTCCAATTGCGGTACTGTGACCATGTGCATTACGGTTTGCATTTCCATTCGCATTTGCATTTGCATTTCCATTTCTGTTTCCTTTGGTTTATTATTGCTGTTACCTTTACCATTTGCATTTACAATTGCGGTTCCATGACTGTGCACATTACGGTTTGCGTTTCCATATGTGCTTGTATTTGCATTTCCGTTTCTGTTTACTTTGGCGTTATTGTTGCTGTTACCATTACCATTTGCATTTACAATTGCAGTACCATGACCGTGCACATTATGGTTTGCATTTCTGTACACATTTGCATTTGCATTTCCATTTCTGTTGCGTTATTGTTGCTGTTACCATTACCATTTGCATTTACAATTGTGGTACCGTGCCAGTGCACGTTACGGTTTGTGTTTCTGTATGCGCTTGCATTTCCGATTCTGTTTCAGTTTCCTTTGGCATTATTGTTGCTGTTACTGTTACCATTTGCATTTCCAATTGCGTGACCATGCACATTACCAGTTGCATTCCATACGCGCTTGCGTTTGCGTCTCTGTTTCTGTCACTGTTCGCTTTGGCGTCACTTTGCACTTGCGTTTCTATTACCGTTTGCATTACCATTTACGTTTAAGTCACCATATGCATAACCATTTGCGCTTGCATTTGCATTGCACTTGCCATTACTATGTCACAAAAAATCATGTGTTGGGAGTGTGGGGCCCGAAGGCCCTGCAATCCCACTACGACATTCCATTCACTATTTATAGTGCTCACTCTCAGAAAGAAGGGTAATTCATGGCAAAAAACTCTGTTCAATGCATCAGTTAGGGTTGTTCCACAGTGACAAAAGTGAGGATATTTGATGTTAGGGTGGATACCCTAGCATCAAATTTCCTCACTTTTGTTGCTGTGGAACAACCCTAACGGATGCATTAAATGGAGTTTTTGCCATGAATTTCCCTTCTTTTTGAGAATGAGCACTATAAATAGTGAATAGAATGTCCCGCCATGTGATTTGTTGTCACATAGTAATGCTAACGGTAACGCAAATGCAAGCGTAAATGGTAATGCACATAGTGACGCAATCGTAAACGTTAACGCAAACGGTAAGAGAAATGCCAGCCAAATGTTAATGAAAGCAAAATGATAATGCAAACAGTAATGCAAATGCTAATGGCAACAGAAACGCAAATGTTTACAGAAATGCTAACGCCAACGGAAACGCAAACGGTAATAGAAATGCTAACAAAAATGCAAATGGTAGCAACAGTGCTGCAGAAGAAAACAGAAACACAATTGACAACAGAAACGCAATAAAAAATGCAAACGCTAAAGTGAACAGAAATGCAAACGGCGATGAAGACTTAAACAGTAATGGTAACGTAACTGGAAACACAAACAGTTACAGTAACAGCAGTGATGATGCCAAAGCGAACAGTAACACAAACGGAAATGCAAATGCAAAAACATACAGAATCGCAAATGGTAATGCACACAGTCATGGTACCGCAATTTGAAATGCAATTGCTAACGGTAACACCAATGATGATGGCAAATTAAAGACAAACGCAAACGGAAGAGTGTACACAAACCCAAATAGTAATGCACACAGGTACACAAAATGAAACACAAACAGAAACCAGTAATGGAAACGCAAATGGTAACAGTAACACAAATGCAACCGTAAGTGAAAAAGCATAAAGCACATGGTGGTGTAGACGGAGATAGTAGCTGAATGGTTACGGAAGCGCAAGTGGACACGCTATCTGTAACAGTAATGAAAGCACACACCCTATTTTTCCCCAAAAGTTGCATTGAGAAACACAGTGAAAACAAAGAATGTATACATAATAATGGGCCTTAGAGCAGAAACTGAGGACTTGGAATACTGAATTGCTTATATCTCAGAAACCATATGATGTACAAAAAAAATGTAAATTTTATATGATTTATGACTTTCCTGACTAGTTTTGTACTTAGCTCTGGGGGCTAAGCATTTTTCTAATGAAAAGTCTGTATCTCGAAGTGTTTCCAAGATATGAGCCACTGAAAGGCACGGCAGACACCGTAATGTTAGCCTATGGGAAAAAGTGTCAACTTCGGAGTGCCGTAACATTGCAGCCATCTAATATTTTGTCACCAAACCACCAGGAGGCACATCTGCAGCATGTTGGCTGTCTTCCCTCCAAATGTCAGCCCCAGAGACCAAACCATTATTTTGCAGCAGGGTGGCAAAGAATTCCTGTTATTTTGAGCATAGTGTCACAAAGTAGTGTCGCAAATCACGACACTTTTGCAAAACAAATCATGAAAGTGTCTCAAGTGCAACACTACGTTTTAAAAAAATTTCAAAAACATATTTCTGGGTTGTTTAACCCCCCACAAAAGACATGGCTAGCATCCTCAGGGCCCGACTAGGTGAACACAAAAAGAATTGTGTTCCTTGAGGGTCCTAATTTTAAACGCCAAGCATTTCTATGATCAGTAACTGAAAACAAAATGGTGGATTTGTGACACTACAGGGACCATTTGGACACTAAAATCCACATTTGCGACACTGTCAAACTTTTTGTTAACATTTCCCATTTACTATAATGGGAAACTTGTTTTTTGAATAACTTTTGAACCGTTTAATATTTTTTCACGAAATCTTTGACAGGCACATTGGGGACCTTGGCTGCATGTTCCCTGAAGTTTTTGGACCAGTCACACAAACTGTGCAACCTGTAGGTATGAGCAAAGAATGCACAAAAAAGCATAAATGCACTAAGGTATGTCGCTCTATAATGCTGCAACCGTATATCCAACCATTACAAAACTTGGCAGATCCAGAGCACTATAATACCACTCCATGTCTGCCAACTTTCAGGTGCATCTGTTGTATGGTGGAAAAGTTATTAAGATGCAGCATTTCACACTTTAACCTTAAATGGGGTACACAACCCTAACTATGGTGGCACGGTACATAATATATATATAGGCATATATATATATATATATATATACCTATATATATATATATTAGGGGCACAGTCATGCCCCTATATTTAGGGTTATGAAGGCACTTCTATGTTTGTCACAGAGTGCCTCTGTGATAAAAAGGGGGCTTTAGAATTTGTGTTAGATATTTTCTTTTGGTATTTGATTGATGGGAAGTTTCCCCTTTAAGAGAGAGAAAAATCATATTTGAAGGGCAATCAGGGAGAACCCCCCGTAAGTTTGGAGTTGGTAGAATTGATTTCTTTTATTTTTTTAACAAGATCCCTTGGTGGGGTCCTTGGGTTGTTGTGGAAAGAATTTATGTTGTTTGGACCTTGTGAGTAGATGCTCATGTTCATGGTTTGAACGATTGGTAAAACGGCACATTCGCGCAATCGTGCGCACGTTCGTGCAGTTTAAAATAACATTCCGGTTTTTCAGTTTGCAAGCAGTAGCCTGTCATTTGGATTATAAAAGTAAATATACCCCTAAAATCACAGGATTGGATGGATTCAATGTTGTTCTTGGTGAGGGGCTATGTGGGGCCAGCGCAGGACGCTGTGTGCACCTTAGTGAGGGGATTTCTGTTCTGGCTTTGTTGTTCCTGGTTGCTGAGGAAGGTTCTTCTCCCCCCCCATGTTGTTGAGTAGCACTGTAGAGTCTGGAGCCTCAGGTAAAATGTATGTGTTTTGTTTCCTTTCTGTGTTTCTTGAATTATTTAGTTAGCTTTTGTGTTAACCCCCCCCTCCAAAGGGATTGGAGAGTGGATTTTTGTTTATTCAGGACAGGACCGGGGGTTCGTTTTGCACTTAAATAAAAGGTTTTATTTTATTTAGAAACCCCTCAGTCTGTGTTTCTGTTTGTGGGCTCCAGATACGAATTCTAAACTTTTGCCTGCTAATAATCCAGCCATTTAGTACAAAGGCTGGTGTGTTGCAAAGTGGCATTTCTCAGGTAGACAATTTTCTTTAGTTTACAGTGTAGTGCTGTTAACCCATTTTCCATTTGGATAAGCACACTGTTGCGATGGTATTTAGCTTGTTAATTTACTTTAGATGCAAAGATTTAGATGGAAATGTACATACCCTCCTTAGTTGAGGTGAGGCGTTTTCCTGTTGTTTTGGGGAGGAGGATAGTTTTGTAGTTGGTGTTTTGGGAGTTCCTGGTGTCCAAACTCTTTGGCATTTGGTGCTGTTTTGGGAGTTGGCCGGCGCCCTGAATTCCTTTTATACTATTGTTAGGGGTGGTTCCTTTTCATGCTAGAAAATGAATACAAAACATCTAAAACTATTGTAATTCATTCTGGTGATAGCATGAAAGTAGTTAGAGTAACAGAGATGTGTTCAGGTTATGTAAACTAAATAATGATGCAGTGTTTAATGAAATTAATTTGAAAATGTGTTGCTGAGGTGGAGTTAAATAATCACATGACTCTTTTGGGGTATAAATTTAGATTGTGTGGGATGAGATTAGATTCTGCTTTGCTGTGGGGCTGGAGGTATGCTCTGGAAACTGCTGAAAAGTGCTCTATGGAGTTATGATGAACTGTGGTATTTACTGCTGTGAAGTGAAGATTTAGAATTGTCAGAAGATTTTGTCTACTCTGGTATCTACTGTCTAAATGGAAGTGTGAGCTGGAAAATATTTAAAAGAACAAAAACACTGCCAATCTGAAATTCTCCTGTTGAAATAACATCTGAAAAAGAATAAATTGAATTCAAAATATCTACAAGGACTGGTGAGACATTTCTTTTCTATCTGATTGCCCACATATACCTGCGCCCTACCACATATGGTGTCAGAAGTGGGATGATGCTGTGTAGCGGGTCTGACCAAAGACCAAGTGGGCAGTGCCATCTGTGACACAGAGAGGTCAAGAGCTGGAGTTGTGAGTATTCAGTCTGGAGAAGCTATGTTATTGTGTGCTGTCCAATGATGGAACCAGAGGCATCAAAACTGATGGATGAAGAAAGGGCCTGGTGTATTTATGGACTGGCACAGGTGCAGTTATTTCGGTGGATGTTTTCCCGTTGGAGGGATATGGAAGACAGGTGGAAAATTGTGGAACAACAGTTTCAGGAAATATTGAGATGCCTGGCAGTGTTTGCAGAAGTAACTAACCCTGAAGGGGCTATAAATCTGGAGGAAGAGAGGCCTGGTACAACTGGTGATGATCTCCTGTGTTACCCTTATTCGATGGATTATATTGGACAGAGGATGGAAAGAGAGCTGTGGATAAGTCCCCAGGTGAGACTGTTTTGAACTTTGGGGTGAAGACAGAGAAGCAGACTGTAGCATGTGTGGAACTCCCTGTTTTACCTCTATTTGATGGGATGTATTGGATAGAGGATGAAGGGACTCATGTTAAAATTGCTGAAGGGACTCATATTAAAACTGATCTAGCAACTTATATTAAAACTGATGATGATAAATGTGATTTTTTTAAGGTTGATTGGGGCTTACTACAGGAAGGGGATCCTGAAATTACTCAATTGAGCAAATATGCTGTTCAGAATCATGGGATCACAAGGGATAAACTCTTATGGTGGTATGAGGTTAAGGGAGGTACCCTCTACCATGTCAAACCAAACCCTCATACTAAAAAGGTACAGGTAAGGGTGGTAGTACCTTATAAGTATAGAGAAGGGGTTTTAAATGACATTTGTAACAGAAGTAAGCAGTTAGAACATGGGAAACTTTTGGAACAACTTGTCCCTTACTACCACTGGCCGGGTATGTATCGGCAGGTGGCAATTTATGTACGGGGAACGACGGGGGTTTATCAATAAGTATGGGAAAGGCAATATACAGAGGGATGATAGTTTAAATAAATGGTTACCATGGAGGAAAGGGAGGCTGTTAGGTAGTATGGGTAGTAGATGGTAGTTATCCAAGGGTTAATGCCAGTTAGGATGGTGTGGGTTATCCTTCCGTAGAAGACAGGTATTATATCTTTGGATATCATTGGGGGAAGAAAGTATAAAGGATATTAAGGTACAAGTTGTTTTGTGGGATGTTAAAATGCCCATAGGTGGGAAAACTGTCTGAATAGTGATTAAATGGATAAGACATAAAGTACTGAAGTCTGAATGGTGTGCTGCAATACTGTATGAATATAATAGGGTTGCCAAACATTATTCATATATTTCTATTTCATTTTTTATATTTCTATTCTGATGTAGCTTTATTTGTTTTTTGATGTATTCTGCTTAAGAAGTGGTAAGTGTAGGAATGGAAATGGAAATATACCAGTACAATGTCTTATAAGTATCACTTATTATGGTGATTCTGTCACTTCTGTTTAAAATGTAACCCCAGGGTAGTGTACTGTATAGAGCATGGGGATAACATTGGTTTGCTATTGGAGCTGGGGATGGAGCACGAGAGTGTGGGTGGTTTGGAGTTATATAAACTCCCTTCCCTCATAATATCACATGTAGTATTAGGGCACCCAAAAGAAATGGTTGCCATGGAGTGCCTTTGTAGTGGGACACGGTTAGGCTGTAGATGCCCTTTGCTGCCTTGTGTTTTGGGCATTTCTTCACAGTAGTGCGAGCGTTCGAGCGGTAATTCTTTGCCACTGCTCTGCACTGTCACTAACTCTGATATCACTATGTTGCAAGTCTACAAAGGTAGATTAATAGTGGGGAAGGTGAGAGTCGGAGCTGAAATTCCCCATTCTGAAATAATGCGCACTCTTCTGGAATGTAATAGTAGTTAACAGAAGGAAGGATAGAACCCAGGGCTGGACTATAGTGTTGCAGTCGTTTGGGGCTGTTAAGTAGATTTGTTGTTCGGGGTGATCTAGAGCTCCATAAAATATTCCCCCTCTTGAGTTTAAATGGGTTTGAAGAGGTAGGTCAACCAAAGGAATGGTTGCCCTCTTAGGTGGGGAGGAGTGTCACAGAGTGCCTCTGTGATAAAAAGGGGGCTTTAGAATTTGTGTTAGATATTTTCTTTTGGGTATTTGATTGATGGGAAGTTTCCCCTTTAAGAGAGAGAAAAATCATATTTGAAGGGTAATCAGGCAGAACCCCCCAGGTAAGTTTGGAGTTGGTAGAATTGATTTCTTTTTATTTTTTTTAACAAGATCCCTTGGTGGGGTCCTTGGGGTTGTCAGGAAAAGAATTTATGTTGTTTGGACCTTGTGAGTAGATGCTCATGTTCATGGTTTGAACGATTGGTAAAACGGCACGTCCGTGCAATCGTGCGCACGTTCGTGCAGTTTAAAATAACATTCCGGTTTTTCGGTTTGCAAGCAGTAGCCTGTCATTTGGATTATAAAAGTAAATATCCCCCTAAAATCGCAGGATTGGATGGATTGAATGTTGTTCTTGGTGAGGGGCTATGTGGGGTCAGCGCAGGACGCTGTGTGCACCTTAGTGAGGGGATTTCTGTTCTGGCTTTGTTGTTCCTGGTTGCTGAGAAAGGTTCTTCTCCCCATGTTGTTGAGTAGCACTGTAGAGTCTGGAGCCTCAGGTAAAATGTATGTGTTTTGTTTCCTTTCTGTGTTTCTTGAATTATTTAGTTAGCTTTTGTGTTAACCCCCCCCAAAGGGATTGGAGAGTGGATTTTTGTTTATTCAGGACAGGACCGGGGGGTTCGTTTTGCGCTTAAATAAAAGGTTTTATTTTATTTAGAAACCCCTCGGTCTGTGTTTCTGTTTGTGGGCTCCAGATACGAATTCTAAACTTTTGCCTGCTAATAATCCAGCCGTTTAGTACAAAGGCTGGTGTGTTGCAAAGTGGCATTTCTCAGGTAGACAATTTTCTTTAGTTTACAGTGTAGTGCTGTTAACCCATTTTCCATTTGGATAAGCACACTGTTGCGAGGGTATTTAGCTTGTTAATTTACTTTAGATGCAAAGATTTAGATGGAATATACATACCCTCCTTAGTTGAGGTGAGGCGTTCCTGTTGTTTGGGAGTGAGGATAGTTTTTGTAGTTGGTGTTTTGGGAGTTCCTGGTGTCCAAACTCTTTGGCATTTGGTGCTATTTTGGGAGTTGGCGGCGCTCCCTGAATTCCTTTATACTATTGTTAAAGGGTGGTTCCTTTTCATGCTAGAAAATGAATACAAAACATCTAAAACTATTGTAATTCATTCTGGTGATAGCATGAAAGTAGTTAGAGTAACAAAGATGTGTTCAGGTTATGTAAACTAAATAATGATGCAGTGTTTAATGAAATTAATTTGAAAATGTGTTGCTGAGGTGGAGTTAAATAATCACATGACTCTTTTGGGGTATAAATTTAGATTGTGTGGGATGAGAGATTAGATTCTGCTTTGCTGTGGGGCTGGAGGTATGCTCTGGAAACTGCTGAAAAGTGCTCTATGGAGTTATGATGAACTGTGGTATTTATTGCTGTGAAGTGAAGATTTAGAATTGTCAGAAGATTTTGTCTACTCTGGTATCTACTGTCTAAATGGAAGTGTGAGCTGGAAAATATTTAAAAGAACAAAAACACTGCCAATCTGAAATTCTCCTGTTGAAATAACATCTGAAAAAGAATAAATTGAATTCAAAATATCTACAAGGACTGGTGAGACATTTCTTTTCTATCTGATTGCCCACATATACCTGCGCCCTACCACAATGTTAAACTCTAAATTTTGCTTGTTAATCACTTTAGACCCATTCAGTGTATTTTCATAAAATGTGGTATGCGTGGTGGGGCATGGTAGATCTCTTGATCTGCCAAATTCTGTTTTGGTCATACTTGTGGTTTTTGCTCACTTAAACGCTGAAAAATGCACTTTTCACCAGTTTTGTGGGCAGTTTTTTTGATTTTGTACATGGTGCTGGGCCGCCATTGTGTGGTGTGCTACTCTGCAACTTGGCACGTTGAAAGGGCTTGGGTAAAGGAACATGCCAGTTTTTGTTTGGTGAAAAAATATTAATCCCTTTAAGAGTTATTAAACTTTTAAGTTCCCATTATAAGTCAATGGGAAAATTTATATGTTTATTTTGCAAAAGAAGAATGAGGTTTTGGCCTTCTGGTCCCTCTTCATGATCAAAGAATTTGCAGGCTCATGATCAAAGAATCGTTGATCATGACGAATTCATTGATAGCAATGGCCGACATCATGTTATCATTTTGCAGTCGGAAAAACACAAATATCTCGGCTCAGGGTTGACTTCCCAAGTAAAACTATGATGGGTTTTGCTCAGGGGTCTTCCCTCTATCAAGCCCTGCATGTGGTTTCTTGCAATTCAGTCAAAAAATAGTTTCAAAGTTTTAAATTCTTTGATCGCAGCTCGCTAACGATCTTTGATCGAGAGCCTGCAAATTTTTGATCGCGAGATTCTTTGACTGCAATCTTTGATCGGGAGGGACTAGATGGCCAGATTTAAAAATCAAATATCTCAGCCCAGGGGTGACTTATTAAGTCAAACTAGGATGGGTTTTGCTCAGGGAGCTTCGTTCTATCAAGTCATGCCTGTGGTTTAACGTAGTTCTGTGAAAAAGTGGAGTTTTAACATTTTTTATTCTTTGATCGCAAGCCTGCAAATTCTTTGGTTGTGAGCCTGCAAATTATTTGATTGTGATATTCTTTGATCGCGATCTTTGTTTGCAAGGGAGGGACTAGATGGCCAGATTTGGAGGGACCACATAGACCAATTTTCACAACTTTTAAAATTATATATCTCGGAAACGGTTTGGTCTTTTAACTTGAAATGCGGAGGGCGTAGAAAATGCATTTGTTGCAGAGATATTTTGTGACGCATTTTATATTTTGTGTATAGCATTTTGCATTGTGGTACTGGCATGAAATTTATAGGGTAGCTAGCCTTACAGCCATGGATGTACTTTTCAGTGGATAGGTCTGTAAAATGTAAACAGGTGCAGAATTATGCCACTCCAATGAATGAAAATCTCAAACTGTTTTTTTAGTTGTTTAACCAGGAATAGCACACTAAGCTGAAAGCTTTATTTACAGGTGCTACCTGGGAGCACAGGGAAGTTACGTGACTTGTTCAGGGTCACACAGTATGCAAGTGGAAGCTGTGGGATTCAAATGCAGGTCTGATCTGTTGGATATCACCAGATTTACAGCTCAGAGCCTTAAACTACAGCGCTATGCTGCCTATTTAAAATGTAATATCTTGGAAACGGCTTGGTCTTTTTAC
The DNA here is from genome assembly GCA_016271365.2 of Neoceratodus forsteri. Lineage (NCBI taxonomy): Eukaryota > Metazoa > Chordata > Ceratodontiformes > Ceratodontidae > Neoceratodus > Neoceratodus forsteri. The sequence continues at coordinate 109,357,588 of CM057455.1, read as the reverse complement.
TTGAAATTTTGAGGGTGTTGAGGGGATGTCCTGTACATGTGAATTACGGTAATTAGGTGTTGGAAAATTAATTTGCTGCCAAGATATTATGTGATGCACTTTACATAGCATTTTGCATTGTGGTACTGGCTTCCCATTTATAGGTAGCTAGCCTTACTGCCATGGAAGTAATTTTCAGTGGTTAGGTGTCTGAAACGTAAACAGGTGCAGAACTATGGCACACCAATGAATGAAACTGTGTTTTGTTTCAAGCTGGTGGGAGGGCCCCATGCTTCAACCAATATGCACTCCCACCAATAGATATGATATTCAGTACTTGTACTGTTATGTTAGGCAGAAATTTGCAAGTTGCTTGGGCCCCGCGCTCTCACCAACTTGTGTGACTCTGTACTTTTCTATGCTTTTCTCAAAAAGTTAGGAAATTCTATGCAAAAAACTGTGTTAATGCATCATTTAGGGTTAAAACACAAAAAGTCAAGAAATGATACCTTTAGGGTTGCACCCCTCCCTCCTTGTGTACCCCCATCCTCCTGAGATTGACAGATGCCGGGGTGTGTCATTAGGGTTGTGAGGCCTAAATGTCACCCCATTCTTCTTTACTGTGGCTTGTGAATATGATTACACATGGAATGGGATGAAAATTTAAGCCTCACAACCCCAATGATACACCCCGCTGTCTGTCAATCTCAGGAGGATGGGGGGGGGTAACCCTAAAGGTCTCATTTCCTGACTTTTTGTATTTTAACCCTAAATGATGCATTAACACAGTTTTTTGCATAGAATATATATATTTCCCTGGCGATCTATTGGCCCTCTCAGCCCTCATCCTCTATTTATTAAAGTAATAATTTCCCTGGTGGTATAGCAGAGCCCCCTAGCCCCAATCCCTTTATTATTAATAATAATCATGTCTCTAGTGGTCTAGTGGCCCCCTCACCCTGATTCCCTTATTATTAATAGTAATCACTTCCCTAGTTGTCTAGTAGACCCTCAGCCCTGATCCCCTTTTTATTAATAATGATCATGTTTCTGGTGGTCTGGTTGTCTAGTGGAACTGCCTCCCTAGCCCCAATCTACCCATATATAATAACATATAAAATATGATTTAAACAACTACAGACCAATTTCCATGCTACCAGTTTTGTCAAAGCTACTAGAAAAACTAGTTAATAATCAACTAATGGATCACCTTCTCTCTGAGCCATTCTCTCTGATATCCTAACTTTCAGCCATATCACGAGTGCATTTTACCTACCTCCTTCTAGGATTGACCACCAGGATTTGAACCCTTGACCCCTTTGTTCTGTAGTTGGAGACTCTAACCTCTAAGCCATCCCTGTGGCCATACTTTTGTATAACGTTTTCTGCTCCGTATACCTCATCCTCACCTCATTAAATGCATAATTAATTTAGTATAAACTCCTTTCTTCCTATTTCCTGAAATGTGCCACAAAGTGATGCATGTTAAAAAAAATGTGCCACAGTGTGATGCATGTTAGAAATGTGCCACACAGTGGTGCATGTTAGAAATGTGCCACAAAGTGATGCATGTTAGAAATGTGCCACAAAGTGGTGCATGTTAGAAATGTGCCACAAAGTGGTGCATGTTAGAAATGTGCCACAAAGTGGTGCATGTTAGAAATGTGCCACAAAGTGGTGCATGTTAGAAATGTGTCACATAGTGGTGCATGTTAGAAATGAGTCATAAAGTGGTGCATGTTAAAAATGTGCCACAAAGAGGTGCGTGTTCGAAAGGTGCAGTGTTGCAGTGGTGAATGGCATTAATCCTACCCGGCCTATCCCGGCTACATATCTGAGTTTGGTCAGCAAGGTGAATATGCTGCAGTGGCAGCTGGCATTAATCCTCCCCAGTCACTCCCAACTACATGTCTGAGCATACCTCTCAACCTCCTGCCTCATAAATCAGGGACAAGGCTTAAAAAAATCAGGGACAAAAGATCAAAATCAGGGACAAAACTTCAAAATTAGAGATATCCACCCAGAAAGCTGGTAGAATATGGGGCTTGGGGCAAAATGCATTTTCTAAAGAAGAACAAGTCTGTAACTTTAATGCTTGACATTGTTTTGTGCTTACAGTCCCCATTGTTTAGCCATAAAAACACAAATTTTAGGAGGGACAGAGTAAAATTTTGAGGCAAAATCAGGGACGTCCCTGAAAATCAGGGACACTTGATAGGTATGCGTCTGAGTGTGGTAAGCAATGTGGCTGTGCTGCAGTGCTGTCGGGACTTAATCCTCACTGACCACTCCCAGCTACATGTCTACATGAGGTCAGCAAGGTGCATGTTAGAAATGTGCCACAAAGTGATGCATGTTAGAAATGTGCCATTATAAGGTGTGTGTGTTCAAAAGGTGCCACAGTGTGGTGCAAATTAGATATGTGCCACAAAGAGGTGCATGTTAAAAAGGTGCAACAAAGTGTGCTTGTGAATGCTTTGTTGTACAAATAGTGACATTTTGTGGGCCCTCTTTACCAAATGTTAGTTTTGTTTGTAATTTAAACTGTGCTGTTGATTTGTAGATAAGCCACTCTGCTGGACTTCCACTACTGAGTGATAAGCATCAGTTTCCATCATTCCTTCGCACTGTGGGGAGTGTGTACTCTCAACCATTTGGCCTTGCAGAGTTCATTAAGTACTTTGGTTGGACCTGGGTAGGGATTATCTATGCAGATAATGACTTTGGTGTACAAGGAAGTCAACAGCTGAAGGAAGCATTAGTTGGGGCAAGTGTCTGTGTGGCATTTTATGAGATCCTTCCAACAGACCTCAAAAGGAAGAGAATTCTTTCCCTTGTAGAGAAGATTGGGACTTCATCTGCAGTTGTGGTCATGATTTATGCCTATGGACCACAGATAGCTTTAATCATGGAGGAGATTACTGTACAGAATATAACAGGAAAAGTCTGGATAGGAACTACAAGTTGGATAACAGAGTTTATTTTTTCAAAGAAAGAGCTCTGGAAAACTTTAAATGGCACAATAGGGTTTGAAGTATCCAGTGGAGATATTCCAGGGTTTAAAGACTTCCTTTACAGTATTCACCCTTCCAGATATCCACACGATATCTATATGAAGTCATTCTGGGAGACTGTATTCAGCTGCAAGTGGACGGACAATGAAACTATTAAAAATGCACAAAATGAAAGAAAAACTGATGAACTGCAGTTCTGTACTGGAGAAGAGAAACTCAACACACTGGAGCAGACCATTTATCCTGTTGACAATTTCATATATACCTACAATATGGTAAATGCGGTGTACTCCGTGGCACATGCATTACATGACCTGCAGTCATGCAAACCTGGAGAAGGACCATTCAGTAACAGAACATGTGCAGACAGGAATCATTTTCAGCCATGGCAAGTAAATACAAATTATTTTCAAAATTTATTAATAACAGAACTTGATGGTTATGGTAGAAGGAAAACTCGGTGCATGCAGCACTGTCCCTCAGGGATACATATTTGGCCTTTTTCACCTTTTCAACAATGATCTGTTGGACATGCCACAACCCCCGGGTGTGCTGAACACATGGTACATGGGACTTGTGGCATTCCTTAGCCGACAGTTGAGATTCTTGATCCCGTGCACCCCATGCCGTGAGTTAGAACAGCAATAAGATAGGAGGATTGTGGTCATTGTGGGACCATTTTATGGGGTTTGCAAAAAATATTTGACACTAGCCACCATAATGGTGGTGAAGTGCTACAAACGTGCGCAACCTTTATGAATCAGACACAAGGTGTGGTGATGTGTATGATGGAACACAGGGTTTGATGCCGGGCTTGTGCAAGTCCTGTTACAACCTCTGAGAATCGAGCCTTCTGAGTCAATGTAGTGGAATGCAAGATGCACACCTGGGTAGAAAAACAGAGACAGGACCTACACAATCTCTCATCGACTACGGCCTTCTGGTCCATGGGTCAGCAGATCAGACAGCCTTGAGCAAGGTTCACCTTACACTTAACAAAGCCTGCAGACTTATAACCAGTGCACCCAGACTTACACACACATGTCTGCTGTACTCCTTGGCCACCCTACTCAGCCTGGATGAGCGGCTCATGTATCAAACCTGCCAGCTCACCTTTAAAGCCCTACATGGCCTATCTCCCTCTGGCCTATCTGACTCAATCCACCGAGCTACGTTGACTGTGAACACCCGCAGCTCTACCAAAACAACTCTGGTCATACCAAGAGCTAGGATTTCACAAGGCCAAAGGGCATTCCCTTACAGAGCACCTACCTGGTATAACTCCCTTCCTGCCGGTATCTCTGACTTCCCCTCATTAGCAAGCTTTAAACTCAGCCTCAGAAAACACCTGCTCATCTCACGCAGATGCCGCTGCCGCTAACAAAAAAAAAAAAATCCCCTCTGACAATGCTCACTGAGCTGCACTCCCCCCCCTACTCACCTCCTCCCTTTACCCACCCTTCATCCCTGGCCTTTCCTTCTTCTTCTGCTCCCCAGTCCTTTTCCCCTCTTACCAGCCATCCTCTCCTACTTTCACCCTCCCTACCCTAATTTTTAACCTATTTGCTATCATATGTATTGGAACCTACTGTAACCCTGAATGGTAACTATCTTGAACCTGTATTATCTGTTGTTTCTTGTGCTGCTGTCTGTTGTTCTCTATGTGACGAGGTACCTTTATAAATGAGCCCCTGACTCAAAGGTTGTTAAACTGATGTTTAAATAAATAAATAAATAAATTGTGTTATGCTCTTGTTACTACACATGAGGAGAAAAAGGACCTGGGTCATAACTGACATGCAGCTGAAGAACAACAAGCAGTGTGTAGCATCTGTCAAGAAAGCTGGCAGAATGCTGACATGCAATAAATGTGAAGGGGTGAGTGAACAGCAGGTTTGGGGGAAACAAAACTGCCTCTTTGCAGGGTCTTGAATATGTTCCATAGAGCACTGTGTGCAGATCTTGGCTTCTCAGTACAAACAGGATCTTTATATAGTTGAATGGCTGTGACACAGGACCCCCAAAATGATCAGGGTATGTAAGGCGCAAGGTACTGTATGAGAAGAGACTGGCAGTCCTTAACATGTTCATGATGAAGAAAATGAGGAAGAGAGAGGACTTGATCCCAGTCCTCCCCCATAATCAACTGCATTAATATACATTTAGTGGTGGAGATTCCCCCCCCATACTGACCAGCTCCCATCCACTGGTCTCCACAGCCCTGTCACCCCAGTGCTGTCCAGACTGTACCATGCCTGGTATGTTCCCAAGGACTTACCCCCTCCCGGTGGGGTCAGTGGGGCCAACAAAGCAATCAGAGACAGGATCTGGTTGGCACAGCTGTGTCTGGATAGCTGGGTGCAGGGTCTATGGGAAACAAATGTGCCTGGAGAGCCAGGTGTGGGGTCTGCAGGAAACAGACATGCCTGGATAGCCAGGTGTGGAGTCTGCAGGAGACAGACATGCCTGGCTAGCCAGGTGCAGGGTCTGCAGGAGACAGACATGCCTGGCTAGCCAGGTGCAGGGTCTGCGGGAGACTGGTTTCATTCTGCTTGTCAGTACTTTTCCATTTTCATAGCTCTCAAAGGTGCGGATGTTCAGTGCTGTCATGATGCATGTCACATGCTCCCATGTGATGTGCTTCAATGGCCACTGCATGTTCAGTGCCTCTTGCTGGCCAGGTGTCAGTCAACTGGTAGGATCTGTGCCCCCCCCAACAGCATGGAGGAGGAGAGCAGTTGGATGCTCGATCCTCCTCCCCCTTGCTGGCCCTCTGAATCCTGAGCTTGCTTCCAAACTCTGGTCATCAGTGTCTCAAGTGTTAGTGCTACCATTACATCAGTGGGCAGCCAGCACAGGGATGTTTAATTTCATGTCATACAGGAGATCATCAGTGTCACAAGCATTAGTGCTACCACTGCACTGGTGGGTGGCCGGCTCAGGGATGTTTAATCTGGTGTCATACAGGAGGTCATCAGTGTCACAAGCATTAGTGCTACCACTGCACTGGTGGGTGGCCGGCTCAGGGATGTTTAATCTGGTGGCATACAGGAGGTCATCAGTGTCACAAGCATTAGTGCTACCACTGCACTGGTGGGTGGCCAGCTCAGGGATGTTTAATCTGGTGTCATACAGGAGGTCATCAGTGTCACAAGCATTAGTGCTACCACTGCACTGGTGGGTGGCGGCTCAGGATGTTTAATCTGGTGTCATACAGGAGGTCATCAGTGTCACAAGCGTTAGTGCTACCACTGCACTGGTGGGTGGCCGGCTCAGGGATGTTTAATCTGGTGTCATACAGGAGGTCATCAGTGTCACAAGCATGGTGTCATATGGGAGGTCATGAGACCTTGCCCTGAAGTGTATTATTAAGATTGGTCAGGCAGAGAAACAGAAACAGAAGTAGTCAGCAGAAAAGGATTGCATGGCTCACCCAGTCTGCCCAGGTGTCTCCTGTCTTGTCCATCTCTACAGACCCTAGCTGGGCTCTGGGGACCCTCCCTCCTCCCTGCCTATTTAATAATATTTAATTATGCTTATCCCATGCATGCATAAAGCCCCCTACTGTTTTTGCCTCCACCGCTTCCACTGGAACTCTGTTTCAGGCATCTACCACCCTTTCTGTGAAGTAGTATTTCCTCACATCCCTCTTAAACTCCCCCTCCACCTTCATTGCATGCCCCCTTGTATTGGTTCTCTTAAGTGACTCCACTCCTGCACCCTGATCACCCAGTGAGGTATTTGTAGATCTCTTCACTTGCATCTCTTCCAGAGTGTATGTGTTAAAATTCCTCAGTCTCTCCTCATAGGACTTTTAGAACAACCCCTGTCCCATTAAGCTTCCCTCATCTGGACTGCCTCCACCCTATCTATGTACTTTTTGAGGTGCAGACAACAGAACTGAACAGAATACTCCAGGAGGGGTCTCACTAGTGAGTGAAAAGTGGTAGAATTGCCTCCATCTTCCTGAAGGTACTCCTCCCTATACACCCTAACATATACACCTCCTCCCCGTACACCCCAACATCACACTAGCCCTGCCCACTGCTTTGTCACACAGCTCTGCCACTTTGAGGTTATCAGTTATGATAATCCTGAGGTCCCTTTCCTGCTGATTGTCTGTTATTAACCCACCATCCTATACTCTGCTTCTGGGTTTCTGTGCCCTAAGTGCATCATTTTGTACTTTTGGCATTAAATCCAACTTACATGCTCTTCTCCACTCCCTGAGTTTTCTAAGATCCCTACACATTCTCTCCACCCTATCCTGAGTGTCTACCATACTACAGATTTTGTTACCATCTGCAGAAAGGCATACCTTCCCCTCCAGTTCTTCTTCAGTGTCACTTATGAAGACACTGAAGATAACGGGTCCCAGTACAGAGACTTGCAGCACCTCACTGGTCACTCTCCCATCATTAGACTGAGTGTTAACAATACTCTGATACCTATCTGTTAACCAGTTTCTAACACAGTTCATAATTCACCACTTTGGATCCCATCCCTGGACTGCTCAATTTCTTGATCAGTCTCCTACGTGACACACTGCTGAAGAACTTGTTGATGTCCTGGTAAACAGGTAAACCACGTCCACTACCCTCCCCTGACCTATTTTCCTTGTCATCTAGTCCAGGCAGAGTTGTTTGATCTGGCATCCTGCAGCAGGACTTGGGACCATTTCATGAAAGGTATTAATAACAAGATTGAACAGGCAGAGATGTTTGCTCTGGTGACATGCAGCAGGACATGGGACCATTTCATATAGGGTATCAATAACAAGATTGAAAAGGCAGAGATATTTAACCTACTGTCCTGCAGCAGGGCACAGGACCATTCCATGAAGGATATTAATAACAGGATAGAAAAGGCAGGGATGTCTGATATGGTGTCCTGCAGCAGAACAAGGATCCATTCTATGAAGGCTATTAATAACAAGACTGAACAGGCAGAGTGTTTGTCTGGCTGATGGGTGTAAACTTCTTGTACTTCAAAGGAGAAAAGAATCCCACCATTCCAACTGGTTTTCTATCCATTATTCAGCTAGCAACAGACTTTGAAGATAAGTAACACGCCTCAGAGTATGTGTGTGTGTGTGTGTGTGTGTGTGTGTGATGTGTGTGTCTAGTTACAGTAAGAAAGCACTTATTTGAAATCAATAAACATAGTTGGGAACAGCATGCTGAATGCAAACATAATAGCTTCTGTAACTCCCCTGTTGGGTGCTTACCTGTATAGCCCTAGAGATTTCCTCATTCTCCCCCTGGTTTCCCTGTTTCAGTCCCGGCCCTGCTTGTGCCCCTGGTTCATTTCCTAACTGTCCCTGTTGGAGGTGGAGTCTTGAAGCCTTCCTCAGGCACCACATAGTTTCTTTAAGAGCAGGGCCAAGGGAGTTAATGTGCAGAGCGATGGTTTGCTTCTGCACCTTTGGGTGGTTACCGGTGTTCCGCGCATGTGAAGCAGTGCATTTTTGTTCTGCCATTTTGGCTGCCATTTGATCTCTTTCTCTGGTGGTTCCGGTCCATGGGTAAAGTAAAATTGGGATCGGAGACCTTAGCTGTACCAGACAGGCAGACTAGGAGCAAGGAGAGAAACTTTCAGGAGCACCAATCACGCTGCAACATTTGGAGCCATCCTCATGAATATTAATGAGGTGGCTCATCAGTATTAATAGGGGAAGCCTGACTAGCACTTGAGGGAAAAATGTGTTAGTGCTTGCAACAGGCAGGGAATTGAATAAAAATAATTACAAGCTGCAAAGCGTGCAAAAGCAAAGATGGATTCTGTGATCTTGTGGGATAATGTTTAATGCAAAATGTTTACTTGGGTTGCAGCAAGAAATGATTGTTGGGAAATGCCAAATCTTTAAATGTGAATTAAAATGTTGCTTTACCTCCATTCCACTTACTCCATCCTAACCCTCCTCATGTAAATAAATTATGTTGTTAATGTTTTGAAAAAGGTCTGACTCAAGATCCTGATTTTGGTGAGTATGTAATTACCAGAAGTTCAGACAATGACAAATGCTGAAAGTGGGAATGCTAATTCTGGTAAATCCATAACTGAGGCAACTGTTTGAGGAGGTGGTTGGTACAACATCCTGGGGATTGTACTGGCAGAGATCAGACCCCCTAAATGTACTCTGAGTGGAGGCACCAACATTTTATTTGTAATCTTGGGAAAGGACCCCAGTAATATCAAGTATGGGAATCCAGTCCCATTAATCTTGGTCAGGCCCACAAGGCAGGGGTAGTGGCCCTATCTAGGATGATGCCAGAGAGGGGATACATAAATTGAGGCACTGCAGGGATCTTCTGTGCCAGTCACACTCAGCATGGAACCCCCCCAACAGCTCTCTAAAAAGTTGGGGATGCTTAAAAATGGTGGGAAGTTTATATAAGATTCTGGAGAGGTGTTGGGGTGCCATGTCTGTCTCAGGCTATCTTCACTGCCGGTCAGTGAAAAATTGTAGTGGGGACACCCCTAGTGTTCAGAGATGGAAATTGCACCATAATTGATGCCACCTGGACAAACATAATTCAAAGTTTCCCTTGGGAGGGTTAACACCACTTAAGCTTAAGCTCTGAGTCTAACGGGAAAATGAGTGTAAATGTAGAAATAGATGGTAACTGTCTAAAATAGGATGTGATTTAATGCTGCTTGCTAGAAAAGATAATTATGTGTATTGACTAAGATGTTAAATGTGATGGTAATGTGGTTAAAGAAAAAAGGTGTTTATTGTTTATTGATGGAGCCATGCTGGCTTGGTGCAGACAACAAGAAATTAGGGAGAGGGGAGTGTAACTCCCCTGTCGGGGATTACCTGTATAGCACCCAAGATTTCCTCATTCTCCCCTGGGTTCTCCCTGTTTCAGTCCGGGTCCTGCTTATGCTGCTGGTTAATCCCCTAACTGTCCCTGTTGGAGGTGGAGTCCTGAATCCTGCTGCAGGCATCCACATTGTTTTTTTAAGAGCGGGGCCAAGGGAGTTAAAGTATAGAACACCAGTTCATTTCTGCACCTTCAGGTGCTTACAGGAGCTCCACGCATGCACAGAAGTGCATTTTTGTTTGACCACTTCTGTGGCCACTTGATCTGTCTCTCTGGAGGTCCCAGTCTCTGGGTAAAATAAAATTGGGACCATATACAGTACCTTAGCTTGGTCAGAGAGGCAGACTAGGAGTGAGGAGAGAAACTTTTGGGATCGCCAATTGTGCTGCAACATATTTAGCCGCCTTGTGAATATTAATGTGGCTGCTCATAAATATTAATAGGGAAGCCTGACTACTGCTTGAGGGCAAAGTGTGTTAATGCTAGCAGCAGACAGGGAATTGAATAAAAGTAATTACAAGTTGCAAATGGTGCAGGAGCAACAGGGAATACTGTGATCTTGTGGGGTATTGTTTAATACAAAATGTTTATTAAGGTTGCAGAAAGATGTCAAAGTTGGAGTTAATACAGATTGAACGGGAACTTTGAATGGGCAGCCTAGGGGCTATGTATAATGGCAGTAGTGACAGCAAAAGGGCTGAGGGGAATGCAAAGCTGCAATCGCTTAGAATGGGACAAGAGTTGCTATAATTCTGTGGGACAAATGTAAAGTAAAAAGGTGTACTTTGGCCACAAGAACTTTAAAATCTTGGGCACTCTGTAGTCTGTGATGGGACTGTTTACTCAGCAGCTATGATGGTGGGCATGTGATCATTTTACAGTCAATTATAGTGCCAGGATCTCACAGAAGTATTATGGGACCATTGAAAAGACTCTAGGGGAGGAGGGAGCCTGAGGAATGTTTAGGCACCTTTTTCACCAGCCAATCAGGCATTGAGGGAGCATCATACGTATTAATTTTCTTTAAGGACAATGGCTCCAGCCAATGAGGACCTGCCAAAAAGCTCTTAAAAATAATAACTTTTGGATTCTGATTCAGTTTGGCAGGAGCAACCCCCAGAGAGAAAATGGGATTGCAAGGCTGGTAAAAGGCCTACATGGGGGCTGCCAGCAGTCTATCTCCCCAGGGCTTGCTGTGCCTTTCCCCATCTGGAGGGAAAGGAGATTGAATGTGCAGGCAGTTCTGCAGAGAAAGAGAGTTGCTTGATCCTGTTGCTGTGGTAGGAAGCTGCACCACAGCAGTGAAGATGTTGAGAAATGGATGTTTAATGGAAACAGGATTAGAGAAATGGACTGGTGCTGGTGAAAAGGAAAAGAGGAGATAGCCTCCTTGGAATTCGTCTGCACCTCAATGGTGCAACATGGATGATCAAAGATTCATAAAGAGAGAAGTTAGAAAAAATGTAAAAGGTTCTGTCTGACCCAGGCAAAGACAAAGCGTCTATAGGAAAAGGGAAATACAAGGTCAAAGGACTGTTTTTTGACTGAGAAAACCAGATTGTGGAAAATGGACTCGTACTGGTCAAGAAAGTTGAAGAGAGAGAGCCTCTCTGCATTGATCTGTACCTGCATGGTGAGAAAGAGATTTTCTTGAAAGTATTTGAGAGAAAGAGTTTCTGTAATTGTGTGTAAGACAGAACAAGAGTGACCGCTGTGTTAAAGTTGAAAGATTGTGAGAGCAGAAGGATGAACAGGTACTTTCTGGACTGGTGCCTGCTGTCTGCTCCTGAAATACAGCAAGAAAAGAGACTGTTGTGGTGAACCTGGATTTTCACTGTGCACTATCCCACAGAGACTGAACTGCAGGACAGTAACACAGACTGCTTTGGCTACATACCATAGCTGGTACTGTGGAGAAAATGGAAATAATCTGAAGCATCAATCCTAATCCCAGAGCCAGACAGAGAACTCGCTAATCCACATCAAGTGGGGTCTGCTGGCTGCAGCGGATCATGGGTTTATACCCGAGTGCTAGGGCTCTCTGACCTGTGAGGGAGCCAGGCCGAGGGGCCACTCCCAGGTCTGGGTCTCTTGAACCTGGCAGACCTTCCATAGTGCTCTTCAATGGACCTCAATAGGCCAAATGGGACAAGCTGTGAGACCTTTAATCAAGATGATGTTACAAGCTGTAGCATCCTGTACAACTTCAGGTTTGGTCAAGCATCATGCCCAGATCTGCGACTGCTAATCCTCCATACCCAGGACTTCAGTTATCTGTGCCAACCAAGGACTTATTGTGCAGAACCATGAGTAAATGACAGGAACTGCCATGCACTTGGGGAATGTATATGGTTCAACCATGCCTTCTGGGGCTGGAGATAGTCGAGGTTTAAAGTAATCAAAAGAATCATGTCAATATATGACTTAGTCATGTAAGCGTGCCAATGTGGGCTGACTTGCTGCACCTCAGGCCTGCAACTTAACATCTGTGTACCCAGGGACAGAATTTGGGGTGTCATTCTGAACTGGTACAAGTGGATCTGGGTTTGGGAATACCTGTAGCAGTTAGATAGTCAGATAGTTTGGAAGTTGCATTAACTAAAGGTGAGTTTTAATAATAAAAGGGAAAAAAAGATTGTTGGGAAATGCCAAAACTTTAAATGTGAATTAAAATGTTGCTTAACCTCTGTACCACTTACCCCATCCTAACCCTCCATGTGTAAATAAATTATGTAGTTGTTTTGAAAAGGTCTGATTCAAGAGCCTGATTTTGGTGAGCATGTTATTACTTGAAGTTCAAACAATGCCAAATGCTGAATGAGGGGATGCTGATTCTGGTAAATCCATGCCTATCACAATTGTTTGTGGAGGTGGGTTGGTACAACATCCCAGGGGGTTGTACTAGTAGAGATCAGACCCACTACATGTACTCTTTGTGGAGGCACTGCCACTTTATTTGTGATCTTGGGAAAGGATCCCCAGTAATATCAAGTACTGTATGGGAACCCAGGCCCCTTAACCTTGGTCACGCCCACAATGCATGGGTAGTGGCCTCTCTAAGACAGCACCACAGAGGGGTTACATAAAAAGAGGCACCGCTAGGATCTCTTGTGCAGTCATGCTCAGTATGGACCCCCCAGCTCGGTAAAATGTTGGGGACCCTTAAAAATGGTGGAACGTTTATGTAACGTTCTGGAGAGGTGTTTTGGTGCCAAATCTGTCTTGGGTTGTCTTCATTGCTGGTCAATGAAAAATTGTAGGGGGGATGCCCACTAGTGTTCAAAGGTGGGAATTATGCGTAAATTGGTAATATCTTGAAAACCTTAATTCTAATTTTCACTGGGGAGGGTTAACACCACTTAAAGCTCTGCATCTATGGGGAAATGACTGTAAATGTAGAAATAGACAGCAATTGTCTAAAATAGGATGCGATTTAATGCTGTTTGCTAGAATAGGTAATTATATGTATAGACTAGGATGTTAAATTTGATGGTAATGTGGTTAATGAAAAAAGTGTTTATTGTTTATTGATGGAGTCATGTTGGCTTGGTGTGGATGCCAAGAAATTAAGGGGGGGGTGTAACTCCCCTGTTGTGGGCTTACTTATATAGCCCCTTAGGTTTCCTCTCCCCCCCCGGTTTTCCCTGTTTTAGTCCCAGTGCTGCTTGTGCCTCAGGTTAATCCCCTAATTGTCCATGTTGGAGGTCAAGTCTTGAACTTCCTCTGGCACATGCATAGCTTTTTTAAGAGAGGAGCCAGGGGAGTTAAAGGGCAGAGCACCTGTTTGTTTTTCACCTTCAGGTGCTTACTGGAGCTCCATGCATGTGCAGAAGTGCATTTTATTTTTGGCCGTTTTGGTGACTGCTTGATCTGTCTCTCCTGTGGTCCCTGGATAAAGTAAAATTCAAGACAGAACTGGCTGAAGCCACTAAAACTTGTGTCAAGAGCGAGAGCAAGAAAGCCAGGAACAAGGATGAGTGGAGAGGTAGTGGAGAAGGTGAAGGGAAAGAGGAATGCATTTTGGACCTAGAAGTTATCCATCAGGGCAGAAGACAAAGAAGAATATGTGAAGAAATCCAGAGAAGTGAGCAAAGTGGTAAGGGCAGTAAAGCTGGCTAGGGAACAGAGGTAAGCATGGGGATTAAAGGAGGGGAAAAAGATTTCTTCAAATATATCAGAGAGACGAGGAAGTGCAAGGATCAAATGTTCAGGATCAGAAGAGGAAGTGGATGGGTAGAAAAGGAGGCTGAGCTGGCAGAAGGAGAGGGATGGGCTCATACTTGAGAGGAAGGGTGAGGTGGGAGAGGGTGGGCGAGAAGCAACCATGGATATGGAAATCACAGTGGAAAGGGTGAGGGAGGGTCTTAAGTCTCTGAAGGTGGACAAGGTACCTGGCCTAGATGTAGTCCACTCCAGGGTGCTGAGAAAGTTGGCAGAGGTACTGGCAGGGTCACTGGTGGACCTGTTCAATACCTCTTTGAACTCAGGGTGCATACCAAGGGACTAGAGGGAAGCACATGTGGTTACTCTCAATAAGAGTGGGCCCAAGCACGAACCGGGGAACTACTGCAATTGTGGGAAAACTGAAGGAGACAATCCTCAAGGAAAGGCTGGTACAATTTCTTGAGGTTAGCAACCTCCAGGACAGCATGCAGCATGGGTTTGCTCAGACAGATCCTGCCAGATGAACTTGGTTGATTTTTATGACTGGGTTATGAGGGCACTGGACAGGGGACATGTGGTGGATGTCCTCTACCTGGATTTCAGCAAGGCCTTTGACTCAATGCTACATGGCAGGCTGACCTGCAAGTTGAAGAGTCTGGAAGCAGGGAAGAAACTGGTCAGATGGGTCAAGAAATGGCTGCAGGGTAGACAGCAGAAGGTAGTAGTGAGGGAGGAGGCATCTGAACCCAGTGCAGTAACAAGTGTTGTATCACAGGGCTCGGTGCTGGGGCTAGTTCTGTTTAACATTTTCATAGTCACCATTGCAGTAGGGATTAAGAGCAGGATCAGTCTCTTTGCAGATGACACAAAGATTTGTGACAAGGTAGATGTGGGGGAGGAGCAACAGTACTTCAGGAGGATTTGGCAAAACTGGAGGAATGGTCTCACACTTGGCAGCTTGGTTCCAATGCCAAGGAGTGCAAAGTGATGTGTTTAGCAGGCAAGAACCCAGGATACGATTACTGGCTGGAGGGTGTCCCATTAACAAAATCCAAGGAGAAGAAGGATCCAGGAGTGCTGGTAACCAGTGAGATAAACCACTCTGCTCAGTGCAGGAAGGCAGCAGCGAAGGCAAACAGGATGCTAGGTTGCATAGCAAGGGGGATTTCTTCCAGGAGTGGTGCAGTCATCTTGCCCCCATACAGGTCCCTGGTAAGACTGCACCTAAGGTACTGCATACAATTATGGTGCTCCTACTTGAAAAGGGACATCAAACTACTGGAGGGAGTACAGCGCAGGGCAACAAAAATGATCCTGGGGTTGGGGGACAGACCATATGAGGAGAGACTGAAAGAGCTCAATATGTATACCCTGAAGGAAAAAAGGGAGAGAGGGGATATTTATTTATTTATTTTGCTTTTGGTAACTGGGTAAGTGCACTAGGCAAACAATGCCTATTTTCAGGCACGACCCGGGAGAAGACAGTTTACAGACAAACAATATACATGTGACACAGCACATGAAAGCAGTACAAATCAGAGTAAGAAAACAATGTTTTGATAGTAGATACAAGCGCATTGACAAAATGAATAATGAAAGTAAAAGTACTGTGAAATCAAGTTACAGATTGGAATGGGTAACACAAGAAAATAGTTCAAAGGAGATAGGTAGTGAGGTACAGTACAATAAGTGCCAAGACTGTGGAGAGGGAGGGAGAGAAAAGTAGGGAGAGAGGAGAGGGAGGGGGTACAAGAGTGGGCAGGCAAGAACTAAGAGAGGAGGGGGAAGAGGTATCAAGGAGGTGGATTATCTGGAGATGTAGAAGAGAGCAGGGAGGGGTGAAGGTTCAAGGTGGGTTAAAGCAAGTGCAGGGGTTTATGGTGTGCAAGTGTTTATGGTGTAGTTTCTTAAAGGTAGCATGGGTGGTCGCTTGATGGATAGAGAAGGGTATAGAGTTCCAGTATTTAGGAGCTGTATGAGAGAAGGCGTCTGCGCCCATGTTTGTTCTACATCTTGGAATGTGCAGAAGGGCTTTTTCATTTGATTGTAGTTCATAGGTGAGAGGTTGTAATTCCAGAGCAGAGGAAAGGGATAGGGGGAGGCCTGTTCTGGTGACAGAGTCAATTAATGATCCAAAGGACTGGAGATGATAGGCAGAGGGGCTAAGACATTTTAGGTCCATATAGAGTTGGCAGTGGTGCTTGAAACGCGGTGATGCAGAGGCATATTGGCAGATGCTATTGTAAGTGGTATCCCATTTATGGAGGGAGGATTTAGATGCAGATAGGTAGATTGCAGAACCATATGCTAGAGCTGGTAGAAGGAAGCCTTGAGCCACAGCTAGTCTGGCTTGAGGGGTGAGGGCGTAGCTGGTGCGATAGGCACTTCCTATCTTGCCGTTTACAGACATACAGATAGTGGAGATATGGAGGTCGAGGTCAAGAGAGTCATCCAGGGTGACACCAAGATATTTAAAGGATTTGGCAGAGGGTAGAGGGGAGCTGTCCGCACATGAGATAATAAGTAGATTTAGATTTGATTTGAGTCTGGCCGGCGAGCCAAACAGCATTGAGTAGGATTTGCTGGAGTTGAGGACTAGTTTATTATCAGTGAGCCAAGTTTGGATACTCGCGAAGTCCATGGCAAGGGGATGGTTTAGGGCAATCGCAGTTTTTGCACTGTGGTAGATAATCAAATCATCTGCATAGAGCAGAGATGAGCAGTTCCGTGCAGTTAAAGGGATGTCATCAATGAATATAGTGAAAAGCAGAGGACCAAGAATGGAGCCCTGGGGTACCCCAACGTGGATCGGTGCAGGATCTGAGATGGCTGAATTGAAGACAACAGCCTGTTGTCTGTCAGTCAGGTAGCTTTTGAACCAGGTAATGGTATCTGAGGAGAAACCAAATGACTGTAGTTTTGCAAGAAGAAGTGTGTGGTTGACCAGGTCAAATGCTTTAGTTAGGTCGATAAAAACTGCGCCTGTCAAGAGGCCTAAGTCCATGGAGGAATAGATGTCACTTGTCAGTTTTAGCAGGGCGGTGGTGGTGCTGTGACCTTTACGGAATCCGTGTTGAGAGCTAGAAAGGAGGTTGTATTTTTGGAGGTATTCTATTGTTTGGGTGGCAACTAGTTTTTCAAGGATTTTGCTTAGTATAGTGATGGGACGATAGTTTTTGATTTCCTTTGGGTCTCCTTTCTTAGGAATAGGGGTGACTTTAGCAATTTTCCATATATTTGGGACTGTACCACAGCATAAGGACATATTGAAGATTTTGGTTAGTGGGGAAGCTATGAAGGGGGCCGCAACCTTCAGGAGCCTAGGTTCAAGACCATCCGATCCTGAGCTGGTATTGTCAGGGATGGAGAGTAGCAATTGTTGTACTTCTCTTTTTTGAATGCTCCGGAACCTAAAGGGGGGGGTTCGGAAGTGGAGGTTTTGTGTCGCATTGGGGTGGAGCAGTGAGACCAGTTGGGAAGGAGGTCAGATAGCTTGTTAAATCTGAGAAATGGTGATTGAAGGTGTTAGCTATGGTTAACGGATTGTTGCAATGTATGCCATTTAACAGCGTGTCATTTGTATGTGCCTTGTGATTAGAACCCAGGAGGGTTTTTATGGTGGTCCAGAATTTCTTGGAGTCCCCAGAGGCTTTTGTTAGAAGGTCCCTGCAGAAAGAGCTTTTGGGTAGATGGATGTTTCTTTTGCAAGCGTTTCTCAGTGAGCGGTAGTGGCAGTACTCAGATTGCATCCCTGTGGACTTAAAACAGCACCAGGCCTTGTCTCTGGCCCTTATCTGGGTGAGTAGATCTTTTGTTAGCCACTTAGTCTGGGTACCACGAAAGCACCTGTTGATCCATGGGGCATGGGAGTCTTGGAGCTGAACAAATTTTGCAAGGAAACTATCAAGGGCAGACTGGACATTAGATGTGGTGTGAATGGCGATCCAGTCAATCGCTGAGAGGTCGTGTGTAAAATGAATAGGATTGAAGCTGGAGAGATTGCAGAACGTGATGAGTTTTGGGGGGGATGGTTTATTATTTGAGCACCAGATGCAATAGATTGGGAAGTGATCACTGATTACATCTGGAAGGGTACCGGCACAACTGATGCTGTCAGGGTGGATTGTAAGGATCCAATCAATAAGCGTGCTAGTCCGAGGGGGAGCCATAACCCTGGTAGGGTCAGAAATCAGCTGATGAAAGTTGTGGCCTTGTACTAAGGTGTGGGAGGCCTGATTTGATTTGCTAGCCCAGTTTAGTTTTAAGTCACTCAGTACGAGGATTTCGTTATGGCCAATGGTGCTGTCTACTAGTAAGAGGAGATCTTCTAGGCCTTTTATCCCTCCCGCAGGAGGGTTATAGGCACAAATCATGTGTAACTTCTTTGAGCCTAGTAGAAGCATTGCATGGAGCGCTTCACAGAGAGATAGGGTAAGTAGTGCATTTTGGACTAGCAGCAGGTGTTGTTTGTAGTAGATGGTAACTCCAACCCCACGCTTAGAGGCGGCCCTGTCTTGCCTGATGAGATTGTAGTTAGGTAGAGCGCATAGGGGGTCAGCAGTAGAGGGTTTTAACCAGGTCTCTGACAGGCGGAGGATGTCAGGGTGGTTCTGTGCAACCCATGCCTCAAGTTCGGTTAGATTGTGAAGGAGGCTCCTAATATTCATGTGCGCAATTCGTAGTCCCTTGCAGTCTAGCCATGTTGCATTATTTGGTGGCCAGTTTGTTGTTACGGGTCCTGGGTTTAGCTCGATGTCCCCAGCTAAAAGTAGTGCTAGGAGGAGGAGGTGCCACAGTTTACGATGGGCAAAAGGAGTTGGCAGAGGAATTTTGCTCACCGAGGATTTATGTAGAGAGTAGGCTAAGTGGTATATGAGCTTATGTGGAATAATAAGTGGGAAGGTGTCACGGGGATGTTGAAAAGACATTTGTATCAGGGAGAGCTTAGGGTTAATAGTTTAGGTACAGCCAAATAGATTTCTTTGAAGGTTGTGTAGGACTTGGACCAATAAGAGGTTAAGGAAAATTGACACTAGTAGAAGTGCTGCATAAGTCTTAATGGCCATATTGAGTATCATATGAGTGTCCCTAGAAAATGGTGACCCATGAGATGTGGTGGAGGGCATATGAGGGATTGAGACCTTCAAGTACCTGAAGGGTTTGAACATAGTAGGCACCAGGTGTATGTTCAGTCTGAAGGGTGGAAGGGAAACCAGGAGATGCTTTATGAAGTTGGAAGGCGACAAGTTCAAGAGGGAATGGAGGAGGCACTATTTCACAGAAAGAGTGGTGGCAGGGTGGAACGCTCTACCAGAGGAAGTCGTATTGCTGCAGAGTGTTGGGTTCTTCAAGAAGGGGTGGGACAGATTCAAGGGGAGCGTACAAACTGGGAGGACCCATGAGATGTGGTGGAGGGCATGTGTGGGAGGGGAGGGCAGCTGCAATCTAATGGACTGAAGTGCTGCATACTCAGGCAGACTAGATAGACTGCATGGCCTTAGCTGCCGGAAGTTTTGTATGTTCATATGTAAAATTGGGACCAGAGACCTTAGCTGGGCCGAAGAGGCAAACTAGGAGCAAGGAGAGAATCTTTTGGAAGTAGCAATCATGCTGCAACATTTGGAGCAGCCTTGTGAATATCAATGAGGTGGCTCATAAATATTACTAGGGGAAGCCTGACTAGTGCTTCAGAGCAAAGTGTATTGGCACTAGCAACAGTAAGGGAACTGACTAAAAATAATTACAAGCTACAAAGTGTACAAGAGCAAAGGGGGATACTGTGATCTTATTGGGTAATATTTAATGCAAAATGTTTATTAGGGTTGCAACAAAATGTAAAAGTTGGGGTTAATATAGCTTGCAAAAGGACTGTGAATGGGCTGCCTAGAGGCTATGTATAATGGCAGCAGTGACAGCAAACGGCCTGAGGGGAATTGCTAAACTGAGCAGTCACTTAGAAGGGCACAGGGGCTGCTACAATTCTATGGTTCTGTGGGGCAAATGTAAAGCAAAAAGGTGTACTTTGGCTACAGGAACATTTAAATCTTGTGACACTGTGAAGTCTGTGATGGGACTGTTAACTCAGCAAAAGTCTATGGGTGCTTCTCAAGGAAAATTGCTCATGCATGATGCTTTTTGTGGTAATTGGTGGAGCATACCAGTTTCCAGATACAATCAATTGCAAAGCAAAAAGTTTTGGGAGCTTAGAATACAGAAGAATTCTTTGTACACCATAGGTTTCTTTGAAATAATATTTATTCTTTTTCATGATGTGTTGTCATCATCTGCCCCAATGTTTCACCTTTTAGGCTTCTTCAGGGGACTATAATCAAGATTCCAAAAGGTTTTTAGTGATATATTTCATCAGAACATTTTTTAAATATAAATTTTCATAAACATATTTTTTCAATAAATCAATATTTTTATCAATTTTGCCACATATCCTATGGTTCTATTTGTTCTGCTGTGTATATTTTCCATATTCATGATTCTCTTGTATTAAACATTAATTTACATTTTATATGTCAATATGCATGTCTAATTATTTAAACATTTTTTGTTATAAAAAGCACCAACCTACTTCAAGATGTTGCCTCCTGGAGGGGTCATGTGATGCAGTGCAGCTAGAGGCAGCGTTTTTGTGGAGGTCCCGTTATCTACCCGTTTCTAAACTATTTGCAACCTACAAAAACGACATCTAAGTCCTGATTTACATCTGCAGTGCGGATAACACTCCTCTGTACTTGGCAGCACTGTGTCTTGTGCATATTAATGCACTCAGAAGACGATTGAGATGGAAGCGGAGATGAGGCCTGCAGGCATGAAGCATATTCCACCATCCACACCTGAGAAATCTTGTAAAAAATCTAAAAACCAGAATCCGGGATCCGCAGCCAAGCTACCCCCATCCAATGTTTCACCAGCTCCTCTTACCGAGGATCGTTTCTTACAAGAGCTCATACCATTTAAAGAAACACTGGATGACATTTCTACTGAGCTAAAATCACTAAGGGGAGATCTCAGCACCCTAACCACCAGAATGGGAGATTCGGAGGCAAGAACTTCCTCTTTGGAGACCTGAAGGGAGAAGATAGACCCAGAGATTATTCTTCTCAGACAGCAAATCAGTAAACTACAACTCAAAACAGAGGACTTAGAGGGAAGGAGCCGAAGGAACAACCTGGTGATCCTGGGCCTCCCCGAGACCGAGGAGGGCTGTGATATCACTCTTTTTCTCCAGAAGTTTCTCAGCAAAGTTGTTGGGCCTTCCCCTATCAATCCACAATATCATATTGAACGTGCTCATCGATCTTTCAGACCGAAACCTGCAGCTGGAGCACCGCCTAGGCCCATCATTATCAAATTTCTAAGCTTCTTAGAAAAACAGCATGTATTATCAAAGGCAAGAGAACTGCAAGCAATTTTATGGAGTGGTTCCAAGCTATGTATTACTCAAGATCTTCCCTATGAGATGAGGCAAAAACACTCAGCGTTCCATTCTACAGTCAGCAAGTTGATCGAGGTGGATATTCGCTACAAAATGAACTACCCTGCCAAGTTACAAGTAGCCATCGATGGATCTTGGTACTCCTATGAATCACCAGAAAAAGCGGCATTGGATCTCTCTCTCAAGTTGCCTAACTTGTTCAAACCGGACTGAACCTCTGAAGCAGTGCCAAGAAGTTACCTCCTGTTACAAGCTGCATTTCTGGACTCTCACCTTTTGTTGTTGATTTCTCTCTTCTTTTCTCGTCTGGTTTCTCTGGTGGCTGGGGGTGGTGGTTGGTGGGGTGGACCGTTGTAGACTTGGTGAGCCCGGGTCTGGCGATGGCTAGTGAGGCCTGCTGATTAGCGGGGTGGGAACCGGGGTGTGGTGGTGGTTTCTACAAGATGCAGGACAGGTCAGACCATTTGGCCCCTCTAGTACTGATTGTTCCCCCGGTTCCTCCCGTGCTTCCCCGGCTCAGGTAATTAGATTCAGTGAACTTTTATAAGCAATTTAGACAGGAGAGGTCACTAGGTAATCCTCGTATATCTGTAGACAAGTGTGGATGATGGAGTTAGAGAGGCCTTTCGAGAAGGGGCGGTAGACTAGGCCAATAATAGGCAGTGTGGACTGTGGGCCACTATTGTGAACATTCCAGAGGGGGGATTGCAAGACGTCAATACAGCTCTGCTTGATGCCTAACAAACTCCTATATTTGGAAGCAGAATCCCTTATCATGAATGGTTTTTGATTGCGGTGAAGCCTGAAGCTGGCCCCCTGGACTGGAGGGGCTTACTATGACTCTCATCACTGCCATTGGGGCTTCATGGATCTATACCCCAAGCGTACCCAGCCTTAAACTCGTGCGTGTTGTGTAGCACGGTTATTTTCTTGAGGGTTAGGGGGATTAGATGGTAGTTGGTAGGGAAGTGTCATGTGGTGACCCAGTCAGTTAGCATTCCGGCCAGAGACCATCTTTCTCATGGTGGAGACTGGAATTCAGAGGGCCCCGGTTGGTTCTCACTCTCAATTTAGGTCTGGTGGCATCGAACCCAGAAGCAATGGTGCACCCTCCGAATAGATTTATTAAGCATATTCCACGTGTACTATTCCACTCCTTCTCAAGTTATGAGTGTATAACATGGCTATGATTCAGATAATTTAGAGACTCCGGTCAGGTTCTCCATTTCTCGGGTCTTTTTGTAGGACTCATTTAGACTCCTCAAGGTGGGAGGAGCTCCACGGGAGAGCCGGCCCTGGAGGGACTGCTAAACGCACCAAGGAGAGGGGGGGAGAGCAGCCCAGATGGGGGATATTTTAGTCAGGAAGTTCTCAGCGCTCATGAGGTGATAACTCTAGACTTAGTAGTCGATACTTCCTCATGGTACTGGTTCAGGATTATCTCCTGGATCTCCCACCTTGTGGATGCTTGTGGGGCTTTATTCCCCAACCTGTGTATTAATACTCTCAGTTTTTCTCAGGAGGCAGCTGGGAGAATATTTGTTTATAGTTTGAGTGACGGGCAGGGGGGAGGGGGATAGGGTTCTCTTTCTTAGTTTTGGACCTGGTAAAGGTAGTAGCATCACGTTTAGTCAATGGGTTTCGCTGGCAGGGTTACGCCCAGGTTTTTGCTTCAGGTGGGTCATCCTCAAGTGGGGGGGTTGCCATTCTGGTTAAGAAGTATATTCTCTTTCTGGCAGAAGAGCTTCTAACGGACTATGAAGGTAGGTTCATTATTGTGAAAGGCTTGCTCTATAATGCGAAGATAACATTAGGGGCAATTTATGCCACAGTAGGTGGGGACCCAGGTTTTCTCATGGCCTTGGCTGAAAAGCTGAGCTGACTCTTACTCTCAACATTAATAATCGGGAGGGATTGGAATTTCACTCCCTCTCAAGATCTGGATAAATCCTATAGACCCCTGAAACCACTCTTCTCTTCACAGTTGGCCTTGAGGAACTTTATGGACCTACTAGGCTTGTGTGACCCTTGGTGCCTACTTAATCCCACAAGACAACTCTTTTCTTATTACTCCCAGGTACACAAGACGTGGTCCAGAATCAACCTAATTCTAGTCAGCAATAATCTTTTTTCTGGGGTACTCCAGTCTGGTATTGAGCCCATTGTGGTATCAGACCATTCGGTGGCATGGATTCTGGTCTCCCCGAACCCGGAGGTGCAAAGAGACACCTCCTGGAAACTAAACACCCAGCTTTTAAAGGACAAGTGTATAGTTGCCCATATTAGATCTCTAATCTCCTCATTTGTGGAGACCAACTCAGGTTAAATCGAGAGGGAGGACCTGTTTTGGTGCTCCCTTAAATGCTTCATCGGGGCTAATTTATTAAACTTGCATCCAGAAGGAAAAAGCAGAGGGAGGCTAAGATCATGTCATTGTCGAATCAAATTAGATTGGCTGAGAATAAGTTATCCTCCTCATCTTCCCAAGCTGATCTAGAAGCTCTAATGAAATTTAGAAATGAGTATTCAGACTGGATAAGAGATAAGGCAGAGTATGCCCTCCTCAAAACTAAAGCTCATTATCTCGATCAAGGGGAGAAATCGGGTATGATGCTAGCTATCCATTTGAGGGAGGTAGAGGGATCGAGATGGATTCCCTCATTATGAGCCTCCGATGGTTGCCTTAAAACCTCTCCCAGGGATATCTCATGAGTTTTTGAGTCATTTTATAAGGAACTTTATGGCAGTGGTTCAGCTCACCTCTCTCATTCTCTTGTGGACCAGTTTCTGGAGGGCCTTCCCCTTCCCTGCAAACTCACCTAGGAGAGGATCTAATTTCTCCTATCACAGTAGCGGAGGTGGAGGAGGTGATCAGGGAATTTACTCCAGACAAAGCTCCGGGGCCTGACAGTTTCCCTTCCAATTTTTATAAAGTCTTTGGGAAAGAACTTGCCCCCTCCTCACGAAATTGTTTGAGTACAAGTTTATCACTGACACCCTGGATCCTTCCCTGCTAGAAGCCACTATTGTCTTGATACTGAAACCAGACAAGTGTCCGATGGACCCTGCTAGTTACCCACCAATCTCACTACTAAATTATGACATTGAAATTCTAAAGAAAATCCTATCCCTTAGACTTAAATGGGTCTGGCTTAATTGGCTAAGTCCTGAACAAGTAGGGTTTGTACAGGGCAGATCCTCAATTGACCACTTGAGCACTCTCTCACATATTTTTCAGGCTGCCAGGACTCCCAAGTTCCTATGGCTTTGGTATCATTAGATGCAGAGAAAGCCTTCGACAGAGTGCACTGGGAATTTCTCTGGATTACATTGGAGAGAATGGGCTTCCTAGAGGTCTTTATTCAATGGATCAAGTCAGTCTACCAAACCCCTACTGCCAGAATTTATTGTAATGCTTTTTTTTTCTTCTCGATTCCCGTTATTTACAGGCACTCAGCAGGGTTGTCACCTGCCACCTTTCTTGTTTAATTTATACTTGGAGCCTCTCCTTCTCAGTATCAAAAACTCTCCACTGGTCATGGGATGTTTCATTCAGCAACACTCTGGTTCTTTCAGCCTATGCTGATGATATCCTTCTACATTTGACTAACCCTGAATCGTCTTTAACACACATACTACATATCATTGCCCAGTTTGGCCAAGTGGCTAACTACAAGCTGAATTTAGCTAAATCAATCATATTCCCGCTGAACGTTAATACACTTCAGGTTAACTTCTCCCAGCTTGGCATGAAATGGGCCCCATCGTCCTTCAAATACTTAGGTATTCACCTCACCAAGGACCTTGAAGTTTTTAGGAAACTTAACCTAGATGACCTATTGACTAAAATACAGCACGACCTTCAGAGATGGTCTGCTCTCCCTCTATCTCTGTGGGGTCGCATTAACATTGTTAAGATGAATGTGTTGCCTCTGGTTTTTTACCCACTTAGCCTAATGAATATCTATCTACTGATGTCCTATTTTCACCACTTCCACAGGTCTATCTCTAAGTTTATCTGGCAGGGTAAGCAGCCCAGGAAAGCCTTTTTAAAACTTAATTTACCTAAAGAAAAGGGGGGTTCTGTCTTCCCAATTTTATGTTATACTACTGGGCAAGCCACATGTCGAAAATTAGGAGGTGGTACAACCTGAGGGCAGATGAATATCTACCAATTTGGCTACAACTCGAGAAAAAGATCTTAACCGAGTTTGGTCTCCCCCATCCAGAATTCTCTACTATAACCTATCCACACTGCCTCCAACTCTATAAGGGGGCATAACTGGTACCTCTATCAAGGTGCTAAATCAATGCTGGCATTTTTTCAATCTTTCTCCTAGGAAAGACACTACCCAACCTCTTACCCTGAATTTAAACATTAAGATTGGCGGTCTCCCGCTTTCCTTAGACTGGCTTCCTCAACTGAGGGATTGCTGTGTGGATGACTTATTCCTGAATAATTCTCTTCTATCCTCCGGGGAGGTTCTGACCAAATATAATATCCATCAGAAGCATATTTTTAAAGTCTTCCAGTTAAGACATCTAGTGGCATCCAGCTTTGGGTCCAGTCCCACACCATTTCAAATTAAGCCCTTTCTAGATCAGATACAGGAACAGGCAAGTAAGGCCCATAGTATTTCCAAGCTTTACTCCTTTCTACTGGACACTAAATTCCATGACCCCCTGATTGGCTCCACATGTTGGCCCTCTCTTCTGCCAGAACCCCCCCCCGGTTTGGGATCAGATTTGGGCAGACACGTATCAGTATCTCTCTCAGGATAGGCATAGACTCACTCAATACCATATATTGAATAACATGTATTATACCCAGTCAAGTTGGTTAAATTACATACATTACCTTCATCTCTTTGCACAAGATGTGGCATGGTGGAAGGGAACCTGGTACATATTTTTGGGCACTGTGATAAAGTGGCTCCATTATGGCGGACCATCCAGTCTAACCTAGACCCTCTCTTGGGCCTGGGTGATTTATTTACTATAGCAGTATGTATTTTAGGGATGTTTTCTAATATACAGGTTATGGAGCATAGATTCCATATGGCTTTAATTTCTATAGTGGTTAAAAGATTGGTTCTTAGGCACTGGATGGACCAATTGGTTATCTCGTATGCAGAATGGATTAGTGAAATTTCTCTCTGCTTTTGGACTAAAAGGTTAATAGCTAGCTCTTGGAATTGCTTGGCTTCATTTGAGTGGAAATGGGGCAAATTGTACGCTCTTTATTTGAACTAATGTCTTGAAGGGTACACCTCTAGCTACCTGGGCAGCTGGTACACCATGATGCATGTGACATGTAGTAAGATTAGCTCTTTCCTTTTGAAGAAGGCACATCCTGGGGTGGGGAAGATGGGGGTTAAGGGTTATGGGTTGGGGGGGTAGAGGGGTGTCTCAATGTGTTACCAGAATCTGGGATTCCTGTAGCATGCTGTATATTGTCACACTGTAGCTATCAAGTATTTTATACCATTTGACAGTGTGTAATCCCTGTACTATTTTGCTCAGGTATCATACCTTTATAAAAACCTCTATAAAATAATAAAGAAATATAATTTCAAAAGTTGTAGCCTCCTTTTCCTAAATTGTATGAATATACAGCCTGTCATTTTAACTAGCTAGTATGTTATTCCAATAAAGCTGTAAAAGTTTGGTAGCCTTTCATTGTAACCTTCCAAGAAAAATATACATACTGTACACATACACATACACATCTGCATCTTTAAATCTTGTTCATATCATTTCAGTTATATATTCCTTGTAGTTCACATTAAGTATTGTACCTTTAATTCAAAGCCTTTTCCTTTCATCAAATCACTATATTGAGGGAACTTTTCAAGATAACACAGTCTGAAAACATAAAACAAATAACTATTCTTTATATGCAATTTGCACTTTAAGTCATGAGAACACTCATAGTGTGCTATAACCTAAACACAATATATACTTATCTGGTAATTAGTCTCAGTGTTCTGGTTCTGAAAAATAATGACTAAAAATGTTTTCATTTTTACATCTTGTACCTGTTATCATCTTTTATACAGACAGCTACTTGACTGTTCATATAAGTTTAGCTCTTCATACTTGTTGCTACAAATAACTACAGCATTCATGCCTGATACATGCCAGTACACTTAACTTTAAATGGGTTATTGCCTTTTATGTTTGAATACTTTTGGATACTTTGGATAGTTAAGACAAAGTAGGCCATAGGCCCAATTATTTGTCTCCCACCATTTTAGAGGGTATATTATCAGGTGCATTCTAAAAGGTAAACATTCAAGCTTTCTTTAAAATTATCAAATATAGGTGCAGACACTAAATACATACAGCAGGTAACTTATTCCAATGTCTGGCACATCTTTCAGTAAAATAGTTATTTCTCTTTTTAGTATATACTCTAGTTATTATTAATTGTACGCTATGGGATCTCAGATTGTTATTTCTCTGATTAAAATCTAATCACAATGTCCCATTTAATTCTGATCTTTAAGTATCTTATAGAAGAGAAGTAGATCCCCCTCATTCTTTGAGTTTCCAAAGAAAATAAATTCAAGGATTTTAACTTGTCATCATAGTCAAAGGTAGCCAAGCTAGTTATTGATTTAGTAATCTTTTTTTGGCTCCATTCAAGCATGTTTATGTCTTGTCTAAGATAAAGATTCCAGAAGAGGGAACCAAAATCCAAGTGGGGGATAACATATGATTTATATACCCTTATAATGCATTGACTGTTTCTGGAAATGAAAGTTCTCTTAATAGAACAAATCATTCTAGTTGTTCCTGCAATACGTTTGCAATGATCCATGGAAAATAGTTCATTATTTATTATTATTCCTAAATCCCTTTCTTTATTTATGATTTAATGTTTTGCCCACCCCCAAGGTATATGTATAATTCTGATTTTTATTTCCATAATGTAATACAACACATTTTGTTGCATTGAATGTCATTTTGTTTAGTATTGTCCAATTTTCCAATTTTTGTAAATCACTTGCCAAAGTAAGGAGCTGTTCCCTAGTTTCCATTATAATGCCAAGTTTGGTATCGTTTGTGAACTTAGATATTGTATAAGTTACTCCATGACCCATATCACCAATGAATTGTCCACACAAGGTTGGTTTGAGAATGGAGCCCTGATGTATTTCATCAGATAATTGGCCATTTATTTTAGCCATTTGAGTCCTGTTTGATAGTCAGTTGTAACTCCATCTTATCAAAGTTTTATGTATATCCATATTTAGTAATTTACTTATCAGTAGGTCATGAGGAACAGCATCAAAAGCTTTACTGATATCAAGGTTTCTCTTCATCCAAGTTGAAGCTAACAAAATTCATAAAAGGTGACAAGATTTGTAAAATCCTTTCCTTGTTGGCTCAGGTCTTGCAGGCCCAGCTTTGTGATGTCCTTGTCTAACTCTTTCTTGATTTTTCTTTCCATCAGTTTACAGGTGACTGATGTCAAACATATGGGTCTATAGTAAGTAACATTACTCTTAATTCCTTTTTTTATACATAGGTATTACAAATGCCCCCTTCCAAGCAGTTGGTACATGACCAGTGTTTACTTCAGCTAATAATGATTATACTTTAGGGATAAGCTAAAACTTCAGTTAACTTTTTTAATAAAAGAAATGGAATATTATCAGGCGCTGTCGAGCTACTTGATTTAAGTTTTTGCAGTTCACATAAAACCTAATTTCTTGTAAATATTAACTCCTGACATTGGTCAAAATTTATAGGAGGGGGGCTAGATGCTATGTTGTTGAATATAGAACTGAAATAACAGTTGAAATTCTGTGCAATTTCAAATTCGGTATTAATTAACGTACCATTAGACATGAGCGATGTTATTTTGTTAGTTGTATGTTTATTATTATTTAAGTAGGCAAAAAATTATTTGCAGTCCTTTGAATGGGACATTTTAAACTCCAATTTTAGTTTCTCCTTCTTTATTAGACTTTTGAGTAATGATTGTTCCTTCCGGTAAGATTCTTTATGTGATCTTGTACCGGTCTTTTTATACCTCTGAAAAGCCTTCTTTCATATTTGTTTTTTGATTGATTTAGTAAATCATCTGGGAATATTACCTTTTTTGTTAGTTTTCAGACATATTGGTACACCCCTAATAACAACATAATTTAATATTGATTCAAAACTATCCAACATTTGTTCAGTGCTTAAATCCTGAAAATCAGCATCCCAATTGACTGCTGCAAGGGCAAGATTAATATTAATCCAGTTTACTTTTTTATAATCAAAGATTTTTGTGATATCATTTGCTATAATTTTATTAGTGAAAATGGAACATTCAGCCATAGAATGGTCACTATTACCTAGGTAGAATAATACCTTTGGACTATGAACTCTTCCATGGGTGTTTGTGTTTATTAAATCTAAAACATTCTCTTCCCTAGTTGACTCTGTTATTAGTTGTTCACAGCCAATAGATATTAGAGTGTCTATAAAATATTTTTCTAATTGATTTTAGCCTTTAAGTGTTATCCAATCTATACCAGGTGTATTGAAATCACCAACAGTAACATTGCCAATACTTGTTGCCATTTCTATTTCATTCAAAATAGTGTTATCACTGTTGGGTGGTCTAGAATATATTCCCAGAATGACTTTGGGAGAAGAAGAGAAGAAAAAGATTAACCAAATAGATTCAGTATTACTTTCATGTTGCTCACTTAAGTTAATTTCAGTGTATTTGATGCTATCCACAACATAACAGCAGACACCACCCCATTTTCTATGGTCTTTGTTTTTTTAAGTAGAGTTGGTATCCTAGGATGTTAAAGAGTCCTTCACAAGCATTATCCCACCAAGTTTCAGTGACACAAATTAAGTCAATGTTCTTATCTTTTAAGTAAATATGTAGTTCCACCAATTTTATTGTATTTAAGCTCTTGGCATTTAGGTTTAACAATTTACAACCAGAAGTTTTGTGAAGGTGTGATGTTGTTCAATAAAACCCTTATTCCCCATATATAGTACTTTAAATCCTTTGAGATTATTTCATCAAAGGACCGACCATGTTTGGTTGCACCAAATTTACATAGGTGTAAACCATCACAACTGAATAAGGCATGTCAGTCATGGAATGTTTCCTAATGTGTGAGGGAAAAATAACCTTTGGTTAAAGTCCAGTTCCTAAGCCATTCATTTATAGATTTTATCCTTTTTTCTTTTCTGATACTGACCCTAGGGACAGGAAGAATTTCTGATATATGAATTTCGCAACATAAAGATTCCAAAGTCACACATAGGCTGATATATTCTTGTTTTATTTCATCAAGTGACAGGTTATTCACATAATTTTTGCCAGCGTGGATTATAACCAAGGGGTTGACACTGTGTTCTTCAAAATATTTTTGGCCATATTGTGAATATCCTTAATGTCAGCGCTCCTAAAGAAACTGCATGTTATGTTATGTTTGTCCCTTCTGCAGATAATTTTGTCAATATATTTGACAATTGAATCTCCAAGTACATAGTACCGTCATGGTTGGGACATGCTGTAACCTGTCTCCATATCATGCACAGTCTACTGGCTTGACAATGTTTGATTTTGATCCTTATTTCTAAAGTTTGGGGTAGGCGTTACCAGAATTTGGGTCTGGTCTGGAGCTACACTTATAGATTCTTCACTCATTACCTCCCCCTGAGTTCTATGGAGTTTTGTTGGACCTAATAGTGATATGAATGGAGTGTGACTGGAACATGTCGGTATTGGTTGTTCAGAGGATTTCCTTGTATTCACTACTGGGACGTTTATATGCTGGGAATCATCCTGTACAGTAATATCAGTTGAGTTAGGCAGGATTGGGAACTGGTTTGCTATTTCAACTTCATTATCATTTAAATATATCAAAGGCTGGAACCTACTACTTAATGTGATATTATGTCCTATGGCTCTATGCCTTAGTTTGGATTTATGACCATAATTATGTAAGTAAGTAAAATTTTATTTTTAAGCGCTTTTCAAAACCAAAGCACTGTACAGAATTTAAAACTAACCTTTAAAAGACAGCAATAATTAAATAAACAGTAATAAAATCATTCTCCAAATGCTTTATAAAATGAAAATGTTTTGAGCTCCAATTTAAAACTCTTGTTGGTCAGACATTCTCATATCCGATGAGGTAGAGAATTCCACAGGGCAGGGGCAGCATAAGAAAATGCACTTGCTCCAAATGTCTTCAAACATAATTAATAACTGTCCAATCTTCTAAAGCTCAGAAGTTTTACCCTCTTCAACTTCCAGCTTCCTTTTATCTGATCTAGGTGCCTCACCTTTCTTCTTGCTGAATTTGGAATTTAATGCATCATTATGGCATATAGAATATCGAGGATTTACTACGGAATCATTAGTATCCATGGAACCAACCTCAATATGACTTCCATTGGTGCTTATAGAAAATGAATCAATAAAATTATGATGTTATTCATTAACAGTTGAAGATGATGTGGCATCTGCATTGATCAATTGGATTTTATTTGCCATATCATTTTGCTTTTTTCAAATTTGTCAAGTTTTTTTTATAAAAGGTATTAATATCTTCTCTTAATACACTATTGTTTATACATTTTTCACAGACAAATAACTGGCAGTTTGGCAGTGGTGAGAAAAGCTGATACATTTTATAATTTGAGCATCTGAGGCCCACACCTTAGAATGATGAGGCAAAGGGACCTCCTCTGGCTCCAGGCCAAAGCAACAGTCTCAACTGTTGATGTCTAGAACTAGAAAGTGGCCTGAAATAGGTGAACCAAGGAAATCTGGCAGGCAAAAGCTTTGCATCATAAGAACCATCAGTCTCAATGTTGGGGTACAGGAAGAAATTCTGGTCCTCAATCAAGAACCTCCTTGGGACTGGTGACAAGACCCCACCAACCATGCTCCACTACAATGACAAAATCATACTGGATGATGCATTAATGGCCAACATCTTTAACAAGGCATTCACTGACTAGAGTGCAGTCCTCCCCCCAGACCAGCATCATACCCTGACAGTGCGCCTGCTCCAGCTCATCTGCCCTCCCACCCCAATGATAGACTCTGTCCAAATTTTTACTTCAGACTGTTGATCATCAAGGAAACAGGAAAGTAGCTGGCAAGAGTTCTGGGCAAAATAAGGATGGTAGGTGATGGTATAGACATGAAACTGGTTTCCATTGCTCTATCCAAGGACATCACACACATCACAAAATTTTTTAACTTGTCACTCCACCTGTCTGCTTTCTCCTTTACTTTAAAAACTGCCCTGGTTGCCCCAGTGCTAAAAGGAGGTGACCGGTCACTAATTTACAACTATAGACTCATCTCTATCCTGTCCCCACTCTCTAAAGTACTGGAAAGAATCATAGCAGACCAACTCACTGACCACCTACATAAATATAACCTCCTTTGCTTACAGCAGCATGGCTGTCACAAGATGCATAGTACAAACACTGCTCTAATTGACTTCATGGGTTACTTACATGAGGCACTTGACCAGGGCCATCTGGTTGCATCAATTTACTTAGACCTGTCCAAGGAATTTGACCTTGTGGACCACCAGCTGTTGCTCCATAGGTTAAGTTGTCTAGGACTGTCTCCCAACATGGTTAAGTGGTTCTCTAGCTACCTGTCTGGGCATTCTCAACAAGTGAAAATCAACAGAACCATCTCAGAATCCAGCACAGTCACCGTAGGGGTCCCCCAGGTATCTATCCTGGGCCCGCTCTTGTTCAGCCTCTTCATGAACAGGCTCCCTGATGCCTGCTCCACCTCCAAAGTCCTACTTAATGTAGACACCATGGTAGTATTCTCCTGAGACTCCAGCCAGGAAGCACTCACTAGGAGTCTACAGTACAACTTTAACCTCCTACAGGACTGGTTCAAGGATAGCCTGCTAGTGCTCAACAGCAAAAAAATGAAAACTATGCTCTTCACAGGACGACAAAAGAGGAGCTCTACTACACCCTTCTCAATAACCTATGACTCAAACTTCACACTTGAACAAGTGTACTCGTTCCGGTACTTAGGGATCACAATTGATGAGACCTTTTCCTTTAATGAACACATACAGAATATTAGAACTGCAGCCAATAGGAAACTAGGGCCCCTCTATAGGCTTTGGTTTTGCCTCACTCCTGAGGCTAGGCTCCTTGTGGTCAGAAGCACAATGCTACCTATTCTGGACTATAGAAATGTGGTATATGGTGTTGCCTCTGATAACAGCCTATATAGAGTCCAAACTTCCCTTAGCAAAGCCTGTAGGTTTGCGTTTGATGCTGACCACAACTTCTATATTAGGACAAACTGGCTTTCTGTACTGGTTAGAATAAAGCACCAGTCCTGCCTGCTAGGGAAGAAGTCCCTCCAGGGACTTACACCTCCCTCCCTTCAAGCTCTATTCCATCCTGTGCCAGCTGAGCAGGCCATGAGAAGTGTGGTGAAACAAGCCCTTGATGTGCCTTTCAGAAAAACTGCTCAGAAGGGGTGAGCCTTCACAGTAAGGGCATCCTCCTGGCTAAATGAGCTGCCCTACACTACCACAAGCCTTACATGCCTCAGCCAATTCAAAAACAAACTTCAGAAATCCATCTCCCCCAGAATGCTTCAACTGCCTCATCTAATTCCAGGTGAAACTGGCTCTTTTCTTGCTTCTGGGTAATGTTTTGACTCCCCATGTACCTTTCAGTTTGTTCCTGAGCTGCTGAGATGCTCCCACTGCTCCCAATGCTTCCTTCTCTCTCCTACTAACCCATGTCTCTCTCCTACCCACCTACTGACCCATGTACCCCCTCTTCCTACCTGAGCCACCCCACCAGATGTATTTCGCTGTTCTTACCTGTAGCCAATCACCACTCGCATCCTCTGTGCCTGTGGCTAACCTCCACCCCAACATTTGTATTGTTGATGAAGGATGCATCTGTAGTTTATACCCCTTTGGAGCGTAACAATGCCGTATAACTGCTACCTTGTTGCACACTTTGAACTTGCACATTTACCATTTCCTTGAACTCTCTCTTCCTTTTTAATTATCTCTTCCCACTCTGGGGACTGCTTCCCCTCTGTATTTGTACTACCTGTGCTATGGATAAAATGATATTATTGTTTGTTCCTACTTGTATGACCTATGCCCAGTACATGATGTTCTACAGCCATTGCCTTTAGCTGCTACTGTTTTCCACTGTCATATGTACTTTGATGTTTCCCCCTTGTATTGACGAAGAGCCTTTGTGAATGAACTCTTAGCTCAAAGGTTGTGATTCTGATTCTTACAATAAATAACAAAAAATAAAATAAATAAAACATCTCCATCTAAAGTCATTATAGTGTTCCCCATCTTATTGAGATGCAAAGATTGGGCTGAAAGGAGAAGCTTCCAGGGCAAAACAAACAGGGGCCACTGGAAAATTGCACCTGCAATTTTTTTGCAGAATCCACAATTTTCACCATTCTCAGCAAAAACTGACATGTTCCGCAATTTCTTGCAATTTTTGAGTTTTTATATTGAACTGTGTAAAAAGTATTAACATTTTTAATAAAATACTCTCAATATATTGGCAATTTTGCATGCAGACTTGGGTTTGGCCAAAACAATGCAGTGCAAGGGTTTTATGTGACACTGATTTCTTTTGAATCTTTGTCTTGTTTGGTTTCAAAACCCACTGGTCAAACATAAGTACACTTAAACACTTAACATTTGTTTTGTGTTGAAGCAGTCTATCAGAAAACCTTTGGTTGACACACAGACTGAAACAAAAGATGGGAGAAAAGGTGCAAATTATCCCATTCACTCAAATGGGGTGCTAACTATGAAGCCTTTTTGTAAGTGGCAGGGCAAGTTATTCCTTGTGAGCATACTTTCATTCAGACTAGTTTTGAGTCAAACAGCTGATGATAGCCCTGCTGATTTTAACCTTGAATAAGCTAGTTGATAAAAGTGATCTCACTCTTAGCAACTACCCCCTAGATGATCACATGCAAAGACTACAATAAAAACCTAACTAAAGTCTAAAAACAAGTTCATAAAACACAAAATGTATCTGAACATTTATCTTTAACTGAGCAAAATCATTGCAGCCAGATTAAAACAAAGGTAAATTACAGGGTACCCTGACTACTGTATGGTGCAGTAAAAATATATTGCTTTTTTACATTTTTTGGTAACCAAGTAAGGCCCACTAGGCACAAGTGCCTGTTTTCAGGTACAACCCAAGAGTACTGAGGAGGTTAAGTGACTTGTTCAGAATCACATGGTATGCAAGTGGAGGTTGTGGAAATCAAACCCAGGTCTGCTTAATGTTGTCAACTCATTCACAGTTTGTTACTCTTACCTCTAGATTATACTGCCAGCCCCAATAGCCCCCAGATTTAATGTTTAAATACGTGATTTCACAAATAGTGTACAGTACCTGCAGTACATATTATGGCCATTAAACACTTTAACAACATTT
This sequence comes from Neoceratodus forsteri, assembly GCA_016271365.2. Classification (NCBI taxonomy): domain Eukaryota; kingdom Metazoa; phylum Chordata; order Ceratodontiformes; family Ceratodontidae; genus Neoceratodus; species Neoceratodus forsteri. The sequence goes on along the minus strand of CM057455.1, from coordinate 109,321,688 downwards.
TACTAAAACTCAGTTATTCACCACTCTGTTTGCTTATTTTTTCTTGTACCTAAGTGGGTGAATAGCTGGCAGAGCACTGTAAACAGCTGTTGATTAAGCTTCATTATTCTACAGCCAGAAACCAACAAAATATTTCTTCTGGCTTTATTTAATATTTATTTGCTGTGGCTCACTTTATAGAATCTGTTTAGCACTGTATGAGGAAGATGCTTTTAAATTTTGGAAGACAGGCAACTCTTATGATAGCTTATCAGTTTAGTATTCTTGCTAGGAACATAAACTTTTCTTTATGTTTTAAACATATTCAGGTGTCAGTGTATTCATTTAGCAATTTATACTGACTAATATATGCTACAGAAAACATTAAAAGATTTATTGTGAAGCACTCAGGGTCTATAGTAGAATCCCTGCAATTTCCCAAAATTTTTGCAAAATGCCCCGCAATTTTGGGTAACCTTTTCCGCAGTTTTCCAGTGGCCCTTGTAATGGTGACACTGGAGTATATATTCAAAATGTAATCAACTTCAGTGCCTTAGCTGAACTATTGAAAATCACCCCAACTCTTTTCAAGGTGATGAAGCAATACAAGTAGCAAACTATAATATGGTATGGTATAATACTTAGAGAACTGGTATGACCAAATCACCACTATCCCCTCTGGACAAGCGCTTTGACACCTGTGTCTCTGTGCTCATTTCCGCGTGCATCCCCACTTGCTCGGGGCTTGGAATTTATGGAGTAGGACCCAGAAGAATGAGTAGGTCATGTGACTACACCTCACTATCACTGCTCCAAAAACTTCACAGTTTTAAAATAAACTAAATAACTAAATCCCAGGCTGAATATATATTAGAGGGAGTCATAGAGTTAAACAGCCAATTTGTATTTGCTGAACGCTACAGAGTACAAAGGCTCTCACTGAGCTGTAGTTCAGGTGGAGCTGGTAAGGACTACAACTCCCAGAGCTTCCTATTAATTCATATCGCTTGCTCAGCATTCAATGTCCCACTTGTTTGTCTTTCAGTTTCTAATGCTAGCAAGTTCTCCTGCATTTTATTTTTTGGCATGTCTGGTACATTTTTATATTTAAGTTATGCTTGTCATGAAATGTGTTCTCAATTATACAAAACTGTGATCACAGTATCTTTTTTTATTTCAGTTATAAAGCTCTCAAACATGTTTAAAGTCTATTCCTGTTTATACCATCTCTAAGTTTATCATAATGTTCAAACATGCCATGTTTAAATTGGTAAAGAAGCTCTCCTTCAATATCTTAGATAAGTTCTTTAACTTACTTTAAATACAGTCTGTAGTTTTTCTACTTGTGCTCCTTACTGGCAACTTTCAACTTTAGGAATTTCACGGATGCCACTCCCTCTTGTACCTGTAATGAGCCATGTAACTCTCATGTCATGTGTTACCATGGCAATGCTTCTGCTGAGTGCAGAAACAGCATACTTATGGGCACTTACATATGAACATGCCAACATACGAAACTGCCAGCAGAAACAGGCCTCATGACCTATCAAAGTCTGCTCAAGTGTGCAGCTAGCACCCCTAGATTGCACCTGTGCCAAACCCCTCCCCCATCTTCAGGACATTCTCAGCATTATTCCCCAAGTTCTCAGCACTATTCGCCCAGACCATCCCTCATTCCCTGTCACATGCCCTTTTAAAACTTCCCGCAATCTCACATGATATCACCCCCTCTGGTAGGGCATTCCACTTCAACATCACCCGCTCTGTGAAGTAATGCCTCCTCATCTCTCCCTAAATCTTCCAGCCTCTAATCATAGACTGCGCCATAGCCATACACAGCCAAACACAGCCATAGAGTCAAGCCATACAAAAGTAAGAGTATGATAAACACAGCCATAGAGTCAAGCCATACAAAAGCAAGAGTATTGCTCTTTAGGAGGGCTGACGTTGGGAAAATGGGAGCGTGCCTCATAAAAGCACTAGCAAATGGGTGAGAAGGAGGTGTGGAGGAACAATGTGGAAAAACCAAAACAGCCATCACAGAGGCAACAAGCCTTTGTGTGAAGCAAATCAACAAAACAAAATGAAGGAAAAAAACACTATGGTTCTCAAAAGAGGTGGGAGGGAAGGTAAAGGACAAAAAGGTAGCATTCAGGAAGTATATGGAAACACAGAAGGAGCAGGACAGAGAACTATACCAGTTAAAGCAGAAGGAAGAGGGGAAGGCAGTCAGAAAAGCAAAGGCCCAAACTGAGGAAAAGATAGCCAGCTCAGTTAAAAAGGAGAATACAACCTGTTATAGGTATTTTAGGGAGTGAAGAAAGACGAAGAGAGGGATAGTGAGGCATAATAAAGGGAAGGGGGGTGGGCAGAGGGTGACAGTGAAAAAGCAGGGATACTGAATGAATATTTCTGCTCAGTATTCACAAATGAAGAGGCGGGGGAGATACCTAAATCAGAGAATAGAAGCACTTTGGATAGGGAGGTCGATACCAGTCCATTCACAGAAGAAATGGTTCTGAAAGAACTCTTAAAACTGAAGGTGGACAAAGCAGTGGGGCCTGATGGAATTGACCCAAGAATTCTAAAAGAACTAAGGGTAGAACTAGTGACACCACTGACTACCCTTTTTAACAAATCATGGGAGGATGGTGTGGTAAATGAAGACTGGAGGAGGGTGGATGTGATTCTCCTTCACAAAAGTGGGAGCAAGATAGAGGCAGGAAACTACAGACCTGTTAATTTGACCTCAGTGATAGGGAAAATGATGAAATTACTTCTGAAGGAAAGAATTGTTGAGTTCCTAGAGGCCAGTGGGGCACAGAACACAAGGTAGTATGGATTCACAGAAGGAAGGTCATGTCAGATGAATCTAACAGATTTGTTTGACTGGGAGACCAAATTAGTAGACAAAGAAGGGGATGTGGACATGGCCTACCTAGACTTTAGCAAGGCATTTGACACAGTCCCAGACAAAAGATTAATAAACAAGTTAGCCAGCCTTGGAGTGGGTCCCAACGTGGTAGCCTGGGTAAAAATTGGCTAGACAACTGGATGCAGATGGTAATAGTAAACAGAGTCCACTCTGAAGAAAGGGGGATTACTAGTGGGGTACCACAGGGTTCAGTACTTTGACCGGTCCTATTTAATGTCTTTATAAGTAACATTGCAGAGGGACTGGGAGGAAAAGTATGTTTCTTTGTGGATGACACAAAGATCTGCAACATGGTCAATATAGAAGGTGGGATGGAAAGGATGAGAAGGGATTTGGAAAGGCTGGAGGAATGGTCAAATGTATGGCAGCTTAGATTCAATGCAAAGAATTGCAAAGTAATGTATCTGGGAAACAAAAACCCAGGGGAAGAGTTCACAATGGGGGGGGGGGCTGAGATACTAACAACAACAAAAATGGAAAGGGACCTGGTGGTAGTTATATCAGATGACCTAAAGGTGGGCAAGCAATGTGAGAAGGCAGTAAGGAGGGCTAGCGGGATACTGGGATGCACAGGGAGAGGCATCACCAGCAGAAAACAGGAAGTTGTTATCTCTCTGTACAGACAGTTGGTGAGACCCCATCTGGAGTATTTTATGCAGTTCTGGAGACCCCGTCTTCACGAGGACATAGACAGGATGGAAGTTGTCCAGAGGAAAGCAACTAAAATGGTGCAGGGTCTGCACCAGAAGGCATATGAAGAGAGATTGAAGGATTGTATACCTTCGAGGAGAAGGAGAGGGAGGACATGACAGAAACTTTCTAGTGCCTCAAGGGAATCAACAAAGCCCAAGAGGGTAGCATATTTCACAAAAAAAGATGTGCAAGAACAAGGGGGCACAATCTAAAGATAGAAAAGGGATGTCTCAGAGGTAATGTGAGGAAGTTTTTTTTCACAGAGAGGGTTGTGGATACATGTAGCAGCCTTTCTGAGGAGGTAGTGGAGTCAAAAACAGTGGGGGAATTCAAGAATGCATGGAAAAGACATAAGTCAATTCTAGTGTGGGGTAGGAGGAAGTAGGCTGTTGATTAACTAGGATCTGCAGCTTATCCATTAGGTAGGGAAATGGGCAGACTAGGTGGACCAAGCGGTCTTTATCTGCTGTCAAATTCTATGTTTCTATACGCCCCCTTGTGTCCCAACCTTTTCTCAGCTTGAACAACCCATCAGAACCAGCTTTGTTTATCCCCTTGAAATACTGGAATGTTCCAATGATATCCCCCTCCCTCTTCTTATCCAGGGTGTACGTATTCAGCTCACATAACCTGTCCTCATAGGCTTTGCCCTCCATCCCCCATAACATTTTTGTTGCCCTCCGTTGCACCCCCTCCAGCAGTTTAATGTCCTTCTTCAGATACAGACGCAGTGCTGAACACAGTACTCCAAGTGCAGCCTGACCAATGACATGTAGAGAGGCAAGTTCACTTCCCTATGCCTGGACGAAAATCCCCTAGCACTACACCTCAGCATCTTGTTAGCTCCCCGTTATTAACACCTTAAGGTCCTTCTCTTCCCCAGTGTATCCCAGCCTCACCCCACCCAACCAATAGTCCCTATTAGGGTTCTTTTCCCCAAATTGCATACCCTTGCATTTCTTTGCATTGAAGCCCAGCTGCCATCTCTCTGACCACTCCTCCAGTGTGGTTACATCCTCTTGTACTTGTTTCCACCGGTCCACTTCATCAACTACCAACCCCATTATTAGTATCATCTCTGAATAGACTATGCCTGCTCCCAACTCAGTGTAAGATATCCCAAATTAATAGCCCAAACAGCACCGCACTAAGCACAAAGCCCTGAACTACCCCACTCATCACTGGTCTAGGTGCTGAGAATTCACTCACCACCACCACCCATTGCTGCCTCCCCCCTCAGCCAGTTCCCTATCCAGTTTGCCAGTTTCCCCCCCCACCCCTATGGAAGTCAGTTTCCCCCCCAGATGCCTGTGAGGCACTGAATCAAAGGTCTTGCTGAAGTCCAAGTATAGGACGTACCCAGCGTGACCCTTATCCAGCTCTCTTGTAACCAAATCATCATATTCTACTAGACTGATCTGACAAGACCTCCCCAAGATGAACCAGGCTGCTGCCCATCTTGGAGTTAATTTAACCCCAGAAATGCCACCAGTCTCTCTTTCAGTATCGCCTCCATAAGTTTACCCACTATGGATGTGAAACTGACAGGTTGGTAGTTTCCTGGTTCATCCTATGGGCCACTTCTATGAATGGGCACCACATGGGCCACCCTCCAGTCCTGGGGCACAGAACCCATGACCAACACCTCCATCATCTCCCTCAACCCCCGGGGAGAATACTGTCAGGACCTGGTGTCTTTTCCACCTTTAGTGCTCTCAGACCCTCTAACACTCTATTCTCCTCAATCTGTCTGTCCATCATCCCCCCCAACCCCACCTTCCCCATCCATGGAGGTAGTGGACCACCCTTTTACTGCATAAACATGAAGCAAAAGAATTCATTTAATGATTCTGTTTGTTCTGCTCCCTTTTCCGCCCACTCTCCACCCCTCTTTATCCTCACAATGTTATCTGTGCACTTCCTTTTTCCCTCATGTATTTAAAAGTATTTTTCCACTGCCTTAATGCCCTGAGTTAACCTTAGCTCTCTGGAGGCTTTGACTTCCCTCACCTACTTGGTAACCTCCATGGACCAACAGTCATATGTCTCCCTGTCCTTATTCAAAAAGTATAAGAAATCACAGAATGATCACGATAGCGAACTGTATCAATTAAAGCAGAAAGAAGTGGGGAAGGCAGTCAGAATAGCAAAGGCCCAAGCCGAGGAAAAAATAGCCAACTCAGTTAAGAAGGGGGATAAAACCTTCTATAGGTACATTAGGGAGCATAGAAAGGTTAAGGGAGGAATAGTGAAGATTAATAAAGGAGAGGGGAGATGGGCAGAGGGAGACAGTGAAAAGGCAGAGATACTGAATGAATACTTTTGCTCAGTATTCACAAAAGAAGATGAGGAGGAGTTAGCTAAACCAGACAATAGAAGCAGGCTGGGTAGGGGCGTTGACACCAGTCCATTTACAGAAGAAAGAGTCCTGAAAGAACTCCTAAAACTCAAGGTGGACAAAGCAATGGGGCCTGATGGGATTCACCAGAGAATTCTAAAAGAACTAAGGGAGGACCTAGTGATACCACTGACCACACTTTTTAACAAATCATGGGAGGATGGGGTGGTACCTGAGGACTGGAGGAGGGCAGATGTGATTTCCCTTCACAAAAGTGGGAGCAAGGCAGAAGCAGGAAACTACAGACCTGTAAGTTTGACCTCAGTGGAAGGGGAAAATGATGGAATCACTTCTGCAAGAAAGAATTGTTGAGTACCTAGAGGCCAGAGGGGCACAGGAACCAAAGCAGCATAGGTTTACAGCAGGAAGGTCATGTCAGATGAATCTAATTGATTTGTTTGACTGGGTGACCAAAGTAATAGACCAGGGAGGGGCTATGGATATGGCCTACCTAGGCTTTAGCAAGACATTTGCCACCATCCCTCACAAAAGACTAATAATCAAGTTAGCCAGCCTGGGAGTGGATTCCAGAGTGGTAGCCTTGGTATCAAACTGGCTGCACAACAGGACACAGAAGGTAATAGTGAATGGAACACATTGCGAAGAAACGGGGGTTACTAGTGGAGTACCTCAGGGCTCATTACTGGGTCCAGTCCTCTTTAACATCTTTATAGGTGACATTGCAGAGGGTCTGGAGGGAAAGGTATGCCTCTTTGCAGATGACACAAAGTTCTGTAACAGAGTTGATACACAAGAGGGGGTAGAAAAGATGAGAAGGGACTTGGCAAGGTTGGAGGAATGGTCAGACATATGGCAACTTAGATTCAGTCCAAAGAAGTGCAAAGTAATGCACCTGGGAAACAAAAACCCAGGAAAAGAGTACACAATAGCAGGGTAGGTACTAACAACAATAAAAATGGAAAGGGACTTGGGGGTAGTCATATCAGATGACCTAAAGGTGGGTAAGCAATGTGAGAAGTCAGTAAGGAGAGCCAGGGGGATTCTGGGATGCATAAGACGGGGCATCACAAGTAGAAAAAGGGAAGTGGTTATCCCTCTGTACAGACAGTTGGTGAGACCCCATCTGGAATACTGTGTGCAGTTTTGGAGCCCCCATTTACTCAAGGACATAAACAGGATGGAAGCAGTCCAGAGGAGGGCAACTAAAATGGTGCAGGGTCTGCATCAGAAACCATATGAAGAGAGACTGAGACAGCTTAATATGTATACCCTTGATGAAAGGAGGGACAGGAGGGACATGATAGAAACTTTTAAGTACCTAAAGGGAATCAACAAAGTCCCGGAGGGTAGCATCTTTCAGAAAAAGAGATGTGTAAGAACAAGTGGGCACAATTTAAAGATAATGGGGGGACGGCTCAGGGGTAATGTGAGGAAATTTTTTTTCATGGAGAGAGTGGTGGATGCATGGAACTGCCTTCCTGGAGAGGTTGTGGGGTCTAAAACAGTGAGGGAATTCAAACATGCATTGGACAGACATAAGGCAAGTGTAGTGGGGGGTTGCAGGAAGTAGGCTGTTGGTTAACTAGAATCTGCAGCTTATCCAATAGGAAGGGAAATGGGCAGACTGGGTGGGCCAAGTGGTCCTTATCTGCTGTCAAAGTGTATGTTTCTATGTTTCTATTCTCCTGAATCTCTGGAAGGCAGCCGACTTTTCTTTTGCCCCCTCCATTACTCTGCTGCTCAGCCTGTTTGGCTTCTTGACTCTGTTTTCTTGCTTTTGGTCCTGGTGCAATCCTCCATAGCCTCTGCTATCCCAATTTTAATAATATGCCACTTTTGCTGCGCATCCAACTGTGGCCTGATCCCCGTTAATTGTAGCTGCAGTATTTCTAGCATCTTCCTGAAGTTCACCCTCCTGAAGTGCATCACCCTTGTTACTGAGCCCCCAATCTCCTTACTCAAACTGAGTGCGAACCACATTGACTGGTGGTCACTTCGAGCTAGTGGTTCTTCCACCATTATTTCCCTCATGGCCTCCACATTCAACACTACCAGGTCATAGAAACATAGAAGTTGACGGCAGATAAGAACCACAAGGTCCATCCAGTCTACCCATTTTTTCTACCTAATGAATGTGCCATAGGCCTGTATACTGTCAATGGCCTATCTATTCATACTCATCTGTTTGCTCCCTTATGCCTATCCCATGCCTGTGGGAAGCCTATACTTTATTCATATCCACCACTTCCTGAGGTAAGCTGTTCCATACATCCACCACCCTTTCTGTGAAAAAGAACTTCCTCACATTATCCCTTAATCGGCCTCCCTCTAATCGCATGCTGTGTCCTCTTGTCCTGCTATTTTTCTTATATGGAAACATGTTAGACTCTTTCATCTTGTTAATGCCCTTAAAATGTTTGAATGCTTTGATCATATCACCTCTCTCACTCCTTTGCTCTAGGGTATACATATTTGAGCTCTGTTAAACTGTCCTCGTATGTTTTCTGATGCAGTCCCTACACCATTTACAAGTTACAAGAGTAACTGGAAATGACACCTGGATCTCACTGTAAAGGAGCTTCAGCTCAGTGGAGATATCCTTATTCATTTTTTGTATGAATAAAAATTTTTTACTACTACTACTTACTACATTTTGGTTGCCCTTCTCTGGACTGCCTCCATTTTGTTAATGTCCTTGTGCAGGTGCGGTCTCCAGTGCTGTATGCAGTACTCCAGATGGGGCCTAACCAGTGTCTTCTAAAGAGGGATTATCACCTCCCTCTTACGACTTGTGATACCCCTACTAATACACCCCAACATCCCTCTAGCCTTACCTGCTGCTTTAGTGGTCTGCTTGGATGATTTCAGGTTATCTGCGATGATGATGCCCATGTCTCTTTCTTCCGTTGTGATTGCCAGCAACTCCCCTCCAAACCTGTAGATGGCTTCACTGTTTCTCTTCCCCATGTGCATGATCTTGCACTTCCTTGTGTTAAATCCCAGTTGCCATTCTTCTGACCATTTTGCCAGTTTATCCAGATCTCTTCTCATTCTGCCCACCTCATCTGGATCATTTACTCTGTTGCAGATCTTGGTGTCATCTACAAACAGACAAACCTTACCCTCCAATCCATCTGCAATGTCACTGATGAAGATATTGAAGAGAACTGGCCCCAAGACTAATCCCTGAGGTACCCCACTTGTGACTTGCATCTCTTCTGACTGTATACCATTTACCACCACTCTCTGTTTTCTGCCCGCCAACCAGTTTGCCACCCAGTTGTCCAACTTCTGACCCACCCCGAGCCTACCCAGCTTATTAATCAATCATCTATGTGGAACAGTATCATAGGCTTTGCTGAAGTCAAGGTAGGTGATGTCAACTGCACCCCCTTGGTCCACCATTCTGGTAACCCAGTCAAAGAAGTCTATGAGATTAGTGTGACAGAACCTTCCTGTTGTAAATCCATGCTGTCTTGGATCCTGTAGTCCTATGGATTCCAGGTGTTGCACTATCCTTTCCTTAAGGAGTGACTCCATAATTTTGCCCACTACTAAGGTAAGATTGACTGGTCTATAGTTCCCTGACTCCCTGCTACCACTCTTGTGGAGCAGGTTCACATGAGCCCTTCTTCAATCTTCTGTGACCTCTCCTGTCCTCAGAGACTCACTAAACAGTTCTGATAATGGCTCTGCTTGTTCCACCCTTAGCTTCTTTAGTACCCTGGGATGTATGCCGTCAGGTCCCATTACCTTGTCCACCCTGAGCTTAGCAAGCTCTTGGAGGACACTTTCTTTTGTGAAGGGACTAGTGCACACCTCCCTACCCCATGTCCATGATGCTGAGCTGTGGGCCCTGCCCTACCTTCTCCTCAGTAAATACTAAGCAGAAGTATCTATTTAGGATAGATGGTTTTCCTTGGTCCTCCTCCACACACTCACCTTATCCCCTTTGATTTTAGCAATACCCCCTCTGGACTTTCTCCTTTCACTAATGTAGCTATAAAAAGTCTAGTCCCCTTCCATTACTGTTCATGCTAGTGTTTCCTTGGTTTGGGCTTTTGCCTGCCTTACAGCCTTCCCTGCTTCGGTTAGAGAAGTCTGGTGTGCCTCCCTATCTTCATCCCGCTGCGTTCCCTTATATTTCTTGAAGGACAGCCTTTTGGCTCTTACTTTTTCTGATACTGTTTTTGAGAACCAAAGTGGTTTCCTCCTTCTTTTGCTCTTGCTTTTCTCACTAACACAATGGGATGTTGCTTCAAGTATTGCATCCTTAATGCTTGCCCACTTTCCCTGTACCCACTCAGCTGTATTTCTTCTTGCCAGGGCTAGCTTTACTTTGTTCGCCATCTTATCAAAGTCAACTCCTCTGAAGTCCCATATTTTTGCCTAGGAATGGGATGATTTTATTCTAATGGGACAACTGAACCATACCATATAATGGTCACTGGCCCCCAGGTGACCTTCTACCTGGAGATCTGTGATCCTTTCCCTGTTAGTCAGTACTAGATCTAGGATAGCCCTGTCTGTTGTGTGTTCTTGTACCAGTTGTTTGAGGCCCTCCCCCTGCAGGGAATCCACTATGTATCTAGTTCTCGTGGATGTTCCTGCTGGTGTTGACCAATCTGTATCTGGCATGTTGAAGTCTCCCATTATCAGAACCTCCCCTTTAGCTGTCATGTTTTATATATCTTCCAACAGTAATGTATCTATGCCCTTCCCCGGTCTGGAGGCCTGTGGACAACCCCTGTTCATATGACTGTCTCATTTCATCTTTCCAGGGTGGCCCACAGTTCTTCTAGCTCCTTATGTGTATTCTTCCTGGGCTGGGGTACAGATATGGTACATTGATGAGTCCAAATTGGGACAAAACACATGTCTGTGTCTGCTGCTATCAGCCTTTGCTGATTGTATTCTGAGGCCTTCCGGCACCATGCAATTCTGCTTAAAGCTGAGCCAGTCCAAATTAATTCATGGTCATTTGCATATGTGTCCCATGATGCTTTGTAATATTGGGGTATGTGCAATTTGTGTTTTCTTTAAAATTTGGCTGCATAGCCAATATCCCCCGGGATAACCCTTGCCCCAATGTATTTGCTTAGGGGTTCTTTTGTTCTGAATTTCTGTAGCTTTGGTATTTTCATTGACTTAAAGGACACTGCCTCCCCAACTATTTTGCACCTCGGTCTCTTCTGAACAGTACATAGCCGGGTACGGTAGTTTCCCGAGTGTGGTTTCTGGTGAATCATGACTCATTAATTGCTGCTATCTCCAGTTTAGCCTCTGTCATTGTTGTCTGCAGGTCTGGGATCTTGATTCCCAGACTGCAGGCATTTGTGTACAAGATTTTACATTGGCCAGATTTCGGTGTGTTAGTTTGTAAGTGAGTTCTGGCGTTTGCCCTGCGTGTCGTATGGGGAGCCAGACCTTTTTCCTTACCTGGTGATGCAAATGGACTACAAACATGCTGAACTTCTGTTTGATCATTAGCTGAGTGGAGAGGGGTGTTCTTCCTGTTTGATGCATCGGGTGCTGCACCCCGTCCCCATTTGCTAGTTTAAATATTCTGCAAAGACATCAAACTTCTGCCCCAATGCACTGACTCCCTCCTTAGCCAGGTGCAGTCCATCAAATTTAAAGAACTTTCGCTCTCAGAACTGGGGAGTGTGTTATCTAACTGAGTTGTCCCACTGACCAGCTGTGTCAGAAGACCATCATGGAATGTGTCCAGGAGTACCTGCTCCCTGGCACTGGAGGTGGCAGGGGTGCTCAATCCACCCCCAGTGGATTGAAATGCCCCACAATCACCACACTACCCTTTCTAAATACCCTCCTAATCTGCTCTGCTAAGTCCTTGTTCAGCTACTTGGACTGGGCAGGAGGTCTTTACTTCATCCCCAGCCTCATCGTTCTACCCTTGGTGTCCAGAAGCTGCATCCACAGCACCTCAGCCCTCCCTTTCTCCTCCTTATCTTTGATGCATCTGATCCTATCCCTCACATAGATCACTACCCCTCCCCCATCCCGATCCCTCAGTCCTTCCTGTAAATTCTATACCCTGGGATTGCCAGATCCCAGTCCTGGTGTTGGGTGGCTGAAGTCTCAGTTATAGTTGTGACATCCACCCTCCCCTCAGGCAAGAGTGTCTGAAGCTCAGTTATTTTATTAGCCAGGCTCCTCGGATTTAGAGAAACCACCCTTCACCCATTCCCATCCATGCCCCCATGGCCCCTTGGACTGACCCCCTTCCTTCTGTGACTCCCTCCCCTTACATTCACTGTTTCTTGGGGGGAAAGCTCATTCGGCTCCCCAATCTGCTGATCATGCATGCTGGCTATGCACTCACTTCCCCCAATCTAGTTTAAATACTCCATTGAAACTATATATTCCTTGAACTTGCAGTTTAACATCCACTCAGGTGTAAATCATCCTTTGTGTACAGTTCTCTGTTATTTCAGGTCTCCCCCCATCCTCATACCAGCCCATACCCTTGTGAGTTACACCACTCCTTCAGCCAGGAGCTGAACTCCACTATCATTTGCCTTCTTACACAGCTAGCTCTTGGAACTGGTAGCAACTCTGAGAAGGTCACAGAGCTCCCAATTTCAGAGCATAACTTCCCCAGTTCTTCAAATCTCCCCTTTACCTCCTCCACCATGCAGCCCCACCAAGGTCATTAGTGCCTACATGTACCAACACTTGAGACTTCTTCCTTCCCCCTAACACACTTAATCAGAGACTGCCCTGCCCTGTCTGCTGTCAAGCCCAATACAGGTTCCACTCATATCCAACTGCTTCTTTCACCCTTTCCCCCCACCTGATCCCCTTCAGGATAGACTCCCCTATCACTATAACACCTCCTTCTCCACACACACCCTCTGATTTCACCCTCCCTCCATCCCAATCATTTTCATGATCATCAACCCATCCCTGTCCAGCAGCTCTTGGATCTGAGTCCCCTAACACAGAGATTTCACCAGATTCTCCCTCTGCTTCCTTCATTTCCTCCCACCCCTCCCACTCCTTGCTCCTTCTACCACCTTCACTTTGTTCCCTCCATCTGCTCCTATTCTTCCTCCCTCATCAATACTCACCCCCTCTCCATTTTTTCCCCAACACTCCCCATTTGCTCCTCCATACTTCCCTCCTCCCTCTGTCTTTTTTTCTGTCCAACATTGCTTGATGCTCCTCTTCTGCCCCTCCCTCACCTGTCATCTCAGTCAATGGCCAATACCTGTTTGAGCATGTTGTGTATCTAATATCATTCTCATTGGCACCTGTTGTGCCCCGTCTCCTGCACTGATACCACCCCCATGTGGTCTGCATTCTCCACCCCTGCCCCTTCCTTGATCCTGCCTCTTATACCTTACCCAGCTGCCTTACGTGCTTCTCCTTTCTTTTCTTCTTCCTGGCCAAGACATATCACCCCATACCCAAGACATTTCTCCCTTTAGTCATGATGGCTGGCCTCCAGTCTCCCTAGCCTTTGATGAATTGGGCACTCCCCCAGCCTCCACAGGGTGCTCATGAATATGGTCATTCCACAGTTGTAACACCACACTATTCTCACCCCTTCGTACCCCACCCCCCTCCTCCCACCGATTCAACCACCCCTTATGCTGCCACTGACCCTCCCCTGTTGTGCCCCCTACTCTGTCCCCTTCACCAACTTCCATCATCCTTTCCCCTGATCCATTCCCACCTCTCACTGCTGTGTCCCTAGGGTTCCGGGTTACCAAGTATAGCACAATGTTACCCCTAAGTAAAACTTCCTCTATGCCCAGTATCCCTCCATCTCACAGTTAATTCAGGGTGGCCTTTCCCCTTTCCAAGCCTAACCCTAAAGCTGAACCAAAAGTTAAACAACGTTAAACAAACAATTCCATGGTACTTCTTATATAGCTCAAGAGAAGTTGAAAGTTTCCCTCTCCCTGGTGAGTACAGCTTGTTCAAATCAGAGCTACAGTTACTTAACCAATCCAAAATAGAGTCACAGTCCCTCTTACCAATCTCACAATGCCTTGTGGTTTTGTTAACTTCCAAACCTCTGCCTGTTAAAGTTAAACCACCTCCAGTTCAATATCCCATATAGAGACATGTTTTGCTTAATAACAGCTCACTGCATACTCAAAGTAAAAGAACAGATTGCAGGATGTTGCTAGGAACTATGGGACCTGACGGTCCAAAAGCAATCAGCCATGGAGTTTCCACGCAGTGGCTAGTCCAGCCACGCCCACTTACAAGCTGCTATGAGCTTCTGTTTAATTTAGCCAAACAAACTGAGTCCCAGAAGCCTGAAACTCCTGAACTCAAACACAAAGACAATGAAATTAACTGAAAACTCCCCTTAAATACTTACGGCAGCTGAAGAGCCAGACACACCCACTTACAAGCTGCTACAAGCTTCCACAAATTTAACCCAAACAAACTGAGTCACAGAAGCCTGAAACTCCTGAACCCAAACACAAAAACAGTGAAATTAACTGAAAATTCCCCTGAAAAACAGCAGCTGAAGAGCCAGTCACATCCACAACAAGCTGATACAAGCTTCAACAAATTCAGCCCAAACAAATTGAGTCCCATAAGCCTGAAAATCCAGAACCCAAACACACAGACAGCGAAATTAACTAAAAACTCCCCTTAGATACATACAGCAGCTCAGAAGACAGCCACACCCACTTACACACTGCTACAAGCTTCCACAAATTTAGCCCAGTCACAGAAGCCTGAAACTCCTGAACCCAAACACAAAGACAGTGAAAATAAGTTAAAACTCCCCTGAAATATAGCTGCTGAATAGCCAGCCACACTCACTTGCAAGCTATTACAAGCTTCCACAAATTCAGCCCAAACAAACTGAGTCCCAGAAGCCTGAAGCTCCTGAACCCAAACTCAAAGACAGTGAAATTAACTGACAAATCTCCTTAAATACTTATAGCAGCTGATGGGCCAGCCACACCCACTGACAAGCTGCTACAACCATCCACACATTTAGCATAAACAAACTGAGTCACAGAAGCCTGAAACTTCAGAACCAAAACACAAAGACAGTGAAATTAATTGAAAACTCCCCTGAAATATGACAGCTGAAGAGCCAGCCACACCCACTTACAAGCTGCTGCAAGCTTCTACAAATTTAGCCCAAACAAACTGAGTCACAGAACCCTGAAACCCTTGAACCCAAACACAAAGACAGTGAAATTAACTGACGCCCCCGAAATACAGCAGCTGGGTTTTACATTGTCTAATGGCAATCACCTGGAAGCACTCTTTGCACCTAAGCACTGCTCTCTGTGACCTTTTGTGATTTAAACATTTCACTAAACTTAACCTATTTTTTCTCAAGTTAGTGTAGATCTGTGTTCTTTCACTACTGAGGGTGATTCTTCTGCAGAAATAAAACATAGATTACTGTCTTTTAATCTTTGTCATGTTGTAACTTTATTTTTAGGATTTAAATTGTATCGGGTCTTACATATGCAGGGGTCAATGTCCATGACCTTCCTTTGTTGTCCTGACACTCTGGAGTTTCCAATCATAGATTTAAGCAATAATGCATGACAGGGTGTGTGTTGTGCTGGGATAACATCATGCCTCAGGTGGTTGGGCACAAGGCCGCAGGCTGAGTGTATCCAATACCTGAGGTGTGACATTATCCTAGCATGACACACACCCTGGAAAGCATTATACAATGGCTTGTTATACAGAATTTAAAAAAAAAATCATTTTAAAGATGTTTTTGTTAGTGTGGAAAAATATTTTTGTTTCTTAAGAGAAGATGAAAACAATCATCAAGACGTTCACAGTGCTGAGACTAGACCCATGATGTTGTACTAGGATAACATCACGGGTCCAACCCAAGAATGACCAATCAGATTCCAGGATACTTTCTTACCATTGTTTAATATATCTTCATTATTCTCATTTCCTATTTCATGCTAGTGTGTTTCTTTTTATCTCCATTAGGATTATTTTTTTTTAATTTGTTTCACCTCCATTTGTTTTTGATAGGCATTGGCTATGATCCTCAGTCAGAGCGCATATGTTCCTTAGTACCCATTGAGGTTCTAATTTAGCTTTCTCCATCAGCACAATTGTTGCTCAGAGTCATTTGCTTTGACCTTCTGCCTCTCCTGAATTTCTGTTTTTGTTACATTCCTTCTGTGTTCTTTCTATTCTAGTTTTTTTTTTTTAGATCTACACTGTTTTGTTTTCTTGTCTGGATTATTTTTTCAATTTTGTTATTCTCTACATCTATTGGTTACCTGGAACCCATAGGAGCACAGGATCTAAGACAGCATGGGTTTACAAGAGGAAGGTCCTGTCAAACTAATCTCATAGATTCCTTTGACTCGGTAACCAAAATGGTGGACCAAGGGGGTGCAGTTGATATCACCTACCTTGACTTCAGCAAAGCTTTTGATACTGTTCAACATAGAAGATTGATTAATAAGATGAGTAGGCTTGGGGTGGGTCAGAAGTTGATCAACTGGGTGGCAAACTGGTTGGTGGGCAGAAAACAGACAGTGGTGGTAAACGGCATACTGTCAGAAGAGATGCAAGTCACAAGTGGGGTACTGCAGAGATCAGTCCTGGGGCTAGTCCTCTTCAATATTTTCATCAGTGATGTTGCAGATGGACTGGAGGGTAAGGTTTGTCTGTTTGCAGATGACACCAAGATCTGCAACAGAGTAAATGATCCAGATGGGGTGGGCAGAATGAGAAGAGATCTGTATAAACCGTCAAAATGGTCAGAAAAGTGACAACTGGGGTTTAATGCAAAGAAGTGCAAGATCATGCACATAGGGAAGAGAAAACCTGAAGCCACCAATAGGTTGGGAGTGGAGTTGCTGACAATCACAAGGGAAGAATGAGACTTGGGCATCACCATCACAGATGACCTGAAATCATCCAAGCAGACCACTAAAGCAGCAGGTAAGGCTAGGGGGATGTTGGGGTGTATTAGCAGGGGTATCACAAGTCGGAAGAGGGAGGTAATAATCCCTCTTTACAAGACACTGGTAAGGACCCATCTGGAGTACTGCATGCAGTACTGGAGGCCACACCTTCACAAGGACATTAACAAAATGGAGGCAGTCCAGAGAAGGGCAACCAAAATGGTGCAGGTACTGCATCAGAAAACATATGAGGACAGATTAATGGAGCCCAGTATGTATACCCTAGAGCAAAGGGGGGATAGAGGTGATATTTATTTTTATTTTATTTAAAATTTGGTGACCGGGAAAGGTACACTGAGCCGAGGCTCATTTCCAGGTGCGGCCTGGGTACAGAGGTGTACACAGAAATTATCCAGAAAATAAGTACGACAATTCATTGTTACTGACCATATGCACAACAATTCGTGTTTACAGACAGTAGGTACAACATCTATAGCTTACAATAAAAACATTTATCTTGCAGTATGGTATAAACAAGATATGATCTAAACAATTAAACACCTTATGGGCATTAACAAGGTGAACGAGTTTAACATGTTTCAAGATAAGAAAAATAGCAGGACAAGAGGACTCAGCATGAGATGAGAGGGTGGCTGATTAAGGGCTAATGTGAGGAAGTTATTTTTCACAGAAAGGGTGTTGGATGCATGGTACAGCCTACCTCAGGAAGTGGTGGATATGAATACAGTGCAGGGCTTCAAACTGGCAAGGGATAGGCATAAGGAAACAATAAAGATAAGTACCAATAGATAGACCATTGACAGAGTAAAGGCCTATGGCACATTCATAACATAGAAAAAAAATTGGCAGACTGGATGGGCCTTGTGGTCCTTATCTACCATCAATGTCTATGTTTCTATGTTTCAAGGTCATCTATGCTGACTTTCTCATCTTTAGAGACAGTTCTCTTGTATTCTTGTTGTGCTTGTTATATATGTGTTAATAATGTCAAGAGACCACCTATACTTTATATATTTCTTTTTATGCCCTGGCTATTCTAAAAGCAGGCTTGCCAATTGACTTCATCTATGTCTCAAGTCTCTGTATAGGTGCCTAGTATTGTGATTCACCACATCTCCTGTTTTTCTCCTGTTTTTTATAGTCTCTACCCCTAGGTGGTTATTGTACTAATTCTAGTCCCCAGAATTTTATTTGCACTGTGCTGTATACCCTATCCGTGCAGTGCCTAGCAAAAGGATGAGTTTTCATCTTGATTACTTATTCTACTTTTATGCTCTGAAATTCTTTTGTTATCCTCCCGTAGTGTCATTCCAACATACAAGCAGTCACATGGACATTGTATGACATAAATCAATCCAGTGGAATTGCAGTCTATGTGAGATTTTATACTGTATTCTTTGCCTGTGTGCGGGCGTTTGACATGATCTGTTTTGCTAGTGTGACCACAGGCAACGCATATGCCACATGGTGTCATTTCATTTTTAAGTATACCTTTTTGAATCTTTAGTATTGCAGTACAAATAAGGTTAGTAATTACTTATTGTTACATTTCATAAGTTCTGTCCCCCCATGTACTGAAGGTATTACTAAACTGGCACTTGTAGCTTTTACCAGTGTTAACCAAGAAATCAATCCTTGATTGGAAGTTAACTTTTTGGAATTACAATGATTTAAGTTTTAAGCTCTATTTGTAGTTTACCTTTATAGCAGTCATAGTTACATTGGGATTACTTAAATTAAATTACAAATGTTTTTCTTACCATTTTGTTACCTTATTATACTTTACTAAATCAAAATCAAACTTTTTCTTATTTCTTGTACATTTCTTTAATCAAAATTAACATCAATGAAAAAATGTTCTATCTGAATTTATTTTGTTTTCCAACATGTTATTTTCCTCATTGTTAACCACTTTAGTTTTACATCATCAACTACTTATGCTTTTTTAAAACTTTTTTTCACTCTTTTTTTACGGTAATACTTTCTGTTAGTCTTCCCAATAACTGGAACAACAAATATCTGAACTGTAAGGGATTTCCACCTTCCACTTTTTGCTAACCACTGTTAGTTTTAAAAGTGACAGACTCTATTTTTGGATTTATGTACTAGGAGAAAAAATATGCATTACTTTAGTGCACATACCTAGGCACAAACAATACAGTTTATAACACTGTTACATTAACCGTAACAGAAAATTCATTTATTTTATCTAAGACAGTTGAGTGAACACCTCACCATTTGGCGCACTTGAGGGATAGTTTATCCAGACCTCAAGACTGATGATGTCACTTTATTGGTTAAGGGTTTTCCCTTAATTGTGACCACAGAATTTCATTGGCTAGGCTTATATACACACCCAGTTGTACAAGTGCATCAATCCCAAGACATGGGAGATGTCAAACCTTGAATCACATACAGGAGATAGTATATTTTTCCTATCTGTAGCTTCAAGGCAAGTTCCTATACTTTTCAAACTTTACTTGTAGTTTGGAACATTTGTGACCATTCATTCTAAAACTGGGTAAACATGTGCACTGATTGGACAATACAGTACTTGACAAGCTCTGTTGTTGTCTGGCAGTTTGGTGTTACCTCTGGTTTTATGGAGTGGCACCTCTTTTCCAGAGTCCTGAGTGGGTCTGGTACTTAAGAGTTTAACGTTTCTGTCAAATACAGGATGGCACTGGGAAAAACAGGACTTACTTTCTTTGTGAAGAAAGCTAGGCATCTGTTTTAATTATGGATTTATCACATCTTGTTTTGACACACAAGCCACATAAGCTTTACTTCTCCATTTAATCAATTTTTACAATTACCAAAGCTAAATATATTAATTACATTTGAACCTACAAAATTCAGTTTAATCAATAAATCATTTTCTTGTGGTCACGTGATGCAGTGCGCCGGGTAAGACGCCTCTCTATCCGCTCCGACTTACCGCCCAGTATTTTCCCTTCAAAATCCTGCTTTTCAGTAATTTTTACAGAAGACTATTAATCTACAGCCTTTCTGAGCACTCCAGTTCTGTTTGTGGGGTATCGATGGATGAGGAGATGCAGAAAATCGCTCCAAAGCACACACCTCATACTACACCCGAGAAGGCCTCTAAGAAAGCCAGGGCCTCTGCCTCGCAACCCTCGCTGCCTGTTACCATTGAGTGTCCTGATAGTGACCTTCTTACCCTCTCAAGGTTTCTAGAGGAGTTTCAGCCTTTTAAAGCCGAAATGCAGAATATGGCAGGGGAAATTAAAAGCATTTCTAATGCCCTGGAGGAGCTTTCTACCAAAACTGCTGACAATGAAGTATGTATACGATCCGTTGAAAAGAAACAAGATAAAGCTGATCTGGAGTTGGTGGCCCTGAGGCAAAGGCTAGTGAAAATGGAGAATAAGATTGAAGATTTGGAGGGGCGTAGTCACCATAACAATGCAGTAATAATTGGCTTGCCAGAGGGTGAAGAGGGCTCGGATCCCATCAAGTTTACCAAAACGTTCATGGAAAAGATGGCAGGCCCTTCTCCTTTCGGTGTTAGCTACATCATAGAAAGGGCTCACCGGGCACTATGCCCCCCTCCCTCAGTTGGAGCCCTTCCTAGGGTATTTATATTTTGTTTTCTGAATTTTCAGGAGTGACAACACTTCCTATACAAGGTTAAAGAGGTGC
Organism: Neoceratodus forsteri; assembly: GCA_016271365.2. NCBI lineage: Eukaryota > Metazoa > Chordata > Ceratodontiformes > Ceratodontidae > Neoceratodus > Neoceratodus forsteri. The sequence continues at coordinate 109,301,140 of CM057455.1, read as the reverse complement.
AAGATTTACAATGTGAAAGTAAAAAGCTGAGGGTGGCAAAATATCTGCCCTTATCTGTATGTCAGAAAAGAGCTACATTTCATAAAGTGATCCTCAAGCTGATCACTGTGGGAATTAAGTTCTGCTTGGGTTTTCCCTGCAAGGTTTCAAGTTTGTATAAATGGCTCCTTGGTGACCTATGAGGAGGTGGAGATGGCATCTACTGGGCTCAAAGAAACGTTCCCTGATCTGTTCAAGCCTTTATGAGAGAGGTTCTGGCATAGAAAGACATGCCGAATTTCCATCTGGTGGAGCTGCCTATCTGCAGTAAATCATATTTGGCTGCAATACTTTTGGGGCAGGCCACAGATATACTGTATACCTGGTTGTTTATCTCTCCATTACATTTCTCGAGTGGGATCCTCCTTCTGATGCAACATGGACATTCTATTCCGATCTGGTTTTCATCTTCAGGACTTTTTGATATGCTGTGGACTCTTATTTCTCACTTTGGTTTATTTCTGTCTCAATTGTGATTCACGAGCTAGGTGTTAGCAGGCTTATTTGTGTTTTCTCGGCTTCATGTAATGAGCATATGAACGGGGCCATGGTTCTTATGCTAAATCCCATTTTGCTAGTCCTGGTGCCTCTGTTTCTCAGGAGTGTTGGCCCAATCTCATGGCAATGGGGGGGGGGCAATGCTTTTCTTTTTCAGATTTTATTATGAGACCTTTCTGGCATTTGCGGTCTCTCCCTGGCCTTGTTAACATGGCCTACTCCCTTTTTGTTGTTCTCAGATTTCACTCCTTTGCATGCTCCCTGCTATTAATGGGCAATGAACAAGGATAATCTGTATATTAAGGGAGATCCCATATTTAAGGATAGATGAAAATGCCAGGGTTTTGCTTGCTCTCACTGGTCTTTGGTTTGCTCCCTCTTTATAACCCTGTCTAAGTACTGTCTCTGGAGGACTCCCGTTTTCTCCTTTTTCTCCCCCTTTTTTTTAAAACTTCCCTTTCTCATTGTGATGGCCACTGGTTCTGATTCAATATATGCTCTGGACAGTGACTTTGGGCCTTCCAGTTCTCCCCTATTTCACGGCGGGTAGCCACAGACTGTCTGCCCTCAGTCTTTAAGCATTAATATTATGAGGCTACACTGCAAGAGGGCGTCTGAGATTAATCCTCACATATAATACCTTTGGGTTTTAGCCCTCATGCTCTGCGGGCCGTGTGGTTCTATGGCTCGTGGGATAACTAGAGGGAGAATTATTTTTTCTAAAGGGCTGGTATAACCAACTCCCTGGGATCATCTAGGGGTGTTGTCAGGATATTAATACTGAGAATAAGCTATTTTACTGGAATGTTCTGAGTATCGAGGGGCAATTTTGTTCCTGATTTCTGCTTTGTGAGGGCAAGGTGGTTGGGGGGAGAGGAACTTTTCAGTCTGCTGGACATCATGTACCATGAAAAATATGGGAGGAGGTGGGAGGAGGTGGGGTTAGGGTTTACGGTGTGTTTTGGGTGGGGATCATAGGGGGTGGCAGGGGAATGGATTTAATGGGGAAGAATTGAGGGAGGGTAGAACAACACAGCACATATTATGTTTGGAGCACTATAGATGGAGTATGCATATATATGTGTGTTTTGGAGGATCCCGAGCTGGCAACATGAATGATGGCTAGAAACATTCAAGTTATTAGTTGGAATGTTAAGGGGGTGAGGCACAAGACCAAGCAGTATAAAATATTGAAGCACATAAGCCATTTAAAGGCAGAAATTGTGTTTTTGCAAGAGATGCATTTGCTCATGGGGGAGGCTGAAAAGATAAGACTGCAACAAATTGGGCAGATGTTTGCAGCTGAAGGAACGACCCATAGTAGAGGGGTCATGATCCTCCTACATAAGTCAGTTCCATTCAAACCTCTTCAGGTTATATCTGACCCTTCAGGCAGATTCCTGTTTGTAAAAGGTAGATTGCATACCTTGGACATTCTCCTGGGTGCTATTTACGGCCCCAATGTAGATTCCTGTAGTTTTTTTGGCCAGATAATTAAAGTCCTAACTCCCTTTTTGGACACTCCCATGGTCATAGGAGGTGACTTCAATCTTGTTTTTGATCAGGCCCTTGACAGGTCAGGTCAATCCCATCAAGGTCTTTCCCCGGCACAAAGAACCTCTAGGGACCTGATGGATTCCATTGGTCTTTGTGATATCTGGTGCATATTGCATCCCAATGTAAGGGAATACACTTTTGTTTCTGCGGTGCACGCAACCTCCTCTAGGATTGATTATCTCCTCATCTCTCAAAGCCTGTTACCAGGGGTTATATGTTCTAGCATCATTTCAGGACCCCCTCTGGATCACTTTGTGGTCACCTGCCTAATAACCTTGGCCTCATTGCCAAATAAAGGGGACAGATGGAAGGTGAATAACCAAATTCTGAAGGAGCCGAAGACGGTGCAATACCTAGCATCCCAAATAGAGCAGTTTATTGCTTCTAATTTTAACTCTAACTCTATGGGGAAGCAGGACATGATATGGGGTGCCTGTAAGGCATATATAAGGGGGATTATAATTGGTTTAACATCAAAGAGGAAGAGGGAGAGGGCATCTAGGATTTCTAACCTTCTCTCCCAAATTAGGAGTATGGAGACTGTTCTTTCTCCTTCTTCCTCTGAGGCATTCAAATAAGATTTAATGAAACTGAGAGAAGCCTACTTAGCAATGTTATCAGAACAAGCTGAAAATGCAATTTTGAAAACAAATACGGTATATACCGATCAGGGCGAGAAGGCGTGTAAAATGCTAGCATTACGTATTAAGCAACAGGAATCTGCCAGACTTATTCCTGCTATCCACTCTCTTAGTGATAATTCTCTTAATGTCTCACCCCCGGAGATAGCAGAGGAGTTTACCAAGTACTTCTGGGATTTATATGGTCCTAAGGGTAATTCCCCATCTAAGGAAAGACTTTATGAATATCTGAGTGATTTACAGTTGCCAACCCTTACACAATCCCAGCAAATAATTCTGGAGTCTCCCATCTCTGAGGGCAAAATTGAAAGAGTAATTCAATCTCTCCCATCTGATAAATCTCTGGGCCCTGAAGGGTTTACTTCCAATTTCTATAAAGATTTCTCAAATCAGCTTATTCCCATCCTGCTCCAGCTTTTCCAGGCTATTCTCTTAGGTAAAGTGTCTGATGCCTCTCTTTTTGAGGCCTTAATAGTTCTGTTGCCCAAGTCAGACAGACCACTGGATCAGGTGTCAAGCTATAGGCCGATATCCCTACTTAACCAAGATATTAAAATCCTGGCAAAATTACTAGCCGACCGTGTGGAGGCAGTAGTTCATTCTCTTATTGGGGCTGAACAGGTTGGTTTCATGAAAGGGAGATCATTGTTTGACCATCTGAGGACCCTGTCCCATGTCTTCTTGGCATCCAAGGATGCTCCTCATCCAATGGTCTTGATCTCATTGGATGCCGAGAAGGCATTTGACAGAGTCCACTGGGAGTACCTATTTGTTATGATGGAAGCCTTCGGTTTCCCTAGGGAATTCTGGAATTGGGTGAATTCTCTATATAAGTTCCCCTCTGCCAGAATCTCATGTAACACGGTTATTTCTAACCCATTTAGACTATATGTTGGGACTAGACAGGGGTGTCTCGTATCTCCTCTTCTCTTTAATATTTATTTAGAGCCGCTTATCAGAAGGTTATCAGGAGCCCAGGGCATATCGGGTATCTCTCTTGGGGAACAGATGGTTAAAGTGGTGGCCTATGCAGATGACTTATTGTTACAGATATCGTATCCACTCACATCTATTCCTGCTATCCTAAAGCTTATAGACGATTTCAGTAAGGTTTCAAATTATAAACTTAATGTAGGAAAGACAATAGTTTTTCCTCTTAATCATAGGGTCTGTAAGCAGGATATTACTGTGCTTGGACTCACCTGGAAGTCTGATTATATTAAATACCTTGGGCTTCTTTTAGCAAGGAGCACTACGCAGCTCAGACAGTTAAATATTGATGCGTTAGTACATAAAGTAGATCTTGACCTTCATAGGTGGGCTCTACTCCCTCTCTCTCTATGGGGCAGAATAAATTGAATAAAAATGAATGTTTTCCCTTGTCTGTTCTACCCTCTCAACATGTTGAATGTATGGCTTCCCTTGTCCTGGTTCAAAAAGGTACATGGTATGATTTCCGCTTTTATATGGGGGCATAAGAAGGCCAGAATGGCATTTCATAACTTACCGGCCCCAAAGGCAAAAGGAGGTTTAAGACTTCCCCATATTGGGCTATACTATTGGGCCAGCCAGGCCAATAAATATCTTAGATGGCAGACCATGGACCAGCTCTCCATGGTTGCTACATATGTCCCGACTTGGTTAGGTGTCGAATCTGCTTCCATTAAAAAACATGGTCTTTCCCCTGCTGCGTTGTTATATACCAAAATTGGTTCTCTTCCAAAGTCTCTACATAGTTCCCCATAGCTATCTCTATCAGGGTTCATACTCAGTTGTGTGCATTTATAAGATATATGAATCTCAAGGATTTATCACAACCTGTAATAGGCAGTCCCAATTTCTTATTAGAGGGTAAGCCCCTCTCAGCCACATGGCTTTCTCAGATATGAAATTGTTGTTTAGAGGAGTTTCTGTCACCTAATAGTCAATGGTATTCTTCAGCTGATATTATGCGTGAGTTCTCGATACCTCGTGCAAATATTTTTAAAATTTTCCAGTTTCGTCACCTTTTGGTTAAGGTAATGGCTCAACCGCCCCCCGCCTCCTAATTTCAATTTTCAGAGCACCTTAATGGAGTTGGCAGGTCTGCCTCATGCCGTTTCCAAAATATATAGTATTGTCTTCACCTGGGCCTACCCTGATAATTATGCTCCCATTTCCTTTTGGGCCTCTCTCTTTCAGGTAAAGATTTGGATTAGTCTCTCCTGTGGCAGAACTGCCATAAATTCCTTAAGCAGGACAGACTTAGGCTAATGCAGTTTAAGATTCTGCATAATATCTTCTACTCACCGCAGAAACTTGCTAGGCTGGGTCTTGTGTCCTCCCCCCTTTGTACAAGATGTCAATCTCAAGAAGGAGATCTTCTTCATATTTTCTGGAGCTGTTCTAAAATTGCACCACTCTGGACTGCGATCAAACGGCATGTTGACCCTCTGTTGGGGCTCTCGGACCTCTTCACCCCCAAAATTTGCCTCCTTGGAGATTTTTCCTCCATCTCAGTGGTGAACAGGAAGTATTATATAGCCCTGATGTTGATGTCAGTTAAAAAGGTGGTTTTAAGACATTGGAGGGTTATGGAGGTGCCAACATATGTTGAATGGCTTCAGGAGTTACTTGCAAATCTCAGAACTGAAAGAACTATTGCCAGTTTATCTAACAAACTTAAGAAGTTCGATAAAGTCTGGGGACCACTACAGGCTCTCTATGCACTTCAAGGTTAAGCATTAATAGGTTACATTCATAGGGATAGTGCTAGAGATGTAAAACAGTGCTGGGTTGTTCGGGGTGGGAGTGGGGTAGGGTGGATGGGAGGATGGGGAGAGAGTGAATCACTTCATACTCCATACCTGCTGAATATGGGCATTTTATCCATTGTCATGATTCGTTCTTTGTACTGGAAAATTAATAAAGTTTGAATTGAAAAAAAATTAAATCATTTTCTTCACAGTAGCATGAATTTCATTGTTTAGAAACTTTACTGACTCTTTCTAAATGGAATAGGCCTTTTCACCTGTGTCCATAATATTTTCTGGTCATAGTCTAGAATAAGTTTAAAACTCCTTAGAAGGTCATTTCCAATCAAGAAATCATTATCTGTTTTATTTGTAACATACACTGGATGTTTAATCACCATTTTACCAAATCTTTATTTTAACTAAACTAGACGGTTTCCTCACAATGCTGTAAAGCCTTTGTGAGTTTTAAAAATAAGTCTGTGTCTGGTTGACAACAGGCAACATTGCTCCAGTCAAGGTTCAGCAGACAAAACACAGACCTTGCTTTATACAAAATGAGAATGTCCTTGTATTTCTTTCTTAACTCTGGATATCTTCAGCACCACTGAACTCTGGCTTTCCCTAGGCTGACCCCTCCATTTCAAACAGATGTGGCACAAAGTTCATTGGCCTAACATCAGTATAACACCATACAAGTCTTAGTTAAACTAACACAGGTCTTTCTACATCGATAGTTAGCTCAGACTGAGGAGTAGTCAGCAGTATTTACTAATAAAAAACTCCTCTGGTGATGTCATAGCCAGATTTTGATTGGTTTGAGTCACTAGAAAGGTAGGGCATCTTAGAAGATAAATGATAACATACAGACATGCCTCTTAAGACACTCCCTTTCTCCTCAAAATTATTTTTGGGTCAAAATTGTTTCTTTAAATAAAAGTCTTATTTAACTTAATTTGAACATTAAACTTACATATTCAGGTGTTTCACCTTAAGTAGGTCATACTGGTGTAATTTTGATGTTTTTAACATGGATATTTCCTAAGTTACACTATTAAGGTTATAACTTTATAACTTTAATAAAACCTCTTAAAACAAAATAATAGTTTTGCTTTTAGTAGTCTAAGCTACAGAAAGGTATAAGATTTGTAAGAAAAATCCATTTCTAAAGTCCTTAACACATTACTTTTTGTAGAGACACACACAATCCTTTGTTCTTTTCTTAAAGACATCAGTCACTGTCGGAAAAGCTAATTCACTATAGAAACATAGAATTTGACAGCAGATAAGGACTGATTGGCCCACCCAGTCTGCCCATTTCCCTACCTAATGTAAAAGCTGCAGATCCTAGTTAACCAACAGCCTACATCTTCCTACCCCACCCCCTAGAATTACCTTATGATTGTCGAATGCATTCTTGAATTCCACCACTGTTTTTGACTCCACAACCTCCTCAGGAAGGCTGTTCCATGCATCCACAACTCTCTTTGTGAAAAAAATATTCCTTGCATTACCTGTTAGCCATCCTCCCTCTATCTTCAAATTGTGCCCACTTGTTTTTGAACACCTCTTTTTCTGAAATATGCTATCCTCTTGGACTTTGTTGATTCCCTTGAGGTACTTGAAAGTTTCCCTCCCCCCTCCCTCCTTTCCTCAAAGCCATACATAGTAAGCTCCTTAAGTCTCTTTTTATATGTCTTCTGGTGCAGACCCTGCATCATTTTAGTTGCCCTCCTCTGGACTGCCTCCATCCTGTCTATGTCTTTGCGGCGGTTGGGTCTCCAGAACTGCATGCAGTACTCCAGATGGGGTCTCACCAGCTGTCTGTACAGAGGGATAACAACTTACTGTTTTCTACTGGTGATGCCTCTCCCTATGCATCCCAGTATCCCCCCAGCCATCCTTACTGCCCTCTCACATTGCTTGCCAAACTTTAGGTCATCTGATCTGACTACCCCAGGTCCCTTTCCATTTTTGATGTACTTAGTATCTCACCCCCCATTGTGTTCTGTTCCCCTGGGTTTTTGTTTTCCAGGTGCATTAATTTGCACTTCTTAGCATTGAATCTAAGTTGCCATACATTTGACCATTCCTCCAGCCTTGCCAAGTCCCTTTTCATCCTTTTCACCCCACCTTGTGTATCAACTCTGTTGCAGATCTTTGTGTCATCTGCAAAGAGACATACCTTTCCTTCCAGTCCCTTTGCAATGTTGCTTATAAAGACATTAAAGAGGATCAGTCCTAGTACTGAACCCTGAGGTACCCCACTAGTAACCCCCTTTTCTTCAGAGTGGACTCTGTTTACTATTACACTCTGTGACCTGTTCGCCAGCCAAACCTTTACCCAGGCTACCATCTTGGGACCCACTTCCAGGCTGGCCAACTTGTATATTAATCTTTTGTGTGAGACTGTGTCAAATGTCTTGCTAAAGTCTTGGTAGGCCATGCCCACAGTCCCTCCCTGATCTACTACTTTGGTCACCCAGTCAAAGAAATCTATTAGATTCTTCTGACTTGACCTTCCCACTATGAATCCATGCTTCCTTGGGTCCTGTTCCCCTCTGGCCTCTAGGCACTCAACAATTCTTTCCTTCAGAAGTGATTCCATCATTTTCCCAATCACTGAGGTTAAACTAACAGGTCTGTAGTTTCCTGCTTCTGCCCTGCTCCCACTTTTGTGAAGTGGAATAACATCTGCCCTACTCCAGTCCTCAGGTACCACCCATCCTCCCATGATTTGTTAAAGAGGGTAGTCAGTTGTGTCACTAGTTCTACCCTTTGTTCTTTTAGAATTCTGGGATGAATCCCATCAGGCCTTTTTGCTTTGTCCACCTTCAGTTTTAAGAGTTCTTTCAGAGCCCTTTCTCCTGTGAATGGGCAGGTATCAACCCCCATATCCAGAGTGTTTCTATTGTTTGGTTTAGGTACCTCCCCCTCTTCATTTGTGAATATTGAGTGACAATATTTGTTTAGTATCTCTGCCTTTTCACAGTCACCCTCTGCCTACCCCCTCCCCTTTATTAAGCCTCACTATCCCTCCATTGGTCTTCCTTCACTCCCAGATGTACCTATAAAAGGCTATATCGCCTTCTTAACTGAGTTGGCTATCTTTTCCTTGGTTTGGGCCTTTGCTGTTCTGGCTGCCTTCCCTTCTTCCTTTTGCTTTAACTGACACAATTCTCTGTCCTGCTCCTTCTGTGATTCCTTGTACTTCCTGAATACTTTCTTTTTCTCCCTAATCTTCCCTGCCACCTCCTTTGAGAACCATAGTGGTTTTTTATATCATTTTGTTTTGTTTATTTGCTTTACACAAAGGCTTGTTGCCTCTGTGATGGCAGTTTTGATTATTCTCCATTGTTCTTCCACCCCTTCTTCCTGTCCATTTGCTAGTGCATTCCTTAGGCACTCACCCATTTTGGCAAAGTCAGCCCTCCTGAAGTACAGTACCTTTGTCTTTGCATGGCTTTGCTCTACTGCTGTGTTTATCATGAACCATACTATTCAATGGTCACTAGTTCCCAGATGGCTACTCACTTCTAAATCTGTGATCCTCTCTCCATCTACATTTGAGAGTACCAGCCTAAGATTGCTTCCTCTTGAGTGGGTTCCAGCACTAGTTGTCACAATCATGCCCCATGTAGGGCATCTAGAATGACCCCACTCTTAGAAGTTGCTGCTACAAATGCACTCCAGAAAACATCTGGCATATTCAGATACTCCATCAGCAAAATATCCCCTTTTTCTGCCATTCTAAGGATGCTTTCTATCATTTCCTTGTCCATTTCCTCCACCTGAGATGTGGGTCTGTATACAACCCCTGTTCGGATTGTGGTGCCATTGCCTGTCTCCAAATTGACCCACAATGTTTCATCTCCTCCCTGTTTACCATTTTGTTTTGTTGCTTTGATTCCTTCCCTTTTGTAGAGAGCTACTCCTCCTCCTCCTCTTCTTTTATCCTCCCTGTCCCTCCTGTAGATAGTGTATCCTGGTATGTTTACATCCCAGTCACGGTTCTGTGTGTACCATGTTTCTGTGACTGCCAAGATATCCAGATGTTCCTCTTCCATCAAGGCCCCTAATTCAGGAAGCTTTTTAACCAGACTACGGGCATTGGTACTCATTGCTCTCCATTTTTTGATGGCTTTACCTCTTGCAGCACCATTGCAGTCCTCATTGACTTTGCTTTCTCCATTTACCCCTGTCCTGCTCCCTACTGACCTTAAAACCTTGGTCTTTACCTCATTTAGTACCCTGTTTTGTAGGGGGAGGCTGGGAATTCCCTGCTGCTTATCAGTGCCTCCCCTCTTGACTAGTTTAAAACCTTGCCAATGAAGCATTTAAACCGATTGCCCAGAAGACTTGTTCCCTTCCTGGACAGATGCAGACCATCCTGCCAGTATAGGCTAGTATCCCTCCAGGTGGAACCCCAGTCCCCAATGAAGCCAAACCCCTGTGCTCTGCACCATTTTTTCAACCATTCATTGAATTGCATGGTGTGAAGTACCCTCACCTCACCCTTGCCATAGACAGGCAGCACCTCTGAGAAGGATACTGTGTGTGCTATTTGCCTTAGGCCTCTCCCCAACTCCACAAACTCTTCCTGCACTGCTCTAATCTCATGTTGAGCCAAAACCTTTAGACTATATTTCTCTCTATAGCAACAAACTACAGATTTAATATTCATATTGTTAGACTGCTTAAGATGTGAGCTATCATGATATACTAGATTTGGTTATTTTTCTAATAAGAATATGACATTAAATAAATTATATTCATAAATTTTGAACGCTTCATTTTGCAACCATTAAAACTTGGTAAGCTTATTTATCATACTGTTGTCCAAAAACTGTCCAATTTTTGTAGCGGCAGTACATTGCATCTTTAAACTATGAATAAAACAGCTTTTTTAATGCAAAGTAATGGAACTTTTACTCATTTTTTTCATCTCCTAAGACTACTCAGTGTACGAGTCACTGGTTTCTTATCTGATTATAGCCATGGATACCCAGCTTTAGCCAAGACTTTCTTCATACAAACACATGAATCCTAATAAAAGTGTCTTCCCTGGAATGTGGAACAAGTAAGTTAGGCCCCAACTTATCACTGTTCTACAGTAAGAGCACAGAGCTCTGAAATTTAAAATAGTCTCTTTGAAAACATTTTTTTCTGAACTCTGAAGTGGACTCCATTTTAAATGGCATCATTCCTCCATTTTACTGTTTTGAAGACTTAATCAACATTAATCTTAACCAGAAATTAGTCCCATATAAAAATCAGATGATGATGATGATGATGATGATGATGATGATGATGATGATGATGATGATGATGATGATGATGATGATGATGATGATGATGATGATGATAATAATAATAAAGATAATTAAAAATCAATTGTTGATAATAAAAATAAAATATTTTTTTCATCAAGGGTGTTGTCCCTATAGTACCCGTCTTGAACAAGTCACTGAATACAAAAGTCTGGGTGTTTGGCTTGATCCCCACCTATCCTACTCATATCACATAGATGCAACTATCTCCAAACTGTGCCTCAAGCTTGGTATGCTTTACCTTCACCGTGACTCTCTCCCACTTCCAGACAGATGTCTGATCCTGACTAAAATGATCCTCCTCATCTTTGGCTATGTGGACATTGTCTACTGCACCACCCCTGGTATCACACTAACCAAGCTTGATACCCTCCTATAATCCTTTTGCTGCTTTGCAAACAACTCACACCTCAGAACTCATCACTGTAACCTGCATGCTCTCCAAGGATTAACCCCGCTCTCCCACAGACATTATATTCACTCCCTCAGCCTTATATTTAAATTCTGGTTCAACATGCTACCCTCCTACCTGACAGACTGCCTCTCCATCACTGCTGTTCCCTCTTACGAACTGAGACACTGAAATTTAAGCTCATTTAGCATCCCTTGTCCAATCCTTCTCATATGGCGTAGCAACTTTCTCTTACTGACTCCCCAGTTTGTGGAACAGAGTTGCTCCCTCCATCCATGAGTTCCTCCTCTTACATAGTCTGAAAGGAAGTACTTCACTCCTTACCACCTTCCCCCTCCCTCGAGAAAACATAGAAACATAGAATTTGACAGCAGACAAGGACCGCTTGGTCCACCCAGTCTGCCCATTTCCCTACCTGATGGATAAGCTGCAGATTCTAGTTAAGCAATAGCTTACTTCCATCTGCCCCAGATAACAAACCTCCCCTTTTCAGGCTCTTGCAATTTCTGCACCTAAGCACTTTCTGTACAGCTCTTTAAATGTGCGCACTTACTATCTACAGACTTTTTTATCACTTTATCTCCAAGAAATAAAATATGCAAGAACCATGTACTCATTTTGATTACTGTGTTTTATTGTAACCAATTTGTCCATCTTATCTCATATGTAACTGTTCATTATTGCAGTACCACTTGCTTATGTAACCCACAAAATGTTTGTATATTTAAGTTATGTGTGTGTACTCCTACCCCTATATCCATGGGTCATACCTGGAATCGAGCATTGGCTCAGTGTGCCTTTCCTTGTTACCAATTGTTTAAATAAATAAAATAAAATTAAAAAAATGCTGTCTTATCAGCTTCACCTCAGGCCTGCAACTTAACATCTGGGTAACCAGAAACAGGATTTGGGGTGTAATTCTGAACTGGTACCATTTGGTCTGGGTTTGGAAATAGCTGCAACAGTTAGATAGTCAGGTAGTTTGGAGGCTGCATTAACTAAAGGTGGGTTTGAATAATAAAAGGGGAAAAAAATGATTGTTGGGAAATACCCAATCTTTAAATGTGAATTAAAATGTTGCTTAACCTCTATTCCACTTATCCCAGTATAACCCTCCCCATGTAAATAAATTATGTTATTACTGTTTTGAAAATGTCTGACTCAAGAGCCTGATTGTGGTGAGCATGATATTATCTGAAGTTCAGACAATGCCAAATGCTGAATGTGGAGATGCTGATTCTGGTAAAATCATTCCTAGGGCAACTGTTTAAGGAGGTGGGTTGGTATGACATCCCGGGGGTTGTACAGGTAGAGATAAGACCTACTAAATGTACTCTGGGTGAAGGCACTGCCATTTTATTTGTGATCTTGGGAAAGGACCCCCAGTAATATTAAGTATGGGAACCCAGGCCCCTTAACCTTGGTTAGGCCCGCAAAGCAGAGGTAGTGGCCCTCTCTAGGACAGTGCCAAAGAGGGATTACATAAATGGAGACGCCGCTGGGATCTCATATGCCAGTCATGCTCCACATGGCCCTCCCAGCTTACTAAAATGTTGGGGACCCTTAAAAATGGTGGAAAGTTTATATAAGGTTCTGGAGAGGCATTTTGGTGCCAAATAATTGGCACTCAAACTCTCAAAGTATGTTATAACTGAGTATCTTTATTTTTTCTTTTAGTTGTTTTGGTTGTTTATTGTGCATTCTTTTACTACCTCTGTATGTATGTTGACCCTCATCCTATAATGTGGAACCTTTGTAAACGAGCAGTTTCTGCTCAAAGGTATTTGTAATCTGAGAATTTAATAAAAAAAAATATATATATATATATATATATATATATATATATTTCTTGGGCTGTCTTCATTTCTGGTCCATGAAAATTTGTAGAAGGGAACCCCCTAGTGTTCAAAGGTTCAAACTGCACTTAAATTGGTGCCACCTGGAAAATCTTGATTCTAAGGATCCCTGGGGAAGGTTAACACCATTTAAAGCTCTGAATCTATAGGAAAATGAGTGTAAATGTAGAAATAGATGGTAATTGTCTAAAATAGGATGTGATTTAATGGGTGTTTACTCACCTGGTAAAGGTGATTGTGTTGGTTGGCATCCATGGCACTCCCAGACATTACCTCATGGGTTATAGCCCACCTGATAGGCTAGAGATGCACATGACCCAGATCAGATTTCTAGGATATCCAGGTCTCAGGAACCCCTGCTCTCCAGTTTGAATCTTCCACAGCTGAAAATTAAGGTTAGTTGGAAAAACCAGACAGGATAGAGACAGAAACACATTCCTACATAGTGTGTCTAAGCGAGCAATCAAGGAAGGCCTACCACGACATGCTTAAAATAGGCCGGAGGCCCTGTGATTTATTTCCTATGCAGTACAGATTAGAAAGAAGAAACCCCGAATCCAGGGATTGACGAACAGAATAGCAACCATAGCAATAACAATCATAATAATAATAACTCCTGGGATCTAGGGGAGTTGGGACCCCTGCCTGCCTGTTGCGGGCACCCCGATCACTCCGAGGGAGGCCTTGAGTGCCATGGATGTCAACCAACACAATCACCTTACCAGGTGAGTAAACACCCATTGTGATTGGTTGGCATCCATGGCACTCCCAGACATTACCTCATGGGAGATAAGAAGCAGTTAACACTCCGGGTGGGAGGAGAGTGAGTCGGGGTGGCCGGAAGAAGAAGCTATCGAGAGGACTTGGTTTGCAAAACAGGGTCTGAAATCCTGGAGCCGCTCTAGCCTGTAGCGCCTAGCGAAGGTATGCAGAGAGCTCCAGGTGGCCACTCTGCAGATGTCCTCGGATGAGACCGAGGCCCTCTCCGCCCAAGAGGTGGCAACCGCCCTGGTGGAGTGGGCCCTGATCCCCTGTGGTGGGGTCATCTGATTTGCCGTATAGGCGTGCTGGATGACCCATCTGAGCCACCCTGCTATTGTGGTCTTGGAGGCCGCCAGCCCCTGTCTCTGCTCCTTTGACACAATGAATAGTCTCTCCATTTTTCGGATGTGGCGGGACCTGGTTAGGTAGGCCGAAAGGACTGACCCAACGTCTAGATGATGCGGGGTTCCGCTATGGCCCTGCGTGCTATCCCGTGGCAGGGTGGGCAGATCGATGGGTTGCTCCCTGTGGAACTTAGTCGAGACTTTTGGCTGGAAGGCCAGAACTGTTCTCAGTCTGACCCCCTTGGGCGTGAAGATGGTGTATGGCTCCGAGCAAGATAAAGCACCCAATTCCCCGACCCTTCTGGCCGACAGACAGCCACTAGGAAGGCGGTCTTCAGGCCGACCAGAATAAGTCAACCTCTGGGATCGGTTAAATGCAGGGCGACTTCAAGATCCAGTACCGGGGGAGGTCCCATGGGGCGACCGTTGGCCTGGTCCTGGTCGCTGGAGTTCTATCGCCTCATGAAGCGCACTGCGTCTGGGTGAGCTCCCGTGAATGTCCTCCACGAGGCCCACTGCTCCGCCGATTGCGGCCAGTTGAACCCTTATGGAGGAAGGTGCCAGCCCTTGTTCACTCCTTCCTGGAGGAACAGAAGGATGGTGGCCAGGTGGATTGTTCGGTACCGACCCCTCTTCTGGCACCACCGTCGCGAAGATGGCCCGGTGTCTCGTGCAATGATGCGTGGTGAGCCCTTCTAGACCAAAGTAGCATGCCCACGACTGACTCGTGGTACCCAGTTGCCATCAATCTCCTCCTTTCAGGAGCCAGGCTGTGAGTTTTAGGGTCCGGGGGGATGGGTGGAGAACCGGTCCCTGGGACAGCATATCCGGACGGTCGGGTATCCGGAAGCTGGCCAGCGACATCCCTCTGATCATCGCAACCATGATCTGCGTGGTCAGTAAGGGGCCACCATGATGATCGTGACATGAGATTCCCGGATCTTGGACAGTACCTGCGGGATTAGGGGGAGCGGTGGAAATATGTACGCGTACTCTTGCGTCCAGTCGTGTGACAGGGCATCCGTGCCCTGAGCCCGGGCATCCCTGTACCGAGAGTAGTACGTGTCCACCTGGGCATTGTCCCATGTTGCCATGAGGTCTATGGACACGGGACCCCATGTTTTCTGGATTTTTCGGAAGAGAGAGGGGTGCAACCTCCATTCTCCTGGGTGGATCTGCTGTCGGCTGAGCCAATCTGCTCTGATATTCAATTTGCCCGCAAGGTGCACTGCTCCCAGGTACGAGAGATGTGACTGTGCCCAATTTAGCACCCTTGCTGCCTCTCTTGACATGGCCCTGCTCCTGGTCCCCCCTTGTTTGGCGATGTAGGCCACTGTCACCCAGTTGTCGGACCGGATCATGATGGAGCGGCCTAGGATCAGCTTCCTGAAAGCCTTCAGGGCATGGAAGACGGCTCTCATCTCCAGGACATTGATGGAGAGCTGGGTCTCTGTTGGGGACCAAGTTCCTTGTGCTGATGCCTCCCCCAGACAGGCCCCCCAGCCCAAGAGGCTGGCGTCTGTCTCTATGGGGACTGGTCATGGAGGTTCTAGTGGCACTCCCTTGTCCAGGTTGCTTGTGGTTGTCCACCAGACCAGGAAGCTCTTACCCGACCTCGGCAGGGCACCACGCACTGGAGATTGTGTTCATTTGGTGCCCCGCAGGACAGGGCGTAGTTTTGGAGTGGGCGCATGCGCCACCTTGCCCAGGGCACGAGGTCGATGAAGGAAGCCATGCAGCCCAGCAGCTTGGCTATCTTCCCCATCGTGGTATGGCTGCGTGCCTTTAGTTTGGAGGCCAGCTGCTGCAGGTTGAGGATTCGGCTCGGGGAGGGTTTTGCCCAACCCTCGGCCGAGTCTATGATGGCTCTGAGGTGTTCAATTTTCTGGGATGGTAAGAGGTGGCTCTTTTCCTGGTTTACCACCTAGCCGTGATCCTCGAGAGCCCGTAAGGCCAGCTCGGTATGTGCCCGCGCCTGGCCCTTGGAGCCTGCTCGGATGAGCCAATCGTCCAGGTAGGGATAATGTCTAGGCCCTGTTCCTGAGCCTGGCTACCAAGGTTATGGAGACCTGGTGAAGACTCTTGGGGCCGAAGAGAGGCCGAACGGAAGCGCCTTGTACTGGAAATGATGGCCTAGAATGTGAAATCTCAGAAACTGCCTGTGTCTTTTGATGATGGGAATGTGGAGGTAGGCGTCCTTCAGGTCAATGGAAGTCATGAAGTCGCCTACCCTTATGCCCTGGAGTGTTGACCGAATGGTCTCCATCTTGAAACGATGGTGGACCACGTGCCGGTTCAGCTGTTTTAAGTCCAGGATAGGCCTGAGTTCCCCCGATTTTTTTTGGTACAAGGAAGAATATGGAGTACATGCCCCTTTCTTGTTCCTGAACCGGTACGGGCTGTATGGCCCTGTTTTGTACTAGCTCTGCTAGTATCTGTTGTACCTGGTGAGGGGACGCTCTCCTTCTGGACACCGGGGAGGATACGAACCTGTGCGGGACCGGAGTACCGGATAGCTCGATGGCGTATCCCTTTGACACTACATCTCGAACCCATCTGTCCGATGTAGTGTCCATCCAGCGGTGGGCAAACAGGGCTAACCTTTGCTCCACGGGCAGATACGGGTTCCGCCCGCGAGTCCTGGACCACAGGCAGTCACTGCTTTCCCCTGAATCCTCTACTTCGGGTACTGGATCTCTGACCCCGAGCTCGGAAAGGAGCGTGCTGATAGCTCTGGAACGAGGGGCCGCGAGAGCTGGAGGGAGAGCCTCTACTTCAAAAGGCATGGCTCTGCTGAAAGGACTCCCTGCGGGTCTGACCGAATTTGATTCCGCCCCGAAACCTCCGCCTTGCGGAGGGCGTGTAAGAGGGTCTGGACCTGATTTTGAGGAGGTCCCTACCTTCCTCCTTCTGCTTCAAGTAACTCTGCAGTCCCTCCCCAAAAACTTGATTTCCCTTGAGAAAAATTTTGCAACAAATTCTTGGACTCCTTGTCAGCGTCCCATAGCTTTAACCACAGAGCCCTGAGGGCCCGGTTGGTAATGGCGGTGGCCTTCGCCTGAAGCCGGAGAGAGTCCACCGCCATATCAGCCAGATACTTGGCTGCGTCTAGGGTACACTCCAGCAGTTCCGCTTCTCTGGACTTGGGGACAGCCTGTTCCTGGAGTTCCTCGAGCCATCGAATCTGTGCTCGTGATGTGTAGATGGCTGTAGTCAGTGCCCTGGCAGTGGTACCCTCAATTTCAAAAATCCTCTTGAGCATGTCCTCGATTTTTTTGTCTGTGGGGTCCTTGAGGGCTATGGTGCCGCAGGGGAGCACCGTCTTCTTGCTCAGCGCCGCCACCTGTGGGTCAACGGTGGGTGCCTTGCACCAGTTATCTGACTTTTCTCCCTGGACGGGGTACATCCTGTCCAAGTTCCTGCGGTTTGGCACTCTGCCCGGGTCGGGTGCTTGCCATTCCCTGTTAAAAATGTCTTCGATGGCCGGGCAGACTGGAAACGACTCCATGACCGTGGGTCTAAGCTGGATCATTGGATCGAGCTTCGACTCTGGCTTGCACTCCTCGGGGACCTCCGTGCCCAACCCCATGGTGGCCTTAATCATCTTCATGAGTCCGGGAACTGTGTCAAACGAGCACAACTTTGAGGTTAAGGATGGAGCAGCCTGAAGGTCCATGTCCTCTGCGTCTGAGTCCACCCCCGTTTCTTCCTCCTCTTCTTCTTCATCCGCGTCGTCTCTCTCCCCTTCCTCCGGGGGGCCATCCCGTGGCGCAACCGGGTGAGGATCCTCGGGTGTGGGTGATTCATCTGGTTCCGGACTGGGTGGTCTCGCCTTATTTTTGGTGAGGGCTTCCAGCTTCTCCATGATCTTGAGCATGAAGTTTTGTTGATTTTCCAACATGGCCACTGCTGCCTGTTGGTTCTGGATCAGTAAAGAGCCTGGGTCTACCCATGAGGAGTTGCTGGAACCGGGAATGGCAGGGGCCTGAGGAGGTGTCCTCTCCATTGAGGACAGGTCATCTTCAAGAAGGCAGGCCGAGCACAGGGGACCCGGGGTTTGGGGGAGGAGGTTGGCGTTGCAGGCGGAACACTTCTTGGCCTTAACCGTCTGGAAAACGGAGAGAAAGGACACTCTTTAGGAAGGGTAGAAGGAGAAAAAATGATCACCCCTCTATCTCCTCTCTCTTATCCTAATCCCTCTTCCCCATTTTTTCATTATGATTATTTCTGTTGATAGGAAAAACTGTGGGACCATAGGGAATAAAGTCCTGAAGGTAGGGGTGCTGTGGGAGGACCCCTACCACAGGGTAAGTGGTGAGGAGAAGAAAGGGTTCCACGGCCCGCTATGGGAGGGGGCCGAGGAAACCGTGCGGAGGGAGGAGAGACCCCAAATACATCCACTGGGGTCGCTGTGGGAGGGACCCGAGTGGGAGAAAACCCCACAGGGCAGGTACTCCTCCGATCCTCTTTTTTTTTTTTTTTTTTTTTAAATATAATAGTCCCCTAACTGCATCCACGGGGGGCTGCCCAGAGTCTCTCTCAGAAAAAACAACAAGTCTCAACCCCAGGACCCAAGATGGCTGGTCCTTGTGTGTTGCCCTCTATGCCACAAGAAAATCACTGTAGTTGTGAACATCTTCCTCCTTCGGGCAAGCAAGCGAATCTGTCTGTTAAGGTGCTGCTGCTGCACCGTGGATCCCCCCCCGGCCTCGGGCCTGAATCAAAGGCAAGCAAGGGGCCATGCCACACTGCTTCCTGGCCTAGGAGGCCCGAAAGGAGAAGAAACGCCACGACCATGTGGCCCGCAATAGAATCGGGACGCTCCGCCCGATTGGGAGTCTCTAAGAAGTCACCAGGAGCAGTCGGAGGCGTCGCTGGGCGGGAGATTGAAGAGGAGGCCTGGGCCGCCACAGAAGGATGGATTCCCCTCCCCTGAGGCACTCTTGGTGGGGCCTCCGACCGGCGAGGCAGTCTGCATGCTTCACCCTCCCGATGCGAGGGAGAAGGAGTCGCGAGAGCAGGGAGGAGAGCAGGCGGACCTGAGGCACAGAGGCTCAGGCGGCAGCAGCGAGCAACGCCGGGAGGCGAGGGGCAGGCCTACAGCCTGCGTAGTAGCCTGGCGGGGGAGCGCTTCCCGGAGGACGCGAGGGGGGGCAGGTTTTTCTGCCTGGAGGCCACCAGGCGAGTGGAAACACTTTTTGTTTTACCAGGTGAGACACATTAAGCTGAATGCTTGTTTACAGGTGTAGTCTGGCCTAATCCACCCGGAGGCTCAACAGAAAAATTCTGGGCGCCGAGCACTGCAGGGGGGGGGGCGCTGCGAGAGGCTGGAAGGACGGGGAAAAAACCGGGCCACCCTCGGCAGCCACGAGGGTGGAAAAACAAATAGTGGGATGCATGGGGCTAGGGTTAGGCAGGTAGCCACGCTGCCCCCATTACCATAGCGCTGAAAACATCGAAAAATACAGATTAACACAGAGAAAACAGCATATAAGGCATAAGGATATGCTTGGGGTTGCCACACAGCCCCAAAATGAAAAGAAAAGGCGAGAGCCAACTATAAAGATACAGCTATGCATATTAAGCAACACTAAAAGAAAAATATCATTGTTCCTACCTTGTAGAAGAGAATACAGGGATTCCTGGTATGCTTCTAACCTAACAGATGCACGATTCAAAACTGGGGAGAGCAGGGGTTCCTGGGACCTGGATATCCTAGAAATCTGATCTGGGTCATGTGCATCTCTAGCCTATCAGGTGGGCTATAACCCATGAGGTAATGTCTGTGAGTGCCATGGATGCCAACCAATTACAATGTTGTTTAGTAGAACAGATAGTATGTATATAGACTAGGATGTTAAATGTGATGATAATGTGGTGAATGAGAAAAGGTGTTTATTGTTTATTGATGGAGCCATGCTGGCTTGTTGCAGACACCAAGAAATTAAGGGGAGGGGAGTGTAACTCCCCTGTCGGGGAATACCTGTATAGCCCGTGAGGTTTCCTTGTTCTCCCCCGGGTTTTCCCTGTTTCAGTCCTGATCCTGCTTGTGCCCTTGGTTAATCATAGATACATAGACAGTGTCAGCAGAGAAGGGTCTACCGCCCACCCAGTCTGCCCCTTTGAGCTTGTAAGTTCACTTTAGGTTTTCCTAGAAGTCTGTTGCCCCTTAACCCTGACCTCCAGTATTCCTTTATGTCTATCCCATGCATTCTTAAATCCCGTGATTGTTTCAGCCCCCACCACTTCCTCTGGCAGGGTGTTTCACCTGTCCACCACCCGTTCTGTGAAGAAATTCTTCCTCACGTATCCTCTGAATCATCCTCCCTTCAACTTCATCCCATTCTCTCCAGTCCTGGAACATCTTTTTCACTTAAAAATAATGTATTCCTGCACCCTGTTCCTCCCTGTAAGATACTTGTATGTCTCTATCATATCCCCTCTCTCCCTCCTCTCCTCCAGGGAGTACATATTCTATTATCTGTGAAGAGGAATGCCTTTCCCTTCAGACACTCTGCAATATCGCTAAAGAAAATATTGAATAGGACTGACCCTAGCACTGACCCCTGAGGCACCCTGCTAATTAACTCCCTCCTCTCAGATTTCATGCCATTTACCACCACTCTCTGAGTCCTGTCTCTTAGCCAGTTCCCAATCCACTTTACCACCATGGGACCCACTCCCAGACTCCCAATTTATTTAGCAATCTCCTTTGTGGGACAGTGTTGACGGCCTTGCTGAAATCCAGGTAGGCTACATCCACTGCCCCTCCCTGATCTATCACACTGGCTACTCAGTCAAAGAAGTATATAAGATTTTTCTAACAGGACCTTCCTGTTGAGAATCTATGCTGTCTTGGATCCTGTACCCTGCTATCAACCAGAAACTTCACAATCCTACCCTTAAGTAAGGACTCCATTAGTTTCCCCACTACTGAAGTCAGGCTTATAGGCTTGTAATTGCCTGCCCCCTCTCTGCTTCCACTCTTCTGGAGAGGGTCCACATCTGCCCTCCTCCAGTCCTCAGGTACTTCCCCCCCGTCTCTAGTGATGCATTGAAAAGGGCAGCCTGTGGTTTCACCAGCACTTCCCTGAGTTCATTTAGTACTCGGGGTGGCTCCCATCTGGCTTCATTGTCTTATCTGCTTTTATTTTTCCTGAGTTCTTCTAGGTCTCTTTTTCCCATGAATGGACTCTTGTCTACCTCCCTCCCTCCCCTGAATACCTCTCTTAATGAGTATCTGTCCCTCGATCTCCCCTCCTCTGGTGAATACTGACCAAAAGTACTTGTTCAGTATCTCAGCCTTTTATAGGTCATTCCCCACCCAGTCTCCTCCTTTCTTCCTCAGCCTAACAATCCCATTTCTGGTCTTTTTCCTCTCGCTAATGTATCTGAAGAAAGTCTTGTCAACTTTCTTAATAGCCTGTGCTATAGCTTCCTCTGTCTGTGCTTCAGCCCTTCTAATTATGTTCCCAGTTTCTTTCTGCTTCTCCAGATATTGTTCTCTGTTCTTATCCTTTTGTGTTTCCTTGTATCTCCTGAAGTCTCTTTTATTTTCCCTCACTCTCTCAGCCACTACCTTGAAAAGCATAATGGACGTTTCTTTGTTTTACCCTTGCTATGCATTTTGACACAGTGATCTGTTACTTCTGTTATGACTCTCTTGAGTCTAGACCACTGTTTTTTCACATCTCCCCCGTACCTTCCACTGCTTGAATCCTTTTGAGATTTCTACAAATCTCCTTGACGTTAGCCTCCCTGAAATCTAGGACCTTTATCCTTGCATGGCTTGTCTCCTCCACTATGTTTGCCTTAAATCATACTGTCCTGTGGTATTTGGTAACAAGGGGACTGCCACCTTCACATCGGTGATCCTGTCCCGGTTGGTCAGGACTAAATCCAGTATAGCCTCCTCACTGGTTGGTTCTACTACAAGCTAACATACTAACATACTAACATACTATTTGCCAGCAGATTAGGCCTTTTGGTCTATCGAGTCTGCTCGAACCTAGATCCTTAGTTGGGTGCTGAGACCCTCCCATCCCTTGTGCTCCAGAAACCCCTATCATCCATCCCCAACCCCCTGAGACAGGCCATCATCTGATACATCCACTTTCTGTGTCCGTCCCACCCTCTCTTGAAGCCCTCCACTGTGGATCTCTGAACCAGCTCACCAGGCAGTGCATTCCAAGGGTCCACCACCCTCTCAGTGAAAAACCTCCTCCTCTTTTCCCCCCTCACCCTTCCACCTTCCAACTTCAAACCATGTCCTCTGGTGATACCTCCCTGCTTTAGTCTAAAGATCCCCTCCATGTTTACCCTATTTATTCCCTTGAGGTACTTGAAGACCTCAATCATGTCCCCTGTCTCTCCTCTCCTCCAATGAGAAACAGGCAGAGCTCCTCAAGTCTGTCATCGTAAGTCAAATCCCTAGCCTCGTATCATCTTTGTTGCCCTCCTCTGTACCCTCTCCAGGGCTGTATGTCCCTCTTCAAGTGTGGTCTCAGTACTGTACACAGTACTCAAGGTGTAGTCTAACCAGTCCATTGTACAGCGGCAGAATCACTTCCTTGCTCCTAGGTGATCCCCCTTGCGATGCATCCCAACATCCTGTTTGCCTTGCTAGCTGCTCTCCTGCACTGCTCAGAGTTATTCATACATGTATCCACCATGACCCCTAGGTCTTTTTCCCCTGTTGAGGCTTCCAGCACCTCCCCTCCCAGGGTGTACCTGTGTTTAGGGTTTCCCCGACCAAGATGCAAGCTGTCTTACGTTTTCCCCATTCAGGTCAGTCAAGATATCCCAGCCCCTTTTTGAATTCAGTTTGAGTGTTCCAATCTACCTCAGGCAGGTTGAAGTCACCATTAGTAGCAGTTCCCCTTTGGCTGCCATTTTGTGGATGGTTTCCACAAGAGTGTCATTAGATTCCTCCCTCTGTGCCGGAGGCCTGTGAATCACTCCAATGCCAATGGCTGTTCTTTTTTCCACCTCCTGGATGACCTATAGTGCCTCTGCTCCCTCTTGTAACCCTTGAGCCTCTGTTGCTTTTATACTCTCCTTCACATACATAGCTAGTCCCTGCCCTTCTCCCATCATTATTCTTCCTAAAAAGTGTGTAACCTGGTATGGTTATATCCCAGTCATGGTTCCCTGTGTACCATGTTTATGTAAAAGCTACTATGTGCAGCTGACATGAACATTCAAGGTGTTCACTGCACCAACCATGACACCATTGCCAGCGCCTTCAATGCCCTTTTTCTTCTCCACCAGTCAGCTACTCCTAACTTCTTCTAACCTGACTGGCCCTCTTCTCCTCCTCCTTGCCCCTCCACCCCTCCCTTTCGTTCTGGCTCCAACTACATACCTTGAGTTACTTAAGCTACTTAACTCCCTTCCGGCCTGTGGGGCCAAGGGCCTGAGGCATCCATCCTTGCATACTTAAGCAGTGCGCCTTGGCTGACCAGACCTATCACCTGGCTTTTAACCTCTTGATTCATACGTCTACTGTCCCAACCACCTGGAAAACTGCCAGAACCATCCCTATACACAAAAGGCGATGTCAAACTCATGTCCAACTACGCCTATATCTCTTCGCCCACTCACAGTAAGTTGCTTGAAAAATAGTCCACCGCCAGCTTGCTGCTCACCTTGACATGTTTAATCTTCAAACCCGTGCCAACATGGTTTCGGCCTGGTCACGATACCGCCTCTGCACTTACACAACACAAATGACATCAGAAATAATATGGACGTGGCCTACTCACTGGGGCCATCTTTATCGACCTGTCTAAAGCCTTGACATGGTACACCATCCTCTCATGCTAAAAGCTCCAATCCATTGGAGCATCTGATAAACCCTCTCCTGATTCCATAGCTATCTTGACAATCTGACTCAGGCAGTAGCATTTCACAAGGCCCTTTCCTCCCCTAAACATCTCCTGTGGAGTTCCCCAGGATCCACTCTTGGACCTCTACTCTTCTCCCTCTTCCTAAATGATATTCCCACCATGCCCGGCATAGCTGCACTCTTATATGCATGATGACCTTGTTCTCTACTCTGGGTCAAATCGGTTGCTGCCATCAACTCCACTCTCACTAATGACTTCCAATTCCTGCAGACCTGGCCTCTAGCAACCACCAAGTCCTGAACCTAGAAAAACCTGTGCTATGCTATTCGGATCCTCTAAGAAACTGTCTGCCCTTGTGAACAGGCTCCGGGTTCAATGCCTTGATGGCTCCCTCATCTCAAACACTGAGTCCTTCAAGTACCTTGGGGTCACTTTGGATCCCACACTTGACTTGTCTCAACATGTCAATATGGTGTGCCGTGCCGTCAATGCTAAAATTGGCGGAGCTTATCGCGTGCGCCACTCCCTCACTCCTTCCGCTAGACTTTCTGTTGCGAGAGGTATTCTCTTACCCCAGCTCCAATATGCTCTGCCCTCCTCTTTGCTGTAAACTCTGCTACACTCCACAAATGGGACACTGTCTACAACAACATCTGTAGATTCACCTTAACTGCCCACGTCTTACCCATCATTGTCTCCTTTATCGCTGGCTTAAATTGGCTGTCACCTAAGGATATTCGAGCCTACTCCTGGGCTGTTTTATCGACTCTGTCTGAGACCTCCCTGCCCTGTCTATCTTGCCAACCTCCTGACTCCTGCCTCACACACCTGTACCCTCAGGTCTGCCTCTGTCCCCATGCTCTCCACTAGACCTTGCATGACAAAATGGGTGAACAGGCATTTGCCATTTGCTCCCAAATTCTGGAACTCACTCCCTCTTATGGTGAAAACTTCAGCCTCCATCGAGAATTCAAAACTCGCTGTTCACCTACCTCCTAGCCTCTGGCCAATGCAAATGCTCTTAATTTGCTTTGTCCCTGCAGGCTGTCGGGTCTGACCCTAGTACTACACTAATGTTCTCCCATGCAATACGTTTGTCTAGGTGGCTATGAATCTTGATGTCTTTACTGTCCTCAGCTGTCTTATGGTTACCCTAATTGCTTTATTTTACATCCTTATTATGATCTATGCCTAAAATGTACCCTTATGTAACTATTACTGTGCTACCCAATGTATATCTTGTTTTGCTCCTGTACACCTATATCATGTCTGTGCATTTCTGCATATTGTAACCAATGTCCTGTGCTCTCCCGGGTCGTGCCTGAAAATAGGCAGGTCTGTTGCCTAGCGCACTTACCAGGTTACCAAAAGCTAATAAATAAATAAATGTGCAGGTTTGCACCTTCCAATAAAGCCATTAGATCTGGGATTTTGTTCTCCAGACTGTGGGCATCTGGTGCCACTCCCATTTCATCGAGCTAACTCTAGCTTCCTGTCCTACGCACTTATCTTTTTTCTTATCCCTCCTGGGCCCTTTGCATTATCTGCTTCTGCTCTCATCTCCTATTGCCCCACCCTCCTCCCCTGCACTCATCCTACCTTGTTTCTTCCTCCTAATACTAGACAATGCCTGTACTTGGGTTGCTCTGCCCTGTAATAACCCTGCCTTGTTTTTTCTGCTAATCCTAACAATGCCTGTACTCAGGCGGCTCTACCTTTTGAAATATATTTTTTTTACTTACCCTTTTGTGCCCTAAATTAGACCTCAACCCTTCTCTGATTCAACTGTAACAGAATCTCCTCCTGCACTTGAATTGTGTATCATAACTGTAGCTGCAGATCTGTGTTGTCCCTAATGTACATATTACTATATTTTGAGAACCTTAGTCACTACTATTTACCTGTTGTATTAATCATGTTTCATGATTTGACGTGGAACCTTTGAAAAAGAGCATTGTACTCAAAGGTTATTTCCAAACTCTGAAATAAATAAATAAAATACTTTTCAGCTTGTGCACCCACCCACCTTTTCCCTTTTTCAGCCTTGTGACATTTTTGGGTTACAGCTTCTATCCTGCCCACAATTGCATCTAATTTATTTATTGGGTTTGACAGCGCCCTTGTACAAACTGGATTCTCCCTTATTTCATATATGTTTTGTGGTGGGGGGGGCTATCTGTATCCTCCTGACTGCTTTTGACTCCCCCTTGCCTAGTTTAAATGCTTGTGGAGGAAGTATTTAAACTTTTCAGTGAGGATACCTTTGCCCCCCAATAGATGTAGGCCATCTGGCGACTATAGTCCTTCATCCCTCCAGGTGAGATACCAATCCCCAATGAAGCCATACCCTTCCTCTCCACACCATTTCTTCAGCCATGTGTTGAATTCCATAGTGCAGATATCTCAACTATCTCCCTCCTCATATTGAGGTCCTTTAATCTCTCCTCATATGGCTTTTGGTGCAGATCCTGCACCATTTTGGTTGCCCTCCTCTGAACTGCCTGTACTCTATCTATGTCCTTCCAAAGATGCAGGCTCCAGAACTGAACACAGTACTCTAGATGAGGTCTTACCAATAATTTGTATGGAAGTATCACCACCTCCATTTTTCTGCATGTGATACAACTCTCTATGCACCCCAGCATCTCACTGGCTCTCTGCACTGCTTTGTCACACTGTTTGGCCATTTTTAGGACAACAGCTATGATTATCCCCATATCCCTTTCCTGTTTGGTGGTTGTCTGTACCCCCCCATCATGTACTACTCCTCTGTGTTTCTGTACCCCAAATGCATGATTTTGCACTTCTCCACATTGAATCTTAACTGCCACACTCTTGACCACTCCTCAAGCTTACTTAGGTTCCTCCTCGTCCACCCCCAGTGTGTCAACGCCATTGCAGATCCTAGTGTTATCTGGAAAGAGGCATACCTTCCCTTTCAGTCCCTCTGCGAGGTCACTTATAAAGACATTAAAGAGGACTGGCCCCAGAACTGAACCTTATGGCACCCCACTGGTCACCCTCCTCTCCTCAAAGTGAACTCCATTTACCACCATCCTCTGTGCTCTATGCCGCAATCAATTTGTAACCAAGTTTACCACCTTGGGACCAACTCCCATGCTGCCCAACTTGTTTAAAAGCCTCCTATGTGGAATGGTGTCAAAGGCCATGCTGAAATCTAGGTAGGCTACATCCACCACTCCTCCTTGATGTAATTCCCTGGTCACCAAGTCAAAGAAATCTATCACATTCTTTTGACTTGCCCTCCCTACTGTGAATGCATGCTGCCTTGGATCCTGTACTCCACTGGAATCAAGAAGTTCCACAAATCTTTCCTTTAGCAGTGATTCCATTAGTTTCCCTGCTGTCTAGGTCATTCTGATTGGCCAATTGTTTCCAGCCTCCTCCCCGTTACCCTTTTTGTGAAGAGGGGCTACATCTCTGCCCTCCTCCAGTCCTCTGGAACCACTCCCATTTCCAATGATTGGTTGATCTCAGCTGCCATATGTGCTGCCAGTACCTCTCTAAGCTCCTTTAGTATTCTTGGATATACTCAATCTGGCCCCATTGCCTTGTCCACTTTTAGTTTTGCAGGTTCCTTTTGGACTATCTCCTCCAGAAATGGACTGGTGTCCACCTCCTTTTGATTTATGTTCCTGTCGCTTATCTGTGGTCCATCACCTTCCCTTTCTTCTACGAATAGTGAACAAAAGTATTTGTTCTGGATTCCTGCTTTCTCCTGGTCCCCTTCCATGCACTCCCCATCTTCCCTTTTTAGCCTTACAATCCCACCCCTCATATTTCTACTTTCACTATTGTAACAGAAACATGTCTTGTTCCTGGTTCTGTGTGATAATGGTGAACGCCGAAAGGTGAATTACATTATCATGATGTCAGGGTGGAGAAAACAATTTCACCACCCTGACAACCTCAGCGCATGGAAGAATTGTACCGGGGACTGAAAATACTTGCTTTCTGTGGGGGGGCTTTGCCTCCCGCACCCCCTATTTAGGATTCTCAACTCCGGGGTGCATGTTGAGGAGGCAGCCAAAAAAAATGTAAAGTTTGGGCAGGGCTCAAGAAAGTACAGTAGCACCCAGACCCAGACCAGACCGGAACCCCAGCACTTCAAGAGGAGGCCAACCCCAATGCCTGGCACAACTCGACAGCCAACCACAATGCCACTCCTACATCCCCTCCACCCCCTCCCAGGCCATGCTCGTCATGCTCCCTCCCCCCGAGCGCATGTACATGTAGCGACATCCTGTCGCTGGGGTCGCCCACCACATACAGTCACCCTCCCTGCCCCCTCGCCTTTTGGACTTTCGTCCATATTGTGTCACCATTTCGGATGGCGCTGTGATTCAGGTGCCCACTTCATGTGCTACCCTCATTCCCTACTGTTATAGAGTGGGCTGTTCTCTCCTCCGATTGTGACTTTGCACTCCTAACTGCTTTCCCTGCCTCCCTCTTCTTTTCAGGATACACTTCTCTGTCCTTCTCCCCTCTGAGTTTCCTTTGACCTCCTGAATGCAAACCTTTTCTCTCTTACGTTCCCAGCCACCTCCTTTGAGAACCATAGTGGTCTTTTTTTTTTCTCTCTTGCTGTTGTTAAATTGCCAAACACAAAGGTTTGTTGAATTCACTATGGTTCCTTTTGTTTCCACCCACTGTTCCTCTACAGTAGTCAAGCCCCCTCCTCTCCCTTGAGTCTCCCTGGGACATTTTCTCAACTTTGCAAAGTCCGCCCTTCTGAAGTCCAGGACCCTCACCTTCTTGTGGTTTGACTCTGCCATGATTCTTATATTCAACCAGACCATATTGTGATTACTGGACCTCGGGTGACCCCCCCCACACCATAACAGCTTCAACAGTCCCCATTGGTGAGAACCAGGTCCAATATCGCTCTCTCTCATGGGTGGGCTCTATCACAACCTGCCTAATGCATGCCCCCAGCAGGGAGTTCCAGGATGTCCCTGATTCTAGCTGAGGCTGCAGTTGGGATGCCCCAATCAGTATTCAGCAAAGATGTTTGATCTGGTGTCTTGCAACAAGATACAGGACCATTCCATGAAGGGTATGAACAAGACTGCACAGGCAGAGATGTTTGATATGCTGTCATACAGCAGGGCATGGGATCATTCCACAAAGAGTATTAAAAAGACTGAACAGGCACAGATGTTTGATCTGGTGTCCTGCAACAGGTTGCAGGACCATTCCATGGAGTGTAATAACAAGATTGAACAGGAAGAGATGTTCAGTCCAGTGTTCTGAAGCAGGATAGGGGATCATTTCATGAAGTATGCTAACAAGATTGAACATGCAGATATTTTTGATTTAGTGTCCTCCAGCAGGATAAGTGATGAGTCCATGAATGGTTAACATGATTGAGCAGGCACATATATTTGATCTGGTGTCCTGCAGTAGGACATGGGACCATTCCATGAAGGGCAATTATAACAAGACTTAACAGTCAGAGATGTTTAATTTGTTGTCTTTCAGCAGGATAAGGGACCATTCCATGAAGGGTATTAATAAAAAAATAGAACAGGCAGAAATGTTTGTTCTGGGGTCCTGCAGCAGGACACAGGGCCATTCCATTAAGGGTATTACCAAGATTGGACAGGTAGAGATGTTTGATCTGGTTTCCTGCAGAAGACAATAATCAAGACCTCAAGACAGCTATCTTGTCTGAAGAGGGTGCTTGTCACAGGAGAAATCTTCCAAAGTACAGCCAACAAACACCAGCACACCTCTGTTGAGTATCAAAAAGGCTTTATTAATTTAAAAACATACTACCAGCATTGTGATAACAACCGGAACGAGGAACTCTGACTGGTTTTGTACGCAGTACGTCCTCAGGGTGTGGTTCCTAGGCAGGATTACAATGAATATTAAATACAGAATGAAGTTTAAAGTGACAGTGTCCATATAAAAGTACTTCCCATAATAAATGCCTAGTGCAAAAGACTATAAATACATACATTTCTACATGGCATCCAATATTAATGCAGTAACACTGAAAATGAATAATTAGTTTATATTAACATCAAGTGTTGACCGTACCTAGAAAATAAAATAAAATAAAAGCAGCAGGCATTATTTCAAATGCAGAATAAATCTATATACAGTATTTTCATTACTACGCCTGTATTGACCTATCCTATGTATAAGTCCTATAAAATGAGTATTCTTACGGTTATCATTTTATAGTTATATTGCACTGTCATAAGCAGCCCACAACTTAATGCAGTATAATTAAATAGTTTATTTTGGTAACATTATATTACTCGATCCTAGGACAGGTGATCCCATGGCATCCATCAAGTCTTGGTTACTATAACTGTACACAGAAAAGGTCAGTACTTCCGTTCAAAATTCTAAGTATAAAGGAAAGGAGAAAAGAATATTAATACAACAGTGTTTGTGCCTTCAACCTATATATACACATACAGGTGAACTAATAAAATGTACACAAAAAGCAAGCAAGACTGAGCTTGCTCACCTTCAGGGGCCTAATGGTTTTAAAATCCCTGATGTCAAAATTCCATGGACTATCACAGCTAGGAAAACTGCGTGACTCTTCCAGTGGGACGGGTCTGTATGTTTTATTTATTTATTTAGGCATTTTAACAGGAAGGCATGCTGAGCTGAGTACTGCTCAACTCCAGATGCGTTCTGGGGGGAGGGGGGAGTACACTAGAATAGGCACAATTGGTATACAGATACAACAAAATTATACATATACAACTATAATAAGCAAATACTAATGTAACCTCCCTGTTCCCTGGGGTTACTAGAATCCCATTAGAGTTAGTGGTAGGCACAGAAGGCAGCTAGTGATTTTCCAGTAAATGGATTTCACTGTCTCTCTCTGCTTCTGGTCTCAGCTGGGAGCTGGAGAGGTGATGTCACTTTAGAACTCTCGAAGCAGCATAAGCCACACCAGCAGCTGTTGTGAGTGGGGAATTTAGAATTCTGGGGAGTTCTTGGCTGGAGTCTGTAGAGTGCAGTTGCAGTTCCAGTAGCAGCTCTGTAAGAGAGCTGCAGTGTTCCAGTTTTTCTCACCCTAATAGAGTACAGCATTTTCCAGCTTTGGCTAAGTGGTGGAAACTGTCTCTAGGGTTTTCCTGTTCTTCATTCCAGGATGGATGGAGCAGGCTGCCAGGATGTTAAGAGCAATCCCCTGATCCTCCCAGAACATTGTGAAGCTGCCTTGTGTGACAATTTCATGTGAGTGCCTTGTTTTGTCTAAATCTGCCCAGGAGTACCTACCTTTTTGAAGTGAATTTCTCAGTCAAAGGGACCCTATCACCTAAAACATTTAAAAGTTGGCTGTCCTCGGTGGAGTCCAGTCTGTGACTGTCATGTGAGTGAGACTTTTGTTCTTGACACCCCTGTGGTGTTCTGTGAGAATGTTAAATGTGAAATACATTTCTAGACTGCATCATCAGTAATTTTGGATAATGTGAGGTGTATTTTTCAGAGGGATGGCCGAGTATGAACTTGAAAACAAAAGGTGGAAGGACCCTCCCACCATCTGGAGTGACCAGTTTAGCACTCCAGGTTCTGAAGGGTACCTGGGTCTTTTCTGTCAGTGCATGTGGTAAATGCTTTAAGAAACTTCTACCCCAGTGAGTGGGTTGTTTTCTCTATTTTATGCCTTTAGTGCTCCAAAGTGGTCTGTGTGCCACATTTAATCCTATGCAATATGGGAAATGTTCAAGTTCTGGCCAGTTGTACAAAGTCCAGAACAATGTGTGTTTCACCAGTGGCTAGTTCCACAACCTTTTCATGTCATCCTATGCTATATTGGAAATTGGTGTTCGGAACCTCAGATACCTGCTTTTACTGAGTGTGTAACCCTAGTGGGGTCCATCTTTGCTTTGTGTTATTCCTACTTTGTTATGGAATAAAGCCACACTCTAGAATCCCACCCTGGTGTGGACATTTATGTTATTGTTTCCATGTGGAGTTACTTGGGTACCCCTGTCCAGAAGTGCAAACCTAGCATAGCCCTGAGCAAATGTTTTCTCCCCAGAACCTGAGTGTTGTCTATTGTATTGGTCCCACCAGGTGCGTGCCTAGTAGCCGCACTTGGTTTGTGTGTTATAATATCTACTATCCTACCTTGTCTATGGTGGCAATCGATTTAACCCCACCCCTCTCTTTTACCCTAGACTATGGAAGGTGTGCCTGCTGGATAAATAAGGGGCCAGTGGGGGGGGTTACACAAACTACTAATATGGACTTTTCATGGTCAAGGTATAACAGCACAGACACATTTCACTCTGTTACACATAGCAGAACAACATGGCTCATTTGGGAAAGGATGAGTAACAGATGACCAAGGTATGATGAACCAGTGCTTAATTAGTTGCTGGAGAAGGCAGAGTTAAGGCTAGGCACAAGTAATAAATAAATAAAGTGCAGGTGGAAGAGAAGTGAGTAGGGAGAAGAGCATTGAGGTACTGGGTTATGGGGGCATGTCAAATGTCCACAGGGAAGGAGTTCCACAATTTAGGTAGCCTATATCTTAACTCATTGAGGCCCCAAGATGCCTGTAGGCAGCAGCAGAAAAGATACTCCTGAGGTCTAACCCCTCCAGATGTCCTGCACATTGTGACACTGAGGATTTTTGATGCCTGAGGACATCACTGTTTAAAACTTAAATATTTCACAAACTAAAGTGAGTAGAATTGACTGCATAGCACTGTTGGAAAGGTAATGTTCTGCTGAACAACGTTGCCACTGATACTTTATGTCTGTTATGTATACTTTAGAAGCTATTTGCATTTTTGTATGGTATGGTGTGTATGGCTGACATTTGACTCTCAAGCTTCACTTAGCCACCTTAATAAAACAGAAAAGAAATACATGCATCATACTAGAAAAATTGCTTTTTAGTACAAAATTAGTTTTGTACCTCCATCTAATGTATGGATGCTTAATTTGGTGTTGATATGTTAAATAGTTGCCCATAAAGAAAATTTTCCATTTCCATTTTTATTGGAAAAAAAAACCTTTTTTGCTATTTCAACCAATATAGAAAAAAAATAGGAACCACTTATAATTAATTGCATAGTACCGTTGGAAAGGTAAGTTTGAGCTGAACAACTTTGCTACTCGTACTTTGTGTGCAGTACTTATGGTTCATGAGGTAGTCACATTTGTTTGTTGCATGCTGATTATGACTTGATTTCACTCAGAAAGCTCCAGGTTGCACTGTTAAAAGTATACAGGCAACAAGTGGTGAAACTCTCAAGGAGATCATTAGGCCTCAGTGAGTTAAGGTGGACTGGCCTACAGTGGTGGACATATGAGGGATGGAGAAGAGTCTGTTATCATTGTTCCTGAGTGAGTAGGTAGGCTGGGAGGTGGCAGCGAGAACCGAGGAGAGGTAGGTGGCAGGAACAGTGATCAAAACTTGGCTGTGAGGTGAGCACAGTGCATCAGATGGCAGTCCTGCAATGAGAGAAGAGCCAGTGACTGATAGAGGTTACAGTGGTGGGTAGAGCGGGGCAGTCAACGGAAAAGCAACAGAAGGAGTGGAAGAGAGGGTCCAGTCTGGCCAGGGTGGACTTGGAGCTGCACTGTAGACTATGTCACCATAGTCGATGACTGGCAGGATCATTTTCTGCACAATAGCATAGCGAGCCAGCAGAAGGATACATCCACGATTTTGGTAAAGAGCACCCAGTCTGTGGTGCAGTTTTTTGTGGATCGAATCGATATGCTCAGAGAAGTCCAGGTGCTGGTTGAGCAAGACCCCAAGATATCTGAAGGAGGGTCTGTCCTCCAGAATGGCCCCAACCAGAGTGTAGAAGATAGGGGTGTGGGGGATCCTCGATAGTCTGTGCCTAGTGCCGAAGGTCATTGAGATGGTTTTCTTGGCATTGAAGTATAGCTGGTTTGAATGAAACCAGAATTGGACATTATTGAAGTCATGTTGGAGTCTGGTGACCATATCCATGGTTGAGGGTCTGGATGTAAACAGCACCGTGTCATCCATGTACATATGGATGAAAATCTGTGGGCAGGTGATGGGGAGGTCATTAAAGAAGAGGGAAAACAGGAGATGCCCCATGACTGAGCCCTGTGGCACAACTGATGAGATAGGGAGGGGGAGCAGAGATTGCACAAGCTATTCTGACCAATTGTGACCGACCTACCAGATAGGAGTGGAACCAATTGGTAGTCATATCAGAAATCCCTGTGTAGGAGAGCTTGGTCAGAAGATGCGAGTGAGATACAATGTTCAATGATTTAGCTAGATCAACAAAACTTGCTGAAGTGATGTGGTACTTGTTCATGGCAGAGACAATGTAGTCAGTGAGCCTCAGCAAAGATGAGGAAGTGGAATGGGTCTTCCTGAAGCCAGAATGGTAAGGCATGAAGAAGGGAGAGGACCTGAGGAAGGAGGAGAGGACAAGGTGTTCTTGGAGTTTAGCCAGGATAGGGAGGAGGGAGATGGGGTGGTAGTTGCCGGTAACTGAAGGATCACCACCTTTCGGGAGTTGGATCACCATAGCATGTTTCCACTCAGAAGGGATGGATGCTAGGGTGAAGGAATGGTTGTAGAGTGCAGCTAGGGGGGAGGTGATAGTATGTGCCCTCCATCCTCCAAATTTTTTACATATGAGACAAATTGGTAAACAGTTTTCAACCTGTAAAAAATTTGAAGGATGATGGGCACATACAGACCCATCCCACTGGAACATTCCCCTGTGGCAACTGCAAGTTCTGCAGTCTCATTTTGAAGTCACGCACTTTCACTAGCTTTAATAGTCCATGGAAGTTTGACACCAGGGATTTTATGACTTGTATCACTGTCAATGTGGTGTATCTGGTCACATACCAGTGTGGGGCTTTCTATGTGGGTAAAACCACTAGGCCCCTGAAGGTGAGAATTGGAGAACATCAAAGATCAATTGAAAACAATGACAATAGGAGTGCCCTAGCAATGCATTGTAGACAGACAAGGAATAGAGATATTTATCATGATTTTAAATTCTATGGCCTTGAGAAAGTTACATTGGGTCCTAAAGGTGGATGTGTGGATGATAAACTGAAACAGAGAGAGTTTTTTGGATTTATACTTTGAGGGCCTTACATCCACCGGGCCTGAATGATGAGATTGAATTGTTACCATGTATATGCAGATAAGTCTTTGTATGGGCTTATTATTTTCTTTTCTACTTCTTTTCTCTACCCACCTCCACCCCTTGCCAGTCATGGTTTTCCTTATTTGTATTAGGTATATTTAATTTGTAGCTCAGTCTTGCCTGTTTTTTGTATACAGTTTATTAGTTCACCTGTATGTGTATATATAGGTTGAAGGCACATACACTGTTGTATTAATATTCTTTTTTCCTTTCCTTTATATTTAGAATTTTGAAGGGGAGCCTTGACTTTTTCCTGTAAACAGTTATAGTGATCAAGACTGGATGGATGCCATAGGCTCACCAGTCCTAGGACCGAGTAATGTAATGTTACTGAATTATACAATGCAAGAAAAAATCCTGGTCTCTGATTGGTCAGTCTTGGGCTGGACCCATGATGTTATCCCAGTACAACATCATGGGTCTAGTCTCAGCCTCACTGTGAACCTGCAGATTAACTTTTCCTTGATTATGTGCTGCTTGATGTGCTTGATGATGTGCTTCATTGTTTCATCTTTTAAAAAACAAAAATATCTTTCCACACGAAAACATCTTTAAAATTATTTTTTTTAGTCTGTATAACAACGAGCCATTGTATAATAGCAATAATGCCCTCCAGGGTGTGTGTTGCTTGGGATAACGTCACGCCTCAGTTATTGGATGCACTTGGCCTGCGGCCTTGTACCCAACCACCTGAGGCGTGACGTTATCCCAGCACGACACACACCATGTCAGGCATTATTGCTTAAATAAACTATGTAGTTATACTGTATTAAGTTGAGGGCTGCATGTGACAGTGCAATATTGCTATAAAACGATTACCATATGAATGCACATTTTGTTTTTCAGATTTAATATGCTTTATTAAGGTTAATATTACAAAAGTGAATATACATTGGCGAATCAGGAGCTTAATAGCCTAGATAATCGACTTTAGAACACAACTGAAGTTAGCCGCTATCAACACATGCAC
Organism: Neoceratodus forsteri; assembly: GCA_016271365.2. NCBI lineage: Eukaryota > Metazoa > Chordata > Ceratodontiformes > Ceratodontidae > Neoceratodus > Neoceratodus forsteri. The sequence goes on along the minus strand of CM057455.1, from coordinate 109,264,986 downwards.
CACTGATTAACATTCAAGATAAAGTATACAATGAGTGAAAACAGACATGTAATATACAACACAGCCTCCCTTTTTTATACCCTTCCCCCAACCCCACCCTACATCACTAATAGTATTGTGTGAGAACATGATTTAACTAGTCATCGTTGATAGCAAATAAAGAGAATTGTAGCAAACATTGGATTTTATAGTAGCATGATTAGAATAACAGCATTTGTCTGAGGAAGAAGACAAAGAGGGAGAGTAGTAATATTACCTATTTATTAAAGGGTCAACAGTGTATGTAAAGGAGCCTGAGCAGTAACTTACTCTTTTTGAGAGGCTGGCCAAGAGATTTTCAGCTTGCAAAGCAAACAAGATCTCATGCAGCCATTCCATAAATGCGGGGGTACATTGGTCCAACCAATGGCGCAAAATCATTTTCTTGGCACATAGCAACACTATAGCCATGTGTTTATGTTGATTGACTATTAGAGCAACCCCATAGTCCCCCAATATACATATCTCAGGCTGAAATGCTTCAATTAAGCCTAGAATTGGATCTAATTTGGATCTAATGGCAGACCAGAGTGGGGAGGCCTTACAGCAATCCCATAGTATATGAAGAAGTTTACCAGGTTGTTCATCACAAAGAGAACAAACATTGATCGGAAGCTTCCCCATTTTATGAAGCCTAACTGGGGTATAGTAAAGGTTGTGTAATATTTGGGATTGGAGCAATGAATACACATTTAATAGGACTTGTCAATACAGGCTTAGTAATGAATATACTGTATATAGATTCATTTGGACTTTGAAATAATGCCTGCTGCTTTTATTTTATTTGGTTTTCTAGGTATGGTCAACACTTGATGTTAATATAAATTAATTATTCATTGTCAGTGTTATTGCATTAATATTGGATGCTATGTAGAAACATAGAAAGATAGAATTTGATGGCAGATAAGGACTGCTTGGCCCACCCAGTCTACCCATTTTCCTACCTAATGGATAAGCTGCAGATCCTAGTTAACCAGCAGCCTACTTCTTCCTACCCCCACGCCCTAGAATTGCCTTATGACTGTCCCATGCATGCTTGAATTCCACCACTGTTTTTGACTCCACAACCTCCTCCGAAGGCCGTTCCATGCATCCACAACCCTCTCTGTGAAAAATACTTCCTTAAGTTACCTCTGAGCCGTCTCCATCTTCAAATTGTGCCCCCTGTTCTTGCACACCTTTTTTGAAAGATGCTGCCCTCTTTGACTTTATTGATTCCTTGAGGTACTTGAAAGTTTCTATCATGTCCCCCTTCTCCCTTCTTTCCTCGAGGCTATACATATTAAGCTCTTTAAGTCTCTCTTCATATGTCTTCCGGTGCAGACCCTGCACCATTTTAGTTGCCTCCTCTGGACAGCTTCCATCCTGTCTATGTCTTTGCAGAGATTGGGTCTCCAGAACTGCATGCAGTACTCCAGATAGGGTCTGACCAGCTGTCTGTACAGAGGCATAATAACTTCCTGTTTTCTACTGGTGATGCCTCTCCCTATGCATCCCAGTATCCCCCCAGCCCTCCTTGCTGCCCTCTCACATTGCTTGCCCACCTTTAGGTCATCTGATATGACTACCCCCAGGTCCCTTTCCATTTTTTTGTTGTTAGTATCTCATCCCACATTGTGTACTCTTCCCCTTGGATTTTGTTTCCCAGGTGCATTACCTTGCACTTCTTAGCATTGAATCTAAGCTGCCATACATTTGACCATTCCTCTAACCTTATCAAGTCCCTTCTCATCCTTTCCACCCCATCTTGTGCATTAACTCTGTTGCAGATCTTTGTGTCATCTGCAAAGAGTCATACTTTTCCTTCCAGTCCCTCTGCAATATTGCTTATAAAGACATTGAAGAGGACCGGTCCCATACTGAACCCTGCGGCTCCCACTAGTAACCCCCTTTTTTAGAGTGGACTCCATTTACTATTACTCTCTGTGTCCTATTCTCCAGCCAATTCTTTACCCAGGCTGTCATCTTGGGACCCACTCCCAGGGTGGCTAACTTGTATATTAATCTTTTGTGTGGGACTGTGTCAAATGCCTTGCTAAAGTCTAGGTAGGCCATGTCCACAGCCCCTCCCTGATCTACTACTTTGGTCACCCAGTCAAAGAAATCTATCAGATTCATCTAGCATGACCTTCCCACTGTGAATCCATGCTGCCTTGGGTCCTGTGCCCCTCTGGCCTCTAGATACTCTACAATTCTTTCCTAGAAATGTATGTTTATAATCTTTTGCAATAGGCACTTTATTTTGGGAAGTACTTGTATATGGACACTGTCACTTTAAACTTCATTCTGCATTTAATGCAAATCACGATCTTAGAAATATAGAAACAGAAAATTTGATGGCAGATAAAGACCGCTTGGCCCACCTGGTCTGCCCATTTCCCTACCTTCATGATAAGCTACAGATCCTAGTTAACCAACAGCCTATTTCTTCCTATCCCCCACAAGTTTTGCCTTATGTCTGTCTCATGCATTCTTGAATTCCCCCACTGCTTTTGACCTCACAACCTCCTCAGGAAGGCCATTACATGTGTCCACCACCCTCTCTGTAAAAAAATACTTCCTCACATTGACACTGAGCCATCCCCCGTCTATCCTCAAATTGTGTCCCCTTGTTCTTGCACATCTCTTTTTCTGAAAGATGCTACCCTCTTGGACTTTGTTGATTCCCCTGAGGTACTTAAAAGTTTCTATCATGCCCCCCCTCTCCCTCCTTTCTTCAAGGGTATTTATATTAAGCTCCTTTAGTCTCTCCTCATATGGCTTCTATTGCAGACCCTGCACCATTTTAGTTGCCCTCCTCTGGACTGCCTCCATCTTGTCTATGTCCTTGCAGAGATGGGTTCTCCAGAACTGGATGCAGTACTCCTGATGGGGTCTCACCAACTGTCTGTACAGAGGGATAACAACTTTCTGTTTTCTACTGGTGATTCTGCCTCCTATACATCCCAGTATCACCCCAGTCATCCCTACTGCATTCTCACATTGCTTGCAATCCTTTAGGTCATCTGATATGATTGCCCCCAGGTCCCTTTCCATTTTTGTTGTTACTACCCCCCCATTGTGTACACTTGCACTGGGTTTTTGTTTCCCAGGTGCATTACATTGCACTTCTTTGCACTGAATCCAAGCTGCCATATGTCTGACGATTCCTCCAATCTTGCCAAGTCCCTTCTCATCCTTTCCACCCACCCTTGTGTATCAACTCTGTTGCCGATCTTTGTGTCATCTGCAAAGAGGCATATTTTTCCTTCCAGCCTCCCTGCAATGTCACTTATAAAGACATTAAAAAGAACCGGACCCAGTACTGAACCCTGCGGTACACTATTACAGTACAAGCCACATTAAACTGTTCCTTCAACTCAATGGTTTAGCATTTTTCCGTGAGTTGCTTAATGTGTGCAGTTTTTACTGCAATATATTAATAAAAGTTTCCTAATAGTTTGTTTCTAGTTGCTATTCAGTTTCAGCTGTCTTACAGCTATCAGGGAACTTGTATTAATGCAGTGCAGCCCATTCAGCAACCCAAAACAAATGATGAACCATTGAGTTTGGAGCCCAGTTTCACTACTGCAATTCCTTAAATGACATGACATTCTACCCAATCCCAAAAGCTGTCACCCAGTTCCAACCAACTGCGCTCCTGAATTCAGACTGAAGCCCCCGGCCCACACCACCAAGGTTTTTCCTTGCTTCCGAGGCTTCACTTGCGCCTTACTACTCTCAGTTTCAAACAATTACTGAGAGCCAGATAAAAGTCACCCTGCAATTTAGTACAATAAGAATGGGCAGACTTTTGTCCAGCTTTCAGTAATTGTTTGAAACATAGTACTAAGGTGCAAGCGGAGCCCTTTGAAGCAATGTTTCTGCTTCTTTATGTAGCCCTCCCCCCAAAAAAAGTGTAGGGCTTACTGTACAGTACAGCACCTTAGATTTCCCGATGCTACCATCACCAGCCAGTGTCCTGGGGCCTCCTCAAATCTTCTACCAACCCCAGCAATGTATTTCAAGTGAAAGCAGGGCCGGAGGAGCAGAAGACACAAATCGTTGTGCAGCTGCACTGAAATGTGCGAGCCAGTAGTGTTCAGGCCAAAAAACATTACAGTGGATAATTGGAGGCTCCCTCCACAATCCTGGACCTCTGGATAAGCTAATCGGGGTCCAGGTTTTTGTCTCTTCAAAGAGTCTGTTCTGACTTTCTTTGGAATGAGAAAACCCAGCGAAGGGCATATTGGAAGCTTACTTGTCCTAGGGCCTTAGGGGGGTTACAACTACCAGACTTTTATGTCTACTATCTGGCCATCCGTGCAAATAGATTTCTGCATTGGATAACTCCTAAGTCAGACTCTCCAGAGAATCCTACCTGGTTGCAAATAGACATTGGCCAAGTCAACTCACATAATCTCTCTTTTGCAGCAATGTTGTATAGCCCATGGTCAAACATCACATCTAAGGTCCAAGCCTCTCCAATTGGATGGAATGTGAAAGATTTTCAACAGTTCTGTGCCCTGACCCAGATTCATCCCAAGAAAGATTTGAGACAGCCTCTGTTAAACAATCCAGACTTGAAAATAGCTAAAAATACCATTAACACCAAGTTTTGGGGATCCCCCCTTGATCCAAGCTTAAAAGACCTCACCTTGGGGAATTTACTTCTTTCTATCCCTGCTTTGCAAACAAAGTTTAGTATTTCACAAAAATATTTTTTTCATCTAACTCATATATACCATTGTATTAAAACCTTCCTGGGTAAACTGCCATGGTCAGATGAAGTGGGGATTTTTTTAACTACTTTATCGGAATCAGCCATAGGTTGTAAATCGATCTCCAAATTATATCAAGAAATTATCTGCCATTCCTGGATTAATCTTTCTCCTGTGGCTTATTACTGGAAGAACAATTTTTTTAGGCAGTTCCCTGACAATACATGGAAAGCAATCTGGACCGACAATGTTGCCCTAATTAAACAAGACTGCTTGAGGAGCATTCAATTTAACATTCTCCATACATTTATTATATACCTAGCAAACTATATCGAATAGGCAGGCTATCTTCCATGGTCTGTAAGGACTGTAGAGTGGACTATGCTACACTATACCATAAGCTTTGGTCATGCCCTAAGATTTCTAAATTTTGGGAAATAGTCAAAAAGCATATTGCACCCTACCTAAATATAACCTCTTACTTTGAGGAGGATACTTGCCTTTTAGGAATGTACTCCTCTATTCCCACCCGCCCTCAAAAAGTCCGACTTGCTATGGTCTCCTTGGTTACAAAATTGTTAATCCTAAAACACTGGAAAGAGGAGTGGGATCCATCCTTTGGAGAATGGTGAGCTGAATGCCTTACTGCTCTGAATGCGGAAAGATGCGTGGATAGATTCTTCCACTCCTGGGGAAAATTTCAGATATGTTGGGGTTGTTTTTTTTCGATCCTTAAAGGTAAATTTGGCTATTAAACTAACTCCCCATTTTCTCTTCTTTCTTCCTTCTTTAAATTTTTCCCCATCTCTCTAACCCCTCTACCCCTCCCCCTCATCTTCCTCATTTCAGTCCCCCTCCTCTCCTCTCCTCTCTTTCTTCTCTTTTTTCATTGTTCAGTTGGAATTAAAATCATCCTGGTGTTATGTATCCTCTGTGGCTGTGGGACAAAAGGAGTCTGTGTGAGTTACTGGGCAGGGAAGGGGAATGGTAGTTATAAAAGTTATTTTTGTCTCTTGTTATTTGACTGTTTCGACACTAACAATGCTGCTTGTTCATTTTACTTTGTTTGTATGGATAAAATTTGCATTAAAATAAATCTAATTGCAAAAAAATAATTGGGGTCCCGAGATATGAGGGGGGAGCAAGGGGGGACGCAAATACCTTAAATTAAACAAAATAAAGTGCATGCAAATTAGCCCAGCAGCTGAGGCTGCTGGGAGATGTAATTTACTGCTGCACTGTGGGAGTGTATGAAGGAGCTGAAAGTGAGCTTTTTCTGAGCTGATGGATGGTTGAAGCACAGTTTGGGTGTTAAGCATTTAGAGCTGTTACTACATTTTTGGCATATAAAAACAATGCCAGAGCAGTGAGCTGGAGGAACAGTTTAATGTGACTTGTACTTTAGTAACGCCCCTTTCCTCAGAGTGGACTCCATTTACTATTACCTTATGGATCCTGTTGTACAGCCAATGTTTTATCCAGGCTACCACCCTGGGACCCACTCTTAGGCTGGCTAATAATGTTTATTAATCTTTTGTGTGGGACTGGGTCAAATGCCTTGCTAAATTCTAGGTAGGCCATGTCCACAGCCCCTCCCTGGTCAACTACTTTGGTCACCCAGTCAAAGAAATTGATTAGATTCATCTGACATGACCTTCCCACTGTGAATCCATGCTGCCTTGGGTCCTGAGTCCCACTGGCCTCTAGGTACCCAACAATTCTTTCCTTCAGAAGTAATTCCATCATTTTCCCTACCACTGAGGTCAAACCGACAGGTCCGTAGTTTCCTGACTTTGCCTTGCTTCAACTTTTGTGAAGGGAAATCACAACCGCCCTTCTCCAGTCCACAGGTACCATATCATCCTCCCATGATTTGTTAAAAAAGGGTAGTCAGTGGTGTCACTAGTTCTTCCCTTAGTTCTTTTAGAATTCTGGTGTGAATCCCATCAGGCCCTATTGCTATGTCCACCTTCAGTTTCAGAAGTTCTTTTAAAACCCTTTCTTCTGTGAAAAGACTGGGATTGACCCACCCTATCCAGAGTGCTTCCTTCAATTGGATTAGGTACCTCCCCCTCCTCTTCTTTTGTGAATTCTGAGCAGAAGTATTAGTTCAGTATCCTGCTTTTTCACTGTCCCTCTCTGCCCACCCACTGTCCCCTTTATTCAGCCTCACTATCCCTCCTTTAGTCTTTCTTCACTCACTAATGTACCTATAAATGGCTTTATCACACTTCTTAACCGAGTTGGCTATCTTTTCCTCACTTTGGACCTTTGCTATTATGTCTGCCTTCCCTGCTTCCTTCTGCTTTAACTGGTATAGTTCTCTGTCCTGTGTTTCCTTATACTTCCTAAATGTTATCTTTTTCTCCATAACCTTCCCTTCCACCTCCTTTGAGAACCATAGTGTTTTTTAGTTTCATTTTGATTTATTTATATGCTTCATACAAGGGCATGTTGACTCTGTGATGGCAATTCTGATGTTTCCCCATTGTTGCTCCACCCATCCTTCTTGCCTTTTTGCTAGTGCTTTTCTGAGACACTCCCATTTTGACAAAGTCAGCCCTCCTAAAGTCCAATACCTTCACTTTTGTATGGCTTGACTCTGCAGCTGAGTTTATTGTGAACTGCACTGTTTGATGGTCACTTGTTCCCAGATACAAAGACAAAATAGAGCTCCAGCTGTTCGGAGTGTGCACAAAGCAACCGAACAAAGTAACCAAAGAAAAAGTTCCAGCACCACTCCAGGTTCTTATGAATGCACACATAAAAGTTTATTTGTACACAGGATGCTGACAGTAATGACCGACCAGTGAACCTCTACTGGTTTCGCACTAGCAGGTGCATCAACAGGAGATCCTGATGATGTACCTACTAGTGCAAAACTGGTAGACATTCACTGTTCCAGTCTCCAGGGTGACCCACAGTCCCTCCTCTCCTCCTTGTTTACCCTTTTTTTCCATTGTTTTGATCCCTTGCCTTACATAGAGAGGTACTCCATCTCCTCTTTGACCCTCCCTGTCCCTCCTGTAGTTTGTGTACCCTGGTATGTTGACATCTCAGTCATGGATCTCTGTGTCCCAAGTTTCTGTGATTGCCACAATATCCAGGCATGCCTCTTCCATCAAGGCAACCAGTTCAGGGAGCTTGTTACCTAGACTATGGGTGGTGGTACTCAGTACTCTACATTTCTTGATGGCCTTACCCCTTTGTGCCCCATCCATGTTCTTACTGCCTTTGCCTTTTTCTCCATGTACCCCTGCCCTTCTTCCTATTGACATCTCTATCTTGGTGTTTACCTCACTAACTATCCTGATTTTTTGGGGGGGGCTAAGATTTCTCTGCTCCTTTTCAGTGCCTCCCCCCTTGGCTTGTTTAAATTCTTGCCAATGAAGCATTTAAACCTATCACCTAGGATCCCGGTTCCCCTCCTGGACAGATGCAGACTGTCACACCAGTATAGGCCTGCATCCCTCCAGGTGGACCCCCAGTCTCCAAGCCAAAACCCTGAGCTCTGCACAAGTTTTTCAACCATTGATTAAATCCCATGGTGTGGAGCACCCTAGCCTCACCCATGCCATAGACAGGCAGCACCACTGAGAAGGATACCATGGGTGCTACTAGTCTACGGCCCCTCCCCACAAACTCCTCCTGCATTATTCTGATCCCTTTTTTAGCCAGGTCCCTAGGTGGACAATGGCATCCAGCTCCCTCACCAATGTAGCTGTTCCCACAGTCCTGAGGATTCATTCCCTGTCCCTCCAAGCCATGGTGCCAGACAGGCACCTTACCTCCTACTCCCCTCCCTTCCCCAGTTCTACCTTCCTAACAATGGAGTCCCCCACCAGGAGTTGTTTCCTTCCCCTCTGGGTTCCCATGCCACCCTCCTGTGGGTCTCCTTTGTGGAAGTTCCCAGCATCCTCCTTGGTCTCCACTGCGGGTGCCTCCATAGAGGAACTACATTCTGCCAGAATGACATATGGATTGTGGAGAGATACAAGTGGAGGGATGTGCCTGTTCCACCACCCTCACCCTTCCTGAGCCCACTGTGGAACAACCACTCCTCATTCTTGGCAACCTCTGAGGCAGCAGCGGTGGCCCTGATTGTCCCAGAGTGGGAGAGGAGGTCCCCAAATCCTGGCCAACTCTGCTGGGAGATGAGAACCCTCCTCCCTCAGCTCAGAGAGGTCCCTGCAGATGGGACAACACTGCATCCACCAGAACGTCTCCAGGAAAACTGCTGCTCCACAGCCACTGCACTGCACCACTCTCATCATGTCTTATTTGTGGCCCCTTAACTGTTGTTTTGTATACTTACTCTTTCCTCTCTCTGTTTATTTATTTATTTTATAAAAAATAATTTTTCTCCCTACTTTCCTACTGCCTCTGTGCCCTTAAAGCTCCTGATCTTCCTGTTCTAGGACAGGAAGTTCCCATACTCCTCAGTAATCTCCTTCTTACTTGCCCAGAGTCAGACCTCCAGCAGCTAAGGAGGATGGAAAGCTACTCTTTTCCTTCTAGGATGGTGAGTGTTTTATGCCTCTGTGATCACTACGTTCCTGTTCCCAAACAGGAAGTTCCTGTTGTTAGTCAAATCCTCTGCCTATAAAAGTAGAACTGATGGGCGGGGGGGTGGAGAGGAGGGATGGAGGGCTATATAGTCCCACTAGAGTAGTACAGTTCTAACAGCACCTCCTTCCTCTTGCTGCTCTCTGCCAAAAGCTATCATGGGCAGTTTTTAAATCCAAAACACCTGGCTTCCTTCTGCTTAAACCACTCTCCCAATCCATAGTTTCCTTCTACACCTAGCTAACTGCACAGATAACAATTCACTTCACCCAAATCAGTCAAATACACTAACTCTTTTTTGTTTATTTTTACCCTAAATTAAATGTCCCAGTAGTAGAGTTTTAGTTCTTTATTCACAGTGGAGTAGTACAGTTCTAAAAGCACCTCCTTCCTCTTGCTGCCTTGTAACCACTCCCTGAGGATGTACTGTGTACGAAACCAGTCAGGATTCCTTGTTCCAGCCTTTACCATAATGGTGGTGGTGCAAATTTAAATTAAGAAAACAATTTTCATTCTCAGTAGAGGGGTGCTGGCATTTGTTTCCTGCAGAAGGGCATGGAAACATTCCATGAAGAGTATTAACAAGACTGAAAAGGCAGATATGTTTGATTTGGTGTCATGCAGCAGGACATGGCACCATTCCATGAGGGGAAATTATTACAATATTGAACAGGCAGAGATGTTTGATCAGGTGTCCTTGCATCTGGATACAGAACCATTCCATGAAGGATTTTAATAACAATATTTCACATTAAGAAGGAGATAGGATCATTCCTTGAAGGGTATTAACATGGAAAAGGCAGACATGTTTGATCTGGTATCCTGCAGCAGGACATGGGAATATTCATTGAAGGGTATTAATAACAAGACTGAACAGGTAGTGATGTTTGATCTAATATTGTGCAGCAGCCCATGGGATCATTCGATGAAGGCTATTAACAAGATTGAAAAGGCAAAGATGTTTGATTTGGTGTCCTGCAGCAGGACATAGGACCATTCCATGAAGCATTTTAACAACAAGATTGGACAGACAGAGATATTTGATCTGGTGTCCTGCAGCAGGACATATAATCATTCCATGAAGGGCTAACAATACTGAACAGGCTGAGATGTTTGATCTAGTGTCATGCAACAGGAAACAGGACCATTCCATGAAAGGTATTAACAAGATAGAACAAGCAGAGATTTTCGATCCAATATTCTGCAACAGGACACAGGATTATTCCACGAAGGGTTAACCGGACTGAAAAGGCAGAGATTTTTGATATGGTGTTAGAGGTATAAATTGCTGTAAATTGTGTGAAGCAAACAAACAAATCAAAATGAAAGAAAAAGCCTCTATGGTTCTCAAAAGAGGTGGCGGGGAAAGTCAGGGAGAAAAAGATGGCATTCAGGAAGTATAAGGAAACACAGAAGGAGCAGCAAGACAGACAGCTGTACAAGTTAAGGCAGAAGGAAGCAGGGAAGGAAGTCAAAATAGCAAAGGCCCAAACTGAGGAAAAGATAGCTAACTCGGTTAAGAAGGGGGATAAAACCTTGTATAGGTGCATCAGGGAGCGTAGAAAGACAAAGGGAGGGATAGTGAGGCTGAACAGCATGGACGGTGGGTGGGCAGAGATGGACAGTAAAAAAGCAGGGATACTGAACAAATATTTCTGCTCAGTATTCACAAAAGAGGAGAGGGAGGTGCCTAATTCAATTAACAGAAGCACTCTTGATGGGGGGGGAGTCAATCCCAGTCCTTTCACAGAAGAAAGGGTTCTGAAAGAACTCTTAAAACTGAAGGTGGACAAAACAATGGGGCCTGATGGAATTCATCCCAGAATTCTAAAAGAATTAGTGGGAGAACTAGTGACACCACTGACTACCCTTTTTTAGCAAATCATGGGACGATGGTGTGGTACCTGAGGACTAGAGGAAGGTGGATGTGATTCCCCTTCACTTAAGTGGGAGCAAGACAGAGGCAGAAAACTACAGACCTGTCAGTTTGACCTCTGTGTTAGGGAAAGTGATGGAATCACTTCTGAAGGAAAGAATTGTTGAGTACCTAGAGGCCAGTAGGGCACAGGTCCCAAGGCAGCATGGATTCACAGTGGGAAGGTCATGTCAGATGAATCTAATTGATTTCTTTGACTGGGTGACCAAAGTAGTAGATCAGGGGAGGGTCTGTGGACATGGCCTACCTAGACTTTAGCAAGGCATTTGACACAGTCCCACACAAAATATTAATAGTCAAATTAACCAGCCTGGGAGTGGGTCCCAGGGTGGTAGCCTGGGTAAAACATTGGCTGGACAACAGGACACAGAAGGTAATTGTAATGGAGTCCACTCTGAAGAATGAGGGGTTACTAGTGCGGTACTGCAGGGTTCAGTACTGGTTCCAGCCCTTTTTAATGTCTTTATAAGTGACATTGCAGATGGACTAGAAGGAAAAGTATGCCTCTTTGCAGACGACACAAAGATCTGCAACAGGGTTGATACACAAGGAGGCATGGAAAGGATGAGAAAGGACTTGGTAAGGTTGGAGGAATGGTCAGAAGTATGGCAGCTTGGAATTAATGCAAAGAAGTGCAAAATAATGCACCTGGGAAACAAAAACCCAAGGGAAGATAACACTATGGGTGGGAGGTAGTAACAATAACAAAAATGGAAAGGGACCTGGGGGTAATCATATCAGATGACCTTAAGGTTAGCAAGCAATGTGAAAAGGCAGTAGGAAGGGCTGGAGGTATACTGGGATGCATAGGGAGAGGCATCACCAGCAGAAAACAGGAAGTTGTTATCCTTCTGTACAGACAGATGGTGAGACCCCATCTGGAGTATTGCATCCAGTTCTGGAGACCCCATCTCCGCAGGGACATAGACAGGATAGAGGCAGTCCAGAGGAGGGCAACTAAAATGGTGCGGGGTCTGCAAGAGAAGCAATACGAGGAGAGACTAAAGGAGCTTAATATGTATACCCTTGAGGAAAGGAAGGAGGGGGACATGATAGAAACTTTTAAGTACCCCAGTGGAATCAACAAAGTCCAAGAGGGTAGCATCTTTCAGAAAAATAGACATGTAAGAACAAGGGGACACAATTTAAAGTTAGAGGGGGTACGGTTCAGGGGCAATGTGAGGAAGTATTTTTTCACAGAGAGGGTGGTGAACACATGGAACAGCCTTCCTGAGGAGGTTGTAGGGTCTAAAACTGTGGGAGAATTCAAGAATACATGGGGCAGACATAAGGCAATTCTTGTGGGGAAAAGGAAGAAATAGGCTGTTGGTTAACTAGGATCTGCTGCTTAACCTGTAGGTAGGGAAATGGGCAGACTAGGTGGGCCAAGTGGTCCTTATCTGCCGACAAAGTCTATGGTTCTATGAGGGAGTGTGACTTAGGCAGAAGTAAACCAGGTGTCTGCATTTAAACATCCCAATTGTCAGCTTTTCGCCAGAGAGAAGGAAGCAGAGGAATGCCATGAAGACAGCTGACTATTTTTCCTTAGTAAGAGACCAGCATGGGGACAAGGAACAAGATAGCTGATAATGGTTGTTGTTGTGGTGTTCTTTCTGTTTTAAGTAGGAAACCAGCATGCTTTTTACTGGACCAGCAGTGAACAAAGAGGTAGAACAAGGCAGTTTATCTCCTTAAAGTTGGACTTGCCCTCTCACCCACCCACCTAGAGCCAGTTCCAATCTTATAGGCACCAGGATTAACTGACAACAGATACTTCCTGTGGGAACAGGAAGGAGGGGTTTACTAGAACAAGTCAGAGGTGGGAAAGTGGTAGCTTCAAGGCATATGGGTAAACAGGACACCTGGGTGTTGTTAGCCAATGGTTAGAGGATTTGAACACTGCATTAGGGGTTTAGAAATTGAGTTGGTGAGGCAAGGTTAGATAGTATATGCAGGTAGTAAAAGGGAAGAGAGAGGAGAGAAAGGCAAAAAAAGAAGAGGGGAACTGTTAACCTGTAGGTTTATTATTCTATTGTGGGAACTGGCAGGAGGAGCAGGTAAGGTTTACATACAGGGTGTAACTATGATGAGAGTGCTCTTACAGAAATATAGGTGTGCTGTGTGCATGCAGAATGCATGCCACATGCTTAATTGTGCAATGTTTGAATGCAGTGCACATACACAAAGTGGACGTATGCGAACCAGGTCTAAAAAGCAAATCAAGTTTCCATGCTGCAAACTTGACATGTGTGCAGCAGGTAAGCTGGTGTGAAAACCATTTAAACATCACATCAGGTTCACATGCTGCATGCATGCCATGTGTGCAACAGCAAAGCTGGTACGAATCTCATCTAAAAAACACATCAGTTTCTATTTCTTATACTTCTGCTAGCAATTAGTGTAATTAAAATACATTTTTATTTGAATTCCCATAAAAAGTAGGCAAACTCATTAATTCTGATCCTTTTGCAAGTTTTTAATGGCTTTTGATTTTTGTCAATAAATCACCATTAATTTGTAAAGTATTGTTTGCTTATTGCATTAAATGCCTAGGATATAGCCAGACAACATCCCCCATTCCAGATGTACGGAGAGGGGCCTCTGTGTTGCGAAGTCTATCCTTTTTGTTTTGGACCATGCAAATGCCCATATGCATATTTAGTGCTACAAATGTGTTTCTCCATGACTGTTTTAGCTCACTTACTTTCCCTTTGTCATTCTGTACTGAGTATATACACTATGGCCATGCTCAGCACTCTTTGTGCTGAGTAGGGTCTTGGAAGCATGCACCGTACCTCACATTTTGTCACTGAAATGAGGGACATGGACACTCAAAATGAGGGACAATGAGGGACACTAACCCACATGATGATCAGGACACATCATGAAACATGGAGATGCAAAACATCAGAACACAGTGGAAACCATTACATTAGCACCTGATAATGAATTTCTACCATTAATCTGGGGTGCCATTTAGGCAGGGCAGAGGAGGGCAGTTGCTCCCCCACCCCCATACTTGTGCCTAGGTTGTTCTTATGGTGAGGTAATAATGGCATTAAATTTGGATTTAATCTTTTGCACAGCAAGACCCCCCCCAAGGAATAAAAGAGTTTGTGAGGGCTTCAGCTAGCTCTCCCCCACAGCAACAGAGCACCGAAAAAAAAAACCCCACAGCAAGACCCCCAGGATCAAAGGAGGTCATGAGGGCTTCAACTATCTCTCCCCACAGCAACGGAGTGCCGAAAACGCACAGCAAGAACCCCCGGAACAAAGGAGGTCGTGAGGGCTTCAGCTAGCTCTCCCCACAGCAATTGGAGCACCGAAAAAAAAACGCACAGGTGCTAAAACCTCACTGGGAGCAACTCATCTGATCGTGACCATTGCTGCAAGAGCAGGCATTTTTTAAATCAGCTTCTTGGCGCCTTTTTTTTTTTTCTCCTATAAGACTGTAATCTATCGGCGCACTAGTGGAGATAGTTTTTTTTCTGTTTCTACCAGCATGTAACCTTAAGTCTAGATACCAGCTTCACTACCAAATTAATTGCAGACTGCAGCTTTATTTCTCAAATTAATTTGAAGAGAAACCTGTGGTGTTGCTTTAAATAGTGCAAGCTGTAACAGTAGAAGAATCTTGATTGTAGCCAAATTAATTTGCAGACTGCAGCTTTATTCCAGAAACCTGTTGTGCTACTTTAAATATTTGCAAGCAAGAATCTTGATGGTAGCCCATTCTCAAGCTGCCCTGAAATCCCGAAACAGCCCAGCCCACTTTATTGATACTCCCCTTCTCCTTACCTATATAACCTTCTCTCTCTGTCTCCTTCCTCCACAGCAAGACCCCCTGAGGAACAAAGGAAGTCATGAGGGCTTCAGCTAGCTCTCCCCCACCGCAATGGAGCAAATAAAACAAAACGCACAGGTACTAAACCTCACTCGGGGAGCAACTCGCCTGATCCTGATCATTGCTGCAAAAGCAGGCATCAGACTGCCCCGCCGAATGCTGTGGATTTGGCTCCCCACTGCCCCCACCACCACCCTTGGTCGACATTCGCATATATAGGTATTTCAGATCACATGATCACGAAAATTAACCTATCATCAGCCAGCTTTCCCACCTGCAGTTTATATTTTACCACCACTAGAGGGCACATTACTTTTCATGCTCCTGACCTTACTACATATTGCAATAAAACAGCTCTCTAGCCCCACCATGCTCCTACATACCTTCATTACTCTCTCCATCTACTGATCCCGGTAACATACCGCCCTCCCTCTCCAAACACTGCCAAGTGGGGCATAACCACCACACCCTATCCTCATGCAGCCTGGCATTCCCGACCTCGCTCCCCCACCCCCAAGCTTAACATGAGCAGCCAGTCTTTACAAGCACAGGTAAATACCCAGTTAACAGCTCACCACCCCACTACGCCACAGATATAAGCATAAACTTTGACATCTTCTCCATCCCCTTAGATGCCACCTCCCACAGCAAGAGACACTCTGGAGCCCCTCCCTCTCTTGCCAACCAACCACCATATCCACGCCACATCACATCTCCCCCCCTTCCTTCCTTTCTCCTCCTATCAGCCCACCATACCCTGAAACTTCCAATACCTACCATGGGGTACCCACAGCGAATACACCAAAGACCAATCACCCGAGCGAAGCGAGTAGCAACCATCTCAGGTCTCTAGTACTTCTTCTGCTCCTCACGGGCAATGTCCACCCCAACCCAGGCTTGCAAAATGCCCCACAGTCCCACCCATCACCAGTCAATGGGCTGCGCATTGCCTCTATCAACAGCTGCTGCCTTCAAAAAAAATGGGGCTCTTTTCAGAGGTGGGTACTCCAGCATCACCCTCATATCATAGCACTCAGTGAAACCTGGCTCTCCCCATCAGTCACTGACTCGGCAGTTAACCTCCCTGGATAACTCCTCTTTCATTCCGACCAGATGGGTAGGCGAGGGGGAGGCTGCGCTCTCTACCTTAAGAACTCACTTTCAGGCCACCTACTCCCCCCCCAACTACCAGCCAGGGCTCAGGCCCTCACCCTAAAATTAACGCTAGGAAAGTTAACCTCCCCTCTCCTCCTCACTACTACCTACGTCCCTCCCCGGGACCAGAAGCATGCCTTCCAAGCCATCCTGTCCTATCTCTCTACTCTTCCTCCACAGCATGAAAAAATACTCATGGGTGACTTCAACATAAATTGGCTGGCTAAGACAGCTGCCCCGTCCATTAATGAGGCTGCTGCGCTCGATCTCATGCAGGTAGTCACAACCCCCACCAGGATTAACACCTGCACGGTGACATCCTCTCTGCTAGGCCTAGTATTCACAAACCACCCCTACAAAATTATCAGCACCCTAGTACTCTCTGACGCAATAAGTGGCCACTCATCGGTACTCTGCAATTGGTCCTGTACTCTCCTCAAAACCCCACCTAAAATTACCTCATAACGGAAACTTGGGCCTGGTAAACTTGCCCAACTTAAGGCCCACCTCAGAGACTGTGTCTGGATACCCCTAGCAAGCACCATAGACCCAGATCATGCTCTTGATGTATTTGTCACCACTTTCAATGCTGCCTGTGACAAGTACACCCCCCTCACCAAGAGTATGTCCAAAGGTAACCAAGCCCCCTGGTTCTTGGACCACCTCCTGGGCCTACTATGACAGTGTGACACCCTATGGCACCTAGCTAATGAGACCCAATGGCCTACTGACAGACAACGGTATAGGGAGGCCTGAAACAAGTGCACTTGGGCCATACGCACCACCAAAGCAGACTATTACAAAGCCACCTTAACCTCCACCTGGGGCATTGGGCACAAATTCTGGAATAATATTAAGGAACTCTATGGCAAAGCCCCAAATCGGCCCCCAGACCAGATGCAAATAGATGGAAACCTCTCATTGGACCCCCTCAGTATAGCCATGGCCCTAAATGCCACTTTCACTGATCTCAGCCATGTCCTTCCCCCAATTTTTTTGATCCCCCACCTGCCCAAATCAACCCCAGCCACCCCTTGCTTCCCCTTCTACCTACATGTCCTTACCCCGGAGGCAGCCAAGCCCTACCTAGCCTATGCCATCAGTCACTCTCACTACAGTCACAATTCCCTGGACCTGAGACTTCTCTACCTCACCCTCCAGGAGGTCCTAGCCCCGCTAACCCACATTCTCAACTGCTTTCTCTGTCATGGGAAATTCCCCTCCCGCTGGAAATCAGCCTCCATCACACCCATCCATAAAAGTGGGGACCGCACATCCACAAACAACTACCACCCCATCTCCATTCTACCTCACTGTCTAAAGCACTAGAGCACATAGTTGCTGATCAACTTACTGACCACCTTACTAAATACAACCTTCTATGCAGCCAACAACACAGCTTCTGAAAGGGTCATAGTACCACCACCACCCTCCTTGAGTTTTCCTCCCATGTCCGCTCAGCCTTGGACCATGGCCATCTCACAGGTGCCATCTTCATGGACCTCTCTAAGGCATTTGATACAGTCAATCATGCCCTCTTACTAAACACTCTGGCCTACAGTGGCTTCTTCAATGATTCCATGAGCTGGTTCACTAGCTATCTCTCCGATAGAACACAACTGGTCATGGTAGGCACTGTCCTGTCCCCTAGTCTCCCAGTCCACTCTGGTGTCCCACAGGGCTCCATTCTTGGCCCTTTGCTCTTTAGTCTATACCTGAACTCCCTCATGTCGGCCTGCCCCAGCAACCTACTCCTATATGCAGACAATGCCGTCCTGTTCACCACTGACCCGGACCCCCTTAAACTCCACCAAACTCTCCAACACTCCTTCTGTGAAATCGAACAATGGCTCACCACCCAGCGTCTAATAATTAACTACAATAAGACAAAAGTCCTTATCTTCTCCCATCCACAGAACCCACTCAAGAGCCTCTGCCCCCAAATTCTCACTGCTAATCAAACCCCCCTAGAACAAGTAAGCACCTTTAAATATCTAGGGATCACACTTGACCCAGCCCTCAATTTTAATCAACATATCTTGCACCTATCTACTGCCCTTAGCTTTAGACTAGGCATATTCTATCGGTACAAACACTGCCTCACCCCCAAGGCACTACAATTTAGCATAAACTCTTCTATCCTCTCTCTGCTAGACTACGGTATACTCATCTACAGTGCCGCACCCACCACGACCCTCGATAGACTCCGGCTCGTGCTGAACAAAGCCTGCCATCTCATCCTTGGATGTGATCACGTCACACACCCCTGCTCCCACTACAGCATCACAAACTGGCTAAACTTAGACAACAGAATCAGGTACCATTCCTGCCAAATACCCAAAAAGATAATCCTAGGACTCACCCCCCCTGCCCTTGACAAAATTATCCTCCAACACCTCCTGGCAGAACTACCAATAGCTCAAACAAACCGTTGCTATGGATACCCCACTGCTGGACTTCCCAGTTCCAATGATCTTTCATCTACAAAGCCCCTTCCTGGACAAACTCGCTCCCAAGCCTAATAACCGATGAAATTAGGCTTGGCCCATTTAAAGCCAGGCTATGGAAACACCTCCAGACCTCTAACTTATGCGACTGCAACTGACACCCCCCGTCCCCTGATGACCTAGGACAACACCTTTGTGTCCTCCATGTCTAATGTTCTATGAACTAATTATTTGACAAACTGCTATCTTCAAAACCTCTCTGCTACCTTATGGCTTTGTGAATCTTTGTAAATCATGTTATCTTGGAATGGTAGTCTTTCACTGAACAAATGTGTAACCTATGTATCATGTTATCTTGGAATGGTAGTCTTTCACTGAATAAATGTATAACCTATGTAATGTAATGCAATGTAACATATTGCAATCTGTAAAAATATGTCCCTGTACCTTCTATGTATGACGTGGAACCTTTGTAAATGAATCCCTGACTCAAAGGTCTTTCTGAATATCTCAATAAATAAAAAATAAATAAAAGTGCCAACCTGGCCTGTGTGTGCTCACACTGGAGGTACTCTCCAAACTCGACTGTGTCTATATTGTGTTGTCCACTCCCTCCACCTATTAGTGGCAACACAATCACATGTGATGTGGATGAGCTCCAACCAAGA
Organism: Neoceratodus forsteri; assembly: GCA_016271365.2. NCBI lineage: Eukaryota > Metazoa > Chordata > Ceratodontiformes > Ceratodontidae > Neoceratodus > Neoceratodus forsteri. Next base: position 109,245,631 of record CM057455.1, on the reverse strand, counting down.
ATTAGTGCATGAGTCTAGCAAGTGTGACACTGTTTTTCCTGCCACAGAGTAGACAAACTGCACACTACAGCTTGGAGGAGTCAGTGAGCACTGAACTCTCAAAAGCAGTGTTGTGGCAGCATATTTTTGTTGGTCTACTCTTAGTGAGTCTCTGTCTTTCCTGGTGGCTGAAGGAGCAGGAGGTGGCTAGAAGCAAACTCAAAACTAGGCTACCTTTTTACTCTATTAGGCTCACCTTGCAAACAAAACAGCACAGACCCCATGACAGCAAGCTAGGCTTAGCAGCAGTGGTGACAGCAAGGTGGGTGGCCTTCATAGGCCTTGATCAATGTAGTGCAGCAACCACAGCAGCAACCAAGCAAGAAGCAAACAACTCAGGTTGGGAGAGTTCGACTTGTGAGGTAACTTGGTTGTGGATCACGCTGGGGACCTGTGATGGTACATTCTAACATCCAGCTTCTGGAAGAAGGAGAGGGAGGAGCGACTGAAAACTTGGGCTATTTTCGGCATTCCCATAGTCAATGACACTGCCAAAATTTCAGTTTATGCTGATGACATACTCCTTCATCTTTCAAACCCAGTTTCCTCACTAGAAGCTTTGACAATAATTGAAGACTTTAGTAAGTATTCAAACTATAAACTCAACATTAATAAAACAGAAATCTTCCCCCTCAATCATTTTACACACAGCTCAAACTTCACCCAATTTGGGATGGAATGGGCTTCATGTTCCACAAAATACTTAGGGATTTATATTACCCTAAGCCCATCTCTATCGAGGAAGCTAAATCTAGAGGACTTATGGCATGATATTCAACAAGACTTAACAAGATGGAACAAACTCTTATTATCGTTCTGGGGCAGAATTAACACCATCAAGATGAATGTACTCCCCAGACTCTTCTATCCCCTGAACATGCTGGACATATGGCTACCAACATCTTACTTTCAATGTATTCACTCAGGAATTAATCTATTTATATGGAATAACAAATATACCAGAAAATCCTAACACAAGCTATCCCAATCTAAGGATTTTGGTTGGCTCCGTCTCCCCAATTTTCTATTATATTATTGGGCCTTGCATTTATATAAATGTGGAAAATGGTTATCCTTGTCTGACCCCTTTGCCCATCATGGATATAGTCCAATATGGCTGCAGGCGGAACTAGAGCTCTTGAAAACTCACAACATAGCTCCAGCGTCCCTCTTTTATATATCTAAAAGAAACACACCCAAAACGTTTCAGTCCCTGCCGCTCGGGACTTCTCTCAGGGTTATCTCCCAGTTTTTTAGACATCTCAAGATCTCCCCAATCTTAGATTTCTCTCAACCCATTTGTGCAAATCCAAATCTGCAGATAGGTAATTCTATTATAGTCAGAGGATGGTTACCAGATCTTTCCGAATGCAAGGTGGCAGATTTCTATTCATCAGACCGCATGTTAACCACAGAAGAAATCCTAGCACAGTTCGGGTGGCCGGCACTGGCTACTTTTAAAGTTACCCAGCTGAAACACCTTTTAAGCAAAATGTTTGGGTACAAAACCAAAGCATCCAAACTCGCCGATTTTCTCTACCAAATCTCCATAATAGTTAATAAACCACATGGCATCTCAAAATTGTATAGCCTACTCCACACATTCCCAGAAACCCCATCAGCCGCTGGCTCCAAAATCTGGCAAAGTCTCTATCCGAATAGAGACATCAACTGGCAAAGTATATGGAGAGACCTATACACTTATCAAACCCAGGATAGATACAGGATAACACAGTATTGTATCCTGAATAACCTTTATTATACCCCTATTAAACTAGTGCAAATGAAACGTATACCCTCTGCAACATGCTCCAGATGTAACAAGGAGGAGGGTACTTTGCTACACATTCTGTGGTCATGTGATTTAGTGTCCCCCTTATGGAAACAAATAGAATCAACTCTAGATCCTCTGTTGGGGTTGCATGGACTATTTTCCCCCAAAACTTGTATCTTCGGAGACTATTCCGAAATCCAGGTAAAAGAAAAAAGATACCACCTGGCGTTAATATCAATGGCGGTTAAAAAACTGGTACTCAGACATTGGAAAGACCAAATCACATTATCATACACGGAGTGGTTGCATGAGCTGTCTTTCGCACTCCGTGTTGAGCATCTAATAGCACAAGTGAACCACCGTCAGCCCTCCTTTATGAAAAAATGGGGAAAATTATATGCTCTCTACTTGAATTGATATTCAGATATAAGCTGGGCTGTGGGTTCCTCTACGCCATTATTTTCTTCTAATTGCTCCTTCCTACACCACCTTAAGTAGGAAGAGAATCTCATTGTAAAAACTGGGTCTTTCTTCTTTCTTTCTCTTCTCTTATCCTTTCTACATATGGCCTATTGTGTTTCTTTTATTTGAATAATAGCATAGCCACATGAATAGAAGTTAGTACACATCACAGCAAAGGGAGGGGGGAGGATAAGGGAGGGGGGGTTGTGTACAAATTGTTAAAGTCAATTTTCAGATTGTTTTAACTCATCTGGTTTGTTGATTTTCTAGTTCTCTCTCTTCCTACTTTATTTGTACCAAATATACTTTTAAATATTGTCAACTTTACTGCATTGTCTCAATAATGTTATGACTTTATTAAGTAATAAAACATATTAAATAAAAAAAAAAATGAAAACTTGGGCTGGTGGCACACTGTGCCAAGCTGTAGGTTCTGGCCATATGGCCGGGTAAGTAAATGTAAATAATTTTATTTTACAGAGGGATTTAGGGAAGGTGAAAGGACTGAAATATTGATGTGTTTTTCATGTTTCTTCACCTTTGGGTGGCTTCATGACCCATAGGCGATGGATATTGAATGGAATGGAGTTGGGAAGAAAAATCGGGACAAAGTTCTTTTTGGGGGATGGAGAGGGGCAGAACTTCAGCCAGGAAAAAAATTGGTTAGTAAGTGGGTGGGTTTAAGCCCCAATCTGATGCACTGCTGTCGGATATACACAGATGATTCTTATACATTTGAATTTTTCCTGATTTGCATATCACCTTTCAGTCAAAACAAATAAGTTGTACCTTTTAGAGATGCTACAGATATTCTAGAGCTGTCCCTTGCATTCTCAGACAGTTTAGTGGTATGGTATGCACAGACTATTGGTGCTCTACTATAGTCAGGCTTTTGTCTTCCCCCCCAGTGAAGCTGACCTCCACATCCCCACGCTCAGGTACATTATGACAAAGGGCAAAAGAGACTGCAGGGATGTGCCCCATTGAAATGAATGGGGGTATTTTTTTATTGCTATTTTATACATTATTGATGGACAGTTGTAGATTAATGAAGGCCACTGCTCGACTAACAAGGGCCTTGTTAGTATAACAGTGGCCTTCATTATTCTTCAGCTCCCCATCATAACGTATAAAATAGTAATAAAAAATAGCTCCATTCATTTCAAGGGGGTACGCCCCAGCACTCTGACCAATTGACATCATCTCTTAAAGACTCCTACTTCTGGATCCCTTGAATTCAAGTAAGAGACTTTTTAGTTCTATCTATACATGATAGGTCATCTGTAGTAGCATGGCCATACCAGCCACAGTGTGTGTGTGTGTGTGTGTGTGTGCATGAGGGAGGGGGGCTGGCCATGTGGGTGTGTGTCAAGTTATTGCAACTTTTGTGTTTATACCTTAATGTCTGTTTGTGTGAAAGCATTCAAAACTATGGAGAGAAAATAGTAGGAGTACAGGCCAGACAGAACTAATTAAGTAATTTTGTGGGCAAGTTTGTGTTTTTAGGGTGAGAAAAAACACATGGGTTTCAATATGTGCTACAGCTGAACTGTGAAACTGAGATGAGTGACAGAAGAAAACTGAAATGCATAACAGTGGCTACAAGCATGCCGCATGCATGCAGATGTAGTCAGATACATTATGTATTGAAGTACAAGTGAGCCATATGTGTGCAAACAGTATGGCTTAGTGGTTAAAGGCACTGAACTGCAAGCCAGGAGACTTGGAGGCATGAAGACCTGGGTTTGAATCTCATCAACAGCCACTTGTGTATGGTGTGATCCTGAGCAAGTCACTTAACTTTATCGTGTGCAGTTATCAGTGACCACTTGCTTTTTCCAAACATACTACATATATGCAGCCTTTCCCAATTTAACATCAAAATCTTGGTTTCCACACTTGCTTGCTGTACGCATGTCATATGCATGCAATCGGTTCCAATTTAACATTTAAATCATTCTTGCAGCACACATAGCACTTGGGTAGTTTTATGTATGCTGCATGAAAACATTTCATGTAATTATTTCTGTAAGGGTGGTGCAGTGCAGTGGCTGTGGGGCGGTAGTCTTCGAGGAGATCTTCTAGAGACTGCAGTGGTACCCCATGTGCAGACACCTCTCTGGACTGAGTGAAGAGGTTGCCAGACTTAAAGCTGAGTTGGCTTGGGTTGGAAGGACCAACTCCCCTACTCAGGCACCACCAAGTCCACCTCTGCTTATTTATTTATTATTACAGTCTAGAAAAAAACTTTGAATCAGAGACTCATTTACAGAGGTTTCACATCATATTACAGAGTAGGAAAACATACAATCAACTATGCTATGGATACACAGACACTAAATAAAGTGAAGCAGGCTTTATATGAACTATGCAAATAAGTGACCGAGCTAGGTCGGCAGACATATAATATTTTAGATAAAGTGGTTTGAAGTCAGCCAGAAATGTAACCATGATACAATTCTTTTTGTCAGGCTATGGATACAACTGTCACTAGGTGAAACAGGTTTAACATGTACTAAGCAGGTATGTGACCTTACAAGGTCAGCAGGCATTAGATAAAATTAGACATAAAGTCAAACAGAAATGTATCCAATGTTACAATTCTTTTGTCATAATTCTAACTAGTAGCAAGTAGTGGTGGGTGAAGTGGCCGAAATTCACTCCGCGAAGTGATTCGCACAGTAATGCGGAATCCACGAAGTACTGTGCATCGCGAAGCAGGATACTTCACGTCATAATGGGGAACATGAAGTCCATTGAAAACAATGACTTTGCTTTATTCTACCTTCCCAAAATCACTTCTTCACCAATTTTGAGGTGAAGTACATTGAAATCAATGTACTTCGTCTCACTTCGCCTTGTTTTTGAGCTCCAAAAATGAATTTTGCAGTGCTTCATGGGACTGCAGGTCACATGGGCTCTAGATTGTTCTGCACAGCCTCAGTTCTGTGTAGTGTGTGTGTAGTGTAAGACAGAGACAGTTTACACTCAGAGCTCTGCAATTCAAATCCTCTAAAAGCTGTTAAAAAAGGGGGGTGTGGTTAACGCTCAACCAAGATGGCGACTTAACTCTGCAGTTCCGCTCGCATAGAGCCCAGAACCCGAAATTTATCCTTTCTGGGGCGGATTGTCAAGTCAGAAACGGATAGACTTGTCTCCCGATATCTTGCTTCTATACCCGGGAGACTTTGAAAGAAAATCGGCAGTGGCTGGGCTAGTTACGACTGATCGAACCCATTCCTTAACCTGCGTGATATCCATGATGGCGCACTCACCAAAGGAGCAAGAGGAGTCTTCTATTAGAGAAATGTTCGCATCAGTCATGGCTAGTGTAGACACCCTCACTCTGGCTGCTAACAACTCAGCCATCTCAATTCAGCAGATCAACCTAAGAGTCGACATGTTTGAGCAAAAGGCTACTACACAGGAGGACTTACTTCAGAACTATTTGGACCTTATGAGACAGCAGGCGGCTCAGATACACAGCCTACAAGACAAAGTGGATGACTTGGAGAATTGAAGTCGTCGCAACAATTTGTGCCTTCTGGGCTTCCCGGAGGGGTGTGAGGAGGGGAGGGTCTTACCCTTTCTGCAGAAAGCATTGCCAGAGATCCTGAAACTACCCCAGGGCACCAAGATAACCATGGAATGGGCTCATCACACTTTGCAACCTAGGCCTGTACAGGGGGAGAGGCCTCACCTTATTATAACCCGAATCCTGAACTTTGTGGAAAAAGAAGCGATACAAGCAAGGGCGGGAGAGCTAGGGCAACTATAGTGGAAAGATCACAAGATTATGATATTTCAGGATTATTCTAAAGAGCTAGCAGCCCAGTACAAAGCCTTTACTGAAGCCTGGCAGAAGTTGCATGCAATGCGAATCCCATTTACCCTGAGATACCCTGCAATGCTGCAAATCTCGATCAAAGGAGCTACCCAGCAATTTTCATCCCCACAGGCTGCCATGGACTTTATCGATAATACCTGTTTGAACGGAGCGAGCGCACCACCCACCAGTCTGGCTGTAAACAACTCACAACCCCCTCTAGCAAAAGTGGTCACTCCTGGCATCTTCCCTCATCCAGCCCCTCAGGGGAGATTAGAACCCAGAAACCCGAAAGTCTGCAAGAGACCTCCATCCTCACCACATGCTAAACAGGGCCATCTGCATGAGTGGAAGATCAACCTCAACAAACAGAACTCTACCCCTCGTGTGCCAGAGCCCGGAGTACAGATTGAATATATTAGTCCTTACTTTGCACATAATCGATTTTCGATCCTGAGTGATCTCTCCGACGCGGAGGCATGTGAAGAAATGGCTAATGGAAATGAGGAACCGGGATGCAGTCTCTTGGAAGAACGACACACTGAAAGCACTCAACATGCTGAAGAAACTGCAGTGATCCTCCCACCTGATCTCCATGCCCCAGGCTCGCCCCCAGACCGAAACGTGGGCCGTGAACCTGGGGAGACAATACAACTGAACCCTACATGAACACTGGGAATTCCAAATAGTTTAATCTGATTGATAGTCAGATAAGTATCTGATATTGCTGGTTGCAAGTTGTCATTTTTTGGGTGGGAAATAAGGAACAGCTCCTTTTGGGCTATATAGGGGAGGCACTTTTGACCCATGTCGGAACGGAGGTTCCCTTGCTAAGATTAATTCAGCCCGGGATACATAGGCTTATTTGCTTATCTGTTTGGTTTGGGGACCAGAAGCTGGTTATTGAAGGGGATTGCTGTTATGGTTACATGACAGGAATATTTACAGATGTTGTGCCAGGGACCACAAATTGGAGGGCCGGGTGCACTAGTTAACTCCGTTGGGGCTGCTCAATCAATGAGGGAGTCTGTGACACCCTCCACCCCCTCCCTCGTCATCCTCCTATTTGGCTGTTGTCCCTCACAACACAGATCCCATAGCTCCCTCTGGGATCATATCCCATCCCATACAGCACCTTGTCCTGAAGGATTCATAGTAGGGTGGTAAAACGTTTTTTTGGATCCTGAACGGAATGTATGCTTTACTCATTGCTTAAATAATCTTGGAGACTTTATATTAATCCTGCTGTAACGTCCCAGGCTTCATGCACACTTGGTACTTGTATCTGGTAATGCGATTTCTTTTTTGTTGCAACGATCTGGACTGTAAAACGCGTCATGCGCTAACTCAGCGCCTCCTGTAATAATTTTATATCAAGCTGTTAAATCTCTAGTATATGGCCTGAAGGTTCTCAAGGGCCACTAATGAAATATCTTTTGGGGTTGTTCCTCTACCACCATCTGGAGGTCTTCAACACAATAACGAGGTAGGAATCAGGAGTGAGTCACCTGTAACTCTACTACGCTCTGTCTTGGATTTTACTTAGCTTTGGTTTTTTAAAATGGGCTAGTAACTCCAAGGCGGCTAGCCCTAAGTATACAAATGGGGACTTTGATTTCTCTAGTGGCAGGAGAGATATATGCTGGTCTAGATCCCGCTGACAGCTCCCGTATCCCTCACCCACGTTAGAAGGGGTGGTAATTTAGACCCAGATATGGCTCTCATAGAGATAACTAGTTGCTCCTCCTGCTCCTATCTCGGTTAGGGTATTCTGCTATATACTCACAGTAGTAGAGTAGCTTTCCCCCCCGAGGGAAGTACTTGTCCCACCCCCCCAAGGGTGACAGGGCATACCATTGGCTAGGTTCTAGCCGGTTTAGTCGTACCGCTCTTCCTTTAATATTTTTGTAAATAAGTTAGTTTGTTAGTTAGATAGTGTAGCAGTACATAGTCTCTACAGCCTTGTTAGCTAACCCAGCTTGGTACTGGGGACCCTGTTAAGATTGGGGTGGTCCTTCTTAAATACCAAGCAGACTGTAGCACTTAGTCCTGTTTTTTGGCTCCTTTCTGCTCATTATATATAGGGCAATCAACTAAAATGTCTGATATTGTAATGCATACGTGGAATGTCAGGGGACTAAACTCCCCAATAAAACGTAAGAAAGTCCTGGCTCACCTGAAGCGAAAGCAGTCTCAAGTGGCCTTCCTGCAGGAGACGAAACTTTCTGGGGAGGATCACATCCGCATGAAGAAAGATTGGGTTGGTCAGCTGGTTCAATCTAATGCCCAGTCCAGGAAACACGGGGTTCTTATCTTGGTAAATAAATCTCTTCCCTTGACGCTAGTCCAAACACGGTCAGACCAGGAAGGTAGATGGGTAATGGTCACTTATAATACACCCACTGGTCCACTCATTCTCTGCAATATGGTATGCCCCCAACGAAGATGTCCCCCAGTTCTTTCATAACTTGGCAGAGGTATTACTTGATTTTAACTCCCCGGACTGCCCGTTACTCATTGGTGGGGATTCTAACCTTACCCTGATGCCCGTCCTAGATAGAAATGATGGGGGAAAGGAGGCGCATCTTAGAAGTAGGAAGGCTCTCCAGCACATGATGTCTGATCAGGGGCTTACAGATCTCTGGAGACTATTCCACCCCAGATCAAGAGACTACACCTTTCATTCGGCTTCAAATGCCTCATATAGTAGGCTGGATTTTTGGCTTGGTTCAGCTACCCTGACCAATAAAACTTTGGATGTCTCAATTCTTCCCTGCTGCATCTCAGACCATGCCCTTGTCCAGCTTCTTGTACAGTGGGACCCTGTAGCCCCCCAACTAAACAATGGAGATTGGACCCGCTCCTGGTTAAGGACCCCGATTTTATCCAATGGATTAGTAAGGAGGCTTCTTTTTTTCTAGCCGAAAACCCTGTAAGTGACACCACCCCAAGCAATACGTGGGAAGCCTTCAAAGCTTTGATACGAGGTAGCATTATGGGGTTTGCAGCCACCAAGCGCAGGCAGAGGGAAATGCAGCTGCTCTCTCTTGAACAGAGCTTGGCTGAAGCTGAAAGTGCTTTCAAGACGATGCCTTCCCCTAACATTCAGTCTGATATAGGTAAATCCATACTGGCTATTCAGTTTGAAATTAATCAGATTCTGAATAGGAGAGCTGAGGCCACTATCCTTCATCTTAAATATATTAAATATACCTTTTGGGAAGGGGGGGGACAAAGGGGGTAAAGTACTTGCATATCAACTACGAAAACAACAGGCTAGCAGATATATCCCAGGTTTGAAAAACAAATTAGGGTCATTGTGTACCTCTGCTGGGGATATTAATGGGATTATGTCCACATTTTATAAAAGGCTATATTGCTCCACCCACACTGGCCCTAATACGGACACTCAGGGCTTCTTAGATACCTTAGGCCTGCCTAAGTTGCAGAGTCAACAAACGCAACTTCTAGATCTCCCCATTTCAAAGGAGGAACTGACCTCATCCATCCAAAACTTGAAAAAAGGTAAATCCCCGAGAACTGATGGGTACACGGCAGAATTCTACCAGAATTCGACCACTATTTCTCCCCTTCTAATTCAATTGTTTCAGGAGATAGAAATTAAGGGAGTTCTACTACCTACCATGCGGGGGGCAATTATAGTGGTAATTCCCAAAAAAGGCAAGGACCCTACCAATCTGGGAAACTACCATCCTATTTCACTTATAAATTTGGACAGTAAGCTTTACGCTAAAATTTTAGCCCACAGACTTAGTGTTCTGCTGACTGATCTAGTACATCCCTCACAAGTGGGTTTTATACCTGGAAGACATAGTTCAGATCACCTAAGAACGCTGCTGAATCTGATCCCCTTCGCTAAGTCTCTTCATACTCCCGCGGCCATTATTACGGTTGACTTCGAAAAGACATTTGATTCAGTGGAGTGGGACTATTTGTATGCGACTCTTTCCCACTTTGGGATAGGGGAAATATTCCTTGCCAGGATAAAAGCTATCTATGAAGTCCCCACAGCCAGAGTCAACACAAACTCAATACTTTCTGTTCCCTTTTCTCTGAGCAGAGGCACGAGGCAGGGGTGCCCGCTCTCTACTCCCCTCCTTTTTGTGCTGGCGGTGGAACCCTTGGCTGCGGCCATTCGTAACCACCTAGAGATTAAAGGGTTAACAGTGGGGAATACATCCTATACAAGTTTTATGTATGCTGATGATCTCCTCCTCCTTCTGGAGGATGCATACACTGCTATCCCCCCGCTCCTCACCCTGTTAGATGAGTTCTCAAAACACTCGGGATTACGGTTGAACCAGAACAAGACGGAGGTACTCCCCCTCAACGATCTCTGTGTTCAGCAGGGGATAGCCGGAGAGGATTTAATTTGGGCTCCAGAAGGGATTACGTATTTGGGTATTTTTCTGACCCCGTCTTTAGAAACTATTTGGCAGGCCAATGTACAACCCCTTCTTTCTTCCATTAAGACAGACTTCGATAGATGGAGGCTTCTCAAACTCACTCTTGCAGGGAAAGTGGCGGCGGTGACAATGATCGCTGCACCCAAGTTATTCTATCTTCTGATGCACCTGCCGATCCCCCTACCTGCACAGTGGTTTCAGGGTATTGACAAACTAATTGGGGATTTTCTATGGAAGGGATCCAAACCCAGGTTCAGCTGATCTAAACTAAGGTCACATTGGAAGGTAGGAGGGTGGAACCTCCCATGGCTAGAGGGATACCGTCGGGCCTTTCTTTTGGCACAAATGGTTAACTGGGCCCATCCTCTCTCACTGCAGTGGGTACAACTAGAGACAGATATAATGGGGTTGGATCACCCACTATCCCTTCTGGTCCAGAGGGGCAGCTCTAAAAAAGCCAGGACCAGTAAGACACGTGCAGAACGTACTTCCCCCACAGTGTCAGCAGCCAGGGGAAATTGGGTTAGTTCTCTCTGCAAGATTAATTTGAACCTCTTCCACTCTCCTACGTGCCTATTTGGCAAAACCCAGACATTACTATAGGAGGAGCCAAAATCCTATGGAGACACTGGTTGAAACTGGGTATCACTAAGGTGGGTGATCTGTTGACCCGCAATCTTATGGCCATGCAGACATTTCAATCTTTAAGACACCAATGGGGTATCCCTCCACTTGACTTCTGGAGATATCTCCAACTTAGGGATGCAATTTGGCATCTTTTACCCAGTACCCTGAGCCATCCCAAACCTTCACCATTGGCCAAATGGACAAGCTGTACTAAAGGGCCTTGCTGGTCAGATATATGCTACTCTTTGATATACTCTTCCATCTCAATCAGATGCAGCAAGGCAAAGATGGGAGAAGATGTTGCAGACCCATATATCCCCCGAGGCTTGAGATAAAGCCTGGGTAGATGTACATACCTGGTTCACAGATGACAAATCCAGACTAATCCAAAATAAAATTGCTCACTCTTGGTACAGAACCCCCTGTTATTCTACATAAAGCTAAACTAAGAGATCAGGACAACTGCTGGAGATGCCAACAGCCAGGAGGGGACCTAGTGCATGTGTTGTGGACCTGCCCAAAGATCCAACCCCTGTGGCAAGAGATACAAGAACTTGCTTCTAAGGTTCTTCAACAGCCTATTCCCCTCTGCCTGCTCTTCTGTATCCTGGGGATCTGTGCTGATATGCCCAAACTGACACCGCTAAAATATAGGTGGATGGCATTTCTGGCTCTACAAACAAAAAGAGCCATTCTCTGCCAATGGAGAACCTCTGTGGTTCCCAATGTGGCAGAAATAATGGGGTCCCTGTCTACTCTTGCTAAACTGGACAAGATATCCTATTTACAGAAGTCTAAGCCTCCCTCATCTGCAGCCTGCTGGGATCCATATCTTAAATATTTGGGGAAAGCTCATCCAGTAATGAGTATAGGGTGAATATCAATAGTCTCCTCTGCCGGGGTATCAGTAACACATCACTTGGGTTTTTCATCCACGCCCCTATTAGTAAGCGGAAGGCCTAGGTTTCGTCTGACAGGATTGGAAACTTTACTTGTTCTGATTCAACAAATGTTGTCATGCTGTATGCCTAATTCAATGAGTTCAGATTTAAGCCTGGGATACTCTGGTTTCCATTTCAGGATCAGTATGGTCCCTTGCTGAACATATGTACTATTTCATTTAACTTTCTCCAGATGCCATGAAGAGAGAGATGCCTGGCGGTGATTTCACAAAGTTATTGTTGGGGTGTGTATGTCCGGCAATGAGGAGGCTCTGACCTGATACTAGATCTTGGTGAGTACCCTTTATATGATTGCTACTGGGAGCCTACTGGGGCGCTGTGGTATACCTGCCTGAATTCCATTGTATGTCTGCTAAATTAGAGTGTTCTTGTCACTAGGAAGAATAGTATCTGTATGTCATAAAGGAAAAACGATATGTCTGTGTACTGTATTCTCATGTTATATCCTTTGACCTTTCCTCTGATTAATGCATGGTATCTTGCACCTAAGTGTGGCGTAGGGTGCTTATATGTACCTACTAAAAATGTGACTGTATACTGCATTATGATGTGTATGTTCAGTTTTCCTACGGTTTCTGAAAAGAATAAAAATTTTTACAACAAAAGCTGTTAAAAAAGCCTTATTGAGCTATTTTTTTTTTTGCTCACAATTTAGTACAGTGATTGTAGGAAATCCTCCTGTGCTCATATCATCGAATGTATATTGTTTGTGTGTGGATTTTGAATGTTAATTTAGAACAGTCAGTCTGTGTACTGTGAAGTATGCTTTGGAGGAGGGGCGTATCTGTGGTGTAGGTAGATTAACTGGGAGAAAAAGGTAGTCTTTCTGTTTTGGTTATATCTTTCTTGTATAATTGTTAATGTACACACAGTAATATTTTCAGTAATTCTTGACTTTTGTTGCTGATTGTTCTGGTGCAGCAGTGTATAATTTCAGTTTGTTTAAAACATTTGGTTATATTGCTAAAGGTTTTCAATTTGATACGCATTACTTGTAGTATGTGTGAGTGTGTGTGTGATGCGTGCCATTAAATCAGACACCTTTTATTGTGCCACAGAGTAATTGCAGCAGTGTGAACCTGTTATCCACAGCACCTGCATGAATTTTTTATACTGTTTTGTGGTATCTTTACTGGTAGTGGACTGTTCCTGCCATGCACTAGCCCCCCCAACCGGCAAAATGTATTCTTTTCCAGATTTGGATTTGTGATTTGTGAGCACTGGTTAGGTGTTGTTATACAATTGCATATGCATTTCTTGAGTGCGCAGCGCAATCTTAATCTGTCTGTGCATTTGCAGTACACCATTCATTCTGGGAGACTTTGCATTTCCAGTTACACTTTCATTTCACTCCGTCAGCCCCTGGGAATTTTCTGGACACAAGACAGTAGCATTTTGGGGATGTACATTAATTCTGGTGACTGTGTGAGACCACTGTGTGCATGACAAAGTGCACTATTAATTCTGGGAGACTTTGCATTTCTTGTTACCCTCTCATTTCACTTTGTCAGCACTGGGGACTTTTCTGGACACAAGACAGTAGCATTTTGGGGATGCAAATAAATTCTAGTAACTGTGTGTGACCACTGTGCACATGACTGAGTGCACCATTAATTCTGGGAGAATTTGCATTGCTAGTAACACTCTCATTTCACTTCGTCAGCACTGGAGAATTTTCTGGACACAAGACAGTAGCATTTTTGTGTTGCACATTCACTCTGGTGACTGTGTGTGACCACGGCCCGCATGATGGAGTGCACCATTAATTCTGGGAGACTTTTCATTTTTTGTTACCCTCTCATTTCACTTCATCAGCACTGGGGAATTTTCTGTACACAAGACAGTAGCATTTTGGGGATGCAAATTAATTCTGGTGACTGTTTGTGACCAAGGCGCACATGACTGAGTGCGCCATTAATTCTCGGAGACTTTGCATTTTTTGTTACCCTCTCATTTCACTTCATCAGTACTGGGGAATTTTCTGTACACAAGACAGTAGCATTTTGGGGATGCAAATTAATTCTGGTGACTGTTTGAGACCACGGCGCACATGACTGAGTGCACCATTAATTCTGGGAGACTTTGCATTTCTTGTGCTGTCATTTCACTTTGTCAGCACTGTGGCATTTTCTGTACACAAGACATGAGTATTTTGGGGATGCACATTAATTCTGGTGACTGTGTTTGTGAGTGCTGCTAATATTGTTGGCTCTTTACCTTACTTCGTGTTAAGGCGGAATGACAATGCAAAGTAATAATTACAAGGTGAAGTGAGGCTTTGGCATAGGCCTCTTCACGTAGCAGAGTGACAATGGGAAGTGCCTATTTTGTGGGCACTTTGCCTGAGAAATTTAAATTTGTTGCATCTCTAGTAGTGAGGCAGGTGTTATAGGAGGCAGGTTCAGGCTGGGATAGGCAGGGACATAGAGATGGGAGTAGGAGGAGGGCGGGTAGTTTAGGTAAAGGAAGTGGGGGGAGGTAGTAAGACATAGGGGCATGGATGAGAGAAAGGTGGAGGAAGGTGGGGAGGGGAGGAGGAGGAGGAGGAGGAGGAGGAGAAAAGTTGGCCTGGACAGTGAGGTTTGGGTGACAGATGACATGGAACAGGGGTTAAGGAGAGAGAGGGAAAGGAGGGAGTGTGGTTAATAGAAAGAAGCGGTGGCATGGGAGGAGTGGGGGGGAATTCAATTTCAGGGAGGGGTGGGGGAAGGGGAGAGAACAGGTGAGAGGGAAGGTGGGGGAGAGGGGTAAGAGGAGGGAGTAGTGGTGGTGGTGGATTTGGGATGATTTGAGAAAGTAATTTGCAACACTATGCCCAAAACAATAGGAAATCTTTGCCACCCTTCTGCAAAGCAACAGTTTGGTCTTTTGGGCTGAAATTTGCAGGGAAGAAAGCCAACATCACACAGATGTGCCTTTTTGTGGTCCGGTGCCAACATAAAACAGGGCTGCAAAGTTACAGCACTCCAAAGTTGACAATGTTTCCCATAGGATATCATCACGGCTTCCGCTGCTCCTTTCGGGTCCTGTATCTCGAAAATGGTTCGAGATACAGACTTTTTGCCACAAAAATTCTTAGTCCCCCACTGAGTGGCTAAGTACAAAACTAGCATGGAAAGTCATAAATAATATGAGATTTTAATTTTTTTTCTACGTCATACAGTTCCTCAGATATAAGCAATTTAGTATTCCAACTGCTCATTTTCCTGTCCGAGGGCTACTATGATGCCTACATTATTTGTATTCACTGTTCTTCTGAATGCACCACTTTCGAGCACAAACTGTGTCCGTTAGCGTTACCATTAGAGTTAGCATTCGTGTTCATGTTTGCACTTGCGTTTCTGTTATTATTTGCATTTAAGTTTGCCATTGCATTTGCTTTACAGTTTGCATTAGCGTTTCCATTTGCATTATTGTTAGCGTTACTGTTTGTGTTTGCATTACCATTTGCGTTTCCATTTACGTCTGGTTCACCGCTACCGTTTTCCACTCTTTTACCGCTTGCGCTTCCATT